>CM050325.1:113672471-114322471 GCA_027475135.1 Bactrocera correcta | reverse complement strand
AGCATTGGGAAAGAAAAAAAGAAAGAATTAAAAGAATTAAAAAAGTTAGAGTAGAAGAAAAAGAAAGAGAAAGATAGCCAGAAAACAAGAGACTCAGGCAGGCACATAGAAAGGGCAAGAACGAAAGAGTGACAAATAATAATGAAGGAGAAAAAAGGAGATCTGGCGAGAAAGCGAGAGATAGAGAGGGCGAGAGATAGAGAAGGTGAGAGAGGGAACTAGAGAGGACAAGAAAGAGATAGAGAGGTCGAGAGAGATAGAAAAAAAAGCAAAAAGGTATCCTTAGCATCGCTCAGAAGCCTTTTTAATAATCAATATAGATATGTCAGAGATAGATAATACTAAATGACTGAAAATACAAGAGGGAGACAGTCTATATAGAAAAAGAAAGTACCGGAAAGAGACAGATTGTGCTGTAGCAAGAAAAGAGCGAGAGAAGGCGAAAAGATATCTTTCTCATCGCTCAATTCGATCAGAAGCCTATTTATAATCAATCTAGGAATGCCAAGAGATAGATAATACTGAGAACAAGTTTACACGATCATTTCAATCCCACTTTGATCCTGTGTATATTGTCATATCTGACAGTTAATGATGATTAGACAAAAAAGGAGAGAGGATACCATCAAGCACCTTCACAGAAGTAATAAATTTGAGATGGTGAGCTAGAAGTCCAAGTATAACCTGTTCAGTCGTATATTTACAGGACTTCATTTTTTCTTCAAGATTCCGATCATTGCCCTAAATAATTCTCAGTGCATCAGTCTCTCAGATTACATCAGGTGCAAGTCGCATATTTTTCCAAGCATACTTTACCGACAATTGCAGTCATTTGTTTGTCTTTAGTCATGAAGGAGCGCCACTTAAGCAGGTGAAATAGGAATATGTGTGCGGGAATGAGGCGGAGACGAGGTAAATATCGCATTTATGCTACATTTTGTATGCAACAGCAGCTGATGCCGGAGCGAGCTGGGGAATGTGATGCATGTAATGTGAGCTGAGTATGTGGAAGAAGGAGTCAAGAGGAGCGGCGCGCAGGTGAAGCATATAAACATAAAACTAAAGCGTTTAACTGCTGTAAATATGTGTTTGTTTTACCGAGATTGCACTCGGTTAAAGAAATTAAGCGAAGAAAGCAAAGTAATCGAAAAATGCGATGATGTTTGAGATAATTTTATTAGGTAAAATACAGTCGAGATTAGGAACTATTTTAGTCAGAAATATAGTCGAGAGATATGATTTCTCGAAGGTTAATGGATAATCAGCCCTCAATAAAAGACCGGCACCGCCCTCGTAAGGACAAACACTTACCGGTATAAAGAATATAGTTTGAACTCCGTATTATCTGCAATTTCAAGCACGAGGTGATAAAGAATGTCTCTTAAATTGCTTACTAATATTTTTGACATGCTACAACTATTAAGCAAGATGTGGTTCCAATGGCGAAATAGACTATGTTGGTTCCATGTTAGCGGCTCATTTAAGCACGAGGTGACGAGGGGTCTTCTAGAATCCATTCATGAGATGTATGTCTTATACAAGTAGTCTTGCTTCAGACGAACGTCAAATACTCCACATTTTATGTATTAAACCCGAAAGCAAGCTATAGATCGCCGTGCTAGAGGCTAGATTAGTGAAAAATTCGAAACCTAAATATTTGAAGTATTCGCAATTAGATAAGACGGAAGCTCATCCCACCTCCATGCATGTTCTTGACGAAGATTCGCTTCTGATACGTATTTCAATGAAACGTAAATCTACAAAATTACTCTGGTGAAGACTACTACTATACACGCTATAGGTTGCAATGCAAAATAGTCTGGCAGAGACTAGAAAAATGATAATTTCAGGAGCCTTCAGGAGACAACTTACATTTTTCGTTCTGCCACCAATTTCCTACTGGGTATGTTGAGCATCTCCACACCATATGGTAAGCAACAAAGTTAGCAATTGAATTGCAATTTTGCACAATAAAATGTGACACAGCACACAGCAACTAAGTGGGAGCCACCGAGATGAGTTTGACACATCAGGGTGAGGCAAAAAAGGCGGCGAATAAATAAAATCCAAATTCCACTGGGACGCAGCCTTGATTACGGCAAGCCGACATGAGCAGAGACAACTCGCAGCTCGCAAGGGCAGTGATTTGCGACCGATAACAACAAAAAATTACAATAAACAAACAACAACAACAATTGCAGTTAGGTGCCGCATGGCAAATAGCAAAAATCGAAAATCAATAAAAACCAATTCGAATGCATAAATCATAGCAGTTTGAGCACGCCAAACACACAGCAACAAAATAAATATCAACAAATGCCACGCTTACAGCAATAACAACACATCTTGCCAAATTTCAGCAAACGCGATATAAAATATCGGCAGAACAACAGCGCCAAAGCGAGCCAAATCGCGCCGAGCCGCGGCTATCGATTGCTGTGGCAGCCATAAATCATGCCGCTTGCCACATGCCACACACGCGCGCACAAAGCAGCGACAAGGCAAAAAGTTGTAAGCCAAAAGCGGCAACCTGTGCTGCATTGTGTAGTCGCCTTTTTTCTCATTCGCTTTTTTCTCAAACTCGTTGTACGGCGTTGGCCGTGGGGTCGCACATATTTTTATATGTGTAAACAGCAAATTTATTTGTGATATCAAACTCGGCGCACACGGCGTGCAAATATTTGCACCAACAGCATATACCACACACGCACAAAAGCTTGCCGCACGCTTGGCCATAATGCTAATCGAATTTATGAGTATTTGTTGCCGGCTAAAAGTTGGTGGAGCGCTTTAGCATAGTTTTAGGCGCCGCAACCGCCAGCTTACGCGCACGCAAATGCACTTTTATCGCCCAATTTCGAATGCAAATTGCTGTGGTCCACCAGCTGCGCTCAGCCACGCTGCATTCAGCGGCCTACTTCACTGCCTGCCCGTTTGGCCTACAACTAGGCGCACCGTTTTATTTTATTCGCTGCCAAAAACAATCACTAAACGCCGCAAATTCAATTCAATTTCGCATTTGCCGCGCAAAACTCGTTGCCACAAATCGTTTGCATATGTATTGTCAATAATTACATATTTGCAAATTATGTTGACTTGTTGACGCGTGTCGCAGGCGTTTTGCGCCGGCGAGCATGCCACGAATTCGGCTGAATGAATTGAGACATTATTGGAAACATTATAAACATTTCAACTGTTATGTGGGGAGTTGTTGCATTTGTTATCAATTGTGTGCATACTTTTGGGAGCGCACTGCCGATAATGCTGACAGGCGCGGCTATTGGGCACTCCATTTGTATGGTAAAATATCGACAGTGCGGTTATAAAATGTAAATTTGTCACACACTGATAGTCGTAAATTGAAACTAGTTTTCGAAGTTTGCATGAAATGTAATCTATTTGTAGGCGGAAATATAAATAAATCGCTGAAAGCTCATAAAGTTATCAGGCGCAGTTAGCACAAACAAGCCTTTATTGATTTATTTTAACTGAATGCTAATGAAATACATTTACAAAAAATTTGTTTTTTCCGTTCGAATCGATAATTTTGCTATCAAAAAACGAAGCGACATCTAGCGGAATATTTTTTTACCTATTTTTTTCGAGACCAGACTTTTAATTTGATCGGTTGATGCTTCTAGTTTGGCAAATCAAATGCATTTTTCGAAGTACAGCGATTTCAGCTGCTTTGCTAAAATTGAAAAAAACACGACGGAGACAAAAAACCCAAAATGCTTCAGCTTCTTATTTATATCAGAAACAGCTCATCATGCTTGGTTCTGGTCTTTGTTGATATTGTTATTGGTGCAGTGATTATCTATATTCTGTTTGGTTTAGAGTAAAATGGTAACTGCCATCGAAATCACTTTACGGTAGGCCCAGAAAACGAGCTGTATCGACGGATTCGGACCACAGGAAAAGAAATGTTAGGTGAGCCGGTTTCATTGGGCATCCAAAAGTTGACTGGTTGCATGCAGCATATATGTACATTCTAAATATTAGGGACTATTTCAGATAAGTAGGAATTTAGCTGCTAAAAAACCCAGAACAAAGTTGCGCTAGGGTGACTAACGATTCACGTGGCAACTCGACCTCATTTTCTGCGATTGGTGGTGTTTGGACTGCAAGTATGCCATTCATTGGGAAGGAGTCAATAGAGATGTTAATAGCTTCACTGTGAATGGCATTCAGTGTCTGTCGGAAATTAGTCCCGTCCGAAATGTGGGGGTCACGTCCAGATGTTCCTGGGAGGCGGCTTCGCTACAGGAAAGGCTTCTACGAAAACATCCGAGCAGAAACTGTTTGAAGAGAAGAGAGTTATGCTACTTCACGGGAAGCATGCGAGCCTCACTGTGTAAATTTTCGAAGGGTAAATCAGGAGACATGCTGATATAGTTCGCAATGCGGCACTCTGAGAGGTTTGTAGCTTCTCTATCTGCATCCTGCTACATCCATGGCGACCTTACTGAGATGAGATAGTTGATGACCGACCGCCGATTGACTTGTATGTTGCCGGCAACGTCTCTTTGTATGTGACTCGAGCTGCCGGCCAGCGACTTGAGGATCTTGTTGCGGCCCTGTATTTTCGTGATAATGCCGGTTGTGTGCGGAGTGAAACAATGCAAGTTCTGTCGAGTGTAACACCTAAAATTTTAGGGTTGTTTAACGACCAGGGGAGTTTAGGAAGATTTCGACGCTCCCACCTCAACCTCCTCTAGTGACAATTTGCGTCCGATGAGATATTTAGACTTGCCGCATCGACGCCTATTGGACAATGTCCAGTAAGACCCTCTACGATTGCGTCAATATAAACTTAGCTGAGAACAAGTAGTTAAGTAGATCTCCTGTGCTCTATTGAGCTCAAGCGAAGTCCATAGGCCCAGTGCCAGAATGTAGGACGACAACGGGGATCCAAGTCGTACCAAGTTTGATATAGTCACAATAGACCTAAGGTCGCGGTGCATTCCTCAATTATTTATCTTATCTAACTTTGATATAAATGGGATGAAAGTACCGCCACTTGCGGGCTCATCGTTTCTGACTTTAAATCCACTAAATTGGGAAAACGAGAAGAGCTATGTTCATCCAAATCACTCTTTTCTCCGATGAAGTATCGATTATTAAATTGACTCCTTCTTAACTCTTTTTTCTTGAGGGCAACCTCAATTTGCATACGTTTTACAGCAATATGCAGAGGGACTCGCCTAGCTCTTACAAAATAGTTAAAATATAACGGCACTTTGTGGGAGCAGTACTATAACAACAACACGTAAAAACCACAAAAAGAACGCCCACAATCTAAAACGACAAAACTGCATTCGAAATAAATGAATTCCATTGCGTTCAATGCTCTAAATGCCGGCTGCGGTTTGTGTTAGCGCAGGACAGGGCGGGTCGGTTGTCGCAGCGGAAGTACAAAACATGGAAACGGAAATGCAAAATCCGTTTAGTTCATTTGAGTGCAAGTAAACAAAACGGAAATGAAGCAACAGCAAGAAAAAACAATACAAATGGAAATAAAAATAGCAATAAAAACAACAATGGAAGGCTTTGACTAAATATTGAAACAAAAAATGAAACAGAGCGTCAGAAAACAAAAGATTTAAAAAGAAAATGCAATAATTGCGGAAGCATGTGCATGAAAGAGAGGAAAATGCGGAAATAAAAATTCGAGTCTAAACAAAGACACATGAGAAAAAAACTGTGAAAATTAGAGCGGATTTACTGAACTAATTTTTTTGTACCAGTTTTTGGGTTTATATTCTATTTTTACGTCCTCACTTGCTTCGTTTCTTCCTTTTCGCTTAGCGCTTTTTTGTTGCTTTCATCTGTTTTGCTTTATTTCATTATACTTTTCCTTATTGCACCATTTTTATTTTGGTTAATTTGTTATTGCCTTTCTGTTTTCTTTCTTGTTTGAGATTTCCTGTCAATTTAAGGTTGCCTACCGACTGACAGACTCTTACCACACTCGCGGTAGATTAATTCCTTGTCACACAGGCTTGTGGATTTGCGCTTTTTACCAGATACCGACTAGATACAGACGGATACCGCAGGGTCATGGTGATGAAATATTGGATTGTTGCCTTTGAGTCACTAGAGAGTGGCAATACCAGCACTGAGCTCACTAACTAAGCGCTCAAAGCCAGTCAAAGAGTATCTGTCCTCAATAGAAAAAGCGTCAAATTACTTCATCATCAGACTTATTTGGGTACCTGGTCACAGCGGCAAATCACTTAAAACTGCAAAACCGAGGGACCCATTGGCGACTTGCTTTCTAGCTCTGGACCAATGGACCACGCATGGCTGATCGACGACCAGCCCTGTGCGAAGATCCTTTTGGCCTAGACTAGAATGCAGAAGATCTACTGAACTACTGCTATGATCCCAAATCGTAGGAGTACTTACTGGACACTGTCCAATAAGCATTCATTTGTAAGTATTTTATGATCCAGTATACGGAAGCTGAAATTTATTAAAGACTGTTGAGCTCAACTGTCAAGCTCAACAGGATGTCATCGGAGATACAGCTCGTATCCATTTCGATGTAAGTGAGATGAGAGCATCGCCTCTTGCGAGCTTATCGTTCCTGACTTTAATCTCCTAAATTGGGAAAATGAGAAGAGTCGCTTTGTTCATCCAAATCGATCCATTTTCCGATTAATTTTTGATTACCAAATTGATATAGAGTTTTTTAGGTACCACAACGGATCGGTTTTCCAAGTTGTCCAAGGGAGTAACCTAACTGGGATACCCAAACTGTTGTAGTTGTCAACTACTGCTCAAACAGAAAGAAGTATCTGAACAAAACCCAACGCCTTATGATTGGATCGCAAAAAAACTTTAATTTGAGTGATGACAAAGGCTTCATTTTACAACGTCGCTATAAAAACATGAAAAATCACAGTATGGCGGCGAGCTAAATATGAGTGGAAAACAACGGCGCGCGGAAGATGCATAAAAGGACCACCTACGTTTGCTTGCGTCAACGCAGGCACTCATCAATCAATGCCAGCGGTTTTTTCTTCTCTTTACACATTTTTTCGGACACGCTACGTCTTGCTCTCCCGATGGCTGTCGTCACCACAAAAGCAGAAGCAATTTTGTATGTATGAACTAAAGTAACGGAAGGTTAAGCTGGGCGTTGAAATGCGGTAGCGGACGCATCCACTGGCTCAGCGTAGTCGACAGCCGACAACGGGACTTTATTACAGAGGAGTGAATGAGTGAAGATATAAAGTAGCGCATAAATCAGGCTGGATAAGCGGCAAAAAGAAAAAAAAACGAAATATATTTAAAAGCGAAAAAAACGCAAGCAATGAGCCTTAAGTAAGATGACAAGCGTTGCAGGCATGCACCGTGTTAGTAGTAAGCACTTAAAGCTGTGCAAGAGATTTACATAAATTAACGATATTATTAAAACTATATATTTCTTAAGACTCTTGTTTTAAGAATAGAAACTTGATTTCGTTCCTTAATAAAAATGTCCTAAAACTTCTCAACCAGTTCATATAAGCTTCTACATATTAGATATGTATCTCTCCACCGAAAACACATAATCGTAAACAGAAATCATTTAGGTTCTATATTTTTTTAATAAATTTATATATGTATGATAACCTATGTACTTCACTTGTTTCCATGACGTCTCTTTTTATCCGGTTTGGGGGAGCTTCGGTCTCCGGATTTCTCCAGCACAAGTGTTTGCTGACGTTGCCATGCCCTTAGTAAATGCAATGATTCTGCCGAGAGCAGTTTTAAAATCTCGTTTGGAATTCTTTTAGGGAAATTCTGTATCCACGTCCAGGGTCTTTCTTTATCAAATGGTTCGTGGAAGGTAACCGGATGGAATACCTTCTTGCGCTCGTCTTTTAAAAGCTTTGCCACATTTAGTAAAGAGAGCTTCTTTTCTTTCTTTTTTTCCTTTTCCTTTTCCGCTTTTTCTTCCTCTTTTATTTCGGCGGGATAATCGTAGGGTATTGGAGATTCATCGGGTATGGAAACCTCCATTTCCATGCCCGGACGATTTATTATAGTGTAGAACAAGTTCAGACTGTGAATTCGCGCCCTTTCACGTGCTCGTTGTTCTTCCGAGCTTAGCATAGCAGTATTATGCATATCTTTTAGGCCATAATTGACATCACTAAAGAAATCGCTGAACCATGGATACATATGACCTGTATAGCCTGGATCAAAAATGTAACCGAGTTCAGCTGCGAAAAAATCTGCCCAACGTTGTGGATCGAAAATTTCCTCTTGTTCATTCAGAGTTTTTCTACGATGGGTAAAACGGCTCTTATGCTTTGGACCCACATTCTTTCCTGAACGATTAGCAAAAGTATCAGGAATTTGGGCCTCGTACCTTCTAAATTTAGTGTAGTCAAAAGGACCGCGACCAGTTCTTCCGCGTAGTATCCTGGGCTGCCTTACATAATCAGAATCTATTAAGTCGAGATAAGAAGGCCTCTTGAGAGGCCTTCTAAAGCGTCTCATGTTAACAGCCTCTGCGTTACTTAAATCCTTTATTGTTCCTTGACGTGGTTGTGTAGAGTATCTTGAAAAACGAGGATCTTTGAATTCATAACCAGTAAAAGTTCCAAATCTATTTCTTTGACTAGAAATAAGATAGCGTCTAAAAAATTCCATAGCTTCAACGTTTGTAGGGTGATCATTTGCTGGAGGAGATCCGAAAGTCTGTCCGACATATCTTGGAAATTTAGTGTACGTAAAAGGTCCTTCTGGTGCTAGTTTATAACGATTGTGTAAACGACGTTCTCTAATGTACGCCAAATCTGCTTCAATTCCACTTGAATCTCCACGTCGAGGTATTACGGTATGCCGCATTACACGGGGTGCTTCACGGATCATAAGGCCAGTTGCTCGACGCGATCCTCTACTCTGTCTTGTACTCGTATTTATAGAAGGCCTATGTACTACAAAGTATTTTGAAGGATCAGTGCTTCGACGACCACCGGTGGTACCCAAAACACCCGCTTGTCGAGCAACTCCAACCTGACCCGAATATCTTGCAAAAGAACCAGTTTTTCCGTGACGCGATACACTACTTTTTCTTAAATAACCGGAATCTCCAATATATTCTGAGTCTGCAGCAACACCCGCTTGTCGATCAACTCCAACCTGACCCGAATATCTTGCAAAGGAACCGGAATCTCTAATATATTCGGAGTCTACTGCTCCAGCTACATTTTCATGAGCATGAGTATGACCGAAATACGTCGGAACTCTGCGTTGCTCCAATTCATATTGTTTATAATTATCCACATTTTTTTCTTGATGTGGTACACTTGCACGTCGTAAATATTTTGTAGGCATTGTGCTACCAATGCGTCTTAAATAGTTAGCATCTTCCAACTTTCCTAGGTCTCTTGCTGCACCCATGAAATGACCATACAGAGGGACTCCATAATGTTTCAAATATTTATAAGCTTCCACATTCCCAAGACCACAAGTCATTTCAACAAACGGCACATAATGACTGGGTTTAGTGCTCCTCATACCATCAGCAGGTCTAATTTTACTGGGCTTTTTAGTATCAGCTGTAAAAACAACTTCCCCAGCCACATTTCTCTTCACATGGGCTTGCGAAAGGGCGCCCACGCGTGCTAAATACCTATAAGCTTCCATATTACCAAAACGAGCAGCAATTACGGATACTTTACTTTGGTGATGAAATCCAGGCTTACCGCTTCCAAGATCTCCAGCAGCCGTAATCGTATGATATTGGCGAGGGTCGACCCTATAATTTAAATATTTTGGATCTAGAAAATGCATCAGGCCACGTGGAGTTCCAGCGACAGGAGCTTCATTTAAGGTGTTGTAAGCAAAGCCTTTTCTGCTTCTCAAATCTGCAACAGTTCTAGGGATTTGTATTGGATCAGAAGCTCCCGCATACGTCAAATACTTAGAAGGGCCATTCAAGCTAAGACTATTACCCTGTCGTGGATCTGGAATATGCTGCAGCGCTCCACCTGTATGCACTGGAAGTCCAAAAACTCTCAAATTGTCAGGTGCAAGGTTTGAGATATCTTCATTTGGCTGAAAACCTTTCATGCACACTAAATCAAAATATCTCAAATCTCGCTTTTGTCTCTCAGCACATGATGAAGCGTTGAGAGCTCCATGCTTGCCACCACGACGAATTTTAGGTTTTGAAAGCGTTTCTGATCTAAGACCATCCTTAGGTAATCTAAAGATACTGTTAGGTTCAAACGCTTGTGCCGCAAGTGCAGCTGTCGGACTTGTTACGAAATCGAGTTCGACAGCTCCCGTTTTCGGCACTACTTTATATCCTATGTCATGTCCAAACCAATTTGTGTGTCCTCTTCCCTCCACAGGAAGATAAGCAAGCGCTTGACTGGCAGCATTTAACGGTCCAACACTAGCAGGTAATTTATGGGCTGGTTGGAATGCCGCCGGAGCAACCATTGGAAAATTATCAGCGGGTCGAAGTTTCCCGGCATACTTAAGGCATCTACTATTTTCAAATGGCCTGTGCTTTGGATCAGATTCGACGCCGACAACGTAATTAAGTTTTTTCAAAAAATCGAAATTGTGTATAAACGGTATACTGGGCAACACCTTTAGTCTAGCTTTTTTGACCGTTTTTTTATTCGTTTTTTCTTTATAGCATTTTCCCATATTTTTCGGCTGCTTACATTCGGTAAGTTTTGAAGTACACGTGGTATCTTTTTGCAAGCTCCGCATTAGAAGACAGTTTCTGTACATTTCGTGCCCAAAGTTGCGTATGAAGTTCCATTCGTCTCTACACATATAGCCGGCATTTCTTGAAGATTGCCTACTGCTCTGACCGGTATCTGGACACTTGCTTAAACTGTTTACTAAAACGGTACGACCAGTTTTGGCGCAACACGATCGCCAAAATGGTACAGACATAATAATTTTGAATTTTTCTAAGATTTTCCAAAAGAATGAATCAAAAGTTTGGAATTTATGAAAACATTTGTTTAAAATATTTTTGAAACTTCGAAGAAAATATTTAAGAACTGCCAAACTGCGATTACCAGAAAATGTGACCCCAAATATAGTGTTGCGAGGGTGTAAAAATAATTGTCCCAGAATAGCACTTAAGGCATTTGACTTAGAGAATTAAAAATCTTTGAAAACCTTATCAAACGCGGTATGGGCGTCTAAACTCTTATCACTAGAAGATGTTCTGTTCTAAAGACTTCTGTCCCAAACAAGTTCGCTTTATCCTCGATTAAATTTTTTTTTAACTTTTACTTAAATTTTACTGTTTAAAATACCATAGAAATCTAAAGGATTTTTATTCGAAATATCTTAGTGATTTAATTCCTCTAGAGTCAGACCTCCTCTTGTCTTTTTTACTCCCGCTCTACACCAATCAGAATATGAAATATATTTTCCCCCCAAATATCAGTGATTTATTCGCTAAATTTGTACGAATCTGGATCTCCATCAATCAGAGTAGCTCCAAGGCTTTGAGGAACTTATTAAACGCGATATCTGTATGTAAACTCATGTCATTAAATGCTGTGGTGTCATAGAGATTTCACGTTTTCTCTCTCAAACATGACTTATATTTTGCCCCCTGAAGTCGTACGCTGAAAGATCTTTCGAGACTTATATTAACTTCATTTTGTCTATTTCTTACTTGTTTTTTTTTTTTGCGTTCGTTTCATCAATCATAGTATCACTCTAGATATTTCTTGACGACTTTTTTGGTAAGAATTGTTTTCCCCTCAAAACCATAAGATTCTTGAAACATTGCGAGCAGTTAGATTCCCATTGAAGTCCTAAAAGGTCAGCGAGTTTACCGATTGTAGTTCCCGCAGCATTCTAGTTTGCATTTCGTACTCTTCCATTGCGTCGTCGTCATTTACGTAGATGTAATATTTAGATAACTCGTTAATCAGCCACGCGAATTCTTGCTTCTCTTGAGCAGATGTTAGCTTTGCTCTCAGTTTGGGTGAAACTTTATGCCCGCCGTGAGCTACTCTGTAGTTGACTATACCTCCATATTGAGTGAATGGATTTTGAATGTTTTCTTCTTTGGCATACAATAGACCAAGGCATGGCTTGTAAGCTCCGTTGTACCCGGAATTACCACAAGACGCTGCTTGCGCACGAAACGGGTTTTTCCGCTTGCGAATTCCTGCCACAGCAATTCCTCCTTTAGTCCTGGTGCAGTCTCCACTTCTAGCGACGTATGCTGGCAGCCGAAAGTCGACAGTTCCTCCACACCTGGGATCGCCTGACATGCCAATTCCTTGCTGAACTTGAAATGCAGCAGGAAAGTCCGGCGCGCTGGGATTGGGGTCACACCTATTCCACCCTGAGTTAATACCGCCTAGTTCTGGCGCAAAAGTATATGCCGCCCGCAGAGCTGGACCCAAAGGGCGCCAGTTAAACTTTGAGTCTTTGTCTGCCGTGCCACTACATGAAAGACCATCAGCGGCGAAACAGGCGATGAACGGAATTGAGGGCGCTTCTTTAGTCCTCTTTTTACAATTAGCTCTGCGCTTGGTTCGCCGTTTGCGGACGGTGCTTTTATTCGGACAAGCTTTACGTCGCATTTTTTGTCGGTACAGCATTGCCTTTAAACGAGACGGGGCAGGCATGCATTTCTGGCTTGGAACGTTGCTTGCTGTCTTCGAGGAGCTCTTCAATTCATCTAAGCCAATATGATTAGTTGACTTACGCAGTTTTCTCTGTGAGTTCTCATGTTTGCGAGAGGATCGATGGTAATCGGTCACGCACTTTCGGCACGTACTCGTACACATCTTCAACCACTTACCGCCAAGTGCCAGAGAGAAAATTAGTGTACATATGGGGTTTTTATTAAATTTAATCCAGTTTTTTTAGAAACGTAAACAATTTTTTATTTTAATTATGTCAATTTGGAATTATGAAATATACAAAAAGTTCTACGAAAATGTCATTAGTTTCATAATATCAATTTTTATTACATTAACTTGCTATAGGTTCATAAATTTGTGTTCCAAAGAACTTTGTCCCAAAAATTGCGAAAGAGAGAGGACTCTTTGGAAAAAATAATTTCCCAAAAAGTTTTGCCGAAAAATTTAGTGCCAAAAAATCACAACTGCTGATTTTCATGGGAGGAAAAAGTTTGAAAAAACGTTATCCCAAAAAATTGCAGTTGTAGAATTTTTAGTACCGAAAATTTTTGAATCACTATATCCTAGCAAAGGCTCTGAAATGCCCATCACAATATGCACAATTGGAGCGGTGTGGCTTCTGCTCTTATTTCATAAATTCCATCGGTCTTTGGGACGAATTTTCCCGGCTTAGTAACACCCCTTATATTACTTTCGTTAATCCTTTCCCATTCACAAACGCGCTGCTATGTGTGTCAACATTCCACGCACTTAATAGTCGTCATCGTCTGGGTCCTCTTTTGTGTTTTGACTTCTTAAATTCTTCCGTCCACGCTTCTTTCGAAGCCTGAAATTTTTTATACCACCTATAGCTGCTCGTCTGAGTGGAGCATATGTCATGGCAACAATTTTCTGCTGCCGTTTCCACTTTTTCATATCATTTATAATATTCTCTGATATTCTTTTCAAATATTCCTTAGGAATACGTTTCGGGAAAGTGCGCAGCCAGGTCCATGGTTTGTCGCGATCAAAAGGCTCATGAAACAAAACACGCTCAAAAGCTTCATAGCCTGGCATGTTCTTTAGAATCCTGATAACCGCAGAAAGACGCATCTTTGTTTCCTCCTCTGTTTTATAAGAGGGCATCTTATATGAGAAAGCTCTATATAACTCCTCTTCTAGAGTTTGCCTCAACTCCTCCACACTGTCTGTATCGATTGGTGGCGGTTCGGTAACATCTGCGTAGAATTGGTTCATTGTTTGTATGAAGCTCTTCATTTTATTCTTCTCTACACTACGCCGATAACTTTTTACATAACCGGCTATTGGATATGATTTTCGCCCAGTTCGCTCGAGATCCTTATCAATACGCGGAATTCCTATAGTGCCAAGACCGCGTTTCATATTGTCTGGAAATATTTTAAGCTCTTTTTCTTCAATTTTACTAGCATGAACATCCAAATCTTGCTTATCAGCTTTGATTCTCTTCACAGTATAGTCTAAAACATGTTTAGATTTTTGTCTCTGGGGGACTAATTGTTCAATAGTTTCCGGATCAAAATATTTGGTTAAAGGCACATATAAGGACTTATCGATCTTCTCCTGGCCGGCGTATGTCGTTGCGGTCCTTTCCGTCTTTGCGATTTTTGAAGTTCTTGCGGTTTCTTTACCAAATGACTTTTTAGCCATCCGCTTGTCCAAGACCGCATCCAAGTTTCCTTGCATAAGCCATTGCAACGTTTTCCACTGGCCATTCGAAGTGGCCTTCAAGTGACGAGCTAACAAATAATTTTTGTGCGTCTCATCGCTAAATGTGCGTATGAAATGCAAGGCATGCTCATCCACATAATCGGGGTCTTCGTGGCGTTTTCTATTATAACTGTTAGCAGAGCCGTATGCGTGCTCGCATTCGTTCCTGAGCTTATAGGTGCACCGACAAAATGGTATAGACATTTATATTACGAATTTAGTTAAAATTTTTCAAAATATTTGCTATTATATTTAATATTTTTATGATTTTTCATATTTTCATGATTTCTGGTTTTTCACATTTTGATATACTAATGCTTTCAACCTTATTTTGAGAAAATCAGAAACGAACAAAAATATCGTGGTGAGTTATTTGAGTTCATAACGGGGTGTAAAGTATCGGTGAGACTACGTTTCCGCAATTTGAAGCTGATATTGACTCTGTAGCTATAAATTTCAGATCCGCTCCCTATTTCAGGTAGCTATTTTTGAAATCTGCACTCCTTAACCTGTTCTTGACCTTTGCACACCCGACATTTTTTTGTTCTTAAACTGCTTATTCAATCTTCCTTCCTCAAAGCGCAGCGCGGTCTTTAAATATTAGGAAAACTGGACTTTCTTATCTTGCGGGAGGATTTCTCAGCGCTTGAAGATAAAATAATGATGATATAAAAGGAAAACAATGTTTAACCTTCAATAAAAGTGGACGCTCCAAAAGGAGCACAAGATGCCATCCAAGACTTCGGCTGTATCGCAACTGTATCATACTCGCAGAAAGGCTGGGCTGACAAAAAGCAATAGCCACAGCCCATAGAACACCAAAGACCTATCGCCTATTAAGTTCAGACCCGAATATTTTCGAATCAAGCATAAACGACCTATTCCATTAGGAATTACCAATTTTGTCGAAGTAAAGTGGAAAAGTACGTTCAGAGAATACGAATTGCAACCGAGGCCACATATCTCACTCAAACAATGTCAATATTACTAACATGAGCAAAATCTTAATTTTTATTGTATAAATTTTATTTCCAAACAAAATTTCGAAATCAAATTCCGACACTTTTCTGTTTCGGCCGCTCAGCAGCGCTATAGAAATTTATGTCATACAGTGAATTTTGTATACTGTTAGCCTCCATGACCATGCGCATGTAGCGCGCCATGGCCGGATCCATTTCATCGATGCTTAGATGTTTGGATGGCTCCGGCTCAGCTTCAATTTGTTTTGACTTCCTTTTTACGATCTTGAGCGGCTTTAGCGGCCCCCTTGGCATTTCGTAGCGCTTCAATATGTTGCAGAACTCCGGCGAGACGGACTTGCAGCATTGCACGGTCGTTCGTGTATCTTTTAGTATTTTTGCAGGCGTTTCAGCTGGCTTCTTTGCAGGTGTAAGTCCTTTACGCAAAATGTTGATACGCTGCAAACATTGCTGACGGTTAAGTGGCGGTTTCTCTTTGAGCATATTTGGGTCCCACAGCACTACCAATACATTAAAAATCGCAGCTCTTCCGTTTTACTTAGAATTAGCAGTTCAACCGAAAACATAAATGAAAAAATTTCATACTAAATTTTCTCCAAAATTCCGAACAGATTGAAAAAAAAATTTTCAAAACTTATTTCTTCTGACATTAAATTTTTCATAGGGTACAGTAAAGTTCTTTTTAAATAATTTTGAATCAAGCGAGAAGTCTTTAAGAACCGACTGTAAAGACAGAGGAACTAACGATTACCACGACAGCCGGTTCTACGCACCTGAATTGACGCGGTATTTTATCTGGCAAGGGCTGTTTTTTCGGCGTACTAATTCCGTTTCGATCGGTAAGTGTACAGAAGAACTAAAACAGCAGTGCAAGTTCCTTTAATACAATAAACCCATTGTCCCATTCCAGGACTTTAAAGACAAACCGTATTTTAAAACTTCAAAGGGAACAAATAAACATCGTCTTTTAGATCTTGAGCCCTCACAGAATTGGACCGCACTGACTACTAATTGATGACACAAGCCTTTTGTACTGAGTTTTAACAGCCCTAAACTTTGATATAAAATTTCAGCCCAACCTAGTGGACATTAAAAATTCCAAATTCCTTCTCTTAACTGTTAACACTGATATCTTCGAACGAGTTTTGAATCTATGTCCGCTCTTTGCTATTTTCTCAATAGCTACTTAAATCACTACTACAAAACGAGCTTCCAAAACTCAAGAATGTACACTTTATTGGCAGTATAACGGTACAAAATGACACTGTTGCCACACTTTCCTACTTTCGCATGCATACATAAGGAAATTTTCCCCCACTTCTCTCTCTCCCTCTCTTCTCTTCCACTCTCACGTTTTGATTTATTGCCTTGCAAACAGTTTGCCATTTCTGTTGGGGGCACCAAGTTATGCCATGAAAACTACACCAACAACTACGCAGCGGCAGACGGACCGCAAACAGGTCAAGCGAATATCGTTCGATGTCTGTTGAATTTATGCATGTTCGCAAGTTTCGATGATGCATCGTTGCCATTGGCAATAACAATGGATGAAGTGTGCGCCATAAAGTGCGGTCGGCGGTTGATGTGTGTTAGAAGGAAATGAATTTTTGGCAGCAGTGTAGGGAGGAATATGCAAAACCGCGACGCTACTAAATGTCTACAACTTGAATACGGAATAATTGGAAGATGTAACCGAGTATATAAAAGTATTAAGGCTTCATAGCTCGCAAATGAGTAAAATATTCGAGAGATGTCTACGAACATTTGCTGCAGAACCGCTAAGGTTTAAGCTAGAGATTCGTTTGCCTCGTCTTTAAGATGGATCACGCTTAGATTACTACATCAAGTCCTTTGTGAAGACTTGAGGTATTTAATTTCTATTGGGACACTCTTGCAACAGTACTGGAACTGAGAGCTGACCAAGCTCTCACGGAACCCAGCTATCCAGTAGCAGAAGAATCCAAGATAACAAACACTGAGGCGTGCCCGTTCTAGTTAGCTTGCCAACCCAAACATACTACTAGCTAATGTTAACCAAGCTCAGCTTACAATTATTTTCTTCAAAAGTCTGTTACGAAATACTAGAAGAAAGTAGTTTACAAAGTATGACAAGAATAAGCCCCAGACTATAACATCCAATGGTTCTATAGAACCTTCAAGAGGCTGTAGGGTTTATAAATCAACAACAATTGGAAAATAACAAACGTCGTTATCTGAATATAAAAATGTTGCTCTAGTCTCCGAAAGGCAGGCTTAAGGGTAACAGCTTTTTGAAACCGCCTGTAAACATATTCTCTAGATCTGCAGATCATATTTCAAAATATGCTGAGCAAGTTAAGCTTTCCGCACCTCACAGAATCTTTTAACAGCAAAGCCCTCTACGGAAAAACGATATTTCGCTAAGATTTGCTGACTTCATTTTCAAGAGATCGAGGAACATGTTTAACGGATCTTGAGAGGCTAAATAGAAAAGTAAATGCCTGTGCTCATAAATTTCCAACAGCAAGACAGCTTGTGTGAAATCGCCGGTAAACAATAAGTCTCAAAGGAAGTCTGCAGATCGGTTATATCTCAGAAACTAGTGACTTAGAGCAACGTATTATTTCCTCCTCTACTCCCCAACTAATTTCAATACTTCGTAGCGTGTTTTCCTTTCGAACCCCTCTCTCGCTCTTCCATTTTTCTTATACACTCTACCCTCAAGCTCCCTTCAGCCAACCTCATTGGCTTCATTGTAGTGTTTATTTGGCATGCCAACATTCTATAACTCTTGCACGTTTCGACACTTCGACAACTTCGTCACCAACACTTGGCTGGCGAAAGTTTACGCATCGCCAACGGCTGACGCAACGATCGCCTAGCAGCGAGAGAGTGTTGTAAACAATGGCAATAAAAATATTTAGTGGCGAATTGTGAGGCAACTAAGCTTGTAGACAGAGTGCTCACGCCGTAAAACGGCAAATGCACAAATGCACGAGCCGAAGCAGTGGAAGGGGCCAGCAAACAAAAGCAAAAAGCAGAGCGGCGCTCGTACTACAACGCAAAAGTTTACACGCAACATTAGTTCTTGTGTTTTTATTGTTTTCGTGCACTTTCTGTTGCACATTGCCGAGTTTAGTGCTTGTGCCGGTGCAGCATACCATACATATTTGTTGCTGCAGCATGCCACCAACGCTGATTTGCTTCAGTTGAAAAAAGCAAACAAATAGCTAGACTACCCACGCAATTTACTCAAGAATTTATACCTTCTTCGATTTTTTATTTGAAAACAAAAAATTCAAAAATTGAAAAAAAAAATGTTGCCAACTTTCTTCGCGCCTGCTTTGTTAGCAACTATTATGCGATTTCTTTGTGCGCGTTAATACACCAAGAGTGCATATTCTCAGCAAAATTCAATTGCGACAAACAAGAAAAATCTTTGTTGCACCTGCAACATGCAGCAAGCGGCACGAAACTTTCCACAAAGTTATGTGACGCACTCGGCCGAACTTTGGCGAGCCAGTGGAAGTTAAATAAAAGTGCGAGCAGAAAAATTTCGAAGTTTTACTTAAGAAAAAATATGAAAAACTGTTAAAAGTGAAAAAGAAAATAGTTTAGAAGAATTTTCAAAGCGGGTGGCAACAAGAATCACCGAAGCATCGGCGTTTGTGTCATTTTCTCAAGATTTAGTAGCAAAAGTTTGCGAAAATATTTCTTTGCCTGCACTTTAGCGAGTAAGTGATAGTAGTTGCCGCAATATGAACTCACGCTATATTTCTCTTTTATATTTTTCGCAAATTGACTTAAAATTTATTGCGCCAAAAGATTGCAAATTTTTGGTGGAAAAATGTTCCAATGTTAGGTCAATAGCAGAAACTTTATGTAAGAGTTTTGGCATTCAGGCATGTAAAAGTATGTTAATTTATTGTTAAATGTGGTGTAGCGGTAGGTAGCGGTGCGCTTACAACTTAAAACAAGCTTGTCAACATTTTTAGTGTTAGCAACATGTTGCAAACAACACTTAAAAGGGCTAGTAAAGCCTAAATATTAGATTTTTGTTTTATTTAAAATGTATAAGATTCTATAATTAAGCTTTGCAACATGTTGTGTAAGTTAGGAAATCCTAGCAACATGTTGCAACAACACTTACAAGTGGTAGTGATGCCTAACTATTAGATTTTTTTTATTTAAAGCGTATAAAATGTTATAAATGCGCTTGGCAACATGTTGCATAAGTTAGGAAACATGTTGCAAAAACGAGCAACATGTTGCTAAAGAAAAAATGCATTTTTTTACAATTTTCTTAAAAATATTTAAAATTCTATAAAACAAATTTGCAACATGCTCAACAACAAATGTTGCGAAGCAACCCAAATTGTATTTTGCTACATTTTTCCTTTGTTACGATTTAATATATGGCAAATGCATAATTATATAATGTATTTATTGTAAAAGGCGGTGTAGCGATATTCTTGCAACTTCAAATAAGCTTTGCAACATTTTTTACGGTAGCAACAGGTGGAAATATTGCTAATAAGTGCTGGTGAAGCATGAATATTAGAATATTATATACTTGTAATTTAATGAATAAAAAGTATCCAAGTATTGATAACAGCAATTTGCGAAAGTTAGGAAACATGTTGCAAAAACTCAGCAAATTGTTGCTAAAGAAAATTTAGTTTTTACCATAAACCATGTATAAGTCTCAAATACTTCGCATATTTGGAAAAAGATATTTGCAACATGCACAACGAAAAAATGTTGCAAAAGAAATGAAAACGTATTTTCCATATACCAAATATATTTATGTATGTTTCAAGCATACACAGGCATTTATGTATATTTAATGCGCCTCAGAAACTTTTTGCCTGACTTTGTGCATGATTGGCCAGATTTAAAATTTTCCACTTTAATGCCACCAAAAAACCTGAAACTTCAAAAAGTAAAAATCACGCCAGTTACAACGCTTCTGCGACAAACGCACCCATTTATAAAAACCTCAATGACGTATAATGGCAGTGAGTTTAACGTTGCGAGCTGCTGAACTCACATTGCATTGACATTTATTGCAATTATTCCAGCAAAAATGGAGAAACCGAATTCAGCAGGGGCAATGAAATGGAAAAAAAGTATTTTTGAGCATTGTTTGGAAAATTTCGAAGGTAAGATGCAATAATAAAGAATAAAAAGATTAAGATTTTAAAAATTATAAATAAGTTATAAATTTTAATTTTTGAATTATTAAAATTACAAAAATTAAGTACACATTTTAAAATATATACAACAAATTTTAATTACAATTAAATTAAATACTTTTTTATTATAGAATTTTTTAACTAAATTTTTGTTTTTTATTATTTATTTTATTTTTTTTTTAAATATAGATATCTATATTATTTATTTATTTATGGTGATTATAAATTTTTACAATTTTAATTTTTAAGCTTAGTTTCATTTTATTTTATTTATAATAGTTTTAATTTTTTTTAATTAATTTAATTTTGATACATTTTTTAAATATTTTTAACAAAAATTTTTTACAAATTATTAATTTTTAAAACTTTTCACTCTCTCTAATTATTTGAACTTATTAATTTTTTAATTATGTTAAATTACATAAAATTATGTGTTTTTAGTTTTTTTTTAATTTTTTGAAATGATTAATTTTCAATATTTTTAGTTATTTGAAATTATTAAATTTTAAATTTGTTGAATTATTTGAAGTTATTTTAAATTATTAATTTTAAATATTTTTATTCTCGTTCTCCTTAACTTTTTGAAATGATTAATTTTTAATATATTTAGTCATTTGAAATTTTTAATTTCTTTAATCATTTAAAATTTTTATTCTTAATTTTTTAAATTATTTAAAATTATTAATTTTTTTTTTAATTATTTGCGATGTTTAATTTTTTGAATTATATAAAATTATTAATTATTTTAAATTATACATTTTTTAATTATTTAAAATTATTTATTTTTAAATTTTTACTTATTTGAAATTACAAACTTTTAATTTACTTAAAAGTGTTAATCTTAAACTTTAATTATTTTTTTACGAAATTATAATTTTTTTAAATTAAATTATCATAATTTTTTTATGTTAATTTTACTTCATTCCAAGTACACATAAGACTGTTGCACGTTTTCGACCAGCTAACAAATATTTTATGTCATATTTTTTACGAGTGTCAAGCCACAGCATGCCACATACCTCGGCAACACAAAAAACCTATAGCACATAAAGACACATATGTACACACGTACATATGGCTAAGTGTGTGTGCTTTTATGCCCACAGTGTCTCACAAAAGTTGCCTAACGAAGTGTTAACAAACAAAACGCGCTGCTGAGCAAATTAACAGCTACCTGTTATGCATATGCAACACAGCTTATGTATACACACACATATGCGCGTGCTGTGCGCAGTTAGGCACTAAGGTATCGCTCACCTGCCGCAAGCCTTCCGCGTTGAGTAAACTAAAACTTAAGTAATGCTAACTAAGCCAGAAAAGAAGCAGAAGAAGAAGCAGCAGCGGCAACAGCAAAGCAAACGTTGCAACTCATTCTGCTGCCAACAAGCAGCAAATGTGGCAAAATCGTGCCTAAGCGACGTGGAAACAATGATGCTGCGGAGTTAGTAGACTGTAGTTGCCACAAGCGAACTTAGCGCTTCTAACAGTTCGGCGGCACAACGGCGCATAACACAGCCGCACCATTGCCAATTAACATATTTAATTTAATTAAATTGAATCGCCAAACAAAACTTAGATGAAGTTGATAGTCGGCTGATGAGCGCGCAGGGCAGCAAGTGCACGTTTTCGAAGCGAGACGTACGCAACAAAGTGCGATAGACTGAATGTGGGCGCTCTTCAACATATATGTGGCACTACATATATTTATTTACATATGCATATACAGATTCTAAATTGGCTAGACAGACCTTCCAGTTGTCTTTTTTTACTTTTAAGCAATAAAAAATAATTGAAAAATTAAAAATATGAATTCACTCACCACGTGACAGCTTCGTGCCCAAAAGGAGGAACTGCAATAAAATAAAAATAAAAATATATAAAAAATTTAGAAACTAAAATTTAAAAAAATAACGGTAAATTTTCTATACAGACATGATATATTTGTTTTAAGATTCACGTAAAAAAAATTGTAAAATTTTATTAAAAAATAAAAATAATTCAAAATTTAGATGTTTTCAGAAATAACGGTATATTTCGATATGTGTGTGGAAAACAGATATTCAATATTTTTTTGTTCGACATTTGGAAAAAAATTTAAATTTTTTTATTAAAATAAAAGAAAGTAAAATTTAGAAATTTTCAAATATAACGGTAAATTTCGATATACTTACCTACATATATACATATATACATGTATATGAAAATCGGATATGAAATAGTTTCTGCTCTAGTTTTCTATACAAAACACGAAAATTTTATTTAAAAATATTTTTTTTTTTTTAATTTAAATTTTTTAAAAATAACAGTAAATTTTCATTACATACGTCGCATTGTTTTAAACGGAGAACAGAATATTAAATATTTTTCGTTCAAGTTTTGCATAAAAAAATACCAAAATTATGTTTAAAAATTAAAATATTTTAAAATTTAGAAATTTTCAAAAGTAACGGTAAATTTTCAGTACATTATATTGTTGTAAATGGAAAATAGATACATATTAAATATTTTTGTTAAATTTTGTTTCAGATAATTCCAAAATTTTGTTTAAAAATAAAACCATTTTAAAATTTTAAAGTTTGAAAAATACGGTAAATTTTCAATATAATATAACGAATTTTAATTCAAAACCGTATTAAATATTTATTGGTGATTTTCTTTAAACAAAAATTTCAAAATTTATTCAAAATTAATTTAAATTTAGAACTTTTCGAAAAATACGGTAAATTTTAAAAATAGCGGTAAATATTCAGTACATACATATAAGACAATTTTTTAATTCAAAACCGATATTAAATATTTATTGGTAAATTTTCTTTAAACAAAAATTTCAAAATTGTATTTCAAAAAATTAATTTAAAATTTAGAACTTTTGAAAAATAACGGTAAATTTTCAATACACATACATTTATATTTAAAACATATATGAAATGTGTTTATTGAAAACCGATATGAAATATTTTTAGTTGAAGAATGTTTCAGAAATTTTCTAGGAAAAACAAACTAAAGTTTTTAAAAATAACAGTACATTTTCGATACAGCTTTTTATATTTAAAACATATATGTCACATTTCTTGTTGAAGATTTGCATAAAGAGGCTTTAAAATTTTGTTAAAAAATTATTTTAAATTTAGTTTTCAAAAATAACGGTAAATTTTTAAAAACCAGCAATTTTTAAATTTAAAATAGATATGACACATTTTTTGTTGAACATTTGTATAAAAACTTTCAAAATGTTGCTTAAAAAATTATTTGAAAATTAAAGTTTTCAAAAATAACGGTAAATGTTCGAAAGGCAGGGAATTTTTCAAGTTGAAAACATATATAAAATATCCTTTGTTCAAAATTTTTATCAAAAAGTAGGGCATTTTTATGTAAAAAAAAAACTTATTAAAAAATTCAAAATTTTTCAAAAATTACGGAAAATATCGCACATGTAATTTTTTTTTATATTTTGATATATGGAACCTTTTGTGTTGAAAACAGTTATTAAATAGCTTGTGTAGCCTAATATAAGCAGTCTTTTTAACTGCCGCCTGATTGCTATAATTATTATTCAAGGAGATACCCATAATGAACTCTTGAATTATTGGAATCATTTTTTCAGCTTTAATTTGCGGGGAATATATTTTTTTGGCCTGATTACTTCTCAGTTAATACCCCAGAAAGCTTTTCTAGTACGATTTTTTATTATTCTTGTAACGACTCTAAGCCCTAACGATGGAAAAGAGGGTTCAAGAAGGGTTGCTTCCACAAAAGTCAGGTCGACGTAATCGGCATGGTACCGTCTGTATATATGTACGTACGTGAACTAGTCCTTAAATATCGCTTTGAAATTTCGTACACGTTCTTTCTTCCAGTAGTTACTCATTTGTTGGACCCGCCAATAACGGATCATTATAAGATAGATACAGCCATACAAACTAAACAATGGGAACCAAGTGCTTGTATAGACAACTTTGTCATTTGACGAGGTGTCCTTACGAAATTCAGCATATATCATTCTCTAAAGCAATAATGCAATATCCGATGAAATTGTCCACATCGGATTACTATAGCATGTAGCTGCCATACAAACTGATCAGTCAAAATCAGTCGTTGTATGGGAAACTTTTTTATTTGACAATATATCTTTAGAAAATTTTCCATAATTTACGGTTCACGAGAACAGCACAACCCTGGAAGAAATTGTTCAGATCGCAGGACTATAGCATATAGCTGCCATACAAACTGACCGATCGAAATCTGGGCGAAGATCTTTTTTATTATTTATTAGAGCTTCATTGCAGCCGAAATAATTTTTTTTCTTTTTGGATAATTTCTGCCATTACCAACAACCACAACATATATCTAACTCACAGGGTTGTACTCAAGCTGTACAATAAAGCAAAATTCTGCTAATTTCGAATGCGTGCAACAATTTTTAATGCACTTTGATGCCAAACTTTCGCTATCACTAAAATAAACCCAGCACTAACTCAGTTCTAACTCAGTTTTTAAATTAATTTCCTACACTTAGTGCGAGCGAACTGAATTTAATTTCCGCTCTTCAAGTGCATTCACACTTTTAATTTGTTTAGCAAAGTACTGGTTGCCATATAACCCAAACAATAATACGAACCAACAACTTGATTATGCAGCAAAAACTACGAGAATCGGTGTGTATGAGTATGTGTGTATCTGCAAATGGATGTGTATGTCTTCATATGAATGTGTATATGTGTGGAGCGGTCGAAGGATATGCTAGGACACAGCTGCTGCCGAGCAAACTGCAGAAAACTGACTGCGAACGGACATGAAAAATTAAATGAATGAGAAATATAAGATAAAAGCGAAGTGCGGAGTACGAAGCGCACAAAAGAACAATAAAATGAAATTTTAAATGTGAAAAAACAAAAGCCGAGCTCGGCAGCGTATCCCGTTTTCATTTAAAAACTTTCAAGTGACTTCTAATTGCATTTGTGCAGCAAACTGTGCGCATTTTTTTTTACTAACGGTACTACAAACGCTTTACGCACTAATACAAGCGCGCTCGACATGCACACGCACGCAGGCAGCGCGAGCGCGTAGACAGCGACGACCGCATCAAAAAGTTTCGTCATTTTTTCGACATTAAATGCGCCGTGAAAAGCGAAACTTTCGCTGTAAGCGATTACAAGCACACGCACGTTCATATGGACAAGTACACACACACGTATATATGTATATGTGAACAAATATTAGTGTACTTGGCACGCCGCGCGAAGCACTTGACAACTTAAATGAGCGCATTAGTTGAAAGTCGTGCGCGTTTCCGCGTGTATGTGTAAATACACATGCGTACATGTGTGTGTGTGTGGTGGACAATAATTTTCTAGCGGCTGAAAACCTAGGCGCTCGCCCACTTTATAACCGGAAGCTGCTTAGACGACCGGTGGCAGCCAATTTGCCGTGCATCCTGTGCCGCGCCGACCCGCATGCTGCGCCGCCTAGCGCCGTTATTGTGGTAAATAGCTGGTATTTAGTTTGGGGCATGAACTCACTTCCTGTGTCTCTCCCAGCGCGCTGACCGCGCATTGCGGTTTGCTGCTAATGCAGTCGTGAGACCGAAGCGCACACATACACACATGCACTTGGCTAACCAGCAAACACTGCGTTAAACGCACTCACCACTCGCTCGCCCAACCAGCACAATGCACGACACAAGCGCGAAGCCAAGTGCGTAAACGCTGCCGCTGCTTGCGCATATATTTACATGGAGACGAGGACTTGCATTAGCGGCCTTTTGTGTGAGTTAACAATGCCTAAATAGCGGTCTCTTCTGCTGGGCATTGTGGTTGGCGCTTGGCACTACTTTGGCGTTCTTGTTGTTGTTGTGTGCATAAATGTCGCATTATGGAGGAATTATTTCTTTGCTTAGCATTTGTTTGAGGCTTAAGTGAGGTTGTGGGGATGTTGTGGTTATAGTACCACAAAATATCACCAAAAATTAACTGGAGGAAGAGATATCGCTTAACCCGTTACAAGCTGGGATTAGTGACTTTTTCGACAAGGACCCTCGATCATATTTTTGGAGTTATGAACCGACAGCCAAAATTATCTTCTACAACAAAAATCTTAGGTTAGGTCGTAGAGCTGATTTTCGCACCAAAGAATCATACTTGGACAGCTGCAACGTTACTGCTTTAGGATTCCCAAACCCCCAAACATCCAAACCCATAAAAAGCGACTTACCACACATACATTAAGACGTCTTATATCAATTTCAGCGACTTTGCAAGGTTCGTCGAAAGTTTGTCGACCCCCAAGCTTTAACTTCCGTCTGGCAAAAACTGAGCGGTTGAGGAGACGGTGTCTAGATGATATCGTCTCACCTTATTTCGTGCAATTTTGAAAATTTGTTGCCAACAAGATATGTAACTTAACCGCATTCAGCCTTTGGACAGTGCCATCAGATGCCTAACATGTCAACGAGATGAACTTCAGAGGATCTCCTGCATTCCACTTTGGGTCAAATGACCCAACGCGACCGCAGCGGAGTTCATAGATCCAACTTTAGAGCGTAGAAGGAAGAGCAGTACCAACTCTTTTCCAGTTTTACGAAATTCTCTCTATCTAGCTCATCGGCTTTGCAGTTTTCAGCGATTCAGCTCTGACGCGGTAACCAAACAAGACGGATAAGAAAGTAGATTGAAACTCTTGATAAAGAGGTCAAACTTTCCCTGACAGGATTTGTGATCAATGTCAGAGAGCTCAAGACCAGAATTGCAATCTTCCATTCTGAAGGAAGCTAAATTGCGGATCTTTATATCTACTGCTATCTTGATGGTAGCCACCTTCGCTGGTAAAAGAAAAAGCCCCATATCAAACTCAGCCAGATTATTTTCCTAGACACTGTAGGGCAAGCTAGTTTAAAGTATTGTCAGATCCATCCTCTGTTTTCGTTATTACCACATTTTAATACAGTTACTTGCAGATTTTTTCCAGCAGTTTGTATGCACTTGCCACAACTCCACAGTAGCCGCGGAACTGCTACTTTTTCTTGCCATCTCACGTCGCGTCACTTATCTACATCAGCATAATCTCGTCTTCCCACACCCTCACCGCGTTGCCTGCCGTGCCACAGGCGCTCACTTTACTCTCATGTCAAGTGATTTGTTACTTTTATGAGGCAATGCGACACTTCACTTGATTAGCCCACGTTGTACGTGCAACAGCGGCAACGGCAGCGGTGGCGGCGCCGACGAAAGCGATGAGCTTTGCAGCGACTAGTTGTTGTGTAACTGCAGCAGCCGCCGCAGAAGACACTCAGCGTAGGAGAGACACAAATCTTGCGATGACGTGATTGCCGACTGCGTCCAAACATAACTGGCTAGTTTAACGCGACTTGGCTGGTCCGGGCCGCACGTGCGCCTTAACCGCGCTCAAAGTGCCACTTAAATATGGCTTAAAAATAGCGGTTCTTGTTCAAATGAGTGTGCTTGCATCGGGGAGTGACGAAGGGGCGCATGAGTTATGGCACAGCGCCGGCAGAGCAAACAAAAATATGCTGGAAAGCAAGTAATGTTGATGAGTTTATTATGCGCTTCTCGGCTCTTATACGTAATAAATACTTAAACGACATTTTTTCCTTGCCATAAATTATGTCTTCGCATAATTTTTTATTCGTGAGGAAGTTTTGCTGTGAGTGGGGATCAGAGGTAGTGCCAAACAGTGCGTTCCGTCATAAAATCTCTATACAAAAGTCAGGGAGCACATGGGACACTGTATACCGGGAGATTTATAAAACGATCTCATATCTAAGGACCGAAATCTGGAACCTCCAGTACAGAAAGAGAAATCTTTTCATCCGAACCCAAGACGGTCTACGAATATGGGTAGTATCTTGATCTTGACAAAGAGAGTCAGCATGACAGCATTCAACAAAAATATTTGGGAAAGAAGAACTTATCACAAACCTTTGAAGCTCAAAAAGTAGGGACTAAAGCTTCGGAAGAAAGCTGAGAGAATGGAACCCCACTTGGTTCTAGTTAGTTGGAAGTCGAAACCTGAAACGAAGAAACACTAAAATGGAAGTTGTTGACATAGACCTCAAAACAGGAAGAGTATATCATCTCTTAAGGATCGGCTGTAGACCAAAAGGCTCTTTGTCTCTCACTCGGGCTCTCAGAGTTTATTGGGGACTAGAAGGCATACATATATTTGCAGGTTTACAAGGCTGGCTGTTAAAACTACAGAAAATTCGATGGGAAGAAACAAATTCGTTCCCTAACAAGAAACCTACCGTCCGATCCAGGGTTGAAATCTCAGCAGATTAGCATTTTCCATCGAAAATAACGTAACCTATTAAAAAAAACATTGAAACCCAATAAAAATGTTTAGCAACATTTTATGTTGCGCAACAAATGTTGCTGCAACATATACGAATTTTCAAATAGGAATAAAATTAAGCGCAAAACAAATATAATAAACTATAAGTCTCTAAGTAAGATTTCTCAACAAATAAATGTTGCTGCAACAATTTCGAAGGGATTAGAACCCATTATTTAGCATAAGGACTATGCATTAAAAAATTACAAGTATACTAGTAAGCTAACAGTAATAAAAAAAGCAGCAACACAAGCTACCCGGCAATTCTGTCAATAAAAATATGAAATTCCCACCCGCAACAATGTTGCCACAGCTGTCATGCACTCAACACCCTGCCATCACACATTTGATTTATGCGCCGCGACGATGTAATAAACGCCAAGCAGCAGCGTGATGAGCGCAAGACAGCAGAAAATATTGTAGCTTACACAGAAAACAACAACACCAACAGATAACAGCGCGTTCATCAACATTTGCCCGCCTCCGTGACACTAATACTCGGAAGGGGACCCAACGGGCAGCTGGTTGGTCCATAATGCGGCCAGTTGACCCTCATTGACGATTTATGTTGCCAGCGGTGACAACAACAACAGCATACTAGCAATAAAAGCTGACAACGGCAGCAAGTTACAATGTTTGCACATAATTATAAAATTTGATGCGCTGTTAGCAGCTTTTTTGCCGTCGCACGGCCTTTTTTCACGCGGAACTCATTATTCACTGCGCTTGCCACTTGCTTTTTGTTTTTTCCAATTACTTATTCTTTCTTTTTTCATATTTTTGCCATTTTCATAATTCTTTTCGCCTGTTTTCTTTTTGCTGGTCGGCGAAAAATGTTGCCTTTGCCGCAGCGCCGCCTTCGAAAATATGTTCGTGGCTGCGTTGCGCTAATTTGGTATTTTAATTAAAATGTCAGCCATATTGAGCGGTTTATAGCAAAGTTTGCGGGAGACGGAAGCGGTTTTTTTGCGATTTTGCTTTTTGTTTCTCGCTTAGCTGAGCTTTCCGCTGAATCAAATGAAATATTATCGTCATTATTATTACATTAAATTGACTTTTATCAGCTTAATAACAGACACTCTTAATTTTTTGGCGGAGGAAAAACAAAAACGATGAAGCCGAAAAGTATTCTATGAAAAAGTTCAGGCTTTACTATGAGAATCGAAAATCGAGTTTTGGTGATGTTCTTTTGATATTTAGTAGGCTACATTTGAGTGATAATTTTTCAAAAATACTTTTTATTTAATTTAGAACAAAAATTACTATTCAAAAACATTATTAGAAAATAAAAAAATTACTACAATTTTTAAAATTTTTTCTATTCCATTTATATAAAAACTGGTGCTCAAAAAAAATATTAAAAATTCAGAAAATTTAATTTTTTTTTTAAATTCATTTTGATGCGAAAATGGGTACTCAAGAAATTATTGAAATACTTAAAAAAATTTATAAAAATACCTTTTTCGAAATTTTTATTTGGAAATTTTTTTTGGAAGAAAGTAAATATTTAGTTAATTTTTTGTTTATATGGTTTGAACAAATATGAATATTCAACAAATATATTTTAATTATTAAATTACTATAGAATTAAAAAAAAGTTTTATAAAATTTTACAGATTAAAATTTTCTAAAATAAAAAAAATATTCACATGAAATTTACTAATTTCAAAGCAAAGAAAATTTTTCAATACTTCGTTTTATCCAATTTAATGCAAGAATGAGTACAAAAAAATTATTGAAATGTTTCAAAAATTATACAAATTGTTTTCAATTATTTAAAATATATAAAAAATTAAAAAAAAAAAAAAACATTCTTTATAAATTTAGAAAAAAAATATAAAACTAAACTTTAGAATATTAAGAAAATCCAAAAAATTTAGAATTAAAAGCAAAAATAAATAAAAAAAAAAATATTTATAAATTTAGAAAAAAAAATAAAACAAAAATTTGGAATATTTGGAAAATTTAGAATTTTCCTTTAAATTTATTAATTTTTAAAACAAATGAAATTCTTTCAAAACCTCGTTTTATTTTAATTGATACGAAAATGAGAACTCGAAAAATTATTTAAATCTTTAAAATGTATAAATATTTCTTTTTTAGTTTTTTTCGAAATTTAAGACTTTTTTTATTTATAATTAATTTAAAAATAAAAATTATTTTCTAAAATTTTTTAAACATTTTAAACTTTTTAAATTTACACAATTTATCATTAAATTTGAATTTTTGCCAAATTTTGAGAATTTCAAAAAAAAAAAAAAAATTAAAAAATATTAATTGCGTAACCGTTAGCACACGAGTACTACGCAGTTATACAAGCCACCCATTTACCTATTGGCCAACAGCTCATTAGCACATATGTTTGTATGTATGCCGTTAACTGAAGTGTTCTCAAGCAGGTCGATTTTCCACCCGAAGCCTTAGCAGCTTAACGCCTTTCTGCTTGGCTTATTTGGCTTTTCGCTTAATTCTTATGATTACTGTTATTTTATAGCCAGCATTAACTGGATATAGAACTGTTTACCTTTATTTTAAATGCACATGTGTGTATTTGTTTTTTTTTACATATTTTTTCCATTGCTTCTGCCCACACTGTGTTGCATAAGGAGATTCGTAGTAGTGTTTTGACCTTTCCAGGGCCCGTTGGACTTGTTGTTGTTGTTGCGTGGTTCTTATCGACTCATTACAGACGCTTCGCTGCTTAGTTTTAATTGAGTTTGTAATTAAATGGATTTGCTTACTAAGAAATTGCACATTTTTTGCAGCAGTCAAGCGTAAAAGACCTAAGTGGTGTAAAGGCGATATTTAGCGAGTATTAAAAAAAAACCACTCGTAATATTTTAGCGTTTGAAAAAAAAATTTTAAAAATAATATTTTTCTTTTTTTGCGTTCAATAAGTGATTGAAGAGTCTTTTTAAAAGAATACATATACCCATATATAAAATTCTTTTCGTATTTTGTCAATAGATGTCGTTTCATTCGTATATCTCCAGTGCTACCAATCACGACCTCACAATATATACAAAGAATGAAGTCTATAACTTTCAATAAACCGCAAAATTCGGCACATATTCACTCACGCACACATACATATGTATGTACATGCAACCACAAACATTCACTGCTGTGAAAATAAAAACCCATTTTCATCCATCACTCTCCATTTCCATTAACATTCTTATCGCAAGAATCCAAAATAGCCTTCTTTCTCCCACACGCACCCACACACGAACACCAATAAATTCATATTTGCCAAATCAAGACATGAAGACAGCTTTTGAATGCCAGAATACCAGCGAATGGGTAAACAAAGGGCAAGAGAAGGTTATGGCCAAAGAAATGATGATGCAACAACAATAACAAATATAAATATTATTATTGCTCATGGCCACACACACACTCACACAAATGACAGACAAAAGCGCAAATGTATTCTCAGCAGCCAAGTGACCCTGATCAAGATGGTGGAAATTTAACAAATAATGAAATTCTAATTAATTACTTTACGTTTCAGCATTATTTTGCCTCTTAATTAACTCATTACCGCTAGTGCTGGTTGCTCATTAAATATGCAAATTTCTTGAAGTATTTCGCTTGACTTTTCATGATTTCAATTTACTCAGCCGAGCTCTAAGTAAAGAGATACAATTTTGTGAAGAAATAAAGTAAGAATTTAAATTAATTCCTAACATTTTTTTGCTTTATTCTGGTTCTAAAAAAATTTTAAAACATTAGTAATTAAAAAATAATAATTTAAAAAAATAATTAAATTAATTAGTTAAAAAAAGACTATAATATTTCATTAAATTAATTTTTTTTTTAATTATTATTATTAATAATTAATTAATTAATATTATTTTTTAATTATTAATGCTTTCAAATTTGTTAAAATAAAAATTTTATAACTAAATTAATTAATTTTTTTAATTAATTTAATTGTTGTTAATTAATTTTTTATTTTTTTCTTTTTATTTCAAAATGCAAATTATTTTACGAAAAAATATTTCAAATAATTGTATTGTATTTTAGCAAATTTTTAGTTAATAAATTTTTTTTTTTAAAAATTTATGAAAATTGATACTAAAGTTTTTCTAATAAATAAAAGTAAGTATACAAAAACTTCAATTTTTACTAAGAAATCATTTTTAACAAAAAAATTATAATTAAAAAATAATTAAATTATTAAAACATTATCTATGAGATTAAGAAAGTAAATACATTACCAATAAAAAGAAAAAATTTAAAAGTTAATTTAATAATTAATATAATTAATTAATTAAATAAAAAATTATTTCTTCTATTAAAAGAAAAATATTAACTAAAATAAATAACTAATACTTATAAAAATTAAGTCATAATTAAGAATTTTAATATTAATAATTAAAATAATTAAATTAGTTTGGAAAAAAAAAAATATTTTTCTTAAAAATATTTAAAATATTTTATCAAAAAATGTTATATGTAAAATTACTATATTCTTCAGTCTTATGTTGTTAGAACCCGTTAAGAAACGAAATTTTTTCAATTCCAAATTAATCCAATCAACGTTAGAACTCGTTAAAATTCTTAGGTCACATTAAAAATCGATTTCAATTTGAAGCCAATTTATTAAAATGCCATATCAACTGCAAGTGCAATTTATTAAAAACACATAGTGAGTAGACATGCAGCTTGGTATGAGTCCACCGCTCTGCCAAGTGTTGCCTGCTTTGCATAAACGTCGAAGCCGCCGCTAACACCGACGCAAGCAGCCAACCAATGCCGCTAATTGAATTAGCCACACAATTCTACGGATAGTGATTATGGTTGTTGCTGTTGTTGTTGTTGCTGCTAATGCATTATTCACAACCGCAGCAAGCATTGAACGTCATCTACTTGAACGCGAAATTGGCTTAGTCACTTGACTCGATTTGTTGCCGGCGGTGCAACGTTGTCTTGTGAAACGTAGCCACTTATGGCAGTGCATATGTGCATTAGGGTGGTAATGAAGGAAGAATATTCATGATTTTTAACACTCCCGCTCGTTCAAGAGGTAGGATTGTGGTATGAAATTTGTATCATACTGAAATTGTTCATCTAATCGACGAACTACGGGAACCCAAGCTCAGCTAACTCTAAACCTTTGTGGCCGAAAAGTTCAATATTTTCGATGAAAGAAGTAACAACGAGATTACTAAGTGGCTCATCTAATTATACCCTGAACAGCGTATATTCAGTTTTTAACATCTAGAAGGAAGAGTCCAAGACCCTGAGCTGAGCTGGGTCTATTTGGACAGGACCGAGGGGTTGTCCATCCGTCTGTCTGGCTACTCTCCGAGGTTTTGAGATATCAATCTGAAATTATGCATGAGATCTTTTCCCTTTAATAGGCTGCTTATTTGTCGTAATCGTTGAAGTCGGACCAAAAAAGCATATAGCTGTCATACAAGCCAACCGATCAAGCTTAGACCGTTCTAGGAACAACTTTTTTATTTGACAAGATGTCTTTACGAAATTCGGCATGTGTTATTGTCTAAAGCAATAAAGTAATCTCCAAAGAAATTTTTCCGAACGGACCGCTATAACATATATGTAGCTGTCATGCAAACTTAATGATCAGAACAAAGTCCTAGTATGAAAAACTTTTTCATTGAACGAAAAAAAATTCTTTCATTCTTTCTTTCACTTTCTTGTTTTTTTTCTATCTATAAGACATTCTTTCTTTCTAGTCAATTAAGAGCCACCCTAAAATGCATGAGTATATAGCCCTTAGCAAACCGCTGTATTGTTGCTTTTGTTCTTCTTTCATAGTGTTCACTAAATTGCTGCAGGCACATGACACATGCCACACATACGTGTTGCAACACGAGTTGAGGCCAGAGCTCCACGCTTGCTACAACTTCTCTCTACCGGCATTGCTTTCTCGCTCAGTGCTCTCTTTCTTTCTCGTACTGCCAACACTTCCAGTTTTTACTGTTTTCTACTTTCAGTCCATTGTATTTATTGCTTTTAACATTATTGCTTGCCACACGCTTTCTAGCAGTTGCTTTTGTGTTTGTTTACATAACATTGTTGCTGTAATTGTTTTCGCTTCTTGTTAGCGCAATTAAGTGAAGTTAATTATGTAAATTGAATATAAAATGCAAATCGATATTTTAGGCTAAAAAAAATGCAGATTGGAAAAAACAATGTAACGGTGGCAACCCTGTAAGGGTTGCGGCGGATTGGCCGGCTGCCAATAAGTCTTGCAATATGCAATATTCTTGCATTTCTGTTGATTTTAATATTTAATTTTTTTTAATTGCACTTTTTGACTTTACCGTCAACATTTTCCGCCAATTTATTTGCATATTCAATTTATTGGCTTTAATATAATAATTATTAATAATTTAATTAAGGCTTTTATGGCTTAATTGAAATTGATGATAATTTTGTGCGAATATGGAGGATTTTTTGTGCGGTTTTGCGGTTTTTTTGGCTTTGCGAGTTAAATATTTGATATTTAAAAATTAGTATTCATATTTCTGTAATTAAAGCGTGCTTTTTAATAAATTTTTAATGCAAAGAGAAAATGTATATAAAATATATTCTATAATTTAAAAGAAAATCATAAAAAGGACCCAACATGGCGACCAACTAACTACCTGAAAAACGCCTTATCAATGAGCTCTTGAGTTAGAGATAAACAAAGTGAGGTTTACATAGTTACTAAATGTAATATAAAAAGGTAACTCAAGTATTGGTTATTATCCATTGCAGTATTAAAGCGACGTAATCGTTAGTAAAAAGGTGCGTCAGACAAATTATGATTAAGGAAATGTCAACCAAATCGAGACTAGTAGCAGAAGAAGATGTAAATAAAGGATCTCCGAAAAAGAACGATCATTTTTGGTCAAAATGGGATCTGTTCCTTTTTTGTGTTGTGCAGACAATTTTATGAAATTTATAATCTAAACAAATCCACGAAAATTTTCGATGACCCGATGTAACATTTAGGCTGGAGTTTCGACTAAAGTGCGCTCATCTTCGTGCTCCTCCAGGTTGATTAGCGTAATACTTTGCTATAAGTAATCTAGAGGCGTTAATCTTACAGGATGTTTGACTCAGACATTTCTCGAAATTAATTATACTAACTTTGCACTCAGTGTTTATTTACTTAGACGTGTAACATGAGACGGCACACCGTCTTGTTGGAAATAGATTTCATAAAATTCCGAGAAAAAAGTTACTGCTTTCGAAAGAACAATGCCGTCATACTCCAATCCGCACCAAATGGAGGATTACACTCAAAGCTATTGCTACTATTTTGTTTATTGACGAAAAGACGATTTTTTCATTATTTCCAGCATCGAATCGCCAAAGCTAATGGTCTGAGAGCTGCAATCCTTATTCCAATACAATCTTATACGGATGAAGAGCCAAATCCATCCACAAAATTCGCCAACTTATCCACTGCTGATTCGAATTGACCTCAACACGGGTCTGAACGATCGCTTCCGCTTTCATAAACATAAAAAAATTACTAAAAAAGTAAAACCCGTGGACTTTTGTTAGATGTTCTAACTGGCCTCCAAGCTTTATATTCAATACATTGCAAAAACACTTCTCCGTCGGACGAGCAATATTTTACTAATTATTTAATGAGCACACTTGATAGCTGCATATTCAAGAATTTCCTTGCCGCCTTTCGAATATGCATGCAACACAGTGTTATCTTCATTAAAATTCAGTGTGTTGCAGCCTAGCTTATTAAAACATTCATGTAAATAAAGCAATTATTATGTAATCACAATTAAGCAGCTGTCATTTGCTTTGCCAATGAAATTAGTTAGTTCGACTTGATAAATTCAATTCCAGGTAGATGTGAGACCATAATTAAAATTCACAACCTAAAATCATTGACGAGGCACGAGCAGCTGATTGCTGCAGACGAAGGCTTATATTCGTATACATATGTATTAAAAATATATGTATATGTAAATGTAGGTGTATTTAGAATGCTATCTGCTTAATCTGATTTGATTATTTGGCTACTTCATTAGAAGCTAATTTAAAGCAATTAATTGATTGCCAAAATTATGAGGCAGAGCAAGTGATGAATGTGTAAAATATTAACAGGGATATAAATAGACTACGTTATGCGCATATACATACGTACATAGATATAATTTGTTAAAAACTTTAATTTTTTGTATTTATTTATTTTTTTTTAATAATATGCATTTTAATTCTATACCAAAATGTGTAAAAACGCGTTTTTTCAATTTCAATTCTGAATATTTTGTGCAAATTTAAAATTCTCAATTCAAAGTATAATTCCTCGGAAATATCTCTTTTGATATGAGCAAAAAAATGCAATAAAACTCAATTTATAAGAATAGAAGCACGCGGAGGCGTGTGCTTTTTAAAATATTCCAATCTGTCCAAAAATTCCGAAGAAAAATGTAAACATACATAAACAGAATTACTTACAATGCTGATAAATACAGACATATGAGCCAAAAGCAATAAAAAAATAAAAATAACACACAATACAAAGGTAAAAAATAAAAACAATTTGAAAACTACATTTTAAGTTCAAATAAAAATTAAAAAAAAAAATAATAATAACAAAAAAATTAAAAATACGAAAAACAAATTTAAAGAGTAAAAACAAATTCTAAATTAGAATAAATTAAGTTCGAATAAAAATTAAAAATTTTAATTAAAAAAATTAAAACGCAAATTAAAAGCACATTTTCAATTAAACTTTGTTTCAATTTAAACGAAAATTAAAAAAAAAAAAAAATAAAAAAATAACAAATAACAAAAAAATTGAAAATTAAAACAAATTGAATTCCAATAAAAAATAGAAAATATAATTAAACAAATTAAAACGCAAGCTAAAGGCAATTTTCAATTAAATTTTATTTTAATTTCAACGAATATTAAAAAAAATACAAAATAATTGAAAAAATTAAAATTAAAAAATAACAAAAAATATTAAAAAATTAAAAACAAATTTAATTTGAATAAAAATTAAAAAATAAAATTAAAAAAATTAAAACGCAAACCAAAAGCACATTTTCAATCAAATTTTCTTTTAGTTTCAACGTATATTAAAAAAAATTACAAAAACAAAATTAAAAAAAAAAAAAAAAAAAAACAAAAATAAAAGGTAAAGAGTAAAACAAAATTTGAAATTCAAAAATACTTTTATTTCCAACAAAAATAATTAAAATACAAATTAAAAAATTAAAATACCAAATATCTGCATGCACTGGTAAAATTAAAAAAAAAAAAACGAAAAAATTTTTCATAAAAATTACATACAAAAAAAAATTAATTTAAAAAAATAAACTCTATCAAAATTTAAAAAAAAATTAAAATTAAAAAAATACAAATTATATGCACATTTGCTTTAGAACAAAAATTTTAAAAATCAAAATATTTTTAAAAAAAATTTAAAAAAAAAATTAATTAAAAATTTATAGATGTACTTGTGCGTTCGCTTAATTTTCTTTTTTTTTTTATTCTGTCACATATACATATGTATGTATGTATGGGGCCTCTATAAGCATATTTACGTTTACACAATGACTTCCATGTGCAGTAGCAATGCTTTTGAATTTTTATTTCTGAATTGGCTGGAAGCGTAAAATGTGCTAAACAAATAATCGCGCTCAACTATGAATGGCTGTCTGCAGCGCTTCTCAAATCCATCCATACACAGGCACACTTACGCACACTCTAAGTAATATAATATACAAACATATGTGCACGCTTGTTGTTGCTTGTCTACACAGCATATACATATATAGAAATTTATTGGTGTTTGCTGTTGTTGCTACATCAGTCTGCTGAACCGCACAAACTGCAAGCACATCCGACTGTCTGCTTATTTAGCTGAGATTTCAGTCGAAAAAGTAAAAATTAAAAAAAAAAAAACAAATAAAAAAAAGAAAAATAAATAAAAATACAGTAAGAGCAGCTAAACAGAAGAATATGAGTGAAATAAATCACATAAATGCACATCTCAACTTCATAATGCAGCCACACGCAAGAAACACTTCCTGGTGGAGCAAAATATTAAAGTGTGTAAGTTGTTGCATTTAAGTTGCATGCGCATCTACATAAGTATGTAAGTATGTAAAAACATGTGTAAATATTTCTACAACACTTTTTCAACTTTACAAGCATTAGCTGCACTCCATATTCAAGCATTGACAGACATATCCGGTACAAGCAGTCAATAAAGGCAAGCAAGCGCAATATGCGAGGGAAACTGCAAATTGTTGTTGCTGTGTAGAGGAAGTCTTTAGTGTAAATAAATTAAAGATAAAAAATTTTGAATTGTTTTCGATAAAAAAAAATCTTGTAAGGCGCTGAATAGAATAGATTACTTCTGAGGTCATCATGTACCACCTTCTAACTTCTTCCTTCCAAATAACAGTACAAACAGCATTATGGAGTCTTCAACTCTTAGGGTATAGGCTTTCCATAATGAACGTGAGTTCTTGGGAACGCAGACTCTTTCCCATGGGAATCCTCTAACTTCTTCAGTATTCAACGCAAAACCATGTACTAAGAGTTTGAGCGCCAATATAGGTTATCCATAGGTTATCTGTATGCCCAAACATGACACAAAAGCTATCACTCACTTTTCTTCTACAAAAGTTTTGGCTCTTCGTACTTTTTTCTCTTCCAGGAACGCAAATATTCGTTTAAAGAAATATGCCACGAGGCAATTGTGGTCAAAAAACGAAAAATTGTTTGCCGTTCTTTTGTTCTCTTTGAAAGTGCAAACTCTGCTTCAGAAAATTGAATCACCTTTCGGAATGTTTGTACTGGCTCAAACAAGGTATTCTTGTTAATCTAAACCAACCACGAAACCCATTATTACCTGCCATAGCCAATAGCAATAATTTTATTTCTTAAAAGAAAAGTTTGAAATTAACTTTTTCCCACAGCCATCAACCAGAGGCAGCTTTGTGGCCTTAAGCGCACAATGAAAGCTTGATCAGCCACTTGGCATAATCGATGCGATTGTTGACTTGATTTATGTTCAAAAACGCAGATCAAAACAAAAGCCGAAATGATGCGCACACATACCACTTTATGCTCTCATAACGACTATAACTGTTTTGGTAGCTTTTCAAATTCGATATTTTTAATTTCAGTGCGCCAGTGACTCATTACACACTGATACACATACACAATATACTATACAATCAGCAACCGCAACTGACAATTTGAAAGCAACTGTTACATATTTCTTTCGAAGTTGTTGTTATTTTCGAAAACTATAGCCGTTTAATTGGTTTGTGTCTTATTTATCTAGCGCCTGCTTTGTTATCTGCTTGTTTCGCATTTTTACGCTTAATCATCGCTATACTTATTTGTAGTTGTTGTTGTCGCAACGCGCACTCTGTTGCAAATAGCTCAAGGTCCACCAAATTTTTGTGTAGACATTTCGGCTATAAATTTTCGAATTTGTGCGTTTTGTTTCTTTCACTTTGGTGCTGCCATTAATTAGGCGTGTCTTCGATTCACAAAGCTTAACGACACCAGTGAAAAAGATAATTGAGACATAAACTAGTGTTAAGAATTTCGCTTAGCGATTGGAAATAAAAACAATAAAAATGCAGGTAAGCAAGAGCTAAGTTCGCGTAAAACCGTGCATTTCATACTTTTGCAACTTGCAAGGTTTCAAGCAGGAAAATACCTTCAGTTGCACAGGGCCTGGTTATAAGGGGTTTAAGGCAACTTTTCACTCGATTTTTTCACTCTAAACACAAATATGCACCGTTATAAAACATAAATAAGGAAAGGAATCACCCACTATGAGCTGCTCCAGCCTGGTCGAACGATTAATTCTAAATTTTACTGTCAACAACTGATGAGATTGAAGCAACTAATCGAAAAAACGGCCAGAACTGATCAGCAGAAGGGCTTCGTCTTCCATCAGTACAACGCTAGATCACACACATCTTTGATTACTCGGCAAAAACTGGAATAGCTTGGTTGGGATGATTCAATGCATCCACCATAAAGCCCTGACCTTTAACCATCGGACTACACAATGCAGAACTCCCTTAATGGAGAAAAATTGGCTTCAAGAGGAGCCTGTGAAAATTACTTGTCGCAGTTTTTCGTCGAGAAAGCAGAAATGTTTCACACTGGTGGAATAATGTCTCCAGAGGAAAAATGGTCGACCAAAATGGTACATATTTGGTATACTAACGTTCATTATAAATGTAAAAAAATAGTCGTGGTCTGATTAGAAATACGAAAACGACTTTTTCGACTACCCAGTTTTGCACTGGGCAAATCTGGTTGTAGTGGCTTTAGTGGTTTAGGAAATACTCGTATGTGCCTTAAACTTATAAGAGGGCGGTGCAAAAAAATACTGGAAGACGCACAAAAGAGTGCCGATAACGGGCAGAAGACATCGAATGACAACATTAACTCATTAAAAACCTTTCGACATAGAAGAAGGTAAACGTAATGGCAAAGAGAATAGGAAATCCAACTAAAAAGCCAAGAGAAAACTATTAGTAGACTGATTAAATTGTTGACGCGCCGACAGACAAACATCCATTAAATCCTTTAATGAAGGACAAAAGACGCACGGCTAATAAACTTAGCTAAGTCAATATATTTGTTTGTGTGCCATGCTGTAAGCTAACTAATGCGAGTCAACTCGTCTCGACTCGTCTTTTAGCGTTTCCTCTACACTAGACTCAACTCTCCTTCGTCCTAACTCTTCTTTGCCTCTCTTCCCGCTTAGTGCCCATAAAGTAAACGCAAAGTTCGTCCCAGTGTTATGATTTGCTATTAAAACTACTGTTGCTGTTGTTGCTTTTGATTCATACTGTCATTATTAAAGGCAAAGCATTAAAGGCGGTAAGTAGTAAAGTTTTCCACAGACTCAAGCAAATGCAGAAAGTTGTTAGAGCCAGCTGAGCGCTCTTTATAGGTCAGTGTGCTGCTCAGAAGCTAGACGGCTGCTCGCACAAGCTCACACAGCCATAAATTGAAAGAAAACAAAAGTCGAAAGGATGCCCGAGTAATCATCGGCCGGGCAATGAAAGTTGATGGAAATGAGCAGAATTCAAAGAAACAGTGGGCGAAAGCGAAAGTGAGCAAAGTACGAAAGAAAAGTAAGACAAAATTCGTTTAGTGGGTTGCTCGGCTACTTTGCACCAAAGGCAATTAAAATGTGCGCCTTTCACTTTTCTTCTGTTATCAACATACGCAGACTGCTGCTTATTCTTGGCACTTTCTATGACTTCCTATCCTCTTGAGCCTTAGAATAATTGCGTCCCAACAGCGTAGGCTGAAGCTTTGTTTGGCCCTAATGACAGTTAGTGGTTGAAATGTCTTAATGGGAAAGTGCGAAATTTTGGTAATTAAGTTAACAAGGCTGTTTGGCATTATAATAAGTAGACGCCTGGTAACGGTAGTTTAATACATCTATTTCAGCAAGAATGCATTAGAAACACCAAACAAGGATGTTTAAGGTAGGATCTTTCTCCATTCAGATCTTTGTTAGAAATCTGTTGCTACAGTAGAAGCTGCTGGCTTAAGCGTAGACTACTACCATCAACCGGAGCTTTCGCACTTTTGCATTTCGTGGGTTCTTGAGGCACTTTTTCAAGGCTTCCTTTAGCCAGGTCAACACCCAAAGGGCAATGAAGCCAAGTCCTTCCTTTTAGCCAAGTCAAAGGCCTTAGTCTACATTTAAGGTAAGTGAACCCTTTGTTTAGAATGTATCAATTTAACGACCCTTTTGTTTGTCCACAGCGTTTGTTTACATTTAGCCAGGGTCACAACCTTTTTTTTACATTTTGAGTCATTGACCCTTTTGTTTACATTTTATGGGGTCAGTGAACTTTGTTTACATTTTATGAGGTCAATGAACTTTGTTAACTTTTTATCAAGTCAATGACCCCTTTGTTTACATTTAGCCAAGTGGACAACCTTTTTACATTTAGCTTAGATAACAACCTTTTTTTACATTTGAAGAAATAATCAATATTAAAAATATATTCGCATGTCTGACTTTGTCTCCTGTAGCTATGAACGGTTCTTCATTTTCACATAAGCGATTTAGAATTCTTTTAATTTAAACTTTCTCCTCCAACAGTCTTCTCCCTATGCTTTCTCTCAACAATGAAGGTTTTTCAAAATGCTTGTAATTTTAGTTTGTGCTTCCGCCGATGGCAGTAATGCGAAAATATTCAACTGATTTGGTTTCAGTAAGTGTATATACAACACATGTTAGTTTGAGTATGCGTCAGCAAAATTGCTGTTGCATGCAACGCACGAACCGGTGTCACGTGACAAATGTCAGAAACTGCTGCTTTTTTTGCTTTCGTTTTTTATGGTCTTCTCGTTTTTATTTGCACTTATTCTCCTCGGGGTCCATGTCAATTGACAATTTACATAACGGCAGCGTGTCGCTGAAATTGCCACCGATTACGTGGCGACAAGATTGACATGCAAAATTATAAAATATGTGGAAAACGGGAGGGAAGAAGGTACAAAAAAGCAGTAAAAAACGGAATATTGAACATATTGCGACGATTTGTACTCGAGGAACCAGAGGTTGCGTGATCTCAACAAAGATGATATCGGTAGCGCTGCTCGATGAATTGATTTTAAAAACCCGCCCTTGTGATCCATTTTATAATACAATCTCTTTCCATAATCACTGGCCTAATACTTTGAGTGAAAGACAGAAAGAGCTGTTTTTATCAGATATGCTGGAGCTAAGAGCTTGTTTAAATGTTTGCAGATCACAGAAGTAGTCCTAAAGCTAAAGGTCAAGATCTGGTGCAAACTCATACTAGCAACCTTTTTCCAGAGCGTGGAGTTTTTGCAGATCCACAACACCTAGCTTAATTGACAAGCCTTTCTAACTAAACGATTTCTCGTTTCCTCTTCCAATCCAGCCTTAATAATTGAAAATGCCCTTTTAATTACTAAAAATCCATACAAGCTCCACAACCTCAACCAACTTGAGCTCCTAAATTACATTAGTTATGAAATCAATTAATTCTCCGTCCTCAAAAAATATTAATGAGCCAGCAAATCAAGAGCGAATGAGCAAAGTTCGTCCGCCTATAGAAACAGAGCTTCATTACTTCTCAGCCAGTTTCATGCAGCGCTCTTCTGCTTCCACGCTCAACCCAAACTTCCGCCACGAATGTAAATTGCTACAATTGTTGTCATAATTCAGCGCTTTTATTAGCACATTTACAACAAAAATCGAAAGTCATAACAGCAAAAATTTTTTGGAATATTTTTTTATGTAAATTTTGTGTAGCCAACTTTTAGGAGCAGCTGTTATTTAATTAATCACTTGGCAAAACTTTTTGGAAGCATTTAAAGCATAACGGTACTATGAATAGCTTGCTGGCGCACTGAAACGAAAGGTAAATGGAAGGCATTAATATTAAAAGGCATAAAACTGTTGATGATTACAGTTCAAGTGGAATTTTCGAAAGTAAAGCACAATAATGGGTGGTCTTGTGAGGAAAAGCTCATTAGAGACTAATTTAAGGAGGCCTAAATTGAGGCTACTGGAATGCTTAGTTCTTTTCTTTTCATGGATACTTGATTTTCACAGTCGAACCTGAAGATTTCTTTACCTAAAGCTCTGAAATACTTGAAGGAAGACTACAACAAACTTTTATCTGTAAAAAAAGTTGGCCAGGGGTTAGTGTAAAGTACAGTATTCCGTAGAAGAAATTAGGTTAAGAGGTCGATTAAGTCGCACTTTGACAGCTGAGATCACTCGTTAATTACTCCCTCGCCGAAGCATAATGAGCCTGCCTCAAATTTTTCAGGCAGCTAATATCAAATCTGGTCATTTCACCGGGTTTGCCGAAGATATGAACGTCGAAAAGTTTCTACCCCAACATTGCAAAATCTGGGCAATGGAGGAGAAATCGACGGTTTTTTTGCCACGTCACCTTTCTTCATAAAACTTGGACATTTAGCGTCTAAAAAGATTTTCGTCCTTACCGACAATGTCCAAACTTTTAAGATTACGACAAGATACATCTTGAAGGGAGCAAGTAATTCAGGAGATCTCCTGCGTTTACTCTAGGCCAAAAGGATCCCGCAATCGCACGGAAGTCTGTTAAGCTCAAGCGGCTTCATAACGCAGATTGGCAACGGGGATCCAGCTCCAACCCATCTTGAGATCCACCACTATAACGCAAGAGAATAACAGAGTCCAGGTTCACAAACCGATCTAATCGGGATGTGAGATTCCTTTCTAGAAAGCTCATCGGATTTGCCATATCCAGCGATTTCGTGGCACCTAAACGAGTTTCGAAGGAGCTAAAAAGTTCCCGACTCGGTATAAACTTTCAGCATTTAACTTGCGACTTTGTTTCGCTTGAACTTGTCTGAGTTGAAACAACCTGCCGAAAGTTCGGATCACCAAGCTTTCTTGTGCCATTTAAAGGTACATGAAGCCATATTTCGGAACGTGTAATTCTTGACCTTAGTCAACAATGTTGCAAACTCAATTACAATGCGCACTCCGACCGTGCAATATCAACAAAAGCAGGGCTCAGCGGGTATCAACAAATTTCTTTTCAGTTTACTTAACCTCAATTGGCCTTGCCTTACCCAACAACCTTCTTGCTGCAAAATGTTGCACAAGTTGCACGTCGCTACATGCGCTGCAATTGCCGCTTTCAATATTGCTTTTGTTGTACGCTAGTTAGCTTAACAAGAATTACTATTTTCTTTAACCAAATAAACGTGATTCGCTCCGCGATCTTTGAATGCTTTCTTTAGCTTCGCTTCTTTCGCTGCGCTTTTTGCTTTGCAGGCTGTTGTTGCACGAATGTCTCCTGGCGCCGCGTGCAAGCATTTTTGTTTATCTGTGCACAACAAAGACACCTTCATTGAGTTGTTGTCATTTCGACTGCTCGCTGATTGCAGTTAACGGTGTAGCGCAGTTTGTTGATGAACGGCAGTAACGCGCACGGCTCTGTTTTGCTTGATAATAAGTGTTGTTCGTTGTTGCTACTTCACTGCTGACAACCGACTGTTAATATTGTTGACAGACGACGTTGTAAGCTTGTAAGTGATTTTTGTTGACTTTGACTTTGATTAGTTGGCGCTTTTTATATGTTTGATCTGCTTATCTCGATGTCTTCGGCAAAGTAGGAATTTCTGAAATTCCATAGTTAGTACACTTATAGTACAAAACAGACGAGATTTTTGGCTTGGTTTTTTTCTCAGAGAACCGGGATCCTAAAAAAGTGGACATTGTTGTACCACAGTCGGTAGTATCTGGAGGGCTTCGACGAACCACGAAGCACAATTATACGGATGTTTGCATTCGGAGATGCCGCTGGATGAACCTGGGAAACTCAAAATCGTTCAAAATCTTTTTTTTTAGACACATAAACGGTATTATTCCGATATTGTGGTAATCAATGGTATTGGTCTGATATCAACCCGCGAAATCCACCGCCTTTTTGGTATTCTAGTGAAACCGAAAGTTCGCTCAGGAAAATTCGAAGGCTATCCACTATCGCTGCAAAACTTTCTTCGCTATTTATGCTTCCTTTATTTTATTTTATTTTATTTATTTTAGTAACCCCAAAGAATATTAGATTCATATGTACAAGGGACTGAACACTAAAATCTCAAATGACTGAATGAGACGGAGAATACGTCTATCTCCTCGGTACCGATCTTTTGACCTAGTTCTGATTAGATTGATCTGTGCTGGAGTAACTAGTCCCCAGAATACACCTAATTCCCATCGCTCTAGACGAACTCGGTGAAAGGGTTACCTTTCGGTTAACTTCGGGTTCAAAAGTCAGTCCAGGTCTTATAACTCCACTCTCTACTATCGGTTGAACTTATGTATCCACGTAAATATATTAGCATATGCTTTCAACTTAACTATGCTGACTATGCTGTCTATTTGGTGCAAAATACCCAGCCCAGCATAACCTCAAAATAAAAACTTACTAAGAATTACTTGAAAATATTGAAAAATTGAGGATATTTTGGTAAACAAGAGACTCATAAAAATTAAAAAAAAAAATTGTTTATTAGTTATATAATTTTTCGTTCAATTTTAACTCAATTGCATCGATAGCGTGCATCAAACGGCACACAATTTTTCGCACCAGCGAAAAAACACAGTGGCATTGCTCTACTTGTGGCTCTTTATTCCACAGATAATAAACGCTTGCATGCCATTAATGGCCAATAAAATTTAATTTGCACAATATGCGCGCATTTAATTATTTTTAGATTATCAAACATATTTTTGTATAAGACTTGCTCTAGCAAATAGAAGAAAGAAATATATATATTCATTTAAAATATGTTGCAAAACAAATTTTAGGAAAAAAAAAACACATTTTTTTATGAAGAATATTTTCAAAAATTGCTAAAAAAAAATCAGAAACTATGTTATATAAAATTGAGTTGAAAAATATGTTTTTATAGTAATTTAATTAGCCTAAAATTTTGTTCGATAGCAAAAAATTCTTTTAAGTTTTCAGGGAATTTTTTTGTTTATAAATGTTCTCAAATCAAATTCAGAGGCAAACAGGTTTCTCATGTTCATGGCAGAAAAACATGATTTACTTTTGTGTAATTTTTATTTGTGGAAAAGAATGTTTCTCACTTCTGAGAGATTTTTAAATATTATTTAAATATTCAAAATTAATTTTTTTTAACTTATTACCAAAAAAAACAATTTAACGTTATTCTTATTTATTTATTATTTGCAAAAAACGAAAACAAAAATTTATTAAACCACTTCTGTTCGCAAGTTGCATTCACTTAACAGTTTATTTGCCGCTCATGCTATTGATGGCCGACAATTTCATTGCTATTAACTCAATATGCCACACATTGCGTGCACTGATTTTAATAAAAAAAATACTTCTTGAATTGCTTTGTTCTTATATGCGAGTGCAGGGCCATTAATGTGGCATGGCAGAGCGCAGTTTAAACTGCTGAAGCGGTGATGCGCTCCATTTGACAGCATTTGTGATGTGTGAGTGAAGAGACACTGGCGTTTGCCGCGTCTTTTATTGTTATTGTTTTAATTTCACTATTATTTATATTTAATATTTTTAATATTTGCGTGCACGCAAGTCATAGAAATGCATGTGCTGTCGCATTGCATACTAGGGAGGATTAAATAGTAAAACAGCTTGTCCGTCTGTATATAAACTAACTAGTCCCCTTTACGGTTTGTATTAAAACCTTTGTATGAAAATCTTTTTTATTTGACGAGATATCGTCACGAAATTCGACATATATTGTTATATAAGGTTCTCGAATAAATTGGTTAGATCGAACAACTATTACATATAGCTGCGATACAAACTAACCGCTCAAACCCAGGTCTCTGTATGGAAAACTTTTTTATTTGACGGGATATCTTCACGAAATTTTGCACAGATTATTATGAAAGGTATTGCTACAATAATTGAAGAAATTGCTTAGATCGAACAACTATTACGTATAGCTGTCATACAAATTGTACTGTCAAAATCAGATCCTTGTATGGAAAACTTTTTTATTTGACGAGCTATCTTCACGAAATTTGCAAATTATTATTAAGACATTGCTACAATATGAATTATAGATCGACAACTATAACATTAGCTGCATCAACTAACGCTCAAACTCAAGTCTCTGATGGAAAACTTTTTTATTTGACGAGTACTTCACGAAATTTGGCATGAGTATTTTAAAACTAGCGTACAATATCCAAAAAAAATGTTTAGATCGAAACTATAACATATGGCTGCCATACAAAATGGACGCTCAAACCCAAGTCTCTGTATGAGAAAATTTTCTATTTGACGAGTTATCTTCACGAAATTTGGCACAGATTATTCTCTAAGACATTGCTTCAATATCCAGACAAATTATTCAGATCGAAAAACTATAACGAATAGCTGCCATACAAGCTGTACTATCAAAATCATTTCCTTGTGTGGAAATTTTTTCTATTTGACGAGTCACCTTCACGAAATTTATCATAGATTACTATATAAGTCTACAATTTCCGAAAAAATTATTTAGAATCACAAATTTGCTAGTTTGAGTTTTATTTTTCATGTGTGTCACCCTGTGCATATAATTTTATGTGTTTTATGATTTTTTTCAGCAACATATTGCATTTTAGTAAGTTTTACAACTTTCGAACACCCCCTCGCACTGTTTTTGACTTGAAATGTGAAAATATTAAATAACAGATGCACAACAATACAAATATACATATATAGTATGTATGTATGCACTTGTTTCAATATTCACATATTTGCATATGTTCACTTTAATTTGGGTCAAATGCTGCTGCCTTTCCTTTGTTTTTGCATATTTTTCCGCACGACATATCACATGAACTATTTATATATAAAATAAATATGTGAGTATTTACACATACATAAGTATATGCACACCCATACATATGTACATATGTTGTCATAAATGCTAGCGATTTTTATGACACATTTTTTCAGCGCAATAAAATTTTAATAAGCTTCGCACGTCATCGACAAGCATACAGTTGCATGTGTTGTAATATTTTTGCACTCTTTTGTACATTTTCCTATTTTTTTCGCAAATTTTTTAATGATTTTTCAGCCGTTGTGCTTTTTTCCGCAACTGTTGTTGTTGTTGGCTGCTGTGTTGCGGTGTTGATGGCGGCATGAATTGTGTATGCCTTTTGTGGTTGCTTTATGGTAGGATACGTCGTTCGTGTTGTTGTTGTTATTATTTTTTCTGTTGTTGCTGAATGGTTTTAATAATTTGCACGCTAACGCAGCTCAAATAGCTGTTTGTTGCTGTTGTTGTGTTTTAATTGTTGTTTTTCCATTTTTATTATTATTGTTGTTATTTTCAAATTAACACGCTATGCTCACAATCTATCCACATACTATAGCACACACTTATCACACATCCGCTCAAGCATTGCTCGCACAGCGCATGTTAATCATACGCCATGTACGCCACATTTGATACGCTTTAATTTTTATCACACAGCTCATAATGCAACAATTAATTATTAACAACACTGATGCGATTAAATGTAGCATTAATGGTTGCGAGTTAATTGCACAGCGTATGAATGAACAAAATAATGGAGTTTTTTTTGTTTTCTGACTCAAAAGAGCAAATCAACAGAGGCAGGGGAGAGAGAGCGAGAGTGATTGCAGGCAAAAGCGAGAGTGTAAAATAGCAAGGGGGTTGTGGAGGCCGGCAAAATGCTCGAGATAAATAAAATAAAAGCGGGTCGGCGCTCATGTGGCGATTGACAACAACAAATATATACATAATTTCAGTAAAAAAAAATAAAATTAGCAGCGATTTTTTTGCAGTTGCAGCCACAAACTCACGCTTGTCAAGCGTCATATTTTGCAGTTTATTTGCGTGATGATTATTTTACAAAAGAAACGCTGATTATTAAAATTTCCGTAAAAAATTTTAATTGCAAAAAAAAAAAATGAATTTGTTAAAAAAAATACTGAATAATTAAAATTAATAAAAGCTGAAATTAAATTGTATGAATTTTTGTTGACATTCAATAGAAAATAAAAATTAAATGGAAAGACTTTTGATTTAAGTATTAAAAAAAATTAATAACTAAATTGTTAAAAAAAACATTTAAATATAATATTCATGTAACAGTTAGCTTGAAAAAAAAAATTATAATAATTATAATATTCAGACTTACTGAAACTTTTCGGTTAAGTTTATTTTTAAAACAATAAAAAAATTTAACAATTTAAATCTTAAGTATGGAAAAAAATTAAAAAAATTAACTATAAAAAATTACGTAATTATATAAATAAATTTAAGTATAATTTTTTTTTATAAAAACTTAAAAAAAAAATATAAAGCCAAAAACTGCCGACAACTAAACAAAGCCAGACTCAAACGAGCACTCGTGCATGTAATGAATACTTATATAATTAACGCTAATGAGCACTATCATCATCGATCATCAGCGTTTAAATGCCGATGACACACAATAATGTTTTTGTTATTGCAAATTACAGTTGCACTTTAATAGCGGCATGATTGCATGACTTGTCGATTGGCAACATGCAACATCCGCTCAGAGTTGAGTTCAAATACTGGTAGCGGTCGCGCTGAATGAGTTCAGGGTTGGAGATATAAGGCAAAGCAACAAAGCAGAAATTAAAAAAAAAATTTACATCAGGTATGATGGTATGATTTTTAAAAACACAATAAAAAATTAACAAAAAATAAGAAAAAAAATTAAAAATATCAAAGATTACAAAAATGGTTAAAAATTAATGAAAAATAAAAAAAAATAAAGAATTGAAAAAAATACAGAAAATTACGAAATAAAAAATTAAAAAAATACAATAAAAATAATAAATACAATAAAAAAAATTAAGAAAATAATTTCAAAAAATTGACACTTTTAAAAAAGATTAAAAGATAAAAATTAAAAATAAAAAAAGTTCGAAAAATATAATAAAAAGAATTGGAAAAAAATTAAAAATTAAGATAATAATAATTATAAAAAAAAAAAAAAAAAATAAAACGGTTAAAAATGAAAATTACAAATATTAAAATAAAATTGTAGAAAATGAAAAAATGAAAAACAAAAAAAATTAAGCAATAAACATTTTAGAAAAAATAAAAACCATATTTAAAAATACAATAAAAAATTAAAAAAATTAAAAAAAAAATTTAAAGATTTTTAAAAATTATAGAAAATGGATAATAATACAAGAAAATTAAAAAAAATTAGAGAACTAAAAAAGTTCAAAATTTTAAGGAAATAATAAAATAATAATAAAAATAAAATCAAAAACAAATTTTACAATTCCAAAAAAGATTAAATAATAAAAATTAAAAATAAAATTGAAAAATTATGAAATAAAAAAAATTGGAAAAATTAACAAATATATTAAAAAAAAGCTTAAAAAACTAAAAATAAAATTGAAAATTTATGAAAATAAAAAAAAAAAAATAAAAAAAATAGGAAAATAAATTTAAAACAAAATGCAAAAAAAATATTGACGGATTCAAAAAAGGTAAAACTTAGAAATATTAAAAAAAACTAAAAATTATGAAATTAGAAAAATAAAAATATATAAAAAACTGTCATAATTGGTTAAAAACACAAAAATTTTAATAACTAAAAATTAAAACAAAATCAAAGAAAAAGCTTAAAAAAGGAACAAAGTGGCTAGTAATGGTTAAAATAACTAAAGACCGGAAAATAGGAGAAAAATATGAGTTCAAAATAATAACAAACAAAAAAATAGAAATTGTTGCGACAAAAATACCAAACACAAAATTAAAAACCAAAATAATATCAAAATTTGTTTCAAAACAAATATTTGAAAATATTGCAAAAAACTATTTCAAAATATTACAAAAAATATTTTTCGTTTCACAAAAATTCGGCGATTATTTAATATATAATTTAAAACATTTGTTAGCATAAAAAGAAAATTATTAAAAAAAAAATAGAAAATTTTATTTTCAAAATAGCAATCAAAAATCCCTTTTTTGTTTTAAAAAATTTATAAAAAAATATTTTTTAGCTTTAAAAAATGTTGGTCAATATTTAAAAATTTTTTTAAATTTCCGTTCAACCTACAAAAAAAGATCTCCATTTCCTCTACCTAAATTAGTTCAAATTAAAATGCTTCTGCACTTTCTATGTATTCTGCGCTTTCTCATTGTTTTCTTATAATTTTTGTCGCCTGTAATTGCATTGCGCCTAGCAAATAAATGTAATGAAATTTTTTTGTTGCAAGGTTTTTATGCTCTTGCCGACCCAATTTCCGTCATTGTTTTCCTTTCATTAACGCTGCCTTGTTTTCGTGAGTTTCATTGTATTTTTGCGCTTTCCTTTGCGCAATTTTTCGCTACTTTTAATGCTAGTCGAAATTTGTTTCACACTTTTTTGTTTTAGTTTTTTTTGCCCGTCATTACATTGTTGCCTTTTGTATTAGGCCTTCTAATTTAATTTCGCTAAATAAATACTTACTGCATTTTGGGCACTGGGTGTTGTTGTTGTAGCTGCTTGGGTCGCTTGCGCCAAAGATTGTCATTTCTATTGTTTGCTGTTTGTTTGGGTAGTGCCTGAGAAATTTAATTAATTTGCTGAAAAGAAAAAGAGAAAATACAGAGCAGTTAATAATGAAGTAGAAAGTTGAAAAAAATTTAAAACAAAAAAATATTTAGCAATAAGATAATTTAAATTTTCTATAATTACAACTTTTAATGGATGTTTAAAAAATAAAAAAAAAATATAATTATAATAATAGCTTAGTTAAAATTTTTAAATTAAAAGTAAAAAAAAAAAAAATAATAAGAAAAAAATACTTGTTGTAATCAGAATTTGTGTGTGATATTAAAAGGCGATAAATAAAAAATTTTATTGGATTTCAGTAATTTTCCAATGAAATTTTTTTTATAAAAAGAATGTTGGAAAAATATATTCAAAAGTTAATAAACTTTTACAAAAACAGGAATTAGTTAAATCAACTAAATTATATAATATAAATTTTATTATTAGAAAAGCATCAGATTGATTCTTTTTCACACCAGCTGCCCTATCCTCTTAAGTTGGAATTTGGCAGTCAGGAATATGTACCCTTCTCATCTAGCAGAGACTTGGCAATCGCTTAGAAAATTCTCCTTCCCATATGTAATGTAGAATTCCACTGAATCCCCTATTCACTATTTTCTGAATGTGGGATCTTAAGAGTAAGTGCCCTGTTAAGACCTCTAAGATGTTACTAAGCCCCTTTTGCCTAGAAGTAAGAGCATTTTGATCTGTCCTCCACCAACATCATTATCCTTAATACGTTTGCCATGATTATCATCAAAAGGGAGGGTTCCTCTTCCGAGGCTTTTTGTTCCATTTTATTGGGGTCGATTTTTAAGTGGAGGGTCCCAAACCAAGCGCACAACCCTGTTGAGGAGATGTTTTGCCTTCTCACTTCAGCTTGCCTTCAAACGGATGTTCTTTGGCTACCCAGAGGATACTTAGTGTAAGACCGGGTGTCGTGAGCTGCTTGAATTAACTACTGAGAGTTGGTACCTGCTTAAGACTTAACAGTCTTCGTATTGACGCTACGAATAGCCTTAATTGCCCCTTTGATATCCATCAGAAAGTTGACGGACTTGCTGGTTGGAGCAAAGACTCATTTAGCGCCTTCAGTTATACCCACAATTTCTGCCTGAAAGACTGAGTTTTACTCATTTTGTTTGAAACTACCTTCTTTGTATGGATTAATACAAAAGATGACCACTCCCGTTCCTATTTCATCTACTCATCCCTCGATGAATAAGTAGATTTCGCCATTGAAACTGTCGATCACAGAACTTTTGATCTTTTCTTCTACACTGGGGAATGAATACACTGTTTTTACTTCCTCATGGGTCTGCCAATCTTGGTCGCATTCATTAACAAGGTCGAATATGATACCATGCCACGCCGTTGACCTAAAATCATGAACCTACAGGCCGTAAGCATTACTTCATACTTCACTTTTATATGTCTTGGTCGGATGTCATGGTTAATCTCCAAAACCTTAGTTGACTTAGTTTTCATTGTGCCCGTAATCCTTCAAAAGTAGGTTCGTTACACCCGTTCCAGGGGTCTAGGTCTAAAGCGGCACTTTTTCCATAACTCCATCCACCTCTTCGCAGCGCAAGTAAGCAAAATTTCTGGCAGCTGTCTCATGCAATAATTTAGACATTATTGGTTATAAACAAGGTCTGCTTACTCTTTTTTTCTGCGTAAGCGTTGCCAATTGCAAAGCGTCATCGTGAGGTCATAAACGTTTGCCACAGGAAACGCGCTACTTTTTGTCAAGCGACAGCTGGGCAAATATGGCACACTTTTTCGAGCGGGCACATATGTAAATATACATATTCAACTACATATATGTACATACCTTTTGTGCATGGACTGCGTGCAATCATATTTGTTTTTGTGCGCTCATCGCTTTGCCAGTGCCAAAATGAGCTTGCTTGTTTTTTCACCATACACTTTCACCACAAACTGGCTGGTTGACAGCGAGCGCAGCAAATTTACAATTGTTTACTGTTGACTTTAGCGGCCATTAAATGTTAAACGTTAAAAGAAACAAACGGCGACACGCAGTCAGCGCAACATATGCCTGCTAAAAGCGTGGCGCTGGCCAAAACTTGTAAATAAATAACGGTAGCGACTGCATGCGAGCGCTGAAATATTTACTTAGCATCACGGGCGTTATAGGGGATTGCGGTGCACTTGTTGTTTTGCCGCCATGCAATAAACGGCGTAAGCCAACAGCGTGTGCGCGCAAATAAACCAAATTCACTTTTGGCACGCTATCGCCGCTGGCCACAAAGTATTGGCAACAATAGGCGTACAATGAAATGGCAAGCCTAACTTTGACCTCAAATTACGGCGCAAGCATTGGGCGCCAAGCGTTTGCTTCAGCCAACTAGTAAATTTGTGTGCTTTTTTCGTTTACTTGGTTGGCTGCTGGCACACCGTGCCGTATGAGCAACATACTAGTCGCAGTCGAGTGTTGATTTACTGGCTTTACTGTTGCTGAAGTGCGCTAAGTGGCTTAGAAAAATTTCAATTTCTCGCACTTGCACTCACTTAGCGCCGCAGCGCTTTAGAATTCCACCCACACACGCTCCGTCAATTGCCCGGCAGCTTCCTCTGCTTTCCGCTGTTGCCCGAACGGTTAGTGGAAAAATATGCTTTCAGGAGCTCAACGAAGCAATTGTTCTCTTTATTGCACGGTGGCCTGCTTACACACTCACACATATACTACCTAGCGCCAAACAATAGCAAATGACACTTTCACCACTCACTTTCCCTAGTTTGCTTTCATTGTCTCAATTCGCATGAAAGCATTTAAATGCACCGTCGACGGCCTTTCACAAGCGCCACACAATAACGGTCCAGTGTAGTCACACTGTGCAGCAATTGTTGGACAATGCCACCGCTTCCAAATGCGACGTTGATATGCAAGGCCAATGAATATGAGGCAACCCGTCCTTCACATCACGGATACAGCTCAGATCACTGCGGTCAACTCAGTAGCTAGATAAAAGCTTTGCGCGGGAGAAGGGAGATCGTCAGCTGAATTCGTTGGAGAATGAGCGCGTTGAAATCTCTGAGTACGAGGATCACGTATTCCAAGACTGACTATGATAGTCCTTCATTAAAGGGGAAAGTACGGCCTAAGCGGAACTAGTGTCAAATAGTGTTAACACGATTCTTCTTATTCTTTTTCTTCTTTACGCGGGTATAGCCGAGTTTACGAGTTTCCTTTCCAATGCTTGACACCAATTGGAGATTCCAAGTGTAGCCAGGTCCTTCTGCACCTGGTCTTTCCAACAGAGTGGAGATCTTTCGCTTCCTCTGCTTTCCCAGGCGGGTACTGTCTCGAATACTCTCAGAGTTGGAGTGTTTTGAGGATGGATGATGAAGGATGAAGTCATGGGTAGAAATTCACGGAAATGAGGAAAGTTCTCTGAGCGTCATTCACTTGGGAGTGGCCAAAAACGATTATTTTACATTTGGCTCAAGCAGCACACGAGTTCCGGTCCTAGACCAAGTATGCTCTGTGTGGACAAGGTTTTGGATCTTTAGAGGATTTCAAGAAGCTCTAACTACTAGTACAGTGAATTTTTAGAGTAGGCGGAGTCATTGATATCGAGAATTATGGAAGCCCGAAAAGAATATATAAGAATAAGAAGATGAATACTAACTAGTTCTTCAGAATAAGTTCTAAAGTTAGTTCGGTTTTGCATTACCAGAAGGCTCATTAAGGTCCTCACGGTCTTCCGATATGCTAGAAAACTTCAAATGGTTACTAAAGACGCATGCAACAACAAAGACATCAGATTGGAAGGTACTGAAAGGTTTTACGTCGAAGCCTATAGCTCAAACCCGACAGATGCTACTACAACCAGCTTCCACCAGCAAAGAAAATACCTGTATTTTAAACACTACTTGGCTTAAACACATTGAAAAGCTAACGCTATCCTAATAGCCCGCCTCCACTCAGCTAACTTCTTTCTATACACTCGTCAGTCTTCACGCCAATCGCATTATGTTATTATCATTGAGAGAGATTAGATATTCAAGCAAATGACAGATGGAGCAAATACAACGAAACCCTAAGCAGTCGTGTGTGAACAATTTATGCGATTTATTTGCGCGTGCCTTTGATGCGTTCAGCATGCGAAGCCAACGTCGGAGATAACCAAAGAAAGAGAGTAGTAGAAAGAAAGAAAATATTGGCAACCAACAAAAGGGGATTGGGGTTGAATCTTAGGCGCATATCATGACAGCTACAAGAATGCTAGCCGTGGTTTCTCCCGTCATACAAGTATCTTTCTACGTACTTATGAGTCTTCGCACCTATGCCAGTGCTCGCTTTCGTACAATTTTGGATTTGGTTGCCTTAGCTGCCTTAGCGCTTATCTGCTTAATCAAACGCATCATCGAGCGCCTTTCGAGCTTTACGGTTTATTTGGATTTCGTAACTATCAGCACAAAATAACGAAATCAACCGAGTCACACTTTAGCTGGCGTTAAATTGAAAAAAATGTAGTAAAATTGGTAAGGGTGGTGAGATAAAGCTAAAACTTGAAGCCACTTCGAAAAATATAAATGAGTAAGTAAGCTGAAATGATAATCACGGCTTTCCCTTTTTGCTTCATATTACGAGTAGCTGAACTACCAACTCCCTGAACAGAAAGTTATAAAAGTGGACTATTTTGGAGCAAATCTGATAGTAGGAAGAAACCTGATATCGAAGGTAAACATCTATATTTTGGTCAATGACACCTTCAGTAGTTAATTTGTGAAAATCTTGTGCTTATAAAACTGCAGAACATTCCAGCTAAGTAGAACGAACTCTTCGTAGCGTTCTTGCAATGCAAGATGGGTTAGATAAATGTGAGTCTCTTAGAAGCAATTCTGGTTGTTTTTCAAAAGATGCTTAGAGGTCTGAACTCAAGATCTGCTTGAGACCACTTTTAAAAATCTATAACAGTAATCTTAGCAGTAGACGAGAGCAAAATTTCGGAATGGGACGGGTTGTATCGTTTTAGCGTCATGGGTTCTAGCACTGAATCTATGAACTTCGTGTACGCTTAGCAGGCGCTGTTCGACCATCAGCTCTCTTGCGATCACCAAGGATAGGAGATCTACTGAGCTACTTGCTCTTAGAAAAGTTCATGTTGAAGCAATCTGAACTACTTGCTCTGAGCAAAGTTCATCTTGAACCAATTAAAGGTTTTCTCACTGGAAACTGTCCAATAGGCATTCATGTTGCAAATAAAAATCTTGTCGAACGCTAGCTGTGAAAAATGTATGGAGGTAAGCTGAAAATACCCAGGCACTTTCTTCTCCATTGTCCAACTTTTGCAAAACTGAGTCTGAAACATCTCAATAGTCTCACCTTTGGCGAACCAGAAGACTTACCAGAAACTGACATTCGAGGTCTCAACAAATTTATGGTAGGCTTTAATCCCTTCGTCGATTTGTAAGTTTCTGATGATCCATGGTATAGCTATCACAACGGACCGTAGTTCTAAGCTGTCTAAGCGAGATCTCTGTTAAGACGAGACGCCCGTCAACGAGTCGATCTTGATACAGTCCACCAGTTGAGTCTTTTCTTCTTGCCTCATAAACAGTTATTTTCTGACATGATTTGAAAGTTGTGTCTGTAGTCCAAATCGATATATGCCGGTTCCATTAATCAAACCTCGACTGTAACTTTCACACAAAGCTTTTCCTTTCGTTTTTTTAGCCACATGGACCCCCTTTCTCGCGAATTTTACTGACAGCTCTGCGTTTAGCACTTTCCACATGCAAAATTGTTGTTTATGCTGATGACGCTGATGAGCAACACTATTATGCTAACGAATATAAGGATAATGATGATAATGCTGATGATGATGGTGGCAATAATAAAAACAGAAACTCTGCAGACTATAATGATGCGCGTGTCGAAGTTATTGCTGCTGTTGTTCTACATGTTGTTCGCACGTTTCTTATTTTTTACGCGCCGCCGACGATATGCCAACACGTTTTTTTTCGCCCGCGACGGGCAGAAGCAATACATACTTGTACATATGCATACACATGTAACGAACACATAACATTTCATGATATGCCTCCATGTTTGCTTGCCACAAGCCATTCGCCAACCGCCAACAATTGTTGCTGTCACTGTTTATTGTTGGCAATTTAGCAAGAAGTAAAAACAAATGCGAAAAAATCGTTATAAAAAGCGACGAACGAAACAGAATGATAAAAATTGTGAAGGGTGGGTTGAGGAATGAGGACGTCGAGTGAAGGCGCAGAGGTGGAGAGTGTGCGACAGCAGCAACTGGGAGTGAAATTGAAATCAGGCAAATGTAAGTAGACAAGCAACAAGAAAATCACTTTATGAGCTGAGCAAGTAAACGGCTTGGGGATTGCTGTCAAGGTGTGTGGCTCACGGCACTTTAATGCTAGAAATAATATTATTTACCGAAATGCAAAGCACACGTCGTAAAAGCAAGGGATTTAGTATTAAATTATATTACTTGCGAAGTCAAGAAGATTTTATAGTACGAGCATAGAAATAGAATATAATAGATCTATGGATCACACTTCAAACACAGAGGGCAATAAACGGAAGGGCAGCGTGCCAAACTTGAAGTTTTAGCTCTCTTCGGTCATCCGGTAAAGCAAGAAATCTTATCAGGACGCCAGTTGTGAAAGTTATATGTCGGCGAGGTGAAAATATCCAAGCACTTTCTCCAATTTTGGCCTTTGCAAGACGAGGCTTTACCGGATAACCGAATAGAGCTATAACTTATACACAGCAAAGCTGGTACAGAACTGGTGTCTCCACATAATTTTGGAACTGAAGCAATAGTACGAGTATTTCAGTTGTAGAGCTTACTTTCAGTGAAAAACGAGTATATCTAAACCTTTTCCTTCCGTAAGGTAATTTTCTGGTGCCGAAATAGTATCTTTTGATGGTCTGAGGCTGCAAAAACACATTTTCAAGGGTAACAGAATATATAGCACATCTCAGTTGACCCTAGCTCCTTAGATCAACCAACTAGATGTGGAATTCGAGGTGCAACGAGTACGTTTTGTAAAACTGGAGCAAACAAATATCGAAGAATTATGCGAAACAAATTCAAATATTCGAAATGGAATGAAAACGGAGTAAAATAATATCCAAAAATTCGAACATTCGAAACGAAATGAATGGGAATATTCGAAAAAGCAAGACCGAATTGTAATGTTCGAAACGTAATGAACAACGGTGCAAAATAGCATCAAAATTTAATGAGGAACGAATTGGAATATTCGAAACAGCAAGAAAGAAACGGAATGTTCGAAAAGGAATAACGTTACAAGATAACATAAAAAATTTATGGGGAACGAATTGGAATATTCGAAACGAAACAAATTGAAGTATTCGAAACAGCAAGAAATGTTAATTATTAGGAATTCTAGACTCACAAAGAGCTATACCTGCGTGTAAGTAAGGAAAATTGTAAAAAATATAAAATGCTACATGCGCTGCATAATCTTTAAACACCTCATCTCGACTCCGCGATTAACGCGCGGTAGCAGCAAATCTACAACAACACTCAGAGCAAATGTTGGCGCATAACTCTTGATTAAGTCCAGCTAACACAGCGCAAAATCCCAACCAAAATATTTACCAATTGTGCCGGTTACGTATACGTCTCGTACAACACGAACACGAACGCAAACATAGTTGTTACCGAGTAGCTGCCACTGACATGCGACGAAATTTATGACGCTGAACACTCAACTGACCTGCACTAAGTTACTACGTGCAAAATGTGGCGCACGACGCACACTTACAAGCATGCAAGCACACGCATGTGTGACCCAGCGGGTACACAGCAGTACCGTTACGGCGTACTTCACGCAACTGACGCGGGTATTTACTGCGAGCAAAGCTTAAATCTTTTTTTATTATAAAATTTTAGTGTGTGTTTTGATATTTTTTTACTTCGATATTTTTCACATATTTACTGTTATTCCTTTTGGAACTTTCTGCTAAATGAGTTTGTCAATATTTGCACTCCTTTCATATTTCCTTGCAACAAACTACATTTACCGTAATTTTTAGTTTATTTCATTTTGCACTTTTCCTTTTTCTCGCAACATATTTTCGCCGACTTTCGTTCTCTCTCTGCCTCCTGTGCGCGTCTCCATACGTAACACGTGCCCGCGTTTAGCCATGTCGGTCACGTTTCTTGGCCAACATATTTCACTCGCTGCCACACAATCACCTTTCGCGCCGCACACTCAGTCACACACACGTGAGCAGCTTTCCACCACAACGCCTCATTCTCTTCTCTTAGCCACGCGCGCTTGCTGTTGTTGCTCTGTTCTTCTGTTGATGGCTGTGTCTTACATGTGTAAATGACGTTAGCTGTCGGTCGGCTGCTTGTTTGGGTCGTGCGGTCAGACAGCCGCTTGGCGATTCGCAGGCACGCATTTGAAGGCGCGGAGAGTGTGCCAAAAAGCGTGGGTGGGTGGGTGACAAGCAGTGGCAACATTCTTGCAATTTGTGTCCATTTGGTGTGTTCGCGTGTCATAAAATGGCATACACACACACACTGCACATACAAACACACGTTTTCAACATTCATATACTCACATGTACACATGCGCTTGGTGAAGTGGAAAATCAAATATACTGCCAGCAAATGTAGACACATAAACGCAGCCATTCCGCGCATTGTGCGCGAGCTTTATGCGCCAGCCTTTTTCCCCAAAGGTACACACTTCATATAAGTATAAACCTACATACTCCGTACATATGTATGTTTATAAAATCTTATGATTTTTCAACATTTGTTGAAGCGATAAATTTTCACTGCTTATATTTTTATGGCACTTTTTATGTGATTTGAGTGCATTAAGTGAGTGCTTGGTGCAATACTTTCGGTTTTATTTTTTAATATATGGTATTATTCTTATATAATAATGTACTTAAACTCACACGGATGCCTATATTTATACTCAAACTCATATTTACACTCATATTCACAATTATACTCATAGATAGATTTATACTCATACTTATACTCAAATTTACATTAGTACTCGAGAGAAAGGTTCTGCGGAAGATTTACGGTTCTTTGAGCAGTGACAACGGCGAATACCGCAGTCGACGGAAGGATGAGCTGTAGGACGACATTGACATAGCTTAGCGAATTAAGAGACAACGGCTACGCTGGCTAGGTCATGTCGTCCGGATGAATGAAAACACTCCAGCTTTGAGAGTATTCGACGCAGTACCCGTCGGAGGAAGCATAGAAAGAGGAAGACCTCGTGTTCGTTAGAGGGACCAGGTGGAGCAGGACCTGGCTATACTTGGAATCTCCAAATGGCACAAAACAGCGAAAAGAAAGAACGACTGGCGCGCTGTTCTAAACTCGACTATAAGCGCGTGAGCGCTGTCAACGTAAATAAAGAAGAAGATTCATGTTTATAATCAAAGTACTGATGCGTATTCTCAAATAACACTTTCCTAGTCAGATCTTTAATAAAGTCCTTCCAGAAAACACTGTCCTTTGGTAGCTCACCTACGCCATACTTTAGAAACTTAACAAATATAGTCGTTATTCCAGGGATGAAAATAAGGAATTCCAAATATATGTGAGACCCTACAGAAGATGAGAATCACTAAAATCGCTTTATTGTCTGATCGTTGGTTTCGGAAGCACGTTCCAAGCCTTAGAATTATATCTAAACACTACAACCACTAGAGTCAACTTCAAATCAAAGTTCGGTGTGTTCAGCTAAGCTTAGCTTTTTGGTGATTTCAACTGAATCCAATTCCATATTAGCCTTGGAATCCACTGCAGGTTCGACTATCCCTTCTGTTTGACTGCTTGTGGCTTCTACTGGTGTATCTTCCACCACAGCCTCTGGCGTATCCGGCACCTGCACCCACCGCAGAAATTCCAGTTGGCGCAATACGAATTGCGTTCTCTCAACTAACGGCTCCTTATAGCGCCAAATCAGATCATCTATGACGGGATTCTCTAACGTCTCTTGTATGTCAGGTTCACGATAGTGTTGCATTTGACCTATGGACTCGTTGACACTACGCATGCCGCAACTCGCCACCCAATGCATTGCATAGTGATTATGTACTGCGGTTACATAACGTGTGTTGTGAAAGCATTTCGTAGCCATGAAAGGTACCAAATGCTCGGCCACGCGTGCTACATGTTGCAACATGTACATATAATGTGGCACAGCATCGCTAAAAGGCTTGCGTTCCGGATAAGCTGGAAAGTAGACATTACGAAAGCATAGTGATGACGCGCCATCTGCACAATTGTCGGCGCGCACGTCGACCTCAGCGGTTTGCGCCATTTCAGCCCAACTGCGGAGTGTACCCACGGGCATGATCACCTCATCCACATCCTTTATAACTACATAATCATACTTGTACATATTGCGATACAAGCAATCATTTAATGGTATCAACTCATTGACGGCATGATTGCTATACCAAGCTTTTATAGCCTCATAACTGAAGTGTGGCAAGGCTGGTTCGCCGCGTGTTAGTGATATACCTGGTGCTGAAACAAAACCTTCAGCTTCGTAGTGTCGCAGCACTTTTGTGGCATTCGGATGTATGCCGAACGTAGGTAATGTTACATGTTCGGCACCCAATAGCCGTAAAAGCTCCAACCATTCAACCAAACGCACCGAGTTATCCCGATATGGATTAAAGAGACCCGTCGAACAAATCGCGAAGCCACGTTGAGTTCGATTTACTGGCGGTTCATAGATCACTCGCAGATTGTTTGTGGCGCGCGCACACTCCGACGGCACTAACGAAACAGTTTTCGGCACTAAATGTTGGACTTCTGCCGGCAATGCGCACTCAACAAATTTGGGAAAATATAGCTCAGAACTATCAGCCCATGCCTTGTACCAGATCTCACGGTACTCGCGCACCGGCACAATGAACGGCACACTGTGCTCTTCATACCACAACTGGCAATAACTGGGAGGATAGTCTTTGTGGTCAATGTCAATCACATTGGTGGTAGCGAGTATGCGCACCAGCGCCGCGCCTTCCCGGTCCACCACAGCTGTCCGATTGTCATAATAAGCGCCAAAGAGGTAGAAAGTCAGCGGTTCGCTGCGATGTACTTGCCAATAATTGTTGTGATATTGCAATTGCATCAACTCGGGATATGGCGCACAGCTGTCGTTAAGACGAAGATTATCGTTGCGATGTCGTTTCATAAAATCCAGCGGCAGTGATGGCAACTCTTGCGCGATAAGCTTGTGTACAGCGTCCTCAGTCGGCGCTAAAGCGAAGTTGAAGTAAAATAAGATTGAAGTTGGCAGAAAACTAAAGGAGCAGAATGCAAACTCACGTGGACGTCGGTCTACAAACAGTTCTTCCCTCAACGAACTCGACTTTGGTTCGTCCTTGGCAACTGCGTACTGGACCGTCCAAGTGCTGATCCAAACCAGCTGCCAGCAGCAGCCTTGAATGGTTCCAAGTCGCATCGTAACTGAGTATCTTTTAACAGACCAGCTTTAAATTTTAGTTAGTTTTATTACACATTCTTGTACCTTATCACCTCGATGACACGGTAGATAAAATTAGATGATGTGTAAATGCCATTAATATTATTACTTTATTTTATGTTATATTTGTTGGTATGTTTTTATAGAAACATTTCCGACAAGTACCAAATTTAAATCAGAAACTGCAAAATCGTGTTCAGTCCAACAAAGTCGCAAATTATTTCTCTCTCATTCCCAGCAGGTAATGGTTTATTCACAAACCTACGACTCATCTTCTTCTAATTTTCAGTACAACAGTTTCGCTACCGCTTTGAACTACTTCGCGAAGCATCAACTTCCTCGCAGTTGTACACCCCTAAGATTCACGGGCTGCACACCTTGAAGGTCACATGACTGGCCACTAACATGAGCCGCACCAGTCAAGCAGAGTCAGTTAACTTGGCGCTTGTCATGTAATGTTTCGCCAAGAAATCGTTCGAGTCTTTAGGATTAGGTGACTTTTTGGGAAACTGTGTTAGCTCTCAAAAATATTTACGATATATAGTTTGCTTGCAGTTACACGATCAGCCGGGGTAGAGCCAGGATAGAATACTAGGGAGTCACATAGATCGGCTACCATCATTCCGAAGGTTTAAGCTGACTGTTAGGAAGTCTCTTTGCATGAAACGTAGAAAAGATATGAGAAAACTACGACTATACCCGCAAAGCATTTATTTTTCTTACAAAAGTAATACTTTTCGTAATATTTGTAGTTGCTGTTGACTGCAGTCTCTAACAAATATCAGACTCACTGTAGGCTTGTACTTTGATCTTTGACGTTGCGCCACAATGTGCCCACCGTATGAAAATATATGGCTATTTATCTTATCAACACACAAAAGCCAATGAATTGATAACTGCAAACCAAATAAATAGAACCTAGGCAAGGTGAGCAATAAAAAAGCTCATTTATCGAGTGAGAAATATGTGTTGGTAAACTGTAGCTACCAGCTGCATCGAAGCTGTTTGTCTGGCAGCAAAGTACACAAATATACATATACCATAAACAGTTAGGTATATAGAATAATGCGGCGGTAGGTAACGGTACGTAGTTGTTCAGGAAGCAACGTACATAAAATCTTCCGTTTAGTCTTTTAGACGTTAGAGGTATACAAATATAGTTATAATCTTTCGGGTGAAGTCCGTGAGCCTTGGGGTATTTTACAGTCAGCGGTTCTGGTATTTTGTCTGTGGTCCTTATGGGTGAAAACAGCTCCCGAAACGAAGCTTAGAATATTGATGCTGGCCAAACCGGATCAGACCAAGCTCTGGAACGATTTTAGTGAGCAGTGAAATTCGGTCTAGGGCTTTTAACCAGTTAAGTTGAAACAACTTCGAAAAGGAATTTGAATCAGCCAGTCAAATTTAGTCTACAGTCTACATTAGGCAGGCCTTTTAGGTCTGAATGTTTTTAGTTGACTAATCGGTAGAGTGTAGTGGATAAACCTCTCGGTTTAACTATGTATTCCCACAAATTTATAGTAAATTTTATTGCACAAAACAAAGTTGGTATTTCAACTAACCATGCGACATCCCAGCATTCGATGGAACGATGAGCTGTATGAGATATACGACAGCGATGTAGTTCAGCGAATTAAAAGACAGCGGCTATGTCATGTCGTTCGAATGTATGCTCTGAAAGTATGCGACGCAGTACTCATCACCGGAACCAGCGGAAGAGAAAAACTGCCACTAAGTTGGAAACAGCTGGTGGAGTAGGACCTGGCTTTGCTTGGAATCTCCAACTGGCGCCAAACAGCGAAAAATAAGAACGACTGGCGACCAATAAAGAAAAAGCAGAGCCTTTAATTTCAATATTTTGGTCTAGCTCTCCATTGGAGAACTTTCACCTGGGATCGAGCAGCGCAACAATACGCCTGTTTACTGTATTACAGAAAACAAGTTTCTCAAGAATTCTTATGACTAATCGAACTAAAAAGTGAATTACAAAAATATATGTGACATTTCCCAAAAACAAAAAGTAGAAAAATAACTACTTTTGCAGTCGCCTAAGTTGTAACAGTATGCTCTTTTAGTTTATGACGCCTATTAGATTCACACACACACATACCGTTATGCCTGATTACACACGAACCAATGTGAGAAAGCGCCTGCTATCGACGTTTGCCGATAAGATAAGATAAATATTTATATGCCTTTATATTGGTGGTCGCAATGGTTTACCTTGAAGTCGGAGCGGTTGGCAATTGCTTTAAGTCAGCGCCAATTTAGTTCGATACGCGTCGCGCACAAAGGCAGTCGAAAATCCGAAATAAACGTGTAACGGGAAGGAAAATGCACAAACTGCAATTGCTTTGTATAATCGCGGCGGCGATCGCAGCCATCTGCCTACAAAGCAAAGGTCAGGCAGCGGCGTCAAATACTCAATTAGACGCGCTGAAGAGTCAATTTCTGCCTGCTGAGTACAAAAATCGCAATTTCACAGTGGGTACGTAGCAATAAAACTATGTGGCATAATTTGTAAGCAACCAAGTTTGGTTTAACTAAATTTCACGCATTTTCTGCCACCAAACAGATGAGCTAAAGAAAGTGCTGCGCGAAAAGTGTAAAAAGGCGGCGGGCGGTGAGGAGAACACCACATTGTATCAGGAGATTGAGAAAGGCAGTACTGCGTTGACCAGCTGTCTAGCCGGTTTGGCCAATATGACAGCGTTGCAGCAAGAAATCGAAGCGGCACGCCCTATCGGCGAGCTGGACACAGTCTTCAATAAATACTGTGATAAGGCGCCAAGCGCTGTCAAGTGTCTACGCGATTTTAACGCCAAAGTACAACCTTGTCTGAGCGCCAAGGAGAAGCAGCAGAATGTCGTGCTTATGCGCATTGCGACAGGCCTGGTGGATTTCATGTGTTCGCGTGGCGGTGACCATATAGCGCTTTTCGTTGCCGAAGAGGGTCCCGAGTGCTTGGAGGCGAATCGTGATGCAATCAATATGTGTTTAAACAGCTCATTCCATGAATTCCTGCCCAAGGACATTAAGGTGCCCGATCTCTTCGATTTGCCCGACTTGGTGTTGGAGCCGGGTCATTGTGTCGATCTGGAACGTTTCCAAGCCTGCACCATACACCATTTGGAGCAGTGTCGCGAAATTACACCCGCCAATGTAGCCGAGGCGGTGTTTAAATTCATTAAGAACGAAACGAGTTGCAATCAATTTATGCAAGCGAAGGCCAATGAGCGTCCGATATTGATGAAGGCCAGTGCTGGTGGCGCCGGTGCGGCAGTGCAAGCAACGAACTTGTTACTTTTGTTACTGGGTAGTAGTTTGATGTTGTTCGTGAGTCATATACTGAAGTCTTGAAGCGGTCGATAGTAATTAATACTGATTATTATTTCATAAGTAAAACGATCAAATATTTTTTCAAACAAAAGCCATTGTTATCGATAAGTGCTGACTACGTTTACGTATAAAATTGAGAAATCGATTTTCTCACGACTCAATTGTAAAAATGAGAACACTATATCACAACTTTAGATGCGATATTTTTTTGGTACATTTTTGATAATATTATATATCGATATACATATTTATTAAATTGAAACCTTATTGTTTTTTATTTGTCTATTTTTCTCTTATTTTGGTTACTCTCTACGATATTTTGCCCAAGATTATATGTTATGAAGAGACTTAAATTAGCAAGGATATTGAAAGATCCGGCATATTTCCCCGCGGAAAACACGAATGTGCTCGGAAGGTTCAGTGAAATAGTCTGTGAAATGGATTTCAAAAGAAAATTCAGTTTTCGGAAAGTTGGAACAAATGAAACTTCCCCATGAGTACCTTTGAAAAGGCGGAGGGACTTCCACATTTCATTCGAACTAATTTCAACCTAACGCTGTATATAAGGGACCAATATGATCTCGTTTCGTAACAGCAATGCTTTATTGCATTTGCTAAAGGTCGGTATGAAAACGACAATAACAGTCTCTTCGCTCTTAATTAAATCATTCTGCTGATTATTATTAAAAATTACATTATAAGTCCTTACCAATCTATGAAGACACTTAAAGAAATAGCGTCACAAATAGGACAACTTTTTCAACACCGGCTCCACCCTATTAACCAAAGGTTCCTTGTAACGATAGATGCTCTCATCGAGTATCTTCGTTTCCCATTTCTCGGAATACTCCAGCAGACGGTAGTGTTGCAGTTGCGCCATCGTGGGCTCCAAGTCCCTCCAACGACAACTTTTCAATGCGCCTAAATTGTAGTGATTGTGTAAAATCAGCGCCTCGCTGCTATTGTGAAGGCATTTAGCGCCATTACCAACTGCTTCAGGTTCCTGGCGATACACATGCTGTAACATGAACATATGCCGCGGCGCTGCCGACGTCTCAGTAAAATTCACACTATCTGTAGGAAAATGCACATTGCGTATACAAACACTCGCATAGCCCTGAGGACAATTAGGGGTAAGCAAATTTTTCGCTTCGTCGATTAACTGTTGCCAGTTGGTGCGATTGCCGAGCGGCATGATCACCTCATCGATATCGACAGTCACAATATATGAATATTTGTACATATTTCGATAGAAACAATCATTGTAGGGCACCAGCTCGTTTACGCGCTTGTTTCCAATGCTCGCGCGCAGATAATCATGAAGATATAGCGGTTTGCTCACCATCTCCGAACCCATACTCAGCGGATTTACTTCAACGAAACCCTCCGCCACATAATGCTTGAGCACACGCTCCAAATTCGGATGCAACACCAATTTGTAGGTGATGACCTTACGTGCGCCCAACAGGCGCTGCATTTCCAACCACTCAACCAAACGTGGACCCATATCAGCATTAGGATAATCCAAACCCTTCAGGCAAACCGCAAAACCGTGTTGTGTCTCATTGCCGGTCGGTCTTTCATATAGTACGCGCAATATATTCGAGGCTCTCTCACAAATATTCATCACCAAGGAGACGGCGCGCGGTACTACCGCTTCCCCCATTGCCGACGGTACTGCGCATGTGAGTAAATGTGGAAAATAATCAGCATCAGTAATCCACTTAATGTGCCACACTAGCCGTTGCTCTATCACCGGCACAATCGTTGGCTTATCCTCACTGTCATACCACAACTGGCAGTGGATCTTTTTTTTTGGTGGTACCTTGCCTTTCAACATGGCCAGCACGCGCACCACTGCGCTTGACTGTATAACATGCGCGCGTGCATCGAAATACGCATTGAAGAGATGATAAGTGACGTTGGCATTGTGAAACACCTGCCAGTAGTCGTTGTGAAAGCGCAGCTCTAGTAACGATGGCGCGTGGGCGCAAGTGTTATTTAGGCGCATCGCTTCCAGGCGGTGCCACAAATCGAAGGGCACGTTTGGCAACTCTGCTTGACGTAGTTTCATAATGTCGTCCGCTTGAGTTGCTGCGTATGTGATGGAAGGTTTAAGGAGCATCCGGTAACTGTTATTATTTTTCAGCTTACTTCCGTTTATGAACAAATGGGGATGCGTTACAGCCGCTGTTACATTGTACCTGGCGCCGGTCGGCTTAGCACTTTCCAAGGACATTTGGTATGTCGCAAATATCAACAATGTTATGAGTGTCCAAAATGCAAATGCGGAGACGCGTAGTAAAGTAGTTTTGCTCGACGACATCCGCCCGACTTGTTTCGTACTGAGCGCGTAATAAAAGTTCACTAAAGTCGAAAAATTCCGGAATGTGATTGATAAAAGTGTTGACAAACAGCGTTAACGCAGCCAGAGCTGAGCCATGATATTAATTAAGTGAAAACATTTCGAATGTTTTAGATGAAGCAAGAATAATTTTTATCGCTGGAAAGTCTATTAGGTACAAGAAACTATAAAGATAGCACAAGTCTGCACTGTCGAACTAAAAGTTTGGGAGCATTCGAAAAGACATTGTTTGGTATTATTTTTTTTTGCAAATTATCTCTTTCAAATGTTAGCCGTGGCTACGTGTCGGATGGTCCAGCCGATGAGTCGAATTTTCGATTAATCATTAGAGCATTTCTACTAGTAACTTGCATGCTATTTTGCTCCAAGGCCTGAATCAAATCGGAATTGTCCGCATAGGCTTGCACAAGCTGTATTTTCCCATTTTATATGTGGACAAAGCGTCTTAAGGCCCATATAATTCTACTAAGGGGTTTTATTTCTACCAGCTTGCTGGAATATCTGAAGATGTGAGCTCCAAAGTTTTTAAGCTTTGATCTCGCAAAGGCGGGACCACAAATAGGGAAGTATTGAGATTTCCTAACTCGTCTTTTCCAAACAGCTTCTGCAACTGGTATTCGGTAACAGTTGCCATACAGCGTGGACGCCCATAGAGCAATGTCCAGTTAAAACAAAGCTATAGAGGCGTTACAAAAGGCAAACAGCTCACTGAACATCTTGTGGACGACCGTGAGGCAAACGGATCTTCCGGCAGTGCAAGAATTGATGGTAGCCCAGAGCTGGCCAAGCTACCGTAAAGGCTATCTATCCAGTAGTGGATCGCACAGAAGAGAACAGAGCACCAAAACAAGATATCATCGATACCTTTTCTTGCCATCCCGGCAACTTCCAAGTTACCGACGATTCCAATTTGGTCGAGCAACCATACTTATCCTATCTAATGTCGCGTAGATAGAGAGTTTAGGCATTCTTTAACTTATTTGTGAGCTGACGGCATGTACGTCCACCACGCTATCACAGTCGATAGTCACTTTTCTAAAGGAGGCTACACTTAGGAATAGTACGACGACCGCTACCTTAATGGCAGCGAACTCGGTTTAAAAAATGCTTAAGTAGTCAGGTAGTCTTAAGCTGCAGTTGATAGACAGCTCATAACATTAAATCGCTCTATCAACCTTAGCCCTTAGCTTTGACCCATCTGTAAAGAGGTGCACCGCTCTCTCTAGCCGCAGCGGCTTCTACTGAACCACATTTCCTTTCCTGGCACAGGTGGTGGACAAGGAAAATACCGTAATGATTCGAAAGAAATGGTATGAAGTGAAAGCGTGCGAGGATCACCGAATCTTCATATCAATATATATATAGCTTAGATCAGCATATACCCGTATGCTGATGAACACCGCTCGGTCAACGCTCTCGAGCTTCCTTGCAAGATGGTCTTTTCTAGAGCCCTCCACCATACAAAGACGCCATAGAACATAATGAGCTTGACTATTGTGTCGCTGACTATTTGCGATATGAAATGCCATCATGCGCCAAGCGCTCGAGAGTACCAATCCTTTTTTGACAATAATTGGCCATTCACACACAGTAAAACTGATCTAAAATATATATAATGAAACCTGCTTGCAATGAAGATAACGGTTAAACTATTCTGCAAGACGTCTTATAATGAATTCAAGTCAATAGTGTTGCAGTTGCTTTTCTATATAAATTGTTTGATTAGAGAGCAGCGCACAAAGACAGCGAGCAGAGAAATGGCGAATCGAAGACAGCTCTTAACTTCTTCAAACTCCATGCCAACTGTATAAATATTGTGTTAGTTATTATGCTGAAATTTCGTACGTCAATAAAAACGTGAGGCGACTGGAATAAATATTTTTTTCTATTTTATTTGAACACGTTTTCTGGCTCTTACTTTGATTTTAAAACCAACAACTTTGGAAAGCAAAAAGTAAAAAATATATATAAGAATTGGTATTGCTCTCCGAAGTCGCGTGGCTTCGTGCTAAAGTGTGCAAACACTGTCAATATACAGATACTTGGCTCGAACGCTTTTCCAAAGCCTTCACTAAATGTTTATTTTTGAACAGCGGTTTTAACCGGAAAGCAATGACAAGCCCGCGAGCAAATGCTATGACAAGGCTTCTCTTAGAATCGACTAGTTGCTCGAGAACAAGTCTTACTATCAATGTACCCCCTTTCATTGCGGGGCCACACCGAACCGAACATCTATCTTAAATAAGGGACCAGACAGAAAAACAAACCCTTTCACCTGAACCAATCTGTTTTTTGTGACATGTAGATCTTCAATACTCAATATGTAATGCAAAACGCTCTTTTATAAAAACAACATCACTTATTGCAACAGCACTGTCTGTTCCTATCCACCTATCAATGCACTTAAACAATTAGTCAATAACTTACTTAATACTTTATTAATTTAATACTTTTATTAATTTTGATTCACACCATTCTATACCTAATTCCTTAAAGCAAACTTATAACGAGGTCTATGCTGCCCTCCTTATCACCAATAGGACAAATAGGACAGCTTTCTCAACACCGGCTCCACACTATTCACCAAAGCCTCCTTGTAACGATAGATGCTTTCATCGAGTATCTTCGTTTCCCATTTCTCTTTCTCCTCCAGCAGACGATAATGCTGCAGTTGCACTATTGTCGGCTCCATGTTTATCCAACGACAACTCTTCAAAGCGCCTAAATTGTAGTGATTGTGCAAAATTAACGCCTCACTGCTATTGTGAAGGCATTTAGCGCCACTACCAACTGCTTCAGGTTCCCGGCGATGCACATGTCGCAACATGAACATATGCCGCGGTGCTGCCGACGTCTCAGCATAGTTTTGACCATCAATGGGGAAATGCACATTGCGCACACAAACACTCGCATAGCCCTCAGGACAATTAGGGGTAAGCAAATTTTTCGCTTCGTCGATTAACTGTTGCCAGTTGGTGCGATTGCCGAGCGGCATGATCACCTCATCAATATCGACAGTCACAATATATGAATACTTGTACATATTTCGATAGAAACAATCATTGTAGGGCACCAACTCGTTCACGCGCTTATTCCCGATGCTCGCGCGCAGATAATCATGAAGATATAGCGGTTTGCTCGCCATCTCCGAACCCATACTCAGCGAGTGTACTTCAACGAAACCCTCCGCCACATAATGATCCAGCACACGCTCCAAATTCGGATGCAGCACCAATTTGTAGGTGATGACCTTACGTGCGCCCAACAGGCGCTGCATTTCCAACCACTCAACCAAACGTGGACCCATATCAGCATTAGGATAATCCAAACCCTTCAGGCAAACCGCGAAACCGTGTTGTGTCTCATTGCCGGTCGGTCTTTCATATAGTACGCGCAATATATTCGAGGCCCTGTCACAAATATTCATCACCAAAGAGACGGCGCGCGGTACGACCGCTTTCCGCGTTGCCGGTTGTGCTCCGCATGTGAGTAAACGTGGAAAATAATCAGCAACGGTAGTCCACTTAATGTTCCACACGAGATGCTGCTCTATCACCGGCACAATCGTTGGCCTATCCTCACTGTCGTACCACAACTGACAGTGGATCTTATTTTTCGGTGGTGCCATGCCTTTCAACATGGCCAGCACGCGCACCACTGCGCTGGACTGTGTGACATGCGCGCGGGCATCGTAATACGCATTGAAGAGATGATAAGTAACGTTGGCATTGTGAAACACCTGCCAGTAGTCGTTGTGAAAGCGCAGCCACTGTATCGTCGGCGCGTAGGCGCAAGTGTTATTTAGGCGCATCGATTCCAGGCGGTGCCACAAATCGAAGGGCACGTTTGGCAACTCTGCTTGACGGAGTTTCATAATGTCTTCCGCTTTATTTGCTGAGATGATTTAAGAACAAAGCGTAATGGTTAAGGGAATGCGGTCTTAATCGTCTGGGCGCAGCTTTTTACTTACGTATACCATTTATTAATAAATCGCTTTGCATTATACCCGCTGTTGCATTATACCAGGCACTTGTCTGCATACTGCTTTGCAATGCCATTTGATACGTCGTAAATATCACCAATGTTATGAGTAGCCAAAATGTAAACACGAAGGTTCTTAATAATTTTGTCTTGCTCAACGTCATCTTCGTACTGAGTGCTTAAAGAAAAAACGCTTAAGACGAAAATATTGCAAAGTGACTAAGGAAAATTTCGACAAACAACGCTAGCGCAAGCAAAGCCGAGTTCTGACATAAAGACGTTGAGTAACTCTTAGACCGGTTAGTGCTACCAAAAAGCCTTGAAATTTCTGTAACAAGTTACGCTAAATATTCCGCCCAACTAGAGTTTGAATGACCAGACATTAAGCTAGTCATCAATGTGCTCACTGTTCAATACTGTGGCTGTGTGTGATGTGATTCAAGTATGTCCTGGATGTTAGAGAGTGGGTCACTTAAAAAATAAAGTTCTGTGTTTCGTATCCTGTAGTAGCCGCCGTATGCAGCATAACCCCTCTTGAGACAGTATAATTATCCTTACAACTGCTTGACAATTTCCATTTTACATTTACGTTTATAAGACGTCTATCTTTGTGTACGCTCTATCTTCACCTGATTACTTCTTCTTCTCTGTGGCTGCTATTTGAGATTTAGTTTCAATACGGCTTGCCTGAACTATAAACTTTCTGATTTATTTTTTCCAACAAGCCTCATGGCTATACGATGAGGGCTCGAAGTAAGCCAGATATTGTCAAGCTTACATAGATAAGTTTCTTGTTAGATTCTTCCAAATAAAACGAAGTTTCATAATAGAAAGTAAGCGCGGTAGATAAGTTCGATTTCTCGAATGATTCTTGTGCTCTCATAAACTGCTGCTATTTACATTATGTTAAACTGGCACTTTGAAAATATATACATATGTGTTGGACTTTTCTTGAGCCCTCTACAGACTAAATTTCTGAAATTTTTTTTTTTTTTTTTTTTTTTTTTTTTTTTTTTTTTTTTTTTTTTTTTTTTTTTTTTCGATACAATTCCCACTATTTCCTGCAGCAAGAGTGAATAATCGTTTTACACTCTCTCTTTCGTCTACGCGCAATTTTTGAACCCTTAAATATTCAGTATCAGAAATCAGCTTTGTTGCTGCGCTAAAACTAACTCGGCGACTATACTCACAATAAAATTTCATAAAAATACTTTACTAAACCGACGCGCCCGACTCCAGGACTCACAGTGAGTACTTTGAAAACTTTGAAAAAAATACCGCTAACTTTTGTCGCCTTTACTCGCGAATAGCCAAATTAATAATGAGCGTAAAGTGTTATGAAGTTTGGAACAACAGTAACTACTTAAAATGCCATACCAACTGTATAAATATCGATTTAAAAATTATGCCAGAATCGAGCACGCCAATAATTAGAACATGTTTTCGCTGACATATAAATCATTTTTGTTTTTATTTATTATTTTATTATATTAATTTTTACTAACCCCGAAAAGTTTTGAATAGCTGCGCTGCAAGGTAATGGATACTGTCGGAACTTAGTTCAAAAGCGTTTCTAGAACTTTACAAAATATGTTTTTTTCAAGCAGCGATTGGCTCCTTATACCGTTAAGGGTCAATAAAACAACTACAGCTTAGATTTCTTTTTCGAAAAACCAACATCCAGTACGAACAGCTGCTCGAATAGGTATAGGTTAGGGTTATATCGGGTAAATATCGAGTATGTTTCAAGGATCTAAGCAACTAAGCTGTAATTAGAAACATAACATGAGTTGACAGAGAAAGAGAGAGAGTTATAGTTAGATCCTTAGAATGATAGCTAGAGAACACCTGAGTTGAGTTCAGCTTGAGTTACTCGTATATAAGACAACTTGGGAGAAACAAAAATATGTTCAGATGGCATCGAGTAAGATTATAAAGTCCTAGAAGTAGTATCTTAAATCACAAAATCAATTTTGAATAATTTCGTTCGAATTTTTCGGCCCTGTTTCATACCAAAACAAGCTGTCGACTTTATGACGAATATATATTTATTTTATTTTTTATTTTATCTACCGATATGAAACTAAAGCAAAGATACTATACAACAACCAATAGCTAAACAAATATTTACACAGCTTTATTCATTATATTTCATTTGTCATAAATTTGTATACAAAAGCTTAAAAAGAAATCACCTTTTAGAGTTAAATAACTAAAAGTATCATAGTAGACTAAACACACTCGAACTATTTTGCGAATAGAATATTTTTGAAATAAACAAATTTTTTACACTACCTCAAGACCAACGCAAATAATGAAAAGAGTATGCGAATGAACTACCGTAAACAGAGAATTGTGAAATGCCTCACACACTATTACACTACTTTGGCTTCTAAGCTACAGAGCGTGTAGTGTGAGCCAATTCAGCTAGCCATTAGAGTTGCTTCGTAAGCCACATAGCCACAAGTCTAGCACATTACAGGATTGTCTGCAGAAAAACCTTTACATACTGCAAAGGTTGTGGGTCATCTAGAAGGTGCATTCGCTATCTGCCTCAAACAAACCGATAGATCTGTTACGTTCTGAGTGAAGGTGTTGCCAATAATATCGGTTGGGAATTAGGAAGCTCTTTGAACCTGTATCCGATTTCCTTGTATTTATTCCAGCTCTATATTTCGTTAAACTGCACTTTCTAGGGGCGTCGCCTCCACAGCCTTTCTTCTAAGTAGCGTATCACAAACAACAATAACCAAAACAAGTAAGTTTCCTCCTACATGCAATCATGAAACGCTTGTTCTTGTCTATTCGTGCTTGTTGTTGCTGGCGGAAGTTGAGAAGCCGCAAAACTTCAACTGTCAAAAGTTCTTTAATTGCCCTTAAAATGCAACAATGCGTTGCTTCATTGCTTAATTACATATTTTACAGCCACAGTCCGACACGTACTGCACGCGCTGCACCAACTGCAGAGTTTCTGCAATATGTACGAGGCCCTAATACTACCCACCACACTCATTCGTGCGACCTCCTTGTGACTCTACACTTCCGTCGCAGTGCTTTGTTGCCGCTCATGGCACACACGTAGATGGGAGGTGGGTAGTTAGGCATTGCATGACTGCGCCTTAAATGCTCCAACTTGTTTCATGCACACTTCTCCGTTCATTTAGTTCGACTTTTCCTACTTTGCCAGCTTTTAACGCTTGCCTAACGAACCGTCAAACCCCGAAATGCAATCATGGTTGGGAAGTTCGCAGACAGCAAATTCAAATATTGAGAAAGAGTATGGAAATTAAAACTACTTGGATTGTAAATAAGTGTTCGGCATATCTATTTTGTAATATTGGAAGCATTTAATTGGTTAGAGTTAGATTAGTTTAGGTTAGGTTGCTTATGCACAAAGATGGCGGGGCTCACACTTAGACTGCTAAGTACAGTCCAGTTCTTTGTGAAGCCAGGTAAAAAATCTGCTGTGGTTTGATTTTAAACGTCTCGATAAAGCGCCTTCAAGCAATTACAAATCTTCTGAGCTACTTTATTTCTATTTCCGCCATTTTACCTGGATGTCTAAAACTATGAAATCCAATGCGTTTAGCTTTGATCCGGCAAAGGTGCAACACTGGAGAAGAAAGTGTGCTATCACGACATATCATCAGGTAAAATTATCACTCTTACCGGATCTTGTTCGGTCAGTGTCCAGTTAGAACTCCTAAAACTATTCAACTGCGAACTTAATCAGACATTACTTCAATATAAACCAATTTGATCGAGTCAAAGCAAACTCGACTGACTTAATTTATTAGAGCCCCTGTTATAGGAGTCATGGTTCTATCGACTTGAGAGCCGGAGCTTGACATGTTTCTGAACAGAATGGACCTAACACCAAACCTCATCCATTTTGAGCGATTTGAAGAACACATTTTCCAAATCTCATGCATTACAGAGCAGCGCTTTGAGATAATTGGATCCAACTTATTCATAGAATTGAACATTTTCTCATAGTGGATGATCATAAGAAGATTGTACTTCTTAAGCCAAAATCGCCTCTTAATACGAAATAACTTAACTTCTCTTTGTGTACAGAACACTAACTTGGGAAAAGAAGAAACAAGTATTTGCGCAACGCAGGTTATAGATTTATGTGTCGAATATTCTCACACACTATAAACTTAACACAAAATCCACGGAACCATATAAATAGCTTACAGAATAGGTGGCAAGAACGTATATAAAATCTGTTTTTAGATGCCTACAACAAACAAAATTTTCCACCTCCCCCAAATCACTAACCTCTTCAGCGCTATCGTAAATTTCCCCCAAACAACTAGTGCTTAATTATGCTTATAATTTTTGGTGCAATTAATTGCTGCCGACATTCGCGACCATAAATCGGAAATTATTTGGCGGAAATTAAATTAAGCGCTGCGCAAACAGTTCGGCGAACGGAAATTGGCGAATAATCTGCTGCATGAGCAACAATTCGAGCTGAAAACAACAACAAAAGAGTAAAGCCAGCAGTCGTAGCGCCGATAGGCCCATAAAGATGCATATCCATAGTTATATTCATACATACATACATATGTAAGTGCATATGGCTTGTAAAGTGCTGTGAAAATGAAGTCAGTAGCAGCTACTTTGGACCAATATGAGACTGGTGCATTTGCAATCCATACTTTAGTAAAGAAATTTTTCATTTTTTGAAACCACCCTGTGTTACTTACTGCGCTGTGTCATTGCTACGTAAAGTTGAGATACCACTGTAGCAGTTACAGCATTATCCCACAACACAAGTCCGAGGCAGGAACATCAATTGGTTTACGTTCTCTGTCTGAGCCTCGTCATGGCTAATTTACAAAACCTACGAAAAACTCCACAATTATAAAAAAAAAATATGTGTCCGCAAGCCGTTTGCTCTTCGACAAGCAATTTGTTTACCTACTATATATAGAATCTGAGTTAAATTTGAATGTTCCCAGTATCAATAATTATAATTGTTTAAGATATAATCCCGAACAAACTTTAAATTTTGAAATTTTTACAATAAAAAAATTATTTATTCTTAACAAAATTATAAAATTAAACCGTTTTAATAATAAAAACTAAGTTTTGGGGTTAAAAAGGGTTTTTGTTCCTGTAATACATATTATTCTACATTAAAAAAATTAAAAAAGTGGTTCAGGCTACCCTATGTTAACATTATTAACATATGTCCATGCTAACAATTTGAGGAGCCCTGTGTTTGCTTTAGTGGCTTGAATAAGAATCACTGCGCGTTAAGTGACCAGTTATTACATCGTTCAATATTATATTTCAATTTTCAACACAATTTTCGAATAGTTATTATTTTTGATATTTTTTTAAACTTTATTTTAAAAATATATATTTTCGAAAATTTTTATAAATAAAGTTTTAACATTTTTTTTTTAAGTTTCAATATTTTAATTTTTATAAACTTTAAAATTTTCTGAAATTTTAGATTAAAAAAAAAAATTAAATTTTTAAAGTTTCAGAAATTTATTAACTTTTTAGTTTTTACATATTGCGTTATGTACTACAAATTATATTTTAACATTTCCACTTTATGTAAAAAAATATTTTTCATAATTTTCAAAATTTTCAAAGTTTTCAATGATCAAAAATTTTCAAAATTCTTAAATTATCAAAAAATTTGTATATTTTTCATAATTTTCAGATTTTTAAAACCTTTCAAAATATTCAGGTTTTGAAAAATTTTCAATAAAATTTTTTTAATAAAATTACATAAAGTGGTAAAATATCATTCAAAATATCACATCATAATCATTTAGAAACTTAATTAAATTTTATTTTAGATTTGCTTTATATTTTACCCTTTATATATTATAAAAAAAAAATATTTTTCATAAATTTCAAAAATTTTTAAATTTTCAATTTTTAAAAATCAATAATTTAGAAATTGTTTTTAACTTTTTATTTTTTATTTTTATTATTTATTAATAAATATTGTGAGTTAATACTGTAATCATTGAATTTGATTACTCAACCGTCAATTTCAGTTTTATTATAAATATTCCCGTTTTAATCGCTTCTCAACCTTCTCAGTTGTTATTAAAAAGCGGTAATTCACACAACAGGGCATCAAAAACAAACATACATAATAGCATACATATGTATGTACATTCGTATATAAATCATATGGATGTCAACAATCTGGCTGAGGTTTCAGAACATAACAGGCAGCTTGGAGTTAAGCACGTTCAGAACTTTGCAAATAGTTAGCACACGAAGAAGATTGTTGAAATTTATTGTTAATTAAAATATAGTTTGGGAAAATACAACAACAAAAACATGTTCGAGATACGTTCTGCAAAATTTTGCGCTTTTGTTTTGCTTATGTTTTGCAGCGTGGCAGTGCTGAGTGCTGCGCAACCGGGCTATATTAGTGAGTTAAGAGTAAAAAAGTTAGCGAGAAAGTTTATGAAACTTTATAAAAAACTAATAATAAAAATTAAAAAAGAAAATGCACAAATTGTATAAAAAAAACTTAAAAAAGTTATTTAAATAAACAAAAAAAATTAATAAAAAAATTTATAAAATTAAAAAAAAGAAAAAAATGTATTCTACATGTGGTGTACATTTTTTATGTGTTTTCAATCTTTTTAAGTTAAAATTATGTGTTAAATTAGATTTGAGCAAAATAAAAATATTTTTTCTAACTTTATTTTAAAAATTAATAAAATAAATTTTATGTACAGTTTATTTAATTACATTTATTATAATTATTTACATTTTTTGCTTAAAAAAAATATTAAAAAATGTTTCCTTTTATTGCCAATACTTTTTTCTAGTCCCTAAATCCTGTCCACCACATGAGACCTACAAGCCCTGCGGTCCATCCTGTCAAACTGAATGCGCGACACTAAACGAACCGTGTTTAATTAATTACATACGTTGCCCAGATGGTTGTTACTGCGACCAGGGATATGCGCGCGATGCTAACGGTGTCTGTATACCACAAGAAAAATGTCCGCCCAAGCAAAAAGGAGATTAAAAGTAAACTTACTAAACGAATTTGATTAAATAAACCGATAAAAAAAATTATTCAAAACAATTTTTATTTGGTTTGTATTTTTTTCTTAAAAAAGTTAAACTCAGCTTATTTATCTTTCAGTGATCATAACCGCACGTTTTGGGGAATTTTCTCATTTATTCACAAAAATATACACACATTTCCGCATAAATAGCATATGCTTTGTTATTGTTGTTTTATTAATTGAATACAGTTGACCATCAAAAGTCAACACCAGTTGTATAAACAACTACTATAATTGACTGCAAAAGGCATTGAACTCAACTCAATGTTTCATAAGCGCCTAAAAGTATGCCATTAGCTCGGTTATATGCTTATTTGATCTTTAAGGGGTTTTGGAATATTGCTGCACTATAAAAACTTTGAACACAACCGCACACATACCTAAATTTTATATACAAGCTGTACTGAATATTATATACAAAGGAATATAAATATATACATATGTACATATATTTATAAATTTCAAATATCGCCATCATTTAATTTTACAACAAAAAATTTCGGTTATTTTGTTTGTAATCAAATACTGAATTTCAGTGTTTAATTTGCACAAGTGGACTACGCCCAAAGAACTGATCTAATGACCAGTTACATTGCAAGTAGTTACGCAACTACTTCACTATAAACTAGTTTAAGCGTCTTGGCTAAATATGCTTAAAAATTTAATTAATAATTGCCAAACAAATTAGTTAATAACTAGTTATATTGAAAGTAGTCGCCCAACTAGTCTACCATAAACTAGTTTATATGTTTGCGCGCCGTAGCTAATATTTCAAGAAATATCAAAAAAAAATAGTTTATAACTCCAAAACATATAGTTAATAACTAGTTATATTGAAAGTAGTTACCTAACTACTTACCGATAAACTAGTTTAAAACTAGTTCATAACTGATTGTGCCAAATCAATTAAAAACTGGTATAATTGTAAGTATTTGACAATCTAGTTGCGTTGCTACCAGTTATTACAAAGAGTTAATTTACGTTTGGTTACACTACTGGCACATCACAATCGAATAAGGTAGTACATATGAGAAGAGCCCACAAACCTAATAATACCTGCAAAAAACTAATGTTGCTTATTTTTATGTCCGATAAACAATCTATTACATTACACTTTCTGCTTGTTGGCAACGCTGCAGTATCTAGTCAACACTTTATACACCACACCTGCACCAATTGGCCAAGTGACAGGTAAAGCACGCACACATGCGCAACAGCAATAACAACAACGCTGTAAACATCAATAACACAACATTGGCAGAGTTGACCAGCATTCAGCGGCCGCTCACAGCGATCAGTTCTCTTCGGCAACGCGAACGTGTTACAACTACCAGAATTCGTTAAGCGGCAAAACGCATGCGCCAAGCCACTATTTACACACACAAGCATAAAGTGGCAACCACACAACGCCAACAAGTGATATACGTATGCGGCGCGGTGTGTAAGCAGCGCATGTGCGCGTGTGCAGCAGTAGAGAAGTTGAAAATCTATATGTAAAAAGTGTTGGATATAACGCAGAAAATCGTGCACGAAAATCGGGAAAGTGCTGAAAATTTTGTCAAAAAAGCGTTGAAAAGCCTGTATGCTATGATTTTCGAAACCTTCAAGCGCGTGTGATGTGCGAAAAATTCAATAAAATTGGCTGGAAAAAGCAAAATTTTTACAACGATAAAAATGCGCAAAGCTGTATAGGTAAAGAAAAAAGAGAAGTGTAGAAAAATTCCAATAGTAAACGTGTCGTCACAGCGCCCGAAGCGGCGAAGTGTGGTAAAAACAGAAAACGAGTGCGAAAAAGTGTATGCGATTTGTTTGAAAAGTGTGAAAAAGTCAAAATGCTTATTGAAAATGTTGCTAAAGGTATAATAAAATTTTATATAAAAATGCTTGCGCTGCATAAAATCAAAGAATAAGGCATATAAGCCTTGCAAGAGTGTCTTTCGGGGCAGTGTACAACGTTTTGTGGCACACATTCCTATACCAAGAAATACACACGCACGCACACAGAGAGCAAGATTGAATTCGCACGCAGTTGAAGGCGCACTTGTGGCGTGCAGTTCTAGTATTTCACGGTGAGAAAAAAATTACGAAATAAACAAAATAAAAATGTTCAAAAAACCACATTTTCTAAGAGCAGTATAGTTATGATATATGGTAGGTCTCGCCTTCAACATATCAGCTATATTATACATACCACATATTTGTAAATACTAAATGAATTTATATGTTTTATAATTTTTTTTTCTTTTATACTGTTTATAGATTATATCATTTTTGACTAGCTTAGGCCTCGTTTGGTTGGCAGTTTTTAATGCTCTGCTTATCGAATTTTATATATATCAGAAACGAAATTATAAAAATAAGATTCAAAACATTTTTATTGACTAGTTCATTTTTCACTAGTTTGTGCCTAGTGTCACTGACATTGCTTAAATACTATATAGATTTATCCACTTACCGAATTTTATATATTTTCTGAAAAAAATTATGGAAAAAAAATTAAATAAAAAGTAGTTCATTTTTCACTAGTTTGTGACTAGTATCATTATCATGTTATAATATCTCATTATTCACTGACCGAACTTTATATATTTTATGAACAAAATTATAGAAAAACATCAAATCAGAATTTCTTAACGGTTTGTTTATTAACTAGTTCATTTTTGACTAGTTTCATTGGAAATGCTACAATATTTTCAAGATCAACAGTCAACTAACTGGTTACAACATACTTAGTATCTAAAGTAGAGTACAACTAGTTGTGATAACACTAGTTTGTAGGCAGTAGAGCAACAGGTTAGATCTAGCACAGCCTATATTATAAAATCACATATAATACACATGTTTTTTTTTTAACAGTTGAACGAGTTTAGAACACGCTTCGAGCCAGAAATGAAGAATAAGAGGCCTTTTATTCAACTAGTATACATTGGTCCCCGAAAAAATGGTTACAGTCTTAACACAAATGCCTAAATTAGTATTTATTGTAGAATCTGATTAAATAAATAAAAACTTTTAGCCGAATAAACTACATACTTTTGTACTTAGAGCATTAAGATTCAGAAAATCGCCCAACTTGCAAAGTAAAATGTGTGCTAATTAGTTCCTCAAGGTTCCCAAACTCGCTTGGACTCATTTTTCACTGAAAATTTTAACATATCACCTCATAAACAACAGATTTCGTTCGCTCAGTCGCTTAGATGTTAACTTCTCCACCAACTCATGAATTTATTTAATAAAATCGCTGAGGGAAAAGTTTATAGCTCAGAAAATTCTCTAGCTTGCAAAGTAAATGTGTGTTTATTAGTTCATAAAAGTCCTCGAAGGCATTTAGAATCGTTTTTCATTTAACATTTTCTACATTTCGTTTGCTTAGTTATTTAAACTTGAAATTCCCAACCAACTAATGAATTAATTTAAATAAAGCGCTTAAGAAAAAGTTTGTAATTTATTGCTCGGTGTGTAAAACATTCTTGTTTAGAAAGATTCTGCAAGAAAACATGACGCTAAACTTTTCCGTCCTCTTCGCACTTGCGGTCTAGTATTTAATAAACTTTATTGTCCCATAACTCTCGAAGTGGAGCGCATCCGTTATTTTACTACATGCTATGTGGTGGCAGTGCTTTTCAAGCATACACTATAATTTAAATTTATTACATATGGCAATATATTATTAACTTAATGTCAACTAAATGGTGTCTTAGCACTTTTTAGAACAATTTCATATATGGCATGAATCACTGCAATCTTCTATCATTTGCTTTGCTACTTTCTTCTACTAAAGTGCTCTTTTAGATTTATTTTTTACCTTTTTTGTGATTATTGCGACACATTCCACAAGCAAAAACGTGTATAAATAAATAAAACTGCATAAGAAAGCAAAACGGGAGAAAAGGCTACAATGGGGGCCAAACAAAGCAGATAAAAAGGAAAAAATATTCAGCAACACAAAACTACAAAAACAAAAGAAAAAATAACAAAAAATATATATATATGTTTTTACACAACAGCAAAGTTTGTAATAAAAACATCAAGGCCTGAAAGAAATGCCACGGCGCGCTGGCAGAGCAAGCAGAGAAGTTGCATAACTTGTTTCTTAAAAATTTCGCACCGTGCGCTTCAGCTTGACATTATTTGCTTTTTAAAGCATTACAAATGCAGCGCAGCACACAGTGCCATATTCGCTTCGCTGCACTTGATGATTGCCAAGCTTTGTGGCACTGCTGGCCCCAGCAGAATGATACCATTAAATTGCTTTATTATGCATATGCATGCATACAATTGCGCCGTAAATATATGCAAATGCTGTAGAATATTCATAAAAGCGTATTTCAATGATTTGCAAGCTGTGTATGAGTCAATCTGCGCCGCCAAACAGTCTGTGCTGATTGGGAGTATTCAAATGATTTCGTTCGCAGGTGGCAATCACTGATTTATAACGACTTGTTGTTGTTATTATTTTTTTGAAAATTGCTACAGTTTGCACTGTGTTGCTGTTCCGCATTGTTATTGCTCGGCAAGTTCATGAACGCAGCGCTCCAAAGTCCACTGCTGCGCTCCCACTTCCGAGCAAGTTCGTCGCTTAAGTCTTTTGTTTTTATCGCAAACCGTACAGGCGTTGCAGCTTTCGCTTGTATTTTTTTGTTGTTTTGTTTTTACTTTTTTGTATATCGGCAAGCCTTTGCAGCAGCTAATTAACCAGTTGTCACTGCTGTCATGTTTGTTGTATTTTCATCTCTGTTTTTTTTCTTATTTTTTACTAAGAAATTATTCAAGCGATAAAATATGGAAAAATCGAAATGTGACTAATTGGCGGTAAAAATGAAAGATTTCTTCAGTTGCACTACTTTCTGCTTTATCGCTTGTCAATTTACCAATTATTTTTATTTCGATACAGTTGAAAGCTGTCATAATGACAACAGCAATAACCCACATTATGGCTATATTGCTCCATAAATTGCAATTGGGTTGTATTATTATTACTAAAAATAAAGTTTTTTGCTAAATAGTACTGAAAAAATTATTAGAAATTCAGAAAGAACGTTTATTACATTAAATAATAAATGAATATCCAAATAAAATTCTAAGCAAAATTTTTAAGTAATTTTTCAATATTTTTATTTGCTAATTTTGAAATTCTAAACAAAATGTTAAAGCAATTTTCCTTTTTTTTTTTTTTGGTTTTCTTAATTTTTTTTTTATTTTTCTAAATTTTTAATTTTTGTAAATTTATTTTAATTTTTCTTGATTTTTTCTTAATTTTCCTCTTAATTTTTTAAAATTTTTCTTAATTTTAAATGTTGCTTTTTTTTTTAATTTTTTAAATTTAAAAAAAAAAGTATGTATTTAAATAGGAAAATTAAGACGAAATATTTTTATTATTTTTTTTTTGCAACTGCAACATTGAATTCATACCAAATATCTATGAAAAAAACCACAAAAAATTTTAATCTCTAAAATGGACACCCCCTCAAGCGATAAATCAAATGCTTTAAATTTAATTTGCATAATTAACAAATCTACAATTCAATAAAACCAAATTTTATTATTTAAAACAAATATGTATACTTAGTAGGTAGAGAAAAGAAGCTAGAAAAGTTCAAAAAGTAATACCAAATTGATTACGAAATAGTCTCAAAAATAAAAAAAAACCCAACCCATTTATTATCAGACTACACAAACTGGCACAATATGACAAACAGCAGTCCAGCCATACGCAATTTAAATAATTAAGTTGAGAATTTATTATCAAATACAACAAATAATCGAAATGCCGCAAGATTTTCAAAGTGACCGCCACGGCAACCGAGGAGCCTATGTAGTGGCAACACAAGTGAAGCAGTACAAATAAAGCATAGTATAAAAAGTGGTATAAAGAAAGCAACAACAAAAACAATAAAGAATGCTAATCATCACACTAATTTATGCAGACAAAATGGTTTCGTAGGATAGTTGAGTTTTATATGATTTGAAAATGGAAGTCATGAGGGAGGCAAAGGCAAAGTAAAGAAAAGTTTTAGTTGGTAAAAAATAAATGAAAAATAATAAAATTGAAAAAAAAAAAAATTAAAACAAAAACAAAAATAAAATAAAATTAAAAAAAAAAACAAATAAAAAAAAAAACTTTAATTTAAAAAAATAAAAAAAAATAAAAAACTTTAAATTAAAAAAAAATTAAAAAAATAAAAACTTTAAATTTAATAAAAATTTAAAAGAAAAATTAAAAAATACAATAAACAAAACTAGACATATTAAAAAATAAAAAAATAAATAAAATAAAAAAAAATAAAAAAAATAAATAAATAAATAAAACAAAAAAAATATTTAAAAATATTTTAAAAATAAAAAAAAATATTATAAAAGTCAAAACAAAACACAAAAAGTTTAAAATTTTTTTTAATTCAAATATAAATAAATTAAGTTAAAATTATTATTATTTATACAATATTTAACTCTTAAATATCCTAAAAATATTTTTGAAAGTTAAAAAGCTGTGACCCTTTTTATAGAAACAGTCACTTCTTTTCCTAACAAATGTTAACAATTACCTGCGACTTTTGTATTTTCTTTGCTTTTATTGGCAATAAATCATGTAACATCAGTTACTGCCACGCTAAGCGCTTATGCAACATAATACGCTGTCGCTGCAGTGGCAGGCACATAATTGTCAACATTAAAGTGAAATATTTGCAAAATTCAATTAAAACATCAAAGCGTGCAAAAATAAATAAAAACGAAAACAAATTCCGCCAGCGCTGTCAATGTCAGCTGCGCGAACACGCCGCGCATGCATACACACACACACCTGCCTATGCAAAATAGTTGCAAATCAGCCGCGCCGCCATGCGCCTCTGACGACCAGTCCGCAATTCGCGCGCACCACGTTAACGTCTATTTAAGCGACAAAGCGGCGTTATGGCGCAGCAACGCATGCAAAATCGAATCGCACATGTATCCCGACTACTGTTGTGATTTTTGCAATATTTCGCAATTTTCGTTGCTGTCGCCAAGTTGTTGAAAATATTTTCCAACATTTTTCCGCGTTTCTGCTACCTCATTTGTTGCCTCCCCGTTGTACTTAAAGTTGTTTAAAATTTTTAGAAATCATTTGCATTACTAATTGTAGGAAAAGGCGGCGCTGCAATTACCATCTTGCTGCCGAATCACATGCGATGTGGCGCACGTTGCCGCTGCAACTATTTGACGGTTGTCGGAAAATATTCGAGCTTTGTTGTGGCGCTCAGAGATGTACACTAGAGCGGCGAGCGCCGAGCGCGAAAAATGCTTACTAGAGGAATTTTAATGACTTTGTAATTGGAGTGTAGAAAAACGGACGAGCGATATACAAAAATTAGTCAAAAAAAAAAATTAAATTAATTTAATATAAAAGTTTTATTTCTTCTATTTTTTAGAACAAAACAAAATTAATTAATTTAATTAATTAAAAAAATTATAAATTTTTTTTAATATAAAGGTTTTATTTTTTCCGAAAAAAAATACAAAAAAAGTTAATTAATTTAAATTTAATTATTTTAATTAATTTTTTTAATTAAATGCACAAATTTTAATTATTTTATTTTATTTTGTTTATTTATTTTTTTTTTTTGTTTAAGCAGGAATATATATTTTTTGTATTTTTTTCAACAATATTCCCAAAATATTATATTAACCAAGCAGTGAAAACTATCTATAGAAACAAACATTTTTTTCATAAAAATGAAAAAAATCTTTAAATCTTTTTTATCTGATCTTTAAATTCATTAAAAAATATATATGTATTTAAATTTATTTTAAATCTTGACCCTTCAACACCCTTTATCACCTCGAAAATAACCAAAAAGCTGAAAAAAAATTAATGAAAATATTTAATCACGTGTGCGCGATCGGTTTACCGCTATTTGTGGCACCTGCGCCACCTTTCACTATATCAACAGCCCATGCTTCTATGTATGTATGTGTGTGCACTGGCTGCCGCATTCAGCTTGCACATGACCACCACCATCTCCGACACCACGAACACGACGACTGCGACGATGACCACGACCACAACCATCGCCATCTCGGCGCAATTGCCCAATTTTCTTAATCGCTATCTTCACAGTATTTACTTTAAGTAAAAAATAATTAGAAAACTTTAATATCAAATTGTGCGCCGACTCGGCCGCCTTTCACCTGAGCGCCAGCAAGCAAAGTCAGGCAGCAAGCAGTCAGGGTTGAGATAATCGAATCGACGCAAAAAAAAAGAAAACAACAATAAAAACATAAAGAGCACATATGAGTGTGAGCAACAACAACAAAAATTTAAGTAAGAACACAAAATTCACAAAACCAAAAACAAAATCGGAACAGTGGCCGAAAACTGGGTAGCAAAAAAACATTTTTAGAGCCTAGAATTCCTGCGAACCGACAAACAATCGCGCTGACTTGCGCTTATATTGTTATTATTAAAACGGTGTTTATGTGTGTATGTGTTTACTTGTGTGGGTAGCGCACCTGCGCGTCAGCTTGCCACACTACTTTACCGCATGTCAATTAACCATCAGCCACTCCGGGTGTTGCACAATTACACATACATACACATTCTCGCAACTTGACTCGCAGAATTCCCACTCGACTACCGTAAAGAAAATTCAATTAATGCTTATCTCACCATATTGCCAGCTTTAGCACAATAATATTCACGAATAAAACAACAAAATTCAAGTGAACGCACAAAATTGCGGCATAAATGTTTGTAATTTGCTGGTAAATTGATCGGAAAAACAAGAAATGAAAATGTCCTAGCGCTGATTAAACGGTCGTCATGTTGGCAGCCCATTTGACAAGGCGCCAGATAACGGCATTTCTGAAGGAGGGACGGTTTCCTGCAGTAATATAATATTATTTTCTCTGCAGATATACGACTGCAACGATATCTATTGACAAAATACGAAAAGACTTCTTCAACTACCCAATGTATAGGTTAGCTTGAGAAAGCTTTTTGTGAGGTTGGGTTGGGTTCAGTGGTTGATCCATAAGATGAGGATCGCGCTTGTAATGCTATATACATAGAGCGGATCGATTTACAGGAAATAAAAATCGCGTATTCGGAAAATGTTATATGGATCATTTTCAACATCTTTGCCTAAGGCTATAGGTCTAAAACCGGATTCGAGGCACCGGTTTTTATGCCGAAGTTTTTTTGGGGATCGTAAAAACTTGTTCATTAGTCTGAAAGTGTGAGCCCCATAGTTATAAAGCATTGTTCTCGCCAAGGCGGGACAGTCAGAAAGGAAGGGTGAAGACCTCTCTACCCTAGATTCATATAAACAACTTCAGGAACGGGCCTCCGATAAGATTCTTAACCTTAGAGTGTGGACGCCGATGGTAAAGCTTATTTATGCTGAGAGCGAAAAGCTCACTGGAAATCTTGCTAGCCATCCACTGTTAGTCAAACTCCCTCGAAGCCCAACTATTCATTAGTAGAAATCACGAAGAGAAGACTTACAGATAGATTTTGGTAGAGATATAAGGCATTGACTCAAAGCCAAACCAGATATAAGACAAGGATCTCCATATCAACAATTCAATGCCAATGTACAAAATATTAGGACAAGCCGCCACCAGAATATATGATAGACGGTTTTGTGGACACGGTTGGTCTTCTGCGAGAATAATGCTTGATATATTAATAATTCTGCAATCATCCTCTGTTGTTTATTACATTATATGCAACGACTTCGTCTATTTCCTGAAACGACGAGTGTCGTCTTGCGGATAATGAAGCTTCAAACAAAATCCTATGTGAATTCTATCCAGAAAGAGAGACTTTTTGGTATGGTCCGACATTAGAGTAATTCCGTCCATCTGGAGTCGTTTAGTTCATGAATCTCTTTCTCTATCTCTAGCTGATAGCATTTGCTTTTATATCAAATATGACAGTTTCTGTCGAGTGATGAAGCCAATTATGAAGAAATTTTTCAATAATTCTTCAAGTGGACTTTGAAACCACGGCCCACCGAATGGCCGACTACAGCTAAAATAAAGTACAAAAGTATGCCTGAGTGAACAGTTGTAACGTTATTTAAATTCAAAAACAGCGTAACGGTATTTTTATGAGCCACATTATTAAGCGCTGCTGCCATTTCTCCCCATATAATTATTAACTCGGTAATCAACTTATACTTTTCCATTTAATTACCACTTTTCTAGTTGTCTTTACGCTGATTAACGGCAGTCACCTGCTACACAGCGCTTTTACACTTTTTCTTTCTCTCCTAAAACATCCGTTTCAGCTAACTTCCACCGCAGCTACGCTTATGATTAGAATTTATTTGCATTTCCTTTTGCTTTGCTGATACAATTATTTTGCTTAGTGCTGTTTTTGTTGTTGTTTGTCATTTGTTCTTCGCAAAATTCTCAGCGCTAATGTGATTTTAATTGCCCCCGCCGTGCATGAAGGTCAAAGCCGACGCTATTACCAACCTCATTCGCACAAGCGCACACTCAGCACGTCAAACGCCGTTTCGTGTGCCTGCCGTCGTCGGCTCATCAGGCGTTTTACAATAACAACTGTCAATTTTCATAACCGTACTGGCTTTACACAAACCACAATAAGTTATAGACGCAGTTTGGACTGCGCTACCGCTGCGCCTGCGCCGTATGCCGCGCAGCGCCCACTTTCGTCAGCTCTAATTATATCTGTTTGATTGAATTTTAAATCATCTAAATGCGTATAAACAAAGCTAGAAAAAACACGCGGGGCATAATCATATGAAAATCAAAAAAATTAATGAAATCTGTATAAAAAATACGCTCGACAGTGACGCCACCATGTCCGCACAGTCACTTCCATGCGCATGTCCACTTCAAACATAAAAGCAGCCGCAAAGTGATTTCTTTTTTGTTCATTATTTGACTTTCCTGTTCTTTTTTTGTGGTTGTTGTTGCTGCTGTTGCTGTTCACTTTTCCGTTCGGCTTTTATTTGTACAGCTTTTTACGTCTATTCACAGGTTTATTTGTCTTGTTGTTAGCGAGTCATAACTACAAAAGGTTTATTATGCTGCTTGTCTTTCGTCTGTCTCTCTGTATTTCGATTTCCGCTTCTTATTAAGTAGTCCATCAGATTCGGCAGTCAGCGCCGCAGGCTGATGAAAGCATTAGATTTGGGCAGCCTGTACGCCGTGAGAAGGTTCAAATAAAAAACTTGCTGAAAAACGTCTTAAATCGACTGGCTGTGGTAGTTTATAGATTAAGTTCAGCGATTCGGCGCTTCAGCTATGCTGTCTTGCTTATTACACTCCCTCACGTACCTTTCTAAATCTGTTGTGTGCACAAAAGATAGCATCTTTGCTATTTGTAGAGAGCTAACTGTGAAACTATTCGCTGAAGTCCGAAAGGTATTATGCTATATCGAACTGCAGTCTCTCTCCACAAAATTCCGGCTTATATATTACAATATCACCAGCGCGATTTAATTCTCTAAAATATACGCGTTTCATTAGAAAATTACACTAAACAGCTTAGTATTGTATTAGGAGGAGCCATACTCCAAAGCTGTTTCTATTGGTGTATTTTAGATCTCTAAAGAGCTCTACTTCTAGGAATCATAATTAGTTTTAAAATTCCGAGATCATCAAAAGTTATATAGCTGATCGAGTTCTAAAATCAGTCGTTGTGCTGTGCTCATGATCTTAAAGTTTTGTAAGAACACTACGAAAAATTTACACGAACGGTTTAAAAATATCTAAATATTAAATGAGAGTATACCAGCCACTTCTAGGGGATATGAGTAAAATTAACAAATCTAACTTTCGGAACATAAAAAACTAGAATAATTTAGTTCACCAGAGTGCCCTATAGAAATACCAAGTCCAGCTTTCTGAGGTAAAAATAATTAATTTCGAAAAAATAAGTAATAAAACTCAATATTTTCTGAACAAGAGATGAAAATACTTTTGTGAACTTGTGGAACACTCAATCTAATGAATTTCATAGATAATTTAGCAAAGTCTTACTATTGTACACCAGCCAATGCTTCAGTGAACTTGTGCAACACTCAATCTATCGAATTTTATATATAACTTAGCAAATTCTTACTATTGTACACCAGCACTAATATAAGTTATGAAACTTTCTGAGCAAAAGATGGCAATAAATGCTTAGGTGAACTTGTGGAACACTCAAATTATTGAATTTTATAGATAATTTAGGAAAGCCTAACTATTGCACACCAGTATTAATATAAGTAATGACACTTTGCATTTCTTGAGGCGAGAAATGATTAAGTGAACTTGTGGAACACTGAAATGAAACATTCTTTTGTGAACTTGTGGAACACTCAATCTATCAAATTTTATAGATAACTTAGCAAAGACTAACAATTGCACAACAGTACTTTAAAGGTTAAAATAAACAGATTTTAACGAAAATCTAACGAACGCGATTTGAATGTTGCAATCTCATATTTTCTCTCCCATTTATTGTTATTTATGCTCACAACTTTGGTATTTGTGAGCCGCAAAATAATTGTAGTTTTTCAATTGTTTTTATACCCACGCATTACCGTTATAACGCTTAAAAAAATTATAGTGAACATGATGTCAATAAAACCGTCAAACAGCAGCTCTCGGCAGTTAAATGTGACAAAATAATATATTTTTTGTTTTAAGTGAACTGACAGTTTTTTTTCCGGAAGATAATAGAAAACGTAAAACACTAATAATGCGACGAGTATTACATAAATCTCTAATGATATAGCTATCCAAGCTACAAAAATACACTAACAACTGCAACTCAGTGTGCCTCAGCTGTCAACTGACAAGTATCAGCTGTCAAAAAACTAATATTGAATATACTTATTTATATTTGTATATACCGCCATATGAAAGTCTGGTGTACAGGAAGACAAAAAGAAGAAGAGGCGCAGGGACAGTAGCCGTTTGCGGTGAAGCGAAAAACTCGATATAAATAAAAGTAAACATAATAGCAATAACGAAAATGCTGCGTAATTTTGTTGTCAAAAATATGCAAAGCTTCGTATATGTTGCAATGCGCTTTCGGCGCTTTATTGGCACTTATTAATGATTTCCTTTTACATGAAAACAACACGCATGTTTGCATAATTTTTCACTTAGCTCGCGCTTGTTCTTTCGCGTTACGATTTTTTTTATTTTTCTGACGTTTTACTTAGCTTTAGCAACATTGTTGCGCTCGAATTCCAAACTCCTTACGGCGAAAAATTCACAACATTCCTGACGCTTCACTCTTTTGGCGTATTTTTCGCTGAAGATCATTTTTTTGTCGCTGTTGTTGTGCTCCGCTTTGCTGGCCGAAAAATTTGCTTAGCATTTCTTGTTGGCCAGCGCCCAAAAGCGCAAATTCGTGTGCTGAAACGTGTGACAAATGACTGTAATTTGCCGCTAGCGGTATAAGCTGCAGTCCGCTGCTGACTCAATAGCCGAATATTTCTTTTCATTAATGCTGCTTATCACATATTTAGTAGGTCTTTGCCTCCGCACTGCAAACCGCAATATATTTATGAATTAAAGTAATGCACTTTGAACGATCGAAAATTAATAGTCCTGTCATTTGCCATACTTTTTCGTATACCAGTACTTGTACTTGCTACGCGGGTACGGGCCAACGGCATAGTGTGACCACCATCGTGGCGCTGGTACCACCGTTAACCGGTGTGTTCAGTGTGGCTGATGTTGTGCGCTTGGAAGACATATTTTTTATGAAAGCATCAAAACGATTGAGTCATAAAAATTTATTACACATAACGAATTTATAATTTCTGACCTTAGGTAAGATATGGTTTACGTACGCCGTGACTTCACGCTACGCGCACGACTGTAGCAAATGCAAAGCTGCAAGCGTAACTTTTCATACCGAAATTGCACTGTACCGTTACTAGCAGTTAAAACGAAATCATTTGGATATAGCATTACTGCGAGACGTCGGTTTTGTGTTGTAATTCAGGATTTCTTAAGGAAAACGTTTAAAATTTCGATAGGCAATTCGTCAAGGAGTTATTTTCTTGCTTATTATAACAGTCGACGACATAGCTTAGGGTTACCTTCTTAATTGACTTTTTTCTTTTTATTTTGGAATTTTTTTTTTTCAAACCTCTTCTTTAAGTTATAGTTCCATATCTACAATTACTCAACAGTTACTAACTTTAATCAGCTCCTTTACAGCTTTTCTGTTATATATATTTTCAAACCACCATCTTCCTATGGCTTTCAAAGCCCATTAGTTATTTTTGATTCTAAAGAGTTTCACTTCCTTGACCATTTCTCGTTGCCTTAGACTCTTAAAATATTATCAAGGCATTTTAGCAAATCCAGCCACTTTGCTTTGTATTTTTTCGGCTATTCTGCGTACCTTCATTAGTTTGACTTCTACCTCGCGTGATTCCATTATCAGAATAAGATCTGTCAGATCAACGGTCTTTGAGTGCTCAACTGTTTTCTTTCCACAGGCCATAGGCATATTTTCAATACCGAAAGCTCTCCGTAGTAAGCAAGCCAACAATGGAACTAACGAATATCCTCCATTATTTACACTCTACGAGGCGACATCTTTTCAGGCTTCACCGTGCAAAATAGGCTGCTTACGTCACTCAAAGTCTTTCTTTTCCAACAAGTGCTCTCCAGGATCTCTCAGAACCAAGCCGTCCACCACAGCGAGACATGTGCGCACATTTCGGAAATTCTCAGAAAAAGTAATCACTTTCAATGACATGTTGCCGCTAAGATCACAACAAGCATTTCCACAGACAACAAGCACAAAAGATTTTCAATGCAAATAAGTAAATATGTATGGAAGCAGCTCAAGCTTGAGAGTACACTTAGCTATGCGGTTGTCACATGTCGCCGCCAAAAAACGTAATTTATTTGCGTATTCAATTGTCAACGTTGACGTAAAAGCCATAAAGTGCAACGCTGACAGTCATCCAGGCGGCAAAGTGAGTAGGCTGCCGAAAGCCAATACAATGATGAAGCTACTCACCAGCGATTGGCGGTGAAAATAAATGCTGCTGATGTAGGAGATGGCAATGAAGTTGGGACGCTAAAAAATTGGCAGCAGGAATGCGCAAATATTTATACATACCATTGAATTTACTTAAAAATTTTAGCGATGGCGGTGTTTAGCATGGTATTTTCATGAGTGATTACATACTTTGGAAGTAAGTGTAAAGAAAGAGGAAAATTTATAGTAAATATTGATATTTCCAAAGCTTTTCGCAATATTAGTTATGTTAAGAAATAAAAAAAAACCGTTAGTTTTATTTTCAGCAAAGCTGTAATACCCTTCATTAGAGAAGTTTCCATATAAGAATGTGGTTTTGTTCTTTCTGTTTGTATTGCAGCTACATATGTATACGAGTATGCTATAGTTGTCCGATTTTAACAATTTCCTCAGAGATTGCATCATTGCCTTTCAGAATAACCCATGTCAAATTCTGTGAAGATATCTCGTCGATTAAAAATGTTTTCTAAACAAGGACTGCTTTTTGATTGTTGAGTTTGTATGGTAGCAATATGCTATAGTGGGCCGATATCGGCGATTCCGACACATAAGCAGCTTCTTGGAGAGAAAAGGACGTGCGAAAAGCTTCAGATCGATGTCTCAATAACAGACGTATATACAGACGCAGACGGACAGGCCAATGCCTAAATGGACTCTGCTCGCCACACTGATTACTTGTAAATATATTTCCCCAAGTCTTCGAAGTTTCCTTCTGCGTGGCAAACTTCATAGGCCCTGTGGTATAAATATCCCACAACTTATACATATGTATGTGTAGCACTCTTTGAGTAAAGCTTATTAAGCCGTGTTCACACTTCTTAAGTTTTACATCTCGAAATAATAATTTTTTTCTCACTTTTTTATTAAAATTTATTTTCTTCTTTAATTTCAGCCAAAAAGTGTTCATATAAAAACGTGGCAATATTTTTCATAGTGTCTAAACATGGTATCAGCTGTTTAAATATTAAATACGACTTTATGTATTATAATTCGGTAATTTAACTACAGTCATAATCACATCAATGACGAACTATGAGAATTTACTGAACTTGCCGCTCAATTGCAATGCAAATGAAAACAGCGGCGGTCTGGCAACACAGGAAATTATAAAGATGTCGCAACGAGACTTTTCGGAGGTGAGTACGAAAGCGAGTTTTGTTATTGTGGTAAAATTAATTGAAAATTTCACTTAACTGCAACGTGAGTCAGAGTATTTTGCAAAATTTCTTTTTTCAATGGAGTGCAATTCTCAACCAATTTATGCTCCTTTGTACTTAAATACCAGCACATATTTGAGGGTTGGATTTTGAGACAAGTGAGAAACATTTTTTTAGCTGTTTCAGTGTAGTTCTGGTTTTAATCTGAGGATAGTTTGAACTTACTGCAACGTGAGCCAAAGTATTTCGTAAGATAATTTCTTTCCATAAAGGGGCAATTCTCAACCAATTTATGCTGGTTAATAAATAAATACCAGTGCATAGTTGAGTATTAGTTTTCAGAATTACAATACTGGTAGTGAGATCAATTTCGTAGCTGCTTCAGTGTACTCCTGATTTTAGCCTGAGTACAGCGCTGCTCTTAAATTTCAATTTAAGGCCACAAGTGCTCCCCGTTTCCCACAATGACAGTCATAAGAGTAAACAGGCTACCAAAAATCACTTTACCCAATTAATTTGTCTTAAATAAAACGTAAAAAGGAACATACTATTCCGCTCACATTCTCAGCGCAGGCGCAATGCACTGTATTTCAAACTTCTCAGAATCGACGTGCAACGAATTCAATTAAAATAAACTGTATGCAAATTAAGCATTGCTGTAAAGCACGTCTCCTACACATGCTGCGCGGCGCGGCGCGCTGCCACACCGGCTGGCAGGGCGGCCCACACTGTTGCATTCGGGCAAACAAAGTGAAATAGCAGCGTGTAACTGTGCCTAAATTGCTGCGCAGCAGCTGGCCGTGGCATATGAGTAAACAACAGCAGCCAAGACTGTCACAGAGACAAACTGTCAGCAGCAGAACCTTAAATATTCTTTTTTTATTCGTGAATTTCGCTTGTTTTAATTTTTATTTTGTAGTAGAAATATATTTTTGGGCTTTTTTGGTTTTTGGTTTTCCAATCACGACTCAGCCATTAAATGCATTTAACTGATTTTAAATTAAATACCTGAAATGGACAATCACGACGAGTGGAAATAATCAAAAGCTAACACGGGCTGACTGTTTTTGGATTTTTTTTTTTTTCGATTTTTTCTTTGCTGCCTGATTTTCGCCTCGCTTTTTCTAACGATAAGAATGAAAAAGTTCAAGTTCCTCGCTGTTGCGCGCGGTGCAGCTGTTTTGTCATGAATAAAAAATAAAATTAATTATAAAAATTTTACAGAATAGTCAGAAATGCTTTAAGAGCGTAGAGATAACGTGATTTTGTGTGTAGTGATTGCTTGATAAGAAATGGGTTAATACAACTACAAAGGTAGACCTCTAATATAGCATGTAATGGTTGTAACACTTGAAAAGATTTAATAAAAAATATTATGCGCCGAGAAACTCGCTGAGATTTTGGAATCAGACATATAGAATACAAAAAAGAAGAATTAGATAGTAAATAGGTTAACTTCGGTTGGGGCGAAGCATAATAGCCTAATAATAAAGAAGCTTACATATAAGAACTTGATTTTAATCGACCGATTTGTATGGCAGCTATATGCTATAGATGTTCGAACTAAACAATTTTTTCGGAGATTGTACCGTGAACTTTGGCAATAATCTATGCTAAATTTCTTGAATATATCTTGAGAAACGAAAAAGTTTTCCATACAAGGACTAGATTAGAAACGTTCAGTTTGTATGACAGCTATATGCTAAAGTGGTCCGCTAATGGTGGTTCCGACAAATGAGGAGCTTCTTGGATATAAAAGGATGTGTGCAAAATTTTAGATCGATAACTGAGCGTATATAGAGACAAACTCAAAGACAATTTTAGTAGGAATCTTTGTGAGTCATGGGACAATCTGCGATCTAAAGTTCAAGTTCATTTCTTAGAGCGCGTACTTCAAGATCCCATTGACATTTACAGATATTAACACAACTCTAAAAGTATTTAAAAACCCTGTTTCAGAATAATTAATGAATCTAAAGGGATTTCACAAAGGAATGTGCAAGGAAACCACAACATTTTGTAGAGAGCAAAGCTCTCGACTACGCCATTGTGACAATTTTCAATATTCGCATGTTACATATATTTAGTACCCACCTTTTCCCCAACATATTTTCGTGTTAGAAGCTACACAAGCGCGCCTCTAGTGGCATACCAAGCGCTGGGTTGTCCTTCAAATACACGCGGCTACCAGTTCTCGGCTTTAGCCACGCTTAGCCGCTGCTCTAATTCCTGTGCACACCATATGCCAAAAACAATAAGAACAACAAGAAAACAAAAATTGGAAAAAATGTGGATATGAAATTGTTAGAAAAACTCGTTTAGCGATTTTAATCGGGTTGCAATCAATGCGATATCGACATGAGAAATGCGCAGCAAGTACAAAGAAATACAAAGCAGCAGCAACAACAACAGCAAAAGCCAAGCCATTGAGTATGTGGCGTAAAACAATGCCACAAAATCGAATCTAAGAAATCAATGGCAAACAAACGAGGCGAGACCGGGGTTGTGCCTGCGAAACTGGCTGCGCTTGTAGTTGTTGTTGTCGTTGTGGTTGTGACGACTGTGGCTGCGGCTCTGTCTAAAACTGATATTGACGTTTCAGCAGGCCCACAAAAGCCTGCTGACAGCGGTAAGCAGCAACGCCGCCGTGTCTCTGCCACAGCTTTGCCTGATTTTAACTTGAGTTTGTTGTTGTTGCAACAACTCATTATTTTCAATTTTTTGTTGTTCTTTCATTTTTTACTTTTCCTTTGAGGTTTTAAATGTAATTCGATGATTGTAAGCAGATTTTGACGTGACTTGATGCGGTGAAGAGTGCGACTAGCGCGACCGAAGCTCGCAAATCAAACGCGAACTAACACAAAACACAACCCGACACCAAAACACAAACAAAAACAATAGCAGACAGCATTTAAACATTTCAGCGGTAAACCAGCAGCAACAACAATAACAACAGCAAGGGAAAAAGCGATTTGTGTAGAGAAAAAGAGCAAATGGCAATCAAACTGAAATAGCAAACTCATTGAAGCGCGCAGGAAGCTCAGCGCAGCGTTGAAAGATAGCGAAAAAAATTTAAATTAAATTTTAATCTCGACATGCGCATCAAAGGTGCAGGTAATCATAGCGAAAAGGCAACCAGCCTGCCAAGCAGCCAACGAAGCTGAAGCCAAAACCCAAGCTGTAGCAATAAAACTTGCTGAGCGGACGTAGTGCGCGGGCGATTGGGAGCCGTGCGCAGCTTAGACTGTAGTCAGAGTGCGCTTAAGCAGGCTGCTGGCAGGCAACAGGCAACAGGCAGCAGGTGTGTTGTTGGGTCAGCCAGGACATGTTCAAGTGTGGCTGGCTACAAGAGCTTAAGCTTTCCACACACATGTGCAAGTATGCATGCTTCGCGAAGACTGCGCCCGCGCCTATACCTTAGTGGCTGGGTGCCTGGCTATACCTTTATTTATAGTTAACTGCCGATTATTCGACTTCCACTTTTATTAAACGCTTTTGCGCCATTTTTATTTAATTAAGAACCCATCAAGCGTGAAATCGAGCAAGATGAGCCGTAAAGTGTATTAAAACGGAATTTTTCAATGCAAAATGCAAATGCATAAACAGATAAAAGACTCACAGGAGCAGCAGAAAAGGGCTGGGAAATGTATGCATATAAAAAATAAAGAACTGGACCAACCCCAATTTTGACCGACTATTAGCGAGTTTTAGCTTTTTACGCGTGTACAAAAATATTTACCGTTACATGCATGATATTAAAAATAAATATAAAATATTTCACTTTCATTTTCTCCAACGGAAGCACAGCTTTCATTTCACTACAACAAAGCAAACTGGAAACTTTAGCTCATTACTTCGAAACCCCAACTTAAGCATCCCAATAGAGTTTCATATTTTCCTTCAGATTATCCCAAGTGACACTCAAAGCTATCTTTAAGTTCCGGACTTCATTCACGGAAGCTTACATTAAGCCAACGCTACTTTCGAAAATATCTTTCAACTCCAAAATTGAAGGTTTCAGCTTCATAATGGATTCATGCTACATTTAAAGATGGACAACACTTCAAATTCTTTACAAATACTCCTCCAACTACACTGTAACATTTGCCTTCAGATTATCCCAAGTGAAATTCAAAGCCATCTTTAAAATCCCTCTGCTCATTCTCGGAAGTTTTCATTAAGCCACCACTACCTCCAAAAATATCCTTCAGCTCCAGAACTTAAGGTTTCCGGTCCATATTTGATTCATATTACATTTACACTACATTTAAAGATGGATAACTCTTAGAACTCTTGTTTTTGTTCAAAAAGTTTTCTCTAACTAAAAGACTCTATCAAAATATACCCTTAATAGAGTTAAGCCTAGAGCTCAACTAGTTTTCCAAAATTTGTGGAACTATGAGTTTTGTAAAGAAACTCGCTTTTCTTGACTTTGCAAGGCAGATGCATCGAACTGAAGTGCAGAACGATCTCGAGCGGTTCCCATTTAAAAGAAACGATTCGAAACACATGTATGCCGTGAAGTTATCTCTTTCAGTCAATATCATCGACCTCTTACGAGTTGATCTAGAGTATCTCCCAAGAAAAATCACTCTGAAGACTCAAGTTACCACCAACCTAACAAACTACAAAACACGTGTTACGAGCTCAAGTCGAGCCAGCAAACCGCGTGCTCATCAAGTGCAAGTATATGACATGACCACCAAAAACCAGCACATCTACTAGAATACATAGCTTGTTGAATATTAGAAAGCAACACAAATACATAAATGAACAAAAGAACCAAGTATGTTGAAAAAAAATATACACAGAACGAATAAATCGAAAAAGTTAATTTGCTCGATGGCGTACATACGTTTTCCTCATGTGTGTTTGTGGTATTTGAGTCAAAAGAATGTTGCGCGCTTAGCTAAGAAACATAGATGCTAATGAAGATTATGGTTATGCGGATGAAGAGAATGTTTTTTTGGGCTGAACGAACCGCAGAACGCGCTGATCACGGCGCAATCAGGACGCGTCTGCGGTATATGGAGAATGACGGGCACGATGTGATGTGATTTGATTTGATGTGGCGGAGGAGATTGCCTTGGCGGGCGTTTGATTGCGTGAAGGTATGCTCAGGCAGGCGGAGAGTTCGTTACTTTAGAGAATAGACAGTCGTGGGACGGTTGAAAAGTTAATCAAGCAGTGGGACGATTAGAAGGTCGAATGGACGGAAACGCCGACGTAGAAGGAATTATAATTATTGAAAATAATGGACGGTTAACGCGTGAAGTGTCGGTAGACCGATGGAAAAATGGTAACTGTTAGAAGGTTTATCAAAAGAGAATACTGAAGGAGAACGACATCAGTTTCTGGATCCAAAGGATGATCGACAAATAGAACTGTTAAAGAGTTTCACATAAGGAAATCTGAGGTAGAAAGAAAGACAGTTCATGGGCCAGATTAAGGGCCGTTGGAACATAGAGGAGCTCAACAGATGTTTGTAAGGTCACTTAGAATTGAATATTGAGGCTAAAATAGAAAAAGAATTACGCATCAATCACATGAATCATCTTTTTGTAGTAAAATATTCTCAGGTGGAAAGAAAGTCCTTTCTAGAGAGTATGTATTATCGTCGGAACATATACGACAGACTTAGATCTTTGAAACGATTGCAAGGTTGTTCAGAACTGAATATTTAGGCAGAAAGAAAGATGATATTACCGATCCGTTCTCACGACAGTCGGGTCTACGTAACCGGAACTGACCCGGATTTTTATCCGGCCAAGGACTGTCAACCCGGCAGAATTATGCCGCTACAACAGCAACAAGATGACACATCTATCACATAGACGGTCGATTGGACGTATTTAGACTGGTGTATCGTTGAACTAAGGGCTTGGCTGTCGTTGAATTTATATAAGGAACTCTGACGCAGAATAAAAATGGTTCCTGGGACAGATGAATGGTCGTCAGAATATATGAGTGAACGATAGATGCTGAAAACCGTTGCAGGGACAGAATATTTAATCTAAAATAGAAAATAAATGTATATTTGACCACAGGGATGGTCGATGGGAAGTATTTAAGAATGATAGAATCGCGGATAAGGGGTTAGGCTGCTGTTGAACTTATATAAAGATCTATGATGCAGAAAAATTACGGTTCCTGAGACAATTAGTTGGTAGTCAAAACAGGTCGTTGAGAATGGATTAGTGAGACAGAAGCAGAAAGAAAGATTATTCTTCGATCAAATGGACTATCGGTGGGACGCATTTAGGGTGATAGATTGTCGTAGGAACGGTTGAATCTATAGACTACTTATTGGACTCGGCGTTTAGGAATTTATGCAGCGATTAGTGGAACTGTTCTAGTGCCAATAGGACCACCCGAATGTTGTTGACTAGCCTGCGTACCTGTAAGTTTGCTGCGAACTTCACAGAGTTTGTATGGCGATGGACTCACGCAAGCGCGTACCGGTGTGACCTTGTTGTTAGCATTGTTTTTGTCTCCCAATGGTTTTCTTCTTTTGTTTGCGGTTGTCTTTTATTGTTAGTGATTTGTTTTAAGATTTTCGTGTTTGTGTTGTTGTTATTTTGCTTATCGCGCTTGTCTGGATTTTGTGGTAAATCATTGCTGACGCTGCGGTTGTTGATCATTATTACGATTAGTTTTATTGCCGCATGTATGTGTGCATACATACAAACATGCAGACAAGCCGGCAGATGTTGCAAGCTTCGGGCAGGCAGACAAAGGTATAAAAGATACACGGCCATTTAAATTCGATTTATTTTTTTTGGATTCTTGCTTTTTAGCAAAGTTGTATTTTAATTGATGCGTGTGAGTGTGTGTGCGTGTGTAATTAGAGGCGCGTGTTTGTTATAAAATTCGCGAATTCTTTTCACTTGACTAACAGTAATGAAATGTATGTAGGTTTGGAAAGGCAGAGAAGTTACACAAACAAATCGTTAGCGCTTACAGCGAGCTACACGCACACACACATCGATTCAATGAAGACGACACATGAATGCCTCATAATTTAACTGTATAGTTGCTGCTTTGGCTTGCCACTATTTTTTCCATGCTGTTTGTTATTGTTGTTGCTATTACTGTTGCAGTTTGTGATTATGACCACTGTAGTGTATAACCGCACCACCTGTGTCCGGCACTCGCGCGCAAACCGTGCGAATGATCAAGCGAACATGTAAACACTCAAACACACACACACACCCATGCGCACAAAAGAGCATACAAAACGATGCTGTGATGCGGTCATGCGGCCATGCAGCCGGAGCAATCGTGCAGATACACACGTCTAACCAAGGAAAACCATGCTGTCGCGCCGTTGCACCGACACTCCGCGCCGCTCAAGTCAGCACTGCATCCGCTCTATTAAGCTCAGCGCAATTTACACACGGCGCGTCGCGTCTTGCCGCGCCATCTGCCAGCCAGCCAGCCAGAGTCATTGAGCCAGCTTTATCACAGCCTTTACTGTGCTATTAAATTCAACTGCCGCCGCACACCGCGCGCCAGCGCTGCCAATGAACGCTACTGCCATTAGCCCGATTGAGTCTGCTGCGCTGCTGCTCTGGCCGTGGCTGTGGCGTCTGTCCGTTCGCTAGCAAAGTTAGAGTTAGCCACACGTTCGCTGCGTCTGTGCGCGCTCTAGCGTAGGCTATGGCACCAAGCAAGCGAAACATTGCATTGAGACGTCGCTGACTGCCGCCACTGATGCTGCGCTCCGCTGCTGGTGCTCTACACCTTTCGACTAGTCGCATATCACGCATTCTCGGAGTGAGTTTGAGTTACTGGCGGGCTAAAGGCGTACAACAAGAACAATGTGTGCAGCATCGAAAGCAAAAACAATAACAAATAATGTGCAGGCGCAACGGTGCATACACAATACCTGCAACAACGACAACAATAAAACAACAGCAAATCATAAATAAATGAGACAGCAAGAGAATTGGAATGGCCGAGCGGACGGCACACAATAAAAACAGGTAAATTTTTGCCTCGCACACACACTCACGCACCCGTGGCGGAGCAGTGGCGTTGATACATACAAAGCAATTGAAGCAGAAGAACAGATAATAATAAGTTTACAAACAGACATTGCAACAAATATATTGTTGCTTAGGCGCAGCGCTATGGCACCACAAGCGAGCAACCCAAAGAGAGCAAAAAAGGCAGCGAGACACAGAAATGGAATGCGATCATTGACGTGCGGAATGTGTTGATTGGAATTTCGATGATTGAATTATTTTTAATGGTTTACATGGAAACGCAGGAAAGCTGTTGGAGGTGTTGGGGCGTCTGCCTCCATACTCACATATGTACATGCATATATGTAGGTATGCGCATGGTGAAAAGAGGAAATGAAGTATGACACTAAAAAGCAGAGTAAACACAACTAATACTAAGAAAGCCGACACAGTTGGCATTTGTGTCAAGCCATTGACAAAATATTGACGACTCACCAATTATCTTAGAAAATCCATAGGGACTGGGCGAAGAAAGCAAAAGACAGCACGTGCCTTTTACATGAAGAGAAAGAGTAATGTGTAATGCGAGGCATGAGGGAAGAAAGCCCGGCAGACTCAAAGCAAAACAAGTTGAAGACATGGAAGCAAACTTAGAGCTTTGACAGTACTGAATTTCTGAGAAATTCGCAGAAATCGATATGAATATGGTCTCAGCCATAGCCTAGTCTTATTCCCTCCTCCTCTCCAACATTAATTCTTTCATTCCTTTGCAGCTAGAATTTGATTTGTTTATTTCAAAACCCAAAGAAGATCCATGAACAATTTTGCAGAAGCTTTCTGCCAAGCAAATGAAACCCGACGAGTCATTCGCTGACACCAACATATCCCATGGTTACTGGTTCTTTTGCATATTTCAGTTTCCTTTACGACCTTTTGTGGTTCTTAGGAAACCGAAACATCCTTGAACCACAATCGTCATTTTGGAGATCATTTTGGTAGGAGATTCCTGAGCAATTAATGATCATTTACTGAAATTCAAAGAACTTGATTAGTAAGTTTCAAAGGCCAAAGAAGATCCTTAAACAATATTGCAGAAGCTTCCCGCGTTGCAAATGCAACCCGACGAGCCACTGGCAACAAATCCCAAAATATTTTAAGAAAAGAATTACGCAGGATCTTACTCAAGCTCAAACTAATCTTTTACGATCTTACGTAGTTGTTAAGAATGAGATCCATAATAATAATAATATCCATCTTAATTTTTGCTCACAGAGATCATTTTGTTCGAAGGTTTCGTAGATAATATTGTGTTGGAGATCCTCGACTGAAATTAATCGAGAGCGACCTCTGCTCCGGACAGTTTGGTGCAGAGCCTTCATTGCCGCCTATCCACTTTCCGTTCATTTGAGTACAGAAACAGTATGTGTAGGGAGGAGATCGGCTAATGTGTATATAGGTTATAGGGACCGACCATAATTCTGATAGCAAGCTATGTGTGTGTTCCATGTATTATTGTCTGTAACGAATTCCAGGAAAGATGATGGATCTTTTTGCCCAATATGAGGAAGGCAGACTTTTACTTCATTTGGGGTTTTCCAGTCATTTGTCTCTTTATTTATATTTCGACGAACAGAGCTGCAATACTTGGGCCCAAAACTGGTTTCTTGTTGTCGAAAATCAGGGCTGATTGACCTGTGCAATACATTTAGACTTTTGACCAAGAATTAGGCGGCTATCAAAACCACTGAAAATCCCCGTACAACTTTTCTGCTCCTTCCCTTTTGTGTCTTCAAGAATGGAAAGTTGTTTCAGTAGCCATTAGCATAGACCTTATTGCATTCTGTACCCCCATTAAATGCTTTCCTAACCTCACTTATAACTTTGCGTACTATACTTTGCATATACTGAGACCCGAAGACAGTGGCACAAACTAATGATGCCACAAGAGAGAAAGAATCTTTCTACTTTGCGTTATCTAAAAGAGCACGATTTGGCACTACTTCACGATAACTACAGGAAAAATAAAAAAAAACTCACACAGAATAGTCAAGAGAGCAGCAGGAAAGAAGTAGAAAATCACCATAAAGGCCAAGCTTGTTCGGTGCCACAACAACTGAGGAAGCTACATACAATGTTGCATTGAACTACACTTCCAAAGTAGCACAAACGTAGCTTGTCTATTAAATGCCACCATTTTGCATACAATTTATGATTGTTTATGATTTTAATAAAAATCATCAAAATTACTTAACATAAAAGTAACGATTTTGAGGCGTCCAGTTGTTCTATCTAAGTTCGTGCTGCTCACATAAATTCCAAATATAAGCGCTTGCTTGTCGCCTACATTTCGCTATTGCGCCGACGCGTCTCCTCTTGCGCGCGTCAAACGCCAACTCAGCCCGGTGAATTTCAGCAAGTTTGTCGCTTAAGTCTTTCGTAAAGTCAGACAAATTCTTGCCATCCAACATTTATTAGCGTTTTACATTAGTAATCGCCATTTCACTACATTCGCCATTATTATTATTACACATATTTTACGCGCACTAATGTTTTCTTCACGCTACAATGTTGCAGGCCGCAACGCGCGTAACGTAAATGCTGCGCATTGTGTCGTGTGTTGCCGCGCCTTAATTCGCCTTACGACAACATTACATTGCAACACTACACCTCAAAGTGTCTTCTTATCGGCGTTCTTGTTTTCAGCTTACAGCTCGCAGCTCACAGCTTAGCGCAGTTTGCTATAATAATAATATTACTTTTGCCATTCCTTTTTTAAGTTTCAATTTCATCCGTCGCATTTGTTGCAATTGTTTTTGTGCAACTCTTTTATTTCATCGCGTGTTTTTGGCGCGTTTGCGGTGTTGCCTTGCAGTGCGTTGTCATCTGAGCTACGCGTTGACAGCTGCAGCCGCGACGTTGGCAGCGCTGATGCGTCGCAATGATTGTTGCAACTCCGCGCTACACACGCGCCCTGCCGCTCCGCAGCCATTGCTGTGTGATATAATTTCCTACGGCGCCTCTACGCATCGCTGCTTAACTTTTGCTTTTTCACTTGACTTTCGGCGCGTTCAACTTGCCACACAACCGTCGTCTCGACTGCTGTGCGCGCTGCCTTTTCGGGTTTCCATTTCTATTTCGTTTACGCAGCCTCGTTTTTTATTTGTTTAGTTTGTATTGTGCTCGGCCGTTTGTGTCGCCATAAATTCATTCAGTGCATTGATTAAATTTCAATTTGCAACCATTTGTGGCATTAGTGATTATGCCACGTAAATTTGCGCATTTTTATGTGCGCATTTGAAATTGCATGCGCCGCATCGCTGGAAGGGCTCGCGCACAACTGGACTGCACACAAATGGCTTTTTCGCAAAATTATGGCAATTAAAAACGTTTAATGGATTTATGACGACTGAACGACAGGCGCGCGGCTAGACATATACATACACCGACTGCATAGATACGGTTGTGCGTATTGTGCGTCAGTTGCGATGGCAATTTGATTTTCGCATGTGGACAATTGCGTAAATATTTTCAATTAACTGAGCGATCGCGGAAAATGGTTCAATAAAAAAATTCAATTGGCCTTTGGTTATAAACATTTTGTGAGATAACGATTTCTTCTCTAGATTCTGTAAGCCCTAGTTGATATATATGATTCGATATCAATACCCAATAACAGATTGTTGATGAAGATAATTCTATGTTGGTCTACGAAGAAATTCACTGAACACGGGAACATGCTCCAAGAAGTATTTTGGCAAGTTTAAGTACAGGTCGTAGCTTATAACCTTTCGAGCTTAGAGTACCTCGCGCTTTAAATTATCCGGACCGAAACTGAGCTGGTACACTATAAATTTAAATAATGTAATAAAAAATTCTTAAAATTCAAGAAAATCGTGTTCCGGGAGTGAGTACCATAAGGATCTAGCTGAATTCAAGCTAAATGAGTCAACCTGTCTGGGAACTAGCAGGAAGAAAGGGTCGAGGTAATATCCTAAGGTTTTGACTACCTTCTCCTCTCATTAAGGTCTGGAATTCTTACTGCTACTCGAGGTTGGATCCCAACTTAGTGTATTAAAAAAATTCTTTAAAGCCAAGGAAATTATGTTCCTCGAATGTTTTTGAGGATACTACCGAGTTGACAGTACATTGCACTATAAAGACCTGGCTCTGTTCAGGGTAAGTAGATCTACCAGTCGAGGGAACGATTTCTTTATACACAGGAAGAGAAGTTAGGGGTGATATCCAAAGATTTTGACATCCTCTCCTTCCTCTCTATTAATACCTGGAGTTATTGCCGTTAATGGAATTCGGATCTCGAGTTAATGTATTAAAGAGTTCTTAAAAACTAAAGATATCATGTTCCTTGCATAATTTTGAAGATTCCGTCGAATTGACAGTCCCTGGAACTACAAAGATCTAGCTCTAGTCAGGTTACAAAGATCAACATGTCATGGGAAAGATTTGTATTTAAAAAGGAAGAGAGGTTAGTCTTGAAGTCCGAACACCGTCACAGTGAGGGTCTCATAAACTCAAAAACTTTGAATAGAGACGTTACTACAGTTCTTGTTGCTGAAAGTTTGAAATCAAAACGAGCTCTTCGTATCATTTCCAATTCGGGTAAATGCTCGAAAGTTCTCTAATATCAGACTAGCTTCGAACCAGTATTTCACAGTTCTCAATTAGGGATCTCGGTGTTGATGCGTAGAACACTGTTAAAGGTAATTTATATGATGGATCAATTTGACAAATAAATAAATCTTTGAGACTATTGGACAAGGCTAACACCCCTCTAATGGCAAAAGAGCCTCTTCACCTTAAACAAGAGAAGAAAAATATTTCGCTTGTTAAATACGGCAAATATACAAAAGTAGCATTTAAAGAGTTCCGTTAACTAATGGCTGCTAAAGACAGTCTACACTCGCTCGGGAGCTATGAAATGAGCAGCTTAGCAGAATTTGAGCCAAGTTAATTAAATGCACAAAAGTTTCCTGACAAAACATTGTAACAAACAGCAAATATTTCATAGGAAAAAATCAGCAGTAAACATATTGCTGCCATTTGCAACAACTGGCAGCAACAGCGTAGCCGACTTGTAACGTGACCTCAATCAGACCTCGACAGTGGCAAGCCAGGCCAGTTATAGCGCACACAATACGATATATGTGCTGTCAGCCAGTCGCGCGCTCCTTACAGCCTGAACTTATTATGCGCCGCAGCACGGCAGCCCAGTCACCGCCAAGTCAGGCCAATCAAAGGTGGTGGTAGTCAGCGTGCTGAAAGTAGTATTGTGGCAGCAGCAAAGGAATGCGGCTAATTATTTTATAGCGCGCAGTAAAAGAAATGTGGCAGAGCACCGCGAACGTTGCAAAGGAAGCAGCAAAATGTAAAGCAATGTAAGAAATATGTTGAAAAACTGCAGCGCCAAATGCAACAGCAACAGCAACAATAACAAAAAACTTAAGAAGAAAGCAAAGCTCGAAACGTGCACGAATCAGCAAATATAAAACGCGCAGCAAAGTCACATGCCGCTAGTATTTGCTGCGCGCGGATTTGCAGCGTCATTTGCGTTTCCTTTTTGGTGCGCCAAGGGTTAAGCGCTTGTAAATTGCTGGAATTTTTGTACACGCGTCACATTTTTCTCTTTTGCCAAACGGCAATTGCACAGCGGTGTTACACGGCATTGCTTCGCTTGGAAAACAATGTTCTTGCTGCGCCGCGCTCAGCTTACACACATTGCTGTGCACTGCTGCGAAATGTTTTTGGCATTTTTATTTGCGTTTAGACGGCACACCGACTAGCGGGCTAACTGGTTGACTGTTTGGGTGGCGGGCTCAGCGCGCAAGCGTCACCTTCATGCTGCTGGCATGCAACATGACTTTTCCATGCCAATGGGCGCCAATTTTCGAAAAATCCAAACAACACAGTACAACAATTGCCAACACAGCAGTACGCGATCAGGCGCATAGAACAAGCGCGCGCTGTCGCAAGCTACAAATCTGCAAGGAAAGCGCTTGTTTTAGCTTGACATTGGTTTGCTTTTGAATTGTTTGTGATTGGTACGAGGCTTGTGCGCCTGCCCGTTTTTTCCTTTGCAGTGCAGCGCAGACTGTAGCGCGCCGAGACGCGGTAAAAGGGCGCGCTTAATAGAGGCCAGCGAAAATCGGCCAAAAAAAAATTACTAAAATAATCGCAGTTTGTTGCTGAAACGACATGAAGCGCTGACAATCAACTTATTGACAGGCCACAGACGGACGGACAGACAAACTAAAGTTGCAGACGGCAAAGCCGAGCACAAGGGCAGGCGAGTATGAAAAAAACACAAATTTAGCAACAATTGGCATTAAGGATCTGTGTGTACGACTGACACTGAAATACAAGCTACAGCAGCGTTTCGCGGCCGAACGACTGCATTTGTGCTAAAGGCTGAGCGGCTAAGTTTGTAAGTTTAAGGCTGAGAATAATGTTTAGCTATGCGGTCGAGGGCAAACTGACTGCTGACGCTGTGTTCGTTTAATTTCGTTTGAGTGTTTGTTTGTGTCTCTGTGTGTGTATGTAGTTACGCCGCGACGCTGTGCTGACTGTGCCAGAGTTTGAGTTTGAGGATGCACGAATGACAAGATGCTGACATTGACGTTGAAAATGCGACATGACAGCGGAACACGATGAAAGAAACAGGATGCATGTTGCCATTTTCGTGGTGCAACAGTCGCTTTTTTTCGTTTCAAATATAACACATACATTTTTTCTAAATAGTACCCCGAGCGAAGGGTACACCTTGAACGAGGGTGATTGGAAAAAGAAAAACGGCGAAAAAACTAAATGTGATTAAAACATCCTTAAGGAGCTAAACGAACCGAAGATTAAACAAAAAACACAAGCAAAAAACGCAAGTGGCAAATAAAAATGAGATTCAGTAAAAAATTAAGAATTTCAAAAAGAAGCATAAAACAAAGTAACATAACATGGCACAAAATAACTTAGCATGACTTAACGTAACATAACGCAACATAGCGCAACATAACTTAACATAAACGAGCATGTAAGCTTTTCAAAGTAAAGAGTATATAATAACATAAAGCAACATAGCAAAACATAACGTAACTTAACATGACATAACTTAACTTAACGAAACATAACTTAACATAAACCAGCATGTAAGCATTTCAAATTAAAAAAAAATGTAAAAATAACTCAACATAACGTAACATAACTTAACACAAATCAGCATGTGAGTATTTTAAATAAAAAATTTATAAAATAAAATAATATAGAAAACATAACGTGACATGGCACAACGTATCATGAAGTACGAAACCACAACAGCTTTTAAAATAACAAATTAAAAAATCTATGAAAGCAAAAATTCCTTCAAAGGTCTCTACATACGCCAATAGCTGAAATATGTATGTACGTCATTACCTTACGTAATTTATTTGTTCCGTTATTAAGGTTCACACAACTCGACCACCTAAACAACCCTCCTTCCATATATTTTATGACTGCGCTAATATATTATAACATTGAATTAAGTTAGTTTCAGTTTCCCAGGGCGTCATTATCTTTGTGATTATGACACGCTGTATTGACATGAGCGTCGCTGTCAAGAAGTCTTGGGGAGAAAAACAACAATACACATACAGTGCGGTGATAAGCCGCCGTGTTTAGCACGTCGACTTTTTTGCTTACTCGGCTTTGACGTAGAAATAATATAAGTGTGAGCGATGGATAGTGGGCAGGGCCGCTTAATGTGCCATAGATGGGTCGGAGGGGAGGAAACACTTGTGATAATTGTAGAATAATTTTGCGAAAAATTCCAATAATACAACATTACACCAATAAACAATTCGACAGCAGTTGAGCAGTGTGTCATTGAGCGATTGATAGGAGACGTGCGTTTGACGGCATATATTATATTTGCCATCTGGAATATTGACAAATATATGAATGAAAGTGGTTTACGAAGCGCCGTAGTCATGCAGATGAAGTCTAAGTGGGCTAAAGAATATAAACAGATCACATATACATAGCACAGAAAGACCTTGTAATATGCAGGATGAATGAAGGTAATTCGAGGAGATAATTCCAGAAAGAACTTTTGTACCAATTGTGCTACCATATGCAAGGTTCTTAGGATAATTTCGGGTGACTGCAACTTGAAGAAGAAGTTTGATTAACTATGTTGACTCCCTAAATCCATTTGAATATTATACAATTATATCTTCATGATTCTCAGGGCTCTGAACTCACAGAAATAAATATCAGAAAAGGCAAGCACCAAATTGTTGGACAAAAATTCAGCACAAGAATCAAGAGAGAAACAAAGATTTGTTCTACAAAAGAAGTAGTCTACAAGGCTGTACTGACTGCGAAGTTTCTTTGTATCCAAAGTAGACTAGATAGTAGGATATCGTCCACCAAAAGACGACCTCTATTATAAAAATGTTGTAAATGATTTTAGAAAGGGTCTATACCAAGTTTTGAGGCAACAACTTGACGTGTCTGGCATATCTTTAGTCCACTATTTTATAAGACGATTACGGTAACGTTCTAAGGAAGTCTAATTTGCTTAATATCGGCTCAAAATGGTTAAAGATTGTATCAAATAAGACAAAGATGCGCGAGAGTAGAGTGCGCGCCACAGAAAAAATTTGATGACGAGAATATAACCTGAAGATATCTTTCGAATCCGCTTACACCACCAAGCTTTCCTACGAAGACACTCGCCTGACAGTCTTTCCATGATATCTTATACTTTTCATAATTGCACTAACTTCTCCTATCCCTCTGTGCTCCACCGCTCCAACAGATATTTTACTGCCCAACATCATTAAATACCTCGTGCGTCAACAACGCAACCCGTCGTCCTTGATCGCCACAAGATTCGCATCGTAAAATGTATGAAAGAAAGAGCCGCAGCGTCAGCAGTATTCGCCAAAACATTTTGCACACATTGTTCTATAATAGAAATAAATTCTTTGCGATTTTACAATTTCCTGCTGGCCGCGACCGTCAACGCTGCTGTTGTTGGTTTACCGCGACTGCGTTGTATTGTTGATGTCTGGCAACGGGTAGCGTTGGCGCCAATTTTATTAGGCAACAAAACCGAAATTAGCAAAAACAAACAAATGTGTAAACAGTTGCACACACATACTAACGTAAGCTGCGCGATGTGTCTGTGTATGAGTGTAAGCGCAACAATGGCACAGTCGTCGTTTTCAAAATGTTTACGCTTGTTTGGCTGACTTTTTGTTTGATTTTTGGCGATCATCAACATTGCAACAGTGTCATTGCTATTGTTTTTGTTGCAACAATAGCTTGTTTTTGTAAAAATTTTGCTATTGCGCGCTTGTCTTATGCAGATGCGCAGCTGTGGCAGCTGCGCGCATAGATATTTTCCCGTGTTTGCCCATTTCGCTGCGATTTGCATGCGCGCTCGACCACTTCCGTCATGCGATTGCGCGCGGCGCACACCTCGCAATGGCCACCAACCTGCCAGTCGGCCAGCCACGCTTTGGCAATTTAAATTCTCGCTTGTTATTTACAATTTTTGGTATGTTGCGCGCATGTTGAAGCCACTGCTGCTGCTGCTGCTGCGCCAACTCATGGCCGCGGCGCGTCTATACATAAATTTCAGCTATTTTCCATGCTTTTGTTATCATTGTTGTTGGGCGCTTGTCGTTTTTTCGGCATTTTTGCATAGTCATCGCATTTAATTGCCACATTAAAAATGTAAACATTGAGTTGCTGTTGGTGCTGCCGCGGCTGCCACCAAAAATGGATGCGCACAACAGCATGTTGTGCCGCGGATCGTGGGTAGCGCGCTAAAAGCATTTGAACGCGCTTCCGCATAACTAATTTCAGCCATTTAGGTTTGATTTCAGACCTACTCATATACTTGCAAGCCAAGTAGTTGCGGCAAAATATTTAAAATCACATTTTGCAGTGTGCAACCCTTTCGCCTTTGGAAAAAATAAATTTCATAAATTTCTTTTATGCTCAACTTCACTTGTTTGCGTACGTGCCGACCTTTGCCTGTTGCTGACCCTGCAATATCCGGTTATTTGGCAGCCTCAAAGCTGAGCTCTACGCCGAGCTATGCGCTGACGATGTTCGGCTCCAGCTCAGTGTTGACGTGCGAGGCGAAAAGTTCAGCTACTTCACCTCAAAACCTATTTTCAACGCAAATATTGCAAGATTGTAGCTTGTCAAGAGTTGCCACACAAGAAAACTGAAGGACTGACATCTGAGAAAATAAATACAGTTATGGTGCTCCACAAAAGAAATGATCAAAAGTTAATATAAGCCACTAGATACCGTTAGTTCTTTCGATATTGAGAGTGTATTTAGCTAAACCACAGCACCAGTGGTCTCTCAACTATACCTGAACATTGGATGACCGAAAAAGCTACGCCTTCGCTGGCAGCATACGATTGAAAGAGTGATCCCGAAACCTCCCTTGCACAGGTACAAAAGCTATAGCAAAAAGGTCTTGCTTCAAGACTAATAGCTTCCAAACTTTATTTGGAGTACGATTCGAATGGAGTCTCTAGCAATACAAGGTCAAATGTGGAAGCTGGCAGAAACTATAGAAGCGACGATGTAGACTACTAGCTTGGAGGCTATAAATAAGCTCGATAGAGACCTGCAGTAGACTCCACTTAACCTGGAAACCAATAATAATGCCTAGATTTTAAGAAACCCTTGCAGCCTCTATATCTTTGCAGCCGAAATTCCTTTGTATGCAAAACCAAATGTATAACTTCCAATTCTCTTTGGTCACCCTTGCCACCGCCTAGCGTTGCTAGCCAAACCCCACTACATGGTCCACGTCCAGCGCCTGGCCGCGCGTTTTCCATATGCCGTTGTTACAGAAAAATTATGGCAATTTCAGCGCAAAAAGTAATTTGCAATCTGTCGGGTTTTGCTATAAAAATTGAGTAGCGGCAACGAGTGATGCGCACAGTTTCTTTCTGTCTTTGGCTGTTTGCGCCTTTTTTCATGGCATGTTTCCATTTAACCATTCAATTTTTATTTTTGTTTTCGCTTAATTTCAGCGCGCGTTTTCTTTGACCATATGCGTTCGTGCAGCTCGCCGGTGATTTGTTGTTGCTGCCATAGCCGCAGTAAATGGTTATTTTTTATTAGCAATTTTTTTCATGCCAACGACTCTTGCAATTGTCTGCGTAGCGCTGGGCGTTGTACGCGCGCATGTGTTGTTGTAGCGAAACATTCCAAACAAGTGAATTTATAAGCATAAACGTGACTCAACCGTTGCGTGGCGCGGCTGTCGGCTGTCCGTCGCGGCTTTGCTGCATCTGTGTGGGGCGAAGACCATTGCGAATGCTTGTAATGGTGATTATGATATTGATAATGTCGGTAGGAGATAATTTCGCAGCCGCTGATGGTTTTACTGCTGATAGGTTTTGTGGCTGCGTCGCGTACGAATATCTGCGTTGCAGTTTTTTCGCTGTTTTTGCTACTTTCCTGAAAACACTTACATATTTCTTTTGGCGAGCATTCGATTAGTGTTAAGACTTTTTAACGCTGCTTACGCGTTTAGTTACGCCCAGCCTATTTGTGATGGCTGTTAAGTGCCACTGTGTTACAAAAATATCCACAACTTGTTAATCTGCATGGCGTGCGCTGCATGCGCTGAGCCTTCACCACCGTCACCATGCGGCTTTGCTCAGCTGCGCTTATTTCCTTTGCATATTGCATGCGCTGGTACGCACTGCGCGTCCAGCTGAGATTTTTTTTTGCTGCGCGCGCATTTGCTGTGTTGGAATGTGGCTAAATGCCTAAGCGTGCACCTAATCGCTGCACATTTTCCCATCATAAAAATTGCACATGGATCCGCGCGGTCTCTGAAGCAGGTTTATGCGACCACATGTACAATTTCTCAAGTTATTATAGTTGCGCAACATAACTGGCGTACGCAACCGCAACTAACTAACTCAAGCAATCTTTCTTTTTCTACTTGCAGAATGAGCCCGAATGCACACCAGAGCTGCCGGCCGCCAACCGCGCACTATTTCTGGAGAAGGTGCGCCAATCGAACGCCGCCTGCCAGAGTGGCGACTTTGTCACTGCCGTCATGCTCTATACGGACGCGTTGCAGCTCGATCCCGGCAACTATATACTATACAGCAATCGTTCAGCGGCACGCCTCAAGCAGGGTCAGTTCGCGCTCGCACTACAGGACGCCACAAAGGCACGCGAATTGTGTCCGCAATGGCCGAAGGCGTACTTTCGGCAAGGTGTCGCACTGCAGTGTCTCGGTCGTTATGGCGAGGCGTTAGCTTCATTTAGCGCTGGTCTGGCGCAAGATACACAACACAAGCAGCTGCTGGCCGGGCTGATGGAGGCGTCGGTGAAGAGTCCTCTGCGTCATGCGCTGGAGCCCACATTTCAACAACTGCGCGCCATGAATCTAGACCAGTCACCATTTGTGGTGATATCCGTGGTGGGACAGGAGCTGCTACAAGCTGGGCAATATCATTCTGCAGTCACGGTGTTGGAAGCCGCTTTGCGTATCGGTTCCTGCTCACTAAAATTACGAGGCTCTGTCTTCAGCGCCTTAAGTTCGGCGCATTGGGCGCTTAATCAGTTAGATAAGGCCATTGGTTATATGCAGCAGGACTTAGCAGTGGCTAAAAGTCTTGGCGATACGGCGGGCGAGTGTCGCGCACATGGTAATCTTGGTTCGGCTTACTTTAGTCAAGGTTCATATAAGGAAGCGCTCACGGCACATCGTTACCAACTTGTGCTCGCGATGAAGTGTAAGGATACGCAAGCCGCCGCTACAGCGCTCACTTCATTAGGACATGTTTACACAGCTATTGGTGATTACCCCAATGCCTTGGCCAGCCACAAACAATGCGTGCAACTGGTGAAGCAGATCGGAGATCGTTTGCAAGAGGCACGTGAGATCGGCAATGTCGGCGCCGTTTACTTAGCAATGGGTGAATTCGATTCGGCCGTTGATTGTCATACACAACATTTACGGCTGGCGCGCAAGTTAGGCAATCAAGTTGAAGAGGCGCGCGCTTACTCGAATCTCGGCTCAAGTCATCACTATCGACGCAACTTCGCGCAAGCAATAACTTTTCATGAGCAAGTGTTACGCATCTCCAAGCAGCTAGGTGACCGTAATATTGAGGCACGTGCATATGCTGGACTGGGACACGCGGCACGTTGCGCTGGTGACTGCGTGCAAGCGAAAAAATGGCATGAGAAGCAACTAGAAATGGCTTTGGCTGCACGCGACAAAGTGGGTGAAGGTCGCGCTTGTTCCAATTTGGGTATTGTCTATCAACTACTCGGCGAACACGATGCCGCGCTTAAGTTACATCAGGCTCATCTAACTATCGCGCGGCAGTTACACGACCGCGCGGGTATGGGTCGCGCTTATGGCAATATTGGCAATGCCTATTCAGCCGCTGGACTCTATGAGGCGGCCATCAAATATCACAAACAAGAATTGACGATCAGTAAGGAGGTACACGATCGAAGCGCTGAAGCATCCACACATGGAAATCTCGCAGTTGCGTACCAGGCTTTGGGCGCGCACGATATGGCGCTTATGCATTATCGCGCTCATTTAAATATCGCGCGTGAACTTAAGGACACGGCCGGTGAAGCCTGCGCTCTACTAAATTTAGGTAATTGCTTCAGCTCACGCCAAGAGTTTGCTCAGGCGGTGCCCTACTACGAACAGTATTTGATGCTCTCACAAGAACTGGGCGATGTGGCAGCTGAGGGTAAAGCATGTCACTTCCTGGGTTATGTCCACTACTGCATTGGTAATTATCGTGAAGCGGTGCGGTACTACGACCAAGACTTAGCATTGGCGAAAGATTTGCAGGACAAGATAAATATGGGACGCGCCTACTGTAATTTGGGTCTAGCGCATTTGGCTTTGGGCAATACGCAAGCTGCTTTGGAGTGTCAAAAGTATTTCCTCGCTGTGGCGCATATGACAAATCATCTGCCAGGCAAGTTTCGTGCGCTCGGCAATATCGGTGACATATTAGTGCGCACGGCTGAGCATGAGGAGGCAGTTAAAATGTATCAACGCCAACTTACACTTGCGCGACATGCACGCGAACGACCGCTTGAGGCCGCAGCTTGCGGTGCGCTCGGCTTAGCACATCGTCTCATTAAGAAATTTGATAAAGCGCTCGGCTATCACACACAGGAGTTGGCGCTAAGGCAGGAGATGTCCGATTTACCCGGTGAGTGCAAAGCGCATGGTCACTTGGGCGCCGTTCACATGGCTTTGGGGAACTATCAACATGCGGTCAAATGTTATCAGGAACAACTGGGACGTGCACAAGAACTGCAGGACTCCGGTATCGAAGCTCAGTCTTTCGGCAATTTGGGCATCGCCAAACTTAACATGGGTCTATACGAAGATGCCATCGGTTATTTAGAGCAGCAATTAGGCACCCTGGAACGCGTTAATATGCCAACTACACAGCATGATCGCGCGCGTGCACTTGGTCATCTGGGCGATTGCTATGATGCCTTGGGCGACTTTGAGGAAGGTATTAAATGCCATGAACGTCAATTACAACTTGCTACTGCGCTGCAAAGCTATCGCGATCAGGAACGCGCCTATCGTGGTCTGGGACATAGCCATCGCGCGCTTGGTAATCTGCAAGAAGCACTCGTTTGTTTAGAGAAACGGCTGGTTGTGGCGCATGAACTTGGTAGTCCTGAAGTGAAAGCAGTTGCATATGGAGATTTAGGAAATATACATTCCGCGCTAGGTAACTACGAACAAGCTGTCAACTGTTTGGAACATCAACAAGAAATCGCGCGTGAATTAGGTGATCGCGCTTTAGTTTCGGATGCCACTAGCGCTTTGGGTAATGTCTATCAACGTATGAGCGATGCCGATGGCGCATTACGTTTGCATAAAATGGATTTGGAAATGTGTGAACACTTGGGCGCCGGTGCGTTACAAGCGCGCGCTTGTGGAAACTTGGGCGCAGTTTATGAATCCATACGCAGCTTTGTCGATGCGGTGAAATTCTATGAAAAACAATTGGCGTTGACAGCAGATAGGCTCAGTAAGGCATATGCTTGCGGTTCTCTCGGTGAGCATATTTTTAAATTTTATTATATTATAAAATCTTTCCTAACTAACCACTACTCACATAGGTCGCGTTTTTCATCAAATGGGTCAGCATCCGCAAGCCGTTAATTTTCTGCGACAAGGTCTGTCGATCGCACAATCGATCAACAAATCGGAAGAGGAGGCCAAAATAAGATATCAACTCGGTAAGTCGGGCGATCAAGTAAATATGTAATTTATTTTAATTTCTTTGTTAACACGGTTTTATTTCAGGTCTTGCTCTACGCGCTTCCGATGACAACGAAGACGCGCGCACACAAATGGAAACTGCCGCACAGCTGCTGGAGTCCGTGCGTTATGACCAACGCAGTCCTGAAGGTCGCACAAGTCTTTTCGATCTGCAGACGTCTTGCTATCACATTCTACAGCAAATACTTGTCGCAACTCAACGCAGTGAAGACGCCTTGGTAGCCGCAGAACGCTGCAAAGCACGCACTAGCCCAGACACAAACAGTATCTCTCGTAAAACAACCATTACTTGCAGTGAATCCATTTATGATATTGTTAATCGTACCAAGACCAACGTACTATACTTTAGTTTAGCCGGCGATGAACTCTATGCTTGGTTCCTCCAACCACAGAAGGGAATTGTGCGTTTTCACGTAGTACACATTAATGAGGAGACCCTTAAGATATCCACTGAGAAGCTTACAGAACACTCAAAGAATACACAACAAAAAGGTAGTCTCCTGGAGCGCTATATAAACATGGTGCGTGATAATTTGGGCGTGAACTCGGATAGTGTTCTACTAGAAGGCGATGGTAGTGGCTGGCGTTCGAGTTCTGAAAATCTACTTGATGATTTTGCCAACGAACGAAGTGGTTTCCTTCGCATGGTCAATCGTAACCACTTGATGAATTCGTCCAATTACTCCTTAAGCTCGTTATTCAGTTTGGGCTCTGTGGGTGGTTCAGTGGCAAGTCTGCAAGGCTCTACACGCTCTATAGGTAGTCTACAGGGCTCTACACGCTCGCGACGTGCACCCACTTTGCCCGCTTGGCAGGGACCCACTTGCTTACATACACTCTATAATCTACTCTTGGAGCCATTCGACGACTTGCTGCCATCAGGTTGTTCAGTTTCACGACAGGGGCGAAAAGAGCTCATTTTGGTGTTGGAAAATGAACTTTACCTAGTGCCATTCGCCATATTACGCAGCTCTAAGGAAGATGGCGAATACTTATCAGAACGTTGTTCAATAATTACGATACCCTCGTTGCAATCGCTCCGTTTGAAGAGCAAAATCCTACGCACACGTGAACTTACAGAAAATCTAAGCACCGCCTTGGTAGTCGGCGGTCCACGTATACCTTCCGTACTGTCCGAAACGTGGGGTTGGTCGGAATCACCTGCTTCGCTGCAAGAAGCCGCTATGGTTGCTGATATGCTACAAGCAAAAGCCATTGCAGGCTGCAATGCCACCAAAGAAGCAGTTATATCTGAGCTACCAACTGCAGAATGTGTACACTTTGCCGCTAACCTCAGCTGGAAACTGGGAGCGGTAGTGTTAAGCCCAGGCGATGTGGTGGACTCGCAGACACAGAAACGTTATTATCAATCAACGGCTAGTGCTGGCGTACAGGAGGAGGAAACTAATGAACTTTCGGGTGGCAATATAGAATTGCCACAACTCTCAGACTTTATACTGTCTGCTGCAGATGTGCTCACCATGAAACTCAACGCTAAGTTGGTTGTGTTGAGCTCCTATCACTCGATTGAACCCATTACTGGTGCAGGTGTTGCCAACTTGGCAGGTAGTTGGCTATGTGCTGGGGCAGGAGCCGTACTTATATCACTATGGCCAGTACCCGAAACAGCTGCCAAAATATTATTGCGCGCGTTTTACTCCGCGCTCTTACAAGGTGCACGCGCTGCTAGGTAAGTTCCTTCTAGTATGAGTATAAACAGGAATAACTCTCTTTCTTTTAATTTTTCACAGAGCTCTCGCCGAAGCCATGCAGACAGTCCAGCACACTAAACATTTTGCTCATCCTGCCAACTGGGCTGGTTTCCTTCTAATTGGTGGTAATGTGCGTCTTTCCAATAAAGTTGCCATGATGGGAAATGCACTGTGTGAACTTATGCGTACACCCGATAAATGTCGCGATGCGCTACGTGTCTGCTTACACCTGGTTGAAAAGAGCTTACAACGCATACATCGTGGTCAAAAGAATGCAATGTACACAACACAGAAGAGCATTGAGAATAAGGCAGGACCAGTGGGCGGTTGGAAAGATCTTCTGATGGCAGTAGGTTTTCGCTTTGAGCCTGCTGCTAATGGCATACCATCAAGTGTTTTCTTCCCGCAATCCGATCCAGAAGATCGGCTTTCACAATGCTCCGCTAGCCTACAAGCCTTGTTGGCATTGACACCGCTCACTTTGCAAGCGTTGGCAAAATTAGTCAATAGCGCCGATGTGGCAGATGATATCATTACACTTATAAGAAATGTTTTGGCACAATTTCCGCCCAAAGGTGCCGCTGAAACGGAGGCCTGCATAGAGATTCCCTTGAGTGTGCGCTTGTGGCGCGTGGCAGGTTGTCACGAACTTTTGGCATCCATTGGTTTCGATCTTACAGAGGTCGGTCAGGACCAAGTAACACTACGTACAGGCAAACAAGCGAACCGACGCAACTGTCAATTTGTACTGCAGGCTTTGTTGGCACTATTTGGTAAGTTAATGTGATGTAATCTGATTGGAACTCTTTTAATTAATATCTATCATACATTCTAGATACTCAAGAGGCACCAAAAAGCTTAGGTTTGGACTCATCCAGCAGCTGTGAATCGCTCGCTGACGAAACACACGCCGAATTGCAAGTATCTGTATCCAATCCAGCACTCGCGCTAACATCAACACCTACAGCAACTACATCCCACCTTTCGGGAGATACAACCAAACCCTTGGGACTTGGTTTGCCATTGCCACCACTTAATCGCACACGCGTGATTAGCAGTAGCGGCAGCGCATTTATATCGTATGTACGCCGTCGCGGTGAACCTGATGGTGGACGTACTGACACCGAATCTATACCAAGCGCGCCAGACAGTGCTGGTTCAGCACTTTATCCCACGCAGGATTCTAGCTTGGCCAATACTACTGACAGCGAATTATCAGATGGTTACATCTCGCAAGCGCATATTAATAAAACCACAGGACCTCGTTTAGGTTACTCCAGCTTACGTGCACCCGTGCGCGTATCACGTCCTGGTGGTGGTGGTGAAAGTGATGCAGCATTTACTCCCAGTCCTCCGGTGACAACACAAAATCCAGTGGAGCAAAATGTATCCATGGCGTTAGCACATCAAACTCGTATACGTAATCTTTATTCAAGCGCAGGTATGAACTATCTAGGTGATAGTGTTATTCCAGAAATGAGTGTTGTGCCAAATGGCATTTCCCGACGTCCAGACAGCTCCAGCTCAGCTAGTTCCACCACCGACTGGGAAATATCGGGACATGCAACGGTCTTACGACGTAACAATCAACCACCCCCGCATCCTGGACATATGCCTCCACTGCCACCACCTAGACAAAACCTACCGTTGGTCGACAGTTTACGACCTGTGCCACCAATGGCTCCTGTCTACAATAACCTTGGACCCACTACATCGTTGGTCGGTCCCACCATGTTATCAGCTAACTTGGAATCTACAAGCTCTGAATCAGAAATTGAGCGTGGACTTGAATTAACTCAGACGCCGATGTCACACTTCCGTCTTAAACCTAAAATAAAACTGGGTAACGCACAGTCATCAGTGGCTGCACGTCTTAGCAAAGAGCATGCGCTCTTCATGGATCGACTTAATATACGTACAGAAGCTCCTACAAATATGAATACGAACCACCAAGGTGCTTCTGGCACAGCCAACGCACTTGCTGGTAGTCGCAAGCCTTTAAGTCTGCCCGAAGAAGACGATAATGCGCTTATTGTAAACGCATCCAACCTTTACTTCTCTCAAGCCGATACAGAGCTGCTAAACGAGGCAAAGAAAGACCTCAAATCAGTAGCCACAAATGCTACGACGGCAATAAGCAATCAAAGTGTTGCATCCAAAGAGGCGAGCAAAGTGAATCAGAAGAGTATACAAGACTCAATAATGCGGCATATGAATCGTGAAACTCCCACCATCTCGGAGGTATACCATGAACGTAATCTGGGTCTAGGCCTAGCGCCACCACTCTCCAAATTACTGCTAAGCAAGAACTACGACGATGAACCCAGTGTAAGTAGCAGCAGTAGCAAACTCAGCAATACTTGCACCATAAAGAGTATTGTTGATGCTGTGAATGAGCTGGAACTCAGCGGCACCTCCTCCTCATCATCAGTGAGCACAGCTAATACGAAAACTATGAATATCCCACCACACAACACAGCCAATAGTAACAGCACCCCGACTAATGCCAACAGTAACTGTGGCGCTATTAATACAAACAGCAGCAACAACAATGGAAATGTGCACAATACCGTCGCAACCACAAAAGAGACTTGCTCCATTTGTGGTGAACCCGCAGACATCATTTGTCGTTGCAAAGCGGCCACGGTACAAAAGAAAGGTACGCTCAAACCCTGGCTAAGCAATGTGCCTTCAAGTATAGTGAAAGCCAGTGAACTGACCACCGCCGACATATTAGAACGACAGCATAAGATCAAAATGAATGTCGGCACTATCAAAACGAAAGCCGAAGTAGTCACAAATATGACTATGACGAATGTTAAACGCGCTAGCAGCCCCTTTAACGAGTTCTGCCGCCGGGATGAGGGTGATGGCAGATCCGTGGCGGACTCACAATGCAGCAGTACGTACAAAACGGCGGCGGCAGTGTTGGGTAATAATACTAATGGAAATGGTGGCACAACGAGTAACAAGGAAGGAGCAAAAAGTGCTACCCAAACTGGAAGCAACACTGTGCTGGGTAGAAAGTTGTAAAGAAGTATGAAAAATAAGATCGCGTCTACCAAAACAATATTGAATTTATTTACGACGAAATTCTTCATATTACAATTACAAATAATCGAACATACGTATGCAAAGCACTGAGCTCCTGACTGGAACTGAGCTGATAAAAAACCGACAATATATATCGTCGAAGATTTTTGTTATGCAGGAAAACAAGGAAATAAAGCTTATTCAAGCTTAAACTAAAGTTTAACTTTCAAAGTGTTATAAACCAAGTTTATTTTCAAGAATAATTAATTAATTATATTCATATTTCAAATTGAATACTTACGATCACGGAGATTTTGAGGAATTTTAAAATAAGCAAATAGGCAATAATTATCTAAAGAGTATTTTTAATCATAAATAAAATATTATTACAATTAATGTTTTCAATTTGTTAGTAAAATAATTAAAAATCTTTAAATATTTCTAAAGGATAACAAGAAGTAAAGTGTATTTTACTAGAAGTTGTACAGTTTTAGGCTTAGAATACATATTTCTTAAACTTAAGCTATTTTTGTTTTTTTGACCATCATACATTAAACCGTTAACTTGCCGTATCTTTTACATTATTTTTATGTAAGTATTATTTTCTGTATTGATTTTGAACTAAAAGACTCAATTGTGTATTAGTTAAGTGCGATTTGCATTTATTTTAATAAATATAAAATACTGTAAAATTAAACTGTATTTTTAATCAAACGTGATAAGAAGTCAAAACAGTGGAAAACGTAATAAACACCATTACTATGAGTAACTATGAACTCTTAACCAATTATTTTGATCACCAAAATATACCACTAAATCAAACTTATCTGACAGACATTATATTAGGAACAAATTCCAACCTCAAACAGCTACTCTCCTGTCTAATCTCTCACGTAACGAATTAAAATAAAAAAAACATCAACTGTGACACCATAAATCACAGATCTCGCTGAAAAAAAATTAAAAGTACAAAACTGCAAGGTCACGTTTTCAAAAGAATTCCAATAAGAAACATTTCCTATCAAAGCTCGCGTGCAGGATCGTAGTCAGTTAGCCTAGCAAAAATATAATCTTTCTCTGATAGCTTCATAATTTTAACTAACTGAAATGACCCCAGGACTTTTGTGTAGACATAAATCACAGCAGTCTGCTCGCAATGATTTAGTATAGTTATTTTCTATATACTTATGTATGGACATAAATCATAGTAATCGGCATGAATTAATTTTATATAGTAATTTTCTATATATATTTAATTGTTATGAGATTTTAATTGTTTGTCATTTTTTGGTTTGCGATAAGGAAATAAAGAAATTACTCAAATAAATAATAGATTCCGATGCTGTAAACAATTTTTTTAGTGGCTATAAATAATTGCAAAAGTAGGCGTAGAATAGATTATTTGGGCAAAAATGGGAATTTCATTTAGCATATCAATACCAATTAAAAAAATTTATATATAAAAATAAAAAAGTGTATAAAAGTAAAATTCTTAAAAACTATATAAAATATAACAAATTTTTGACAGAAAAGTAATAATTTTGCGAACTTACCTATTAACTAAATACGGCTCACTAAAAAGGCGATTCCAAAATATATTTTACATTCATAGATTTATTGGAGTTTTTCATAGTTAAAATGTTTAAGCAAATAACGTCAATAAGAATTTTTTAGTTTATACATTTTTTAATTTAAACATTATTCTTAAATTTACACTTTTTGCACAAACTTTTGAACAACAAAACATGTGGCGCTTATTTTTTTGCACTTAAATATATTAATGGCAATTACTGCTCTTTTAGATTAAATTTTTAAGTAATACACTATTTTTTTAGCATTTATCATAAATTTTCTGACATTTATAATTTTCTACACTTAAAATGATTAATGGCATTTACTGCTCTTCTCTTTTATTTTTATTTTTTTTATTAAAACACTATTTTTTTTTTTTAAATAACACACATTTTAAATTGATTTTAAAAACTTTTTTTTATACATTTTAACTTATTTGCTTAATTTAATTTTTTCACAGCCACCTTATATTCTTAACGAAACACACTTTGATAAATTTTTATTATTTGATTTAACTTTAATGGCATTTTCTGCTCTTTTATTAAAGCACATTTTTTTAATTAAAACGATTTTCTTTTACTTATTTTATTAATCTGCATTTTTCTGCACATTTTTTACGAAAAACACTATCACTATATATTTTTTACGAAACAGACCTTTTTTTATTTTTTTATTACTATATTTTCACTTAAAAGGCATTCACTGCTCTTTTCTTATATATTTTTTTATTTTTAGCTTCACACCTTTTCCAACTTTTTTACAAAATACACCTTTATCACACATTTTTCACATTTCTTATTTTATATTTATTTATTTTTTAATGGCATTTATTGCTCTTTTTTTATTGAAAGCCTTACTTACTTTTTTCACTCACTTTATTTATATTTTTTTTACTTTTTTGCTTATTTTACACTTTTTATAGCACACATTTTTACAAAAAACGCACTTTTTACTATTTTCATTTTAACGGCATTCACCGCTCTTTTTGATTATTTTTATTAACACATTATTTTTTTTTTTATATTTTGCACATTTTTTTTATTTCACTATTAAACATCAATTACTTTTCTCATATTACCACTAGCGCTCTTTTAGATATTTTGCCTTACACTTATTTCTCATTTTAATCAACTCTACCGCTATAGATTTCTTACGAAACATTCTTTTACTTTAAAGGTCTTTAGTATTTTTACTATTTAGTATGATATGTGTACTTTTCCAACAGTAAACAACTTGAATAGCACTCTTATATCCATACCGTGCATGTTTATGCATGTTCTGATAAACTCACAGTTACATACCACTGGGATTTGATTTGGCAAGTATAAGAATATTTCCGCATGTTTTGCAAATATTTCATCAAATCCAGTTGCACACAAGCACAGTTAACATATTTTGAACAAAAAGTCAAGCTGCATTTAAGTAAACCTTTACAATTTAATAATTTGATAATGCAGCAAATTGCAAGCGGTTTCCAACGAGTAACGGAAGAACTGAAAAGGAGAGAAACAAGATGGTGAGTGTGACTGGGTTGCAATAAGTGACGATTGGCAGCATTTTTTGCAATTTCAAATTTTTAGAACAGTGCTGCCAAATATTCGTACGGATATTTAGTAAAATGTTCGTTGCAAGTAAAATTTGTGTATACATGCATACACATACGAGTATAGGAATATGCAGACAAATGACTATAGACCTGTATTTCAAAATTGGAGGAGAAATAAGAAATTAAATACTGAAAATGTTAACTAAATATGCTCATCGCTGTTTTTCTTATTTCGTAACTGTTATGGAAAGTTTCTTGTATATAAGTTTTCTATTATTATTATAGAACAATTTGTATCAATTTTACAAAAATAACCATATGAAGGCGAAAAAGAAGGAGAAGTATGAAAATATTTTATTTAATTTAAAAAGATAAATGCTTAACAGTTGCTTAGTTATTTTGCGAAGGTACATTTAAATAGATTTTAATATTTGCCATTTATTATTAAATTATTTTTGAACTAAAGTTTAGGAGTTTAATCCGTAAAATATCCCTATAATGTTGAAAACATGGTCAGAATGATTTATAATTATTTATCTATTAAATTCTACACTTGGTTTTCTTTTTTGACATCGATAGTTCAAAGCATTTTAAGTCGTTTATTAAACTGAACTTGTCTGGTATTAGTTTTCGTTTAATATTAAAATTATATTAATTATTATCAAAATGATCGCCAAACTGTGTATCTATTTACATATATATTCTTTAATTACTAATTCGATAATCAAAACCAATTACACTTGTCTTAGCAGACAAATAAAAACAACTTCGCAACCCTTCCGACGCCATCAGTGCGGACCGCGGCGTTCGTGTCAAAGCAATTCACTCTTATTTGCTTTTAATAAGTGCATTTCTGCATAGGTAACACACACTTCATAAAATATAAACACTACTGAACACATTTAGCAAAAATTTGTAGTAAAATGCTTAATTAAACTTAATAAAAACTCACTTTTAACCAAACGTAGTCAAGACGCTGCTGCAATCACGCGATGTCAAACGATGAACTGTTACATAGCGAAGGTGCAATAAATAAGGAATAACGAATTGACAGACAGTGTTGCCAATAAATATCGTTTTCTGTAGTGTCTTTCTTCCGCTGGCATTTCAAATAATAGTGGAAGTCGCGATAAATAGCTTTTGCTCTTCCGTTCTACACACGTACACACATTTATGGACATGCACACAAACAAGTGTGACAACAGTGGTTTGTTTACATTTATGGACTGGCGTAATAGAAATGGCATAAGTTACAATTCACAGCTTCCTATTTACCTATGTACATTTTATCGTTTAAATACGTACATATATAACAAGTATGATTTGTTGTTTTTCTTTAACTAATGTTTTACATAAATACTTGAAGATATTGTGTGTTTGAAGTGTGTTCAGTTAAAGAGCTGTTGCATTCAATTACAACACGTGTGTGTGATAATTTATAAGTTTCTTCAATTGAAATGTGCAAAAAAGAAAAATTTAAGTGAAATTCTACAATTGCCCAGCTGTTGTACGATAAAAATAGCGCGCACAGTATTCAAAATGGAAACAATTAATTATCTAATATTGGAGAAAGAATCGCAGATACATTGTCAGGGGCACGTCTGCCGTCAAGTGAAACTGGATTGTGGCGGAAATTGTCACGAAGCTTGATGAGATGAATGAAAGTGTTGGAATTTGATCTGAGTAAAACTTGGGGAAGCGAAATTATTAAATAGTGTGATAGTGAAAAGTTAGATGGCCAGTTGCTGGCAGCTAATTGAGGTTAAGTTGATTTGCCATGAGATTTTTGGTTATAAGTGTACATAAATAGCTTCAATGTGGCAAACTTAGTATATGAAAGAAGTGCTTAGTGCTATTGTACGGTGCTTCAAGCGTCCCAATAACTTTTCAGCCCGGTTATCACATCAGTATGATATATTACCTTATAAATATATGCGCTTATCATTAATTGATCCTTATTTTTTAGTCTGCCATAACTTCGCAGCGATAAGTCAAGGTCAAGCGCCGGATGCTTTGAAATTATGACTAATAATGCAACAACTAATATTAATTAAAATATATGTAAGCTGCCAACAAACAAGAATTTGCTCCTATTGCAGCGATGAATCTTAGAAGCGTATGTGAGTAGACATAACGCGCGTACAGCAAACAAATTTTCAATTTAAATCGATTGAGAATTGTTAAATGCATATTTTTGCGTTTCAGGACATTGACTGGCTGTATATACATATGAGTATATGTATGCTTGTATATAAGTATATTATATTCCAATAAAGAGACGTATGATTGGCTTTTTATGAAGAACAGCTCAATGAATGCAGAAACACTACTTGCAGCTTTGTGGAATATTTTGAGGAGTTTAAATATATAATATAATTTTTCTTAAGCAAAATTTTAGCATGATTAAGATTCTGTGTTCCTAAATTTAAATTATAAATAAAATGGACCATCAGTCTACGCTTAAGAATGTCTTGATTAAGAATGCTTTAATCTGTCTACGTCAGTAATGCTGATAACACATATTGATGTGTAATGCTTGCGATCCCAAAAATTTAACGAGCTTTTAGACAAGTGGGCGTTGTCGCAAAGGCGAGTTTTTTGGTTTTTTGAGCGCCAAAAATTTATATATTTATAATCAATAGTCAAGGGAATTGGAGGTGTTGCTGTGGAAGATCTGTAAGCTGATAACAACTGGAAAAAATTTAAATTTTGAGGACACTTGACATTTATATAAAAAATTCAAAACAAGATGTTATATATACGTATATGTATGTATGAGTATAGTTGAGTATTTTCAACTACGAACTAAAGTACTTTAGCGATAAACTTATCAAAACAGCGCAGATTATCAAATAATTGGAAAATACTCGCAACTGATTAAAATATATGTATGCATGATTGAATAGTTGTTCTAGCACAAATACACATATTTACTAGCTTGACGTTTGTAAACAATACTAAGCATGTCAACAAGGTATCGCGTGCCGCAATACATACATACATACACACGAATATACGTAATTAGTATTTAAAGTAGTATGAGTTATCTTAATGGAAAATTATTAACAAATTAATTGTTATGACTGCATATACATACAAACATACATATAAGAGTTTATACATATGTCAGGAGGAGTATATTTTGTAATATTTCTTATATTGGCAGCCACTCTGCATTATCAGTTGGGTGAAGAGTATGCAATAAAATAAGGATTCAAATTTTTCTACATTATCTTCAAGAATAATTGATTTTAATAACAAGCTGTTGTTTTTTGGAATTATTTACTTTTATTAATATATATTAATATGCAAGAATATTTGTTTAGTTGTTTTGTAATTAAAAAATCGCAAAGCATAAGTAATACATAAATACATAGGTACATATACATATGTATGTATTTGTATGCATATACATTTACATATATGTCTAAAAATAGCGTTATTTTTAACAAAACTCACAGGCAGCATTTTAATTGATTAAATTACGTCGACAACAAATCAAACTTTACTCAAAATGCGTAGCTGCGCAACAACAACAAGCAAAAAATCGGTACAGCGATAATGAATTTGAACACTGCGAATTTCCAGTATTAAAAAGGATATAGTGAAAACCGTTTATTAAAAAAATGAAAAAAAAAAAATGAAAAAAATTAATAAAAAAAATCAAACAAAATAAATAATAAAAGCAATATAAAAAGATTAAAAAAAAAATATAAACAAATAAACTTAAAATAAATAAATAAAAAATAAATAAAAACAAACTTAAAATAAGAAATTAAAAAAGTAAATTATATAAAAAAATCAAATTAAAATAAAAAATTTAAAACAATAAAAAAATTAAATAAAAATAGAAAGAAAATAATTAGAAAATAAATAAACGAAAAAATTTAAACTGATAAAAACAATAATAAATGGAAAAAATAAAAACTAGAGAACTAATAATAAAAAAAAAAAATAATTAAACAAAAATATTAAAAAAAAACAATAAAATATAAAAAAAAAAATAATAATAATAATAAAAAACATAGTGAAATAAATTCTAAAAAATTTATATTTGAAACAAAGAAATCAATGAAATAAAAACTAATAAATACAATAACTATAAAGCTTACGTAAAAATATTTTTAAGCTTTATCAGCTGAGCGTGTATGTTTGTATGCATTTGCGTTCGGATGCATATCATTAAGCAATAAAAACGGAACTTAAAAAAAAAAAACGAAGTCTTTTTAATTTATAAAGATTAGAAATTCCGCGCTGACGATTACGAGTATGTAGTAGCACCCGTTTTACGAGTAAGTGCTTTATCACAAATTTTATTTTTTTTTTTCAATATTTTTTAATGTTGTTTTATTTGACCATTGCTCGCCTCCATGGGACTGCACTGCCTGTGCGGTAATCGGTTGATTGCCGCCCGCCAACCGATCGTACATCCGATCGGCGCTCGCTGAACGTCTTCGCATTACCTTCGCGCACCTATAAAAATTGCTCCGCGTTGTGCTCAACAACTCAAAAGTGCCTTAGAGCTTGTAAAGTGCGGAACGTAAGCGATTGTACGTGAAAATATAGAATAAATTAAAACTGAAAGGACTTTTCTTAAGTGAAAAAATAATAATAATTAAAAAAAAGTGTTTTTGTGATACGTAATTAGTGATTATCCTTAAATATGCGTCTCTTGTTGGATAAGGTAAAGACGAAAAGGATTTGTGCAATTATTTTGACAAAAATTGTAAAACTAAAAAATATTTTTCTAATTTTTTAATCACTTTTAGAAAGTGAAATAAATTTAAAAATAATATGTTTTCAAAAAATTTTAATAAAATCAATTAGAATGCAAAAATATATGCATTTCTTTAATAATAAAATTAATATTTAATTTTTTAATAATTTTAGAAAAATATATAAGCAAAAAATAATCGATAACTTAAAAAAAATGAAATTTAAAGGCATTTGGGATATTTTCTATAAAAATGCATGAAACTTTTCATACATAAAAAATAACATCGGACCTAAAAATTAATATAAAAAAATATTTAGTGAAATTTTTGTTTTTAAATTTACTAAATTTGTTTTGTCGTCAAAATTTTATATGTATATACTACATATTTCAATCGTTTTCGAAAAAAATTTGTTATAATTGAATTTTTTTTGTAGCAAATTGAACTCATCGATCCTTCGGAGCTCTTGCGTCCTGAACCTGCTTTTGCCGACAAATGTCCATCGAAATTCCGTGATTACAGCATCAATGAAGAAGATCCTTTGAAGGAGCGTGTACGCAGAACCTATCGCGCAATGCATCTTAATCAAACAGTGGACTTTGTCAAAGGTAAACGGACAATTGCGAAAAATTCACAAAAAAATTTTAAATAAAAAAAATTTCAAAATTTTTCAAATTTACAAAAAATTATCAAATTTTTTTAAGAATTAAAAAAAAATATTAACCATAAAATTTTCAAAATTTTTTGATAATTTCAAAATAAATAATTTTGAATAAAATTTCAAAAAATTTCAAATAAATGCTGAAACTTTAATTAAGTGACTAAAATGTTTAAGCATTACCTTGAAGTACCACATTTGCACTCATGCAGCCAATCACTCAAGCTCTCACTATTTCTCTTTCACGGTCTCACACTGCAGGTCGCCATGAGCGCTGGCTGAAATTCAATACCTTCCAGGCTACCGTGCGCGAAGCACTCGAGAAGCTCAACGATCTAGTTGACGAATCTGACCCCGACATTGATCTGCCGAACATCGTGCACGCCTTCCAGGCGGCCGAGCGCGCACGCGACGAATACCCCGAGCTCGACTGGCTACATCTGACCGCGCTCATACACGATCTCGGCAAAGTGATGGCTTTCTACGATGAGCCACAATGGGCTGTAGTGGGTGACACCTTCCCGGTGGGCTGTGAATGGGGCGAACACATTGTCTACCGCGCCGACAGCTTCGAAGGTAATGTCGACGGCGAGAATCCCAAATACAACACGAAATATGGCATTTATGAGCCAAACTGTGGTGTGGACAACTTGTTGTTGTCCTGGGGACACGACGAATACATGTACCGTGTGTTGAAACACAACAAAACTAAATTGCCACAAGTGGCATGCAACATTATACGTTTCCACTCATTCTATCCATGGCACAATGGTGGCGACTACAAGCATTTGGAGGCACCAGGCGATGAGGAGACCAAAAAATGGGTGCTGATATTCAAGTGAGTGCACGAGAGAACTACAAAAAGTTCAAAATAAAAAATATAGTTTAAATGATTTTACTAACATTACCTCTCTCTTCCTATCTGCGCTCTTTTGCTTACTACAGCCGCTACGACCTGTACACCAAGAGCGAGAAGGTGCCCGATATTGACGCTCTGTGGCCTTACTACCAATCGTTGATTGACAAATACTTGCCCGGTGTCTTGGAGTTCTAAGTCAAGGGCGCCGGCAACGACTTGAGCTACTCGAATGCAAATGGCGCCAAACTCCAAAGTGACAATCACCTCAAATTGATCTGGAGCTCTAACTACATATTGTACATACATGCATATACATATTTACCGTACTACTTAATTAGACTAGTTTATAATTTTGAAATAATTAGTTTTTAAGCTTTTAGACGGCAACGGTACGTTGTACATATAATATATACATACATAGATACTCGTATCCAGAGCTGTTAATAGACTTATACATTTTTTTATACAAGAGAATGTTTTTATCACAAACAAGAATGTTAAAAAATATATAAAATAAATGAGCAATCACAATTTTTGTCTTTTTTAATTCATCAACAATATTATATTTTCATTAATATGAAAGAAACTATAAAAACAAAACAAACAAAAAATGGAGAATCAAACAAGATTCAAAATATTAATAAATACGAAAAATTTAAAAAGAAAAACAAAAAACCAAAAAAATATATATTTAGAAAAAAAAAAAATAAAAATATTAAAAAAAAAAACATAAAAAATAATTATAAACACAAAAAAATATTACAAAAATACAAAAAAATATATATATAAAAATAAAATATAAATATTAAAAAATAAAATAAAAAAATTGAAATAAAAATTACAAAAAAATAAAAATAAAAGAAAATTAAAAACGAAAATAAAAAACTTAAATATTATAAAAACAAAAATAAAAAAATTAATTTTAAAAATGTTGAAATAGGGAAAAATTTCAACACCAAACGTTTTTAAATTTAAGAACTAAACTGAAAAACAAAAAAATTTCAAAATGGCAAAATGGCAAAATAGAAGAAAAGAAGAGAAAAGAGAATAATAAAAAGTACAAAATGTTCAATAATTAATAAGAAAAAATATATTTATTGTTTAACTGTTATGTATGCCTATTCTTTTATTTTTTACCTTTTTAATTGTTTAGATATTTTACATATCATCTTAAAACAAAAATAAATAAAACAAAAATTTTAAATAAAAGAAATTAAAAAAATCGTATAAAAAAATAAAAAAAAAACAATATAATATAAATAATAATTTTATTAACTTAAAAAAAATACTAATAAATATTTTAAAATATTAAGAATTAAAACAAAAATTACTTTAAAAAATTAATCAAAATATCTAAAATTAAAAGATTAAAAACTATTTTTAATGCAAAAAAGTTGGAAAAAAGATGTAATAATTAATAAAAATAATTATTAAAAAATATTTTAAAATAAAAATAAATAAAAAACAAAAAAAAATTTAAATATAAAAAATTTCAATAATATTAAGCTAAATATTAAAAAAGTATTTAAAAAAAATTAAGAATTATAAAAAATATTATTTTATTTGGTTTTTTGCCTTTTTTAATTTTTTTAAATATTTGATTTCCAATTTTGAAGAGTGTTACAATTTTAAAAAATGTTTATATATTTTTGTTATTTTCGCAAATTTTCGCAAATGTTTAAACATTTATTTCATAGAACAATAAATTTATGTAAATGCAATTATGCATAATATTTCGCAATTTCATCACAAATTCTTAAGCCAGCATCACGTTTCCAGTATCGTGAATAAAATATTATCGCAAAAACAAATAAAAATATATATATTTAAATATTTCTGCAAAGAAACGCCGATAAAAATGTCTTCCTCTTAGCCTTGAGAAATTCTTGAGAAGCAATGATAAGAACACACAAGTGTATTTATATAAGACGCTTTATTTCCATATACAAATTCCAGCGTTAACAAACAATTACACTAACAACGATATGCAACACGTGTCACATTCGACTTACATAGCTAATATGAAAGAGAAATTCAAAATAAAATGCATTTTTGATAGGCTTGAGTCGCATGCCGCGCCGCGCCGCGTACACACATCGTCGGCCGCGTCACAGCGTAAGGCAGCGCAGCGCGCACCCCATGTTCGCTGCCTTATCGCTCAGCGGCGCGACAAAATCCCCCATAACGCGGCTGTTATCACTGCTGATGTCACCCGCTAGTCTACTTTTGAGTGGCGTCGGTGTACGGCCATTGGCGGTGCGTTAGCGTTCATGCTTCGTCTTCTTCCTGTCTTTGCGCGTGGGTGTGTCGTAACGGCGCTGTGTGGGCGTTTTGGAGCGGTCACGTTCACGTTCCCGTTCGCGCTGCTTGCCATCACGTTGTGCGCGGCGCTCGCGGTGTTCACGTTCGCGCTCACGCTCCCACTCACGATCGCGTTCCCTACGCGCCTCCACCGAAGCGCTGCGTTGACTACGGCTTTGTCTTTTGCTAGATTGGCGTTCACGCTCATATGCATCGTCGCGGTCGTGCGCTCGTTTGCTCTTATGCTGGCGTTCATGTCGGCGGTCGCGCTCCTTATAGTCTTTATACTCTTCAGCCAAGTTTCTGCTATCACGGCTGTGCGCGCGTTTCTTCGATTTCTTTTTGCGACTGGCAGATTTTCGTGATTTGGATGACTTTCGACTTTTGGATTTTTTAGCCGTCTTCGAGCTGGACTTGTGTCTGCGATGCGACCGCGAGCGCTCAGTGGTAGCATCAGCATCTGCGCTGTCATCGCTCAAATAAGTGGTCACTGAAGCGGATGCAGTTGACGTTGACGACGTACTCGATATGGACTCCGTTGAGCTGTCGCTGTCATCTTCATCGCCCTCCGTCGATGGACTGTACGTGCGACTGCGGCGCCGCTGCTTCCTGGTACGCTTTGTGCTGCTTGCTGGTAGCTCGTCCGGTGAGCTATCACGTGCGCGTGAGCGTAATTGCCGTTTACGTTCGGGGCGTTGCTTCGGTAACGTGAGTCGTGAGATGGGCTTGATTTCACCCACCAGCTGTACATCGTCATCATCGGAGACGGTCACTGTAGCAGCAGGTTTACGTTTGCTATCTTCTTTGGCAATTTTGGCTGGATTGCTGGGCGTAGGTTTGGTCGTAGCGCCGGCGATATGTGTTGTGGGTATCTCAATCAAACGCAATTTAGCCTCCTCATCCGATTTGCCATCGTCCTCGGGGCCGTAAGAAGTTATCGGTATGGAATGTACAGATTCCTCAGAGTCAGTGGCATTTTCGTCGGCATTCGCATTGGCATTATCCATTTCGCTTGGTGAACTCTTGGCAGAGTCGGCAGTAGAGGGCGCGCCTATGTTGGGCGATTGAGAATTATTGAAATAGGATGAGCATGAAAGGAATTTCAAAATCTAACTAATAACGATGCTTCAATGACTTAATTTAAATTCTTAACTACATATTTATGATCACTAAAGGTAGAAGTGAAGCCAAGAGTTAAAAAATAGCGCCGTAAGATGGCGCTGATTCGAATGGAAAATTTTTTATGTAAGCGACCAGTTTAGCACCACAACTTTTTTACTACGTTTCTTTGGTCTAAATATCTCTATGGTTCTTACAAACGAAGAGTCCTAATGAATCTAAAAAATATATTTAAGCCCAGTGGCTTCAAAAAAGACATACAAATCTTCTAATTGTACGATTTTTGCTCGCTATGAGGCTTTAATGAGCTGAAGCCATATGTGCGACGAGCGAACACCGTAGAAATACTATCATTAGCCACCGGTGACTGGGGCTCTTCTGATAACAGCGAAATATATTTTTGAAATGTGCCAATTATGCAAATATAATGATCATAAATTATTCAGCAAAAACGGTTTATGTGTTTTGCGATTGATAGGAAAGTTGCAAGAGATTTTGATACTCATATTATTTGGATTTTTCCAGATTTACTTGCTTCTTCAGACCTTCCATGCTTTTTCGATTTTTTTTTATTTCTCCCCATAAGTAGTGTCGCTGCACCAAACCGCTATCTTTATGTTAAAAGTATGAAAAAGCTGTGAGAGACCGAGAGATTATAGGATACGACTACAGTTTAAGTTCACACGACAGGACTGGGGTACAAATAACTGGATCAAACTGGCAAATTTTATGCGCCCAAGGACCGTTAGTTCGGCAGCTTCATCGAATATGAATAATGTTTTCTGGCACTACAACAACAACAACAATCCTTTAAATGACGTCCAACATAAAATTCTACTAGTAAAGATGTTGTTGTTGATGTAACGGTTATTAAGACCCTGTTTGGAAGGAAGGGCGTGAGTTCATTGTCATCGAAACAGTCTAACGGGGGGCCCAGGAAGCGTGCTATTTCGGCTATTTCGACGTGATCGGACCAAACTGAGAAGATGGTTAGTTAGACAGGGACATAGATATAGTATGTTGAAGTCGATTTTGGATAAGTAGGAGTTTTGCCTGTTACAATATGCAGAACGAAATAGCGGAAGAATCACTCCAACAATTCGAGCTCTTGTTGTTGCTGTTGTTGTTTTAACGGATATTGTATCCCCGTTAGGATGATAAGGTTTCATTGTCATCGAAACAATCTAACGGGAGGCTCAAGAAACGTGCTGTGTCGACGGGGTCGGACCAAGGGAAAAGAGTAAAGATGGGTAGGGTTAGTAGGGCCTGCAAAGAGGTGACCAGCGTCATGCAAAGACTCATTACACACAGGTCATTTGTTGGATATATTGGGGTCTATTCTGGATAAGTAGGAGTTAAACCTGCTACAATATCTAGAACAAAGCTACGCAAGAGTCACTCTCGTTTTTCGTGGCAACTTGAGCTCTTCTTCTGCAATGGTTGGCGGTTTGACTCCCAGCAAGAGATTCAGGGAAGATGTTAATAGCTCAACTGTGAATGGTGTTCAATGTTTGCTTGGTAGCCCTGTTTTACCTTTAATTTGATTTAGAAAAGCCATCGCCTTGCGTTTTCGCTCCAACTGCAATTGCTTCTCCTTGGATAAGGGACCACCCAGTTTCTCGCGCGCAATTTTCGCCAATTTGTCCTTCACCTTTTCCTCGGCTGTGAGCAGATAAAAAGGGATAGAAAATAATTAATAAGTCCTACAATTCTCACCACACTACTGCCCACCTTTTTTCAACTCTTTTTGCCGATGTTGTTGCTGTTGCTCAAATAAGGCATTGCGCTCCATTTCCGCTTTGGAGTTCTTCAATTGCACTTTCGTCGAATTACTGCTGGCTATGCCACTGCTGTAATCGGCGTCATAACGACTGCCGCTAGGCTGATGCTGACCGGACGGCGCGCGCATGCTTAGCAGCGTTGGGCCCGTTAGCACAGCGTTTTGAGTGCTACGACTGCCGACGCTTGCGGCGATTTGCGCATTTCTAGCCATCAGCTGACTCTCGACCAACTGTATAGCCTTCTGCACATGCTCAGGCACCGTACGCGCTTGCCCTGAGTTAGTCGGCTTGGCGGCGCACTCCTCATCATCATCGCTGGGCTCGCGCGGCAAGGCTGGTTGTAGTATGGCGGCTGCCGACTCTTCCTTTGGTTTGATCGAAAAGCAAACGGGCGCTAAGTGAAAATAAAATAAGATAAAATATTTTTGGTAAAATACTTGGTGAAAATACTGCATGTTAAAGCTTACATATCGCTTTTTCGGCCGTCTGCAGTCCCTTTTTGCTCATCAGCGCTGCCGCCACTGCTGCAGCTTTGCGCTGCTTCTGCTCCTTCGATGCGGCATCCTGATCGCCGGTCACTTTGTACAGGTAATAAGGATAAAACTCGTTATCGTAGAGCAGGAATGTGAAACGGTCGACACTTTTAGCGCGCAACGTCTCCTCAAATTGGCGGCCATTCTTCACCACATAAGTGGCGGTTTTATCAATGATATTTTTCAGTGTTTCCGTTGGTACTGGTATAGTGAGCACTGGTTCGGGTTTCGGCTCGGGCGTCGCTTTCGACTGCTGCTCCTCCGCTTCCGACTCCGTATCGGAGGCGTAGTCTTGCGCCAACGCTAAAGCGCTGGTATTCTTCAAAATCTCCACTTCCGTTTTCACATTGCCGCCATTCGATTGCGAATTCGAATTCGAATTGGTGACGTCATCGGGCTCTGCCGACACGTACGTGCTGCCATTGTATTGCAACAACACGGGTGTGAAATTCCCAGCAGTCGGTGTGGTGGGCGTGGGTGAATTCGAGGTAGGCATATTCGCCAACTCGCCATCGAGTACAGCGGGCAGCGGCACGCCTTTAATTTTGCTTATCAACTGCGTATAAGCACAGTTAGCCGACGGCTTATACTTAATGGTGGGCACTGCAATGACTGGCTTGGCAGGCATGCTAGCGGCAACACTTGCACTGGCGTTACTGCTGCTGGTTTTCGGCGACTCCAGCGGCTCCTTTGCTACTGCAGTCTCTGTGGGATAGGTGCCGTTCTTTATAGCATTCAAAAGATATTTGTAGTATGGATTGAGCACGCCATTTATGGCAAGAAAGTCGAATTGTACGTTGTTCGACTGTTTGGCCTTCAAGAGTATCTCCATTTGCATCCCTTGCGAGGCTATAAACCGCGCGGTCTTCTCAATAATTGCATGCTGCTTCATGGTTTCGGGCTATGGAAATGTAAACGTTATTTATTTCGTTTGGAAAATGCGCGCTCAGCTGTGTGGGACTCACCAATTGTATGCTAGCCGGCACTTCGAAGTCCTTGGGCAGACTAAAAGCCTGCTCAGCCTCGTCGCCGCACGGCGAATTGCTGTGCTCCTCGCGATTGGGTCCGTGTGGCACAACACCTGCGCCGCCATCGTTACCATACTGAAAGTCCACTTGCGCATAGCTACCGCCCTCGACATCCTGTTTGAGGCGTTTCAAATCCTCCTCTACAAGTTTTCAGGCGGACAATTTGTTTGTTTGGGAGGGGTGCGTAGGTGGTGTTGTGGTTGTGCGCAAGTAACATTTTCGTCGATGGTCAACCAAATAAAAACAAAAATGGCAGAGAAAGAGAAACCAAAATGAGTCTTCATTGGCAGTGACTAGAAGGCAGCTACGCCTACACAAATTTGCAAAAACGCAATTTGAGTGCACAAAATTATGCGCTGTGGCATAAATGATTTGCTTGAATTTTTCTTTATTTTCTTTTCTTTTTTTTTTTTGATTTATTAGAGGTTTTTCGTGATTTTTTTTTTTTTCTTTGTAGAAAAGATGCTTTTCGTTTTGCAATTGCATTCTCAAAATAAAAGAAAACACGTTACACAAGCATATTTTCCGTACTTTGTTTTGTTATAAATTAAAAAATAAAACAATTTTAAACAAATTGTAACAGCCATTACATTATAGAGAACGTTTAGTATGATTGGTGTATTGTTGACGGCAATGCGTCTAACGGCATGCGACGCTGCTGCTGCGGCTCACATCTGCAATGGAACATTAGTGTGTGGTGAAAAAATGCATATATTTACCTGTAACATGCGCTTGCGCTCTTTTGCACACACCCTGCATTGGACACCGACGCTGGCTGCTGGCTGCAGACTTGCAAGGCATGTGGCTTCCAAATTTTCCGCAAACGGCGTACACGTTTCTTTTTTACAAACTACTTACGTGTTATATATTTGCACTTTTCGTTTTTTCATTTCGCTTTTTCGCATTTACACTATTTCTTAAGCTTAATTAGCTAACAACTAATTAGTCATATCAATGTACAATTGCTTATCGGTCGTTTAGCTTGAATTATTGCATTGTTCTTGTCATATAATATATGCATATAGTACGTAATGACCGTTATTAAATCTTTACACATATTTACAATAAAATTGTTTAAATATAAATCTGTTGTTGTGGTAAAAACATAACTCTTTGCTTAGTAGTTTAGCAGCTTGACGAGCCTTACGACCGGTCCGCCATGCCTAGTAACAGCACTGTTGCTTACCTTGTTGGAGTATATGATCCTCTTCGTTGTTGTATAAGTATAAATAACGCTCTTCCTCGCACAATTGCTCGGCACGTTGCTCATCGGCGCTTAGGTAATCGAGTCGATTGCCGTAGCCGCCCGGCGGCGGTTCATGTTGCGCCAATTCGGACAAAGCACCACGTACGTCATATCTGTGCGTCGGCAGTGATTATTGCGAATTGGGCGTGGCACATATATGCATATATATATGATTTTTATGTGGAGAGTTGGTATATGTGGTTGTATGTTTTTTGTGCGCGCAAGGAAGTAGCGTTCGGCGGATGAAAAAGAAAGATAAATGTAAATTAAAAACAAAAGCCAAAACAAAAGTTTTAAACTAAAAGGTGGTTTGCAGGTTAGGAAATAAAAACATAAGTTATTTTTTAAATATGCAAAAAAATATTAAAAGAAAATGTTATAGTTGTATGTTTACAATGCAGTAAACAATATAACTAAAATATTTTCTTTTGCTATCTTAATGCAGATTTTTTACAAATATAAGAAATTTTCAAATTGGTACAAATGTTGTATACATACCGTTCCTGTTGCTAAAAAAATGATATTTGCGATTAAGTGATTATTAGAAAATAAATTCGTTTACAACGCTACATGATGATGCGAAATTATGATGACAACGCCTCCCAAGTGGGTACACATGGTACAAGCCAAGTTGGCGTGTTTAATTAGCAACACAAATAAATTGCAATATTTGTTACTGTTAAATTAATTCAGGCGCTTTCTGTGTCTGCCGAGTAGCAACCATTTAGATTCACATGTATGGTTGTAATTTAGAAAAAATATATACAAAGTCTGCGGTATTCGCTAACATTTCTCCATACGTATAGTATCAATAATAAATACAATTTTAATGCACATAATTAAGGACTGCGGTCAACATTTTAATTTTAGAAATACGCGTTTGTTAAATGTGATAACTATTATAGATATTTTCGGGTAGAATTGTTAGCGAATTATGCAAAAATCGCTAGTAATTTCAAATAATAATGAAAAAATTGTTTTATTTCAAACAATATTTCTGCCACTTCAATTAATAGTTCATAACTAATTTTCCATTAAAAAAAAAAGATTACGAAAAACGCGTACAATTACGATTTCTATAACAATTCCTTAATTTTTACGGGATTTTTGAAGCTACACTTTCGAAACACTTTTTAAACAATGTACGAGCTCACTGGCAAAAATCGTTAGCTACTAAAATCACCAAATACACAAACATAAAAAATTACAAATGTACATAGTTTAACTTGTATAATAAACTCACAAAACGCTTGACGACATGCTAAAATAAAAAAAGGGTTTGTTAAGATTTTTTAATTTAAAGCAATAACATTATACAGTTCGCGCCGTCTTCTGGCTGTTGTGCTTTAGGACGCGCGTATATGTGATGTAGTTCTCTTGTAGGTTATATTACTATGTAATACATACGGTACTAATGCACGAAAAATCATAATCGTAGATATTAAAGTTTATAGTCAAAAAAAAATTAAATATATGTATTAAATAGTTACAAAAAAGTTACAATAACCTATTTTAAGTAGCAACAATTATTAACCTGTCGATCTTAAGCGTTGTGTCACCCATCCATGGTATCATATGCTTGCCCTGATCGATTTCGCGCGCTTTATCATCGTCACGAAACAATTTACAGGCATATCCAAAAACCAACAGGTCCACTTGACGTGCCTCGCCAGCGTTAAGGCCACCGCTGTTTGATGTTGATGCATAACTATTGTAGGTGCCATTGTTTGAGGAGCTATTGCTACTGCCCCCTTTGCGTAGTATGCCACCAACGCTACCACCAGCATACTCTCGCACGGGCGGGCGTGTTATATTGAAATATGACATTTTATCTACATAAAAACTTGCTGCAATCGCAACACAAACGTTGTTTAGATATTTTGATGATGTTTTACACTATTTTATTGTTAAATTTGCAATATTTTTAATTTTTTCACAAATTTTCCACATCCGCATAAGAATAATCCACTGTCAGATGTGTAAAGATTAACTATTGCAGAGTTGTATAGGAAATGTCATAATTTTCGACGAATAATTGTCAAATTTTCTATTTGTTCGCAAGCGAAAACCACGCACGAATGAATGAATGTTCGTTCACGCGTTTTTGGCAAGAGTTATAATTGTGAACACATCTGTTGCAACAAACTTTTCATTTCATTCATTCGACCCTTTTTGTAAACAAATGCGAAGCATATGATAATAGTGAAGAAGTGTTTATTGTTTCATAAATAGTAGCACATACGAATATTTCGTTTGGCACCAAAAGTTGTGTAGTAGCTGAATTGTTTGGAAAAATGGATACAATGGAAAATGAGGATCCATTTTCTATTGCGCAAAGTAGGAAAATAGACCCGGTCGACAATGAGGATCCATTTTCCACGGCACATATGCCCACAGATTCCTTTGAAGTAACCATAGAAGATATCAATCGCTTAGATGAAGATGATTCACTTGACGAAATTGATGGAGTTGAAGATGACTTGACCATATTGGAAATCGCCATGGCGAAAGCCATTGAAAATGTAAATCCTGCTATCTTCATGCATCTAATATGTCCACGCTGTGGCGAAACATTTCATTCATCTGCCCATTGGCAGCAACACTTGCATAATGTGCACTATTTTAACAATTTAAAAATGTTACCCGGCATTGTAAATGAAGGTGTTACAACTTTTTATACTAAGATTATTTTATAAATTTTTTATTACTTTACTATTATATTTTTAGACGAGAAAACTTATCGTTGCCGGAAGTGTCCGACCGAGTTTAATCATCTTGAGTACCGTAAAATTCTACATCACAGCCTTACTCATATGTCTTTTAATGCTTTCTATAAATGCAGCTTATGTGACCATTTGGAGTATACGAACATGGAAATGGTTAAACATATCAAAAGACATATGGAAGTACATATGCTGAAAGCAAAAATTAATGGCAAACTAGTAAGGACTAAACGATTTTCCTTAAGTGAAGGCATTGATTATGAAAAATTTCTGGTTTATATGTGCCCGCAATGCCAGATAAATTTTAGAAAACATGAAACATGGTTGCAACATATTAACGACAAGCATGCGCTCTTTGCCGAAGAAAAACTCAAATTTAAAGCTATAGAAATGGACGAGTTGGTCGAAAAGAGCACGCATCTTATCACCACTTGCGAAACATGTGGCATCATGTTAACAGCAGACAACTTGGAACAGTGTCAGCGCAAGCATTATCTAACGCACCTACGAAATAGATCTTTCCGTTGTGCAATATGCAATTTGCACTTCAATTACAACAATGAGATTAAGATGCATATGTTATTAATGCACTGCAAAAATGCAACCACTTACGAAGAAGCCATATTGCCCGGCAATTTGCGTCCCAGAAACGCAAAATTTGACATGAATATTAAGTTCCTGCCTGATAAAACGGCAAAATACCTACAGCACATAGAATTCAGTTGTCCAATTTGTGGCGTTAAGTTTGAACATCCCGATCATTGGTGCTCACACATTAATGAGAATCATGATTTCTTCAAAGCACCTTATATGGCATTGATTATAACCAATTTCGGTGCGGCACCTAACGCAACCAGGGCCTGCAAAAAGAGGCGCCTACAACCATATTGTGTTATTTGTGATCGTGTGTTAGATGGATGCAAAAGCTATATACATTTATGGGTTGAACAATTACGCCATGCTCCGTTTAGACCATACAAGTGCACCATTTGCATGGAACAATTTTATTCAATACGCACATTGATGAAACATTTTCGAATATTGCACACCAATTTAGATGGCAGTGTTAACACAGTGCCAAAGCAGCGCAGAATTCATGCTTTGGAAACATAATTAAGTGAAAAATAAAATGTATTTTATGTAAACAGCTAATAAGACCGTTTTTGTTGATTGTTAATACAGGTGAATGCGAATACCTTGGAAAATGTAGCAATAAATGTTTTATTTACATTCAATAAGAGATCTCATAAACAAATATGACAGTTGAAGAGTGTGCCTTCATTCACAATAAACATGTATGTTGTAAACATTGTTGTAATTATTTCAAGAAGAAGAACTAAATATAAAAAATCACCGAAAAACAGAATTTACTTTTTAATTGATAACCAGTCTCCACTACAATTTATATATATATATATATTTATATAAATAAATTATGTCAAGCAAAAAACAACATCCTGCATTTCAAGGGAAGGAATGTTTCAGTCGTATGAATTTTCTCTTCCAAGCGTCCATGCTTATGGCTGGCAAGAACAACGCGTTATCTGCCTACTATGGCGAACTATGCCGAAGTATTGCAAAGAAAGCTGTGCTTAAAATGTAAGTAAATATCACAACACAAGAATCATAGTTACAATTCATTACATTTGCAGTGATCCAAACATAAAGCGGCAGATGTGTAAACGTTGCTCTCTTGCACTAAAACCAGGCATAACCGCTGACTTGCATGCTGAAACGCGGCGGAAGAGACGCAAGTCTTTGAAAAATAGTGATAATGTGGATGAAAACACAAACATGATCTTGACATGCCATCAATGCGGATTTAGACGTCAGTTTATAGTCAATCCAAATTACAATTTTTGGCTGGACAATGAGGAATCTGTGGTGGAGTCGATTACTCTAGGTAACAATAAACCCGAAAGAAAACAAAAGCAGTCACCAATTAGCGATAAGGAAACAAAAGAAACCACTACAAAATAGAAATAAACATTCCACTTTGTAATTTTGACTTTAGGTGAGTTAAATTAAGTGTAAAATATACAACTTGATAGCCATAAAAGTTTTTTTGGAGTATGCATTTTAGATGACAAATTATCTACAGCTTGTGTACTATAATCATTTATAAACTATAATAAAAGGCTTACATGATTGTAAGGTCGGAGATGCAGACAACTTTTTTGCTTGCTAAAACTCCACGTCAGCCCTTGCACTTGATCTGTTTTCACTACGTCTAATTAACAAATGCTGACTTATCAAAATGGCACTGCTTATCGATAAGGGCACAAACGTGCCCAACAAATTGTCCTCTTAATCATTCGCGAATTATCACGCAATTAATTAAGATGTTCGCTAGGCAATTTAAAATTAATTTCTTGTGCAATTTGCCGATCTCACGCTACTATCCGACATATAAGCGCCTACTTAGCGCATCTTTAACAGAGGGAAATGTAGTTGTCGTGCAGCAACCGAATGGCGGCGAACCGTTACAATTTCCCAGCGTTTGGCTACGCGATAATTGTCAGTGCAGTGTATGTTTTCATGATAATACAAAGAGCCGACAAGCCAATTGGAAGCGTGTTAATGTGGAGTCACGCATTCGAAGTATAAATGGCAGCCATGAAAATAATGCCTTAACAATAGATTGGCAGGATGATCATAAGTCCACTTTTACATTAGCTTGGCTACAAGATAGAGATTTTGCGCCAACGAATCGCAAGCGCTACATTGAAGAAGTATATAAGCCAACGTATCAGTTGTGGGCAAAATCAGAATTCCAAAACGTTTTACGCACTTTCGAGTTTAAAGATGTAATGACACATGACAAAGGTTAGTAATATTGCAGTAAGAAACGCATGCTATGTGGTATGTACATGTATTAATTTGCAGTACTTTTGGAATGGCTGGAGTCTCTGGCAATACAAGGGTTTTCTATAATCAAGAATTCACCACATAATGTTACTGTTGTTAGACAATTGGCTGATCGTATTGGCTACATAAAACGAACTACTTATGGGTAAGTAAATAAAAAATATAAATAAATTAATAATTATAACGGCTGCTAAAATGAGATCAACAGTGAAGAATTCGAAGTAAAGTCTAAAGACAACGCACGTAATTACGCCTATATGATGACGCCACTGCCCCTACATACGGATATGCCATATTACGAATATAAAGCAGGTATAAATATATTACACTGCTTGGTGCAGTCGCAATCGCAGGGCGGCAGTAATCTGATGGCAGACGGGTTTTATATTGCCGAAAAACTGCGCAATGAATTCCCGAAATTATTTGAAATATTAGTAAAGACACCAGTTGACTGGTATGACATTGGGAAAGATGGCGATATGTCGTTCCATAATATATGGCGAGCACCCACGATTTGGTAAATAATTTCTTATTTTACATTACAAATTAATTTGATCAACTGTCTTTGTTTCTGCTAGTCTGGACGTGGACGGGCGTTACCATCGCATCAATGAGAACAGCACTAAACGAGATAGTCATTTCACCGTGCCTCTGGAGCAGGTAGCACCTTGGTACGAAGCTTATGATAAATTCGTCGAATTGGCATATGCTGAAGCTGTCGATTTCAAAACTGCGCCTGGTGATGTTTTGGTATTTAACAACTTGCGTATGCTGCATGGACGTACAGCGTATGAAGATTCGCCTACTAACAAGAGGCATTTAATCGGTGCATATGTTGACTGGGATATAATTTATTCAAAAATACGTATTATTAGGTCGAAAATTGCTATAAACTGTTAAAATAAATAATAAAATGATAAATCAATAGCATGCACGTTTATGTTCTAAATTAATTTTTTTATCTATTAATTTTTTTTGCATTTGTTAATTTTTTATTAATTAATTATTTTTTTTAACAATTTTTGTTTAATAATTGTTTTTTTTTTTTTATTAATTATTTTTTTTATTGTTTTTATTAATTTTTTTTTATTACTTTTAATAATTTTTTTTATATTTATTTTTCTGTAATTATTTTTTTCATTAATATCATTTATTCAATCATGAGAATCATGTTATCGATAACCACGCGCACATGGCAACCCTGAGTTGTTATTTCAAATACAGCTGTTTGTTGTTGACACAACGCTTATAATTATTTATATAGTGTGGTGAACATTAGACTTTGCTTATCACTCACCCACATAGTCCTGTAACGTTTTATAGAAGCGATCGATATTTGTTTGAAAAATCTCCCGCAGTGTTTTCAGATATATTACGCATAATAGCATTCCATTATTAATACATCGACATGTCTTTACGTCAACTTGTTGATGGGGATTGTGGTGGCGTTAATCCACTCATGCAACTTGGGGGACAATTTACTCGAGATGCCGCACGCAAGGATGAAGGCTTTACGAATGCTCAGTTTGAACGTAACTTAAGATCGGATGAGCATCTAGTTAACGAGTTCCTAGGACAGGTAACGGCTCCGCCACAATCTTTCCAAATGGATGCCCTACTACAAGAGATGCGTGAAATAGAACAAACCAACGCCATGGCAGTCCATCAAGCAACTCGTGGTATGGATAATATAAGCGGCGTTAGCAAAGAGTGGGCAAATGAATTTGGCATGCAACCGTCAATGACAGCAAACGCACAAATGGTCCATATGCAGCCGCAAAAGCAACAGTTAGTGCATGTGCGTGAGTTTTTCGACGATGAAGGACCTGGCGTATCAAGTTCCTTTCTTGGACATACACCAGCAGCGCCATTTATGCCACCACAAACATTGCCAACACCATACCTAGCCATATGTCCACCATATGTACCAAGTACGGAGAGATTTTTTGAAGAAGCCAAATCACTTACTAAAGAAGATACAGAAAAATTATTGCCCCAGACATCCACTAAGGAGTATGTTGAAGATTGGATCAACGAATATGAAGCCAATGCAAAAAAACGTCAAGAAGCCGCTGGCAACTATAATGAGAGTTTCTGGCAACGTCTCCAGGATGAATGGCAAAAGTTATCTGAAGAGTCTGAGCATCCTTGGTTATCTGAATATGGCGAAAATTACGATCCTTATAAAGAGTATGGCTTTGCTGAAGAAAATCCTTTGGCAGATGTGGAAAATGCATTGGAGAAAGGAAAAGAATACATGCAAAACGGCGATATACCTAGTGCAGTTCTTTGTTTCGAAGTGGCTGTCAAAAAGGAGCCAGAAAACGCCGATGCATGGGAGTTGTTAGGCATGGCACAGGCAGAGAATGAAAATGACCCACAAAGTATAGCGGCCTTAAAGCGTTCTTTGGCGCTACGTCCAGATAACAACCGTGTGCTAATGGCACTTGCAGTTTGCTACACCAACGAAAGTCTACAGAGTCACGCTCTTCGCATGCTAATCAACTGGATGGAAGTAAATCCCAAGTACAAACATCTACTGCAACAGCATCCAGATTTGCAAACTGATGGGGATGCCATGGCTTCCTCGTTAATTGTTGGTAGCAAACTGCAAGCAGTGCAAAATCTCTTTCTCGATGCTGTACGTTTAAATCCACAAGAAGTCGACGCTGACGTGCAGGAAGCTTTAGGTGTGCTCTACAACCTATCCTCTGAGTACGACAAAGCAGTCGACTGCTTTCGTGCCGCACTACATGTTAATCCCCAGAATGCAAAAGTATGGAATCGTCTGGGTGCTAGTTTAGCCAATGGCTCACGTTCCGTAGAAGCAGTGGAGGCCTATCAGCATGCATTGCAGCTAGAACCGGGCTTCATACGTGTACGTTATAATGTTGGCGTGTGTTGCATGAACTTGAAGGCATACAAACAAGCCGTTGAACATCTGCTAACGGCTTTAAATATGCAAGCAAATACGACGGCTGCACGCGATTTACCTGACGGCGCAGGCGCTATTGGCGGTGGTCAAGCGCAAATGTCCGACTCCATTTGGAGTACATTGAAAATGATTATCTCCTTAATGGGACGTAGTGATTTGCATGGCGCTGTAAATGCACGTGATCTCAAACTGTTGAATGAAACGTTCATGGACGCAGTCTAATTAAGCGCAGTTTTATTTTTAAGTGTAAAACTTACTATTACGTTTGTAAATTTAAATATTGATGGTGTTGGCTTGGTTTTACGAACTAAATCATATACAATGCAACTTTTTAATAAAAATTAATCAAATAAGCTAATATAAACGTTTTCTTTCACGTTTAAGCGACATACCTTACAGTACTGCTGTTGTGTATTTATGTACAGTTGGACTCGCATCCTCAGATAATAATCTTGTACTTTGAGCAACACAGTTATTTTGTATTTTCTATAATTCTATAAATTTATTTCACTGTTTAAACAGTTACGTTTTTTTTCACACTTTAGAAATATGTATCTCCTAACCTTCATTTACACTACTGACTGACGCCAAAATATTTTTTATTTGACACTTGTCTTCCCGGTTCGATTTTTTGGCGGAAACTTATATTTGTCAAAGGGAAATTCGTACTTTACTTTAAAAACATTTATTTTACGTTGTTTATGTTCATATTTCGTACACGTCATATAACATACATATATGTACATATAATTTAACTGTACTTCTTATAAAACGTTATAACTCAAATATGCAGTTTAATTTACAGTTTTACTACAGTTTACTTGTATTATCCTAAATTTTGGAAATGATGAGTACACTGAGGCATCTGGTATAGCAGTTCCGTTTACTTTTTGATTATATTTCCGGCGTAGGTCGCAACATATCGTACCAATATAACGATATCTCAACAATTTCACTTGCTGGCTAAAAGTTTCCTGATGATTATAACGAAGAGTAGTCCAGTAGTGAACGCGCCAACTGCACAGCATATATGTCTGTTTTGAGTTGAAGGGGAAACAATTTTATAGGTTAGGTCTATTTTCATAAAGTAATATTTTGCACAACACGAATTAAGCGTTATTTTTTTAGAAAGATTTGTATAAATTAACAATTACATAGTTAAATATTTGAGCCTTTGGAAAATATGTTTATAAATATAAATTTTAACATTGCATTGGGGTTTAAGCAAGTACACAACACTGTTTGCCTGGTGGAGCAACATCTATATCAGCAATGATAGTGTTAGCGGCTTCTGGTTTTACTATGTTAGCCGATGATTGTGTTGTTGTTGGTGGTAATTTTGGTGGCAATGATGGCGTTGGTGTAGTGCTATGTTAGAATTTTTTTTAAAAAAGTGGTAAAGGAAAACAGCATTTAAACAAAGCAAAAGTAAAAAAACAAAAAGAATGATACTACAATGCGTATGAAGAAAAAGCACCAATGCATACAGAAGCAAACGTTGTAAATGAATAACACTTATGGGGCATATACATATGGATATGGATTATATATAATACGAAAAAATTAACTTACACATCAGTCTACGATTTGCAAAATTTTACTTTTTTGGTCGAAAAATATTTAAAGCTATAAAAAACAATTGATTTTGAAATATTGGCTGGCTGCGATATGGTAAATACATATGTATGTACAATGTGACGCAAAAGCACTGGGCGGAAAACTCACCATTTATACACAAAACAAAAATTCAAAGAGAAGATAGCGCTATTTTAAGGTGAAATCGGACATAACATTATCATATCTAGCAATAAAAATGCTGGCGTTCTTATTAACGCGAGCTGCAAGTGATAAGCTTTCGTCACTTAGTCCATTATCAGCTAAGACTGTAATATTCACCATCTTCAGGGCATGTGGTTATCAATAACTGAGCCGACGGATTTCATTAATAGTAGGTGATATAATTTTCATACACTTCATATAGTGATGAGAATAAATTGAATTCAAATGGCTTCTGTTAACATATACGGCTTTATGGAAAGCTTTATATGTGAGAACAAATATTTAATGACCATTTAGAGCATAATATGTATTAGAGCTTTATGAAATGTATTTGATATATTTGTATGACACCATTGTTTGAATGTTGATGTTATATGCACATATGTATATATTGAACTTGTTTGAATAAGTATGTATATAATGAACTATTACATTGCGTCCAAAGTTTTTTTTTGCGTAATTATACATAATAGAAATTTTAATTAATTAATTATGACAAATGGACTTGTTACATGCAAGGCGCCAAGGAGGGAGGTTGAGTAGCTGCGTGTAATGAAATGGTTTTGTTTTTTCGCTGCTCGAAACGTTAGTCGCAAATATAGCTGCTTCACTGGCTAGTCACGAAAATTCAATATCTACATGTTTTTAATTTCGGTTCTTGAACTTGAAGCTATGCATTTATTGCCAGAATTATTGCTCGTTTTTCTTTTCACTTTTTGTAAGATTAGAATAACATATGTAAGCTTTAGTTAGCTGTTTTAGTCACAAATGCAATCATGCAAGCGCACTTTGTTAAATATTAAAGTAGCTTGATACATCTATGTATGTACTTACCTTAATGGCAATTTACACGTTTCATCGACCTCGAGATCGCCTATGTAATACTTTTTAAGCATTTGCCTGCAATAACAAAATGAAATTTAAAGATTTCCTTGCACATTTTTTCAGTTTTCAATTGTGCAAAACCTACTTTGCTTCTTGACTATGTCCAACATCCTGAAAATCCCGTGTGGCGTCACGGCCACCTACTTCGTCTAGTGTTTCTTCCCCTCCAGGATGCTATTTTAATATTTTTTATTTGCACAAGATTAAAATGTCAATAGAGCCAATAAATTATTGTTTTACCTCGTTTCGAAATTTAGTCACATCATACACTTTTCCTTCGATTATTATCCAAAGATCCTCTGGTTTATTATGCTGTTTTACAATTTCTAAAGTGTACGTTTTGGCCGCCATTTAAATATTAATAAAAAAGGTTTTATACAACAATTTGGGATAATTCAGTTTTTCAACTGCGAGTGCTATGACAAACAACCTACAAGAAAGACGACTTGATTACTAATGACAGCTGTGAACAGCTGAGTAGTGCGTTGTTAAAATGTGGCCTATTCACAGTGCATGACAATTGAACTAGATTTTATATATGTACATATATAATTATTATATATATAAATATATTCAGCCTTATCGGGAACTTCGCGAGAATAAATCGTTCCCATGTAAAGTTTATTATTTTCAATTGCTATTATTTATTTCTTAGAACTGCTCGAGAAATTTGATTATCTTATTTAAATCATATTAAAATTTCATTTGTATCTTATTTGCGGAATTTCGTTGATTTTAGCCTATTTCACACCCTTTATTCATGTTGCATACACAGATGTCCTCAACGTGTCACCAGGTACTCAGTGTTAAGGAAATATTTTAACTTACATACAGAAACTAACACAAGTGATTCTACTTGGATCATTAGGTCTTCTGCCTCTACAAGTCCAACAACAGTTTTATTTAAATCATTGCCACGAAAACCCATTCCCAACACCATATTCCTATTTCCGCATAAAAATAAACACTAAACATTTTTCTTTAAATAGTGCATCAGATAATTTGTTTTATTTTAAACATAAAAACGGTATATTTCAATTTTTAATCAGAACTGATGTAAAAAGCGTTAAATTACAAAATAGAGCTAAATTAACGAGATACATTGAATTTTGAATTTGGCGATTTTCTATTTCAATTTAGAATGCGCCTCCGCGAAGACGTAGCACCAAATGGAGTGTCGATTCCTTCTGTATATTGTAGTCGGACAAAGTACGCCCATCCTCAAGTTGCTTGCCGGCAAAAATCAAACGTTGTTGATCTGGTGGGATTCCCTCCTTATCTTGGATCTTGGCTTTGACATTCTCAATAGTGTCAGATGGCTCAACTTCCAAGGTGATGGTTTTGCCGGTGAGGGTCTTGACGAAGATTTGCATACCACCACGGAGACGCAATACCAAGTGAAGAGTGGATTCCTTTTGGATGTTGTAATCGGACAAGGTACGTCCGTCCTCCAATTGCTTGCCGGCGAAGATCAAACGTTGTTGATCTGGGGGAATGCCTTCCTTGTCTTGGATCTTAGCCTTAACGTTCTCAATGGTATCTGAAGGTTCAACTTCCAAGGTGATGGTTTTGCCGGTGAGGGTCTTCACGAAGATTTGCATACCACCACGGAGACGCAATACCAAGTGAAGAGTAGACTCCTTTTGGATGTTGTAATCGGACAAGGTACGTCCGTCCTCCAATTGCTTGCCGGCGAAGATCAAACGTTGTTGATCTGGGGGAATGCCTTCCTTGTCTTGGATCTTAGCCTTAACGTTCTCAATGGTATCTGAAGGTTCAACTTCCAGGGTAATGGTCTTGCCGGTGAGGGTCTTCACGAAGATTTGCATACCACCACGGAGACGCAATACCAAGTGAAGAGTAGACTCCTTTTGGATGTTGTAATCGGACAAGGTACGTCCGTCCTCCAATTGCTTGCCGGCGAAGATCAAACGTTGTTGATCTGGGGGAATGCCTTCCTTATCTTGGATCTTTGCCTTAACATTCTCAATAGTATCTGAAGGCTCGACTTCCAAGGTGATGGTTTTGCCAGTGAGGGTCTTCACGAAGATTTGCATACCACCACGAAGACGCAATACCAAGTGAAGAGTTGATTCCTTTTGGATGTTGTAGTCGGACAAGGTACGTCCGTCCTCCAATTGCTTGCCGGCAAAGATCAAACGTTGTTGATCTGGGGGAATGCCTTCCTTATCTTGAATCTTAGCCTTAACATTCTCAATGGTGTCTGAAGGCTCAACTTCCAAGGTGATGGTTTTGCCGGTGAGGGTCTTCACGAAGATTTGCATACCACCACGGAGACGCAATACCAAGTGAAGAGTTGATTCCTTTTGGATGTTGTAGTCGGACAATGTACGTCCGTCCTCCAATTGCTTGCCGGCGAAGATCAAACGTTGTTGATCTGGTGGGATTCCCTCCTTATCTTGGATTTTGGCCTTAACATTCTCAATGGTGTCTGAAGGCTCAACTTCCAAGGTGATAGTTTTGCCGGTGAGGGTCTTCACGAAGATTTGCATACCACCACGGAGACGCAATACCAAGTGAAGGGTTGATTCTTTCTGAATGTTGTAGTCGGACAAGGTACGTCCGTCCTCAAGTTGCTTGCCGGCAAAGATCAAACGTTGTTGATCTGGTGGGATTCCCTCCTTATCTTGGATCTTGGCTTGACATTCTCAATAGTGTCAGATGGCTCAACTTCCAAGGTGATGGTTTTGCCGGTGAGGGTCTTCACGAAGATTTGCATACCACCACGGAGACGCAATACCAAGTGAAGAGTTGATTCCTTTTGGATGTTGTAGTCGGACAATGTACGTCCGTCCTCCAATTGCTTGCCGGCGAAGATCAAACGTTGTTGATCTGGGGGAATCCTTCCTTATCTTGAATCTTGCCTTAACATTCTCAATGTATCTGAAGGCTCGACTTCCAAGGTGATGGTTTTGCCAGTGAGGGTCTTCACGAAGATTTGCATACCACCACGAAGACGCAATACCAAGTGAAGAGTTGATTCCTTTTGGATGTTGTAGTCGGACAAGGTACGTCCGTCCTCCAATTGCTTGCCGGCGAAGATCAAACGTTGTTGATCTGGGGGAATCCTTCCTTATCTTGAATCTTTGCCCTTTTAAAGTTCTCAATGTATCGGAAGGTTCAACCTTTCCCAAAGGGGATGGTTTTGCCCGTGAAGGTCTTTCACGAAGATTTGCATACCACCACGAAGACGCAAACCAAAATGAAGAGTGGATTCCTTTTTGGATGTTGTAGTCGGACAAGTGTGCGTCCGTCCTCCAATTGCTTACCGGCGAAGATCAAACGTTGTTGATCTGGGGGAATTCCTTCCTTGTCCTTTAATTTTAGCTTTAACATTTTCAATGTATCGGAAGGTTCAACCTCCAGCGTAATTGTTTTACCCGTCAAAGTTTTAACGAAGATTTGCATACCACCACGTAAGCGTAGAACTAAATGTAGAGTGGATTCCTTCTGAATATTATAGTCGGACAGTGTGCGTCCATCCTCCAACTGTTTGCCAGCGAAAATCAAACGTTGTTGATCTGGGGGGATTCCTTCCTTATCTTGAATTTTAGCTTTGACATTCTCAATGGTATCGGAAGGCTCAACCTCCAAAGTGATGGTTTTTCCCGTCAAAGTTTTGACGAAAATCTGCATGCCACCACGTAGACGAAGAACCAAATGAAGTGTAGACTCCTTCTGGATGTTGTAATCGGACAAAGTGCGTCCGTCTTCCAGTTGTTTACCGGCAAAGATTAAACGTTGTTGATCTGGGGGGATTCCTTCTTTGTCTTGAATCTTAGCTTTAACATTTTCAATAGTATCGGATGGTTCAACCTCCAGAGTGATGGTCTTGCCAGTCAAGGTCTTCACGAAGATTTGCATTTTGGAAAGGGTGCTACAATAACGAAATCAAAAAAAGAAAATTAAATTATTTTGGTGAAAAGCAAAAAAATTGTAATTTATTCACTGTTAATTTATGAAGAAACTGATGATTAATACTATATTATTATTCATTGCTTGTATGTTTGTATGTAAGCGTTTTATGCAGTCATTACTGTTCCAGAAATTTCTGTTGCAATAGTACTCGTTTATGAAAAAACTACTTTTTGATTAAAAATTATAATCTAAATTTTAATTTTAGATTTGAAAGGAAAATCTCGTAAAATGTAATCGCTAATGAGGTCAGCTATGACGCCATCTTGAAATTATACGCAGGGGAAAATTTTCGATCGATTTCACAAGTGCAGCGCTGCTTGCATATACAGATACACATTTATGCCAATTTTCCAGCGTTTTCCACTGGCTTTGAACAAACGTTATTTTTACACAATTACACAAATTTAATTTATAATTAAAAAAAAAAAAATGAACTGTCAATGAAATGCATTTGCATAATCAACACACTCACCTTAACCTTCTTTTTCACAAGAAATTAGTTTTTCAATAAAAAATATTGGTTCTCCTCTGCAGTAATTCTCAATACAGTTTGCTTATTTTCTTTAAAAAGATTTTTCCTTATATATATATATTTCAAAGCTCACTTATTTTCACAGAAAATTATCACAAACAACAAGCGCTGGTAAACCTTAAGGTGTTTTGCTCACAATTATTAAATACCGTTTGAGCAACAGCAGGCTAGTGCTCGCTTTTTATACCAATGCTTGTATATAATGGAAAATGTACAAATTTCCCTTATTTCACTGGAAGTGCTACGCAATGGCCGTTATGTACAACAAGAGACACATTGGCTATCTCTTTTGTGTACTTTTTGTTTGGTTTTTATGCTATGCTTTATTTCTACGCCATTTCAGCATTTCCGACTTTAAAACATATTATATTTATTTCTTCATTGTTCAAATAATTCGTGGTTTATGAAGTGCAGTTGAAATTAGCAGAAAATGTTGCTCTTTTGACGCTTTTCGTTATTGCGTATTTGTGAAAAAATTATTTTCTCAAATTTTCTGTCTCTTTCATGGGTTTGGTACATTTTATATGCAGTGTTGGTAGCGCGTTTGTATTTTTATGTTATAGGTTCTAATTTTATATCATTGATCTACAAAACATTCCATATTTTGCATTGCTGGGCGAGTGTAAACAATTTATTATGAATTCTCTTTGCTATTACAAATATTAACGGGTCAAATATTAAATGGTGCGCACATTTTTACTTGGGCATTCGTTTTTTTATTAAGATTTGCAATTAACGCTTGCCAACACTGTGTTTGCTTTGTTCTTGGGACTTGAAAACATCCCAAAAGTTGTCATTGGAAAGCGATTTACTGGAAGCGTTGTTTTTTTATTTCATTACATACAATTACATTTTACCCAAAGGCTGGAAACAGCTGACTCCTATGTATGCCTGTTATTGCATTAGCCTATACGGGTTATCTTTGTACTTTGGCAAAGAATCTATGAAATTCGTTGAGCAGCCATAGGTACATATATACATCTTTATATAACATATATAGAATGTATGTATTATACTTAGTGCTTATATAAAACGGCTGTTCTTGCACCTTCCAGAAAAGGGGAACGTGCGTTGTTTTAAAAATAAGATTACTTGCACTATTTATTTGCGTTTCAATTATAGAAATAAATTTAACACATTTCAACTAGCTATTTAGTAGTTATACACATCACTAATTAAATAACTTGGTTTTTGATAAAATTGTACTTACTTTTTATTTGCTTACACTTTATTTGTTGTTAAATAGCTTTTGTTGTAATTCTCACGTTGCAATTGCATGTGATCGCTAGTTTTATGAAAACTTCAAAATTTTCTTTAAATTAACGAAAACATACAGATTTTCAAAAGAAATTCAATTTCCCATTTAGAAGTTAAGCAAGCAAGTGCTATATACTCATAGTTTTGGACAAGTATTTTTTGGAAGAACTTTTGAGTGGAAAATAGGGGAATTATATGCATACATACATATATGTATTTATGTATATTTCCCACACATACTGTGCGAATAATACTATATTTATTTATTGTTTTGAAGGGGTTTGAAATTTGGCATTTGTATACATACATATGTATATATCTATCTATATATGTATGCATTTAAACCAAATTATTAAATAATATTTACATAAATAATAATAATATATTTCACAGTGAAATAATATTCTTAAAAACATGCAAATCACTACTTAAAATTGTGAAATAAATTATCGCAAGTGGATAGCGATGACTGGTCTTAACTATAAATGTTAGTTTATACATACTTACATACGTTTTTGTATGTACTTATGTATATTGTTAGGTTTTTATGAAGTAAACAGTTGTATCTACATATACATATAGCATATTATATTCTTATGTAGATATGTACATATGTATGGATGTAGCAAGCTTTTAGCAAAAACCATTTGAAGTATTTAGTACTTCCTCACAAACTCGCTGGTCATAAAACTGCCAAAAATATGCATATTTGTAGATACATACATATGGAAGCATTTTACACAAAATAACATACATAAATATGTACACACTAGGTATGAACTTGTATATTTTCTAGGCAAAGGGAAAATCTGCAGGCAAGTCAATTTAGTAGCCCTGACCGACTTTTGGATGTATTTCCGTAGTCTAGATGCACGCCCAAATATCTTTTATATACATATGTATGTATATATGTATGAATATAGTATGAGTTTATATACATAGATACAAATTTCCAAATAAGTATGTATGTATATATTGTATATGTGCGCCTCTTGCTGAGTTGTATTTACTTTCACCAAATATTTCTTTCTGCATGAATAGTTTTTTTCTTTAGAGTTTTTGACAAATACTATTTTCTAAATAGCTGAAATAAAGTTTACGGGTTACTGAACCGTTTTCGTCTAGGCAATTTAAGTGCTAATCAATATGGTGCTATTTGTGTACCATATACATATGTACATATGTATGTAAGTACGGAATACATACATATGAGTTCAAGAACTTTTTCCATTATCCACCCTTCAAAAATAATATTTTCCAATGGAATATACTATGTAAATTGACGAGGTAAAAAAGCATTTTGGCCGAAGCAGATGCTTTGTCGAATAAGTAGTAAACACCAAGTATATAAATACACATGTATACATATGTATGTATGTATATTATATACATACGTGGTAATAATTATTAGTCAAGCAGTCAAAAACGCAAAAAGAGCGCGTGGACCACAAAGAGACCAATGAACGCGAGCGTTGTCATTGGGATCTCCATGCATAAGTATATACATATGTATGTACTCATGTTTGTTTTTAAAGTCACAGCTGATTTGACGTTTCGAAAAGGAAGTGCTTTGTTTATTATTATTATTTCTCTGGTTTAACAATTGAACTTTTAGCTTCTCTGTAAACTTATTAACAATACATATGTATGTATGTACATCACCATAATAAATATCAGCCGGCGTGTGAAAATTATAAATAATTTTCGTGAGCGTCATTTTGCTCGTAGAAAGCGCAAAAGATTACTGCTTATCTTTGGAAACATTTAATGCGTATTATGTTATAAATAATCTCCAAAATATAAACAATTATGTTTGATAAACAAATGCATGTACAGTATACATATATACATATGTATGTATATATAATAAACATTTGTATTAATTTAGCTAACAATTGGAACGAAAGAAATTTAATTGTGGCGGACGTTAATTTGCTCACGCTGCGCACCTCAAGGCCATTTCATGCACGACTTCGAATTATTATCAAAATTGTTTATAAATACGAATTAAGTTCAACAACTTGCAGAAAAAAAACGCAAAAAAAACTCAGCGTCAATAAGTACATAAGTATATATGTATATGTACAGTAAAGAATCTAATATACAGATAAGAATGTTTGTCAACATGAAAGCTTGAGCCCAAAACGATTGAAAAACGGCAATTCATTATATTGATAACAGCTACTTTGTTAATAATAATTCTAATATTTTTTTTTCAGCCGCTTATCATCCAACCACGTTTGTCAATTACACTTAAAACGAAACCGTTAACGGCTGGCAGCTGTTTTATTCTTACACCACTACTGTCTACTTCAAAAATATACTTACTAAAAATACACATACATACATATTTTCGTTCAGGATGTGCAAAAAACGTACGTTATATTTACCATGCTGCCTTAAAGCTATAGATTGCCTGAAAATGCATTACTAACTTTGAAGCCCAGCGTTTATTTTCTTTTTTTAATTTTAAAATAAAGTAAAGATTGTTCAGGCAATCATTGTTCGGGAGCTTACAATCCATTGAAATCCAATTCGGGGCCTATATAATATAAATATGTATTTGTACTTTTGATGGCGACGCATGCGGAAAACATGACGCAATAACTATAATATATTGCAACTCCACCGATGAGATTCAAACCTAATTGAATGATTTTTGGATTTCAGAATTGCGCCCATGATGTTCGACCCAATGGAGATTTTTATAGACTTTCAACTTTCTATATGAGTTGTTAATGATTTCGTAGTACTACTGGATGAAGGGTTGTTTAACATTTGACACATTTTATGCCTGTTTTTCTACAGCTTTATACATAATTTCTGAAACGTAAACATACATACATACATAAATATTGTCAAAATTATATATAAACATTGCCAGGTAAAACAATAATAAAATGTCGAATTTCAATAAAATTTTCAATAGTACCACCATCACTGGACGCGCCAATGTGAGTAATGCCAACAATGCCTATCATACATTTGCATATTACATGGAACAATTTATTGGCAGGTTGCCAAAGCGACTTACGCTTCCTTTGCCTTGTTCTACATAATACATCGCTTACGCAAACGCTCAAAGACTGCGACACATTGCACCGACTGTGAGTGTAAGAATTGTCACGATGGAAAAACAGCAACGCCAGATCAATATGATAAAGATGCCAGCGGTAGCGCGTGCGATGTTGAGACTTGGCGGCGCGCAATTGACGCGAATAAACCGTCAACAACAAATACCGGTGGTACTGTTGGTAATGAAAACGACATTACGGTGAATACAGTTGAGGTGGCAGATGCAGGAAGTGCCGCTAAACGCGAAGTACACATTTTAGGGCCCGTAAAAGCGCATAAGCAGCAGGCAAAAATGAAATCGTGCGATGTCGATTAATCGATATTTATGTATACAGATTTTTTTATAAATTTTTTTGCATATTTTTTATGAATTCAACTTTTTTTCGAGTTTCAACTTGACTTTTCGATAATAACTAAATTTTGAAAACTTATAAAATAAAATAAAAAATTTTAAACATCGTTATATTAAAGAAAACAGCTTTTAAGTTAAATTTAAATAAAGGAAAATATGTATGAAAAATTTAATATTGAAAAAACTACAAATTTGAGGTTAGATTTTGTGCGAAAAAGTTTTCTACGACTTTTTTCGTATACTAACAATATACAAACTATATACATTATTATTTTTTGATTTAATAGTTTTTATTTAATTTTTGTTCTTTTAATATTTCATAAATTTGCGTTGAATCGCTGCATAGCAACTGCGCATTTTCAAATACATTTTGCGTTTATTTTTCATCATAAAACACTACAAATAAGGTATTCGGGTGAATTTAGTTTCACTTTTAAGGTTTTGCTACATAGTAAAAGCTAAAATATGTTACGAATAAAGTATTTGCTAAATTTCCTTTTAAAATGTGTTTTAAAATATTTGTTTTTGTGGTTCTATGAATATGTGTGTGTGTGTACGCGTGTGTTTATTTCAGAATTTAGTTTATATAAATATAACTGTAATACTAAATTTCATAAAAATATTAGAACAGTTGATTATATACACATACATACATATGTACATATATATTGATTATTATATTTTTACATAAATTAATAAAAAAATATATTATGCACATATTTTCACTAAGAATGAAACGAAAGCATAAATTTTGAATTCTCTAGCTAAGCCGTCGCTAAAAATCAAAATAAACAATAAAATTCTGAAGATTATCATGAAACTAAGAATATACATATGTATGTGTGCATACTCTTCTAATATATTATTTTAGCTAAATGATAATAACTAAATTATAGGAAATAACACTCGAAGCTAGGTGTAAATTAAAAAAAAATAATTTTTTGCATGATTTTAATTTCATAAATTTTATATTAATTATTGCAAATTAAAATTCCATTACAAAAATAGCTAAAAAACACATATCAAAATATTAAAAAAAATGTTTGATGCATATTTCAAATAATTTAAATATTAAAATTATTAATTTAAGTTATGTAACAGAAAAAAATGAAATTATATTCATAGAATAATAATTTTGAAATTAAATTGTATTCATAAAACAATAAAAAACTTATATAAATCATATTATATTTATAAATACCAAAAAAATCATTTTTAAATATAATCCAAAAATTTGATTTCAGTGCTAAATTATTTAAAAAAAAATGTTAATAATAAAAATCAAAAAAATTGATTTCAGTGCTAATTTGCTAATTACTAAATCACTAAAGCTACCAAACAAATTATTTATGCTCCAACATTTTTCATATTTGTTGCTAAAATTAATACATATTTTTTCTTGAGTAAATATAAAGTTATAAAATATTTTTTATTCAATATCTTTGTTAAATCCATTTTTAAAGTTTAGCAGGTTTTGTAATATTTGTTATTTTTTGTTTGTATGGAAATTCACAAAAAACGAATACATAATAAATTCATAGAATGCAGAAAAATAATGGAATTGCATTTAACTCAATGTTTGTAAGCCTGTATGTATATGTGTGTGTAGATGTATATGAGCTTTACATAAACATATTTAGCTGCAATAATTTTTATCAATGTCACACAATATTTTTGCGTTAACACTTAGTAACATAATTATTTTTTTCGCAATAAAATTTGTGTTGTTTTAATACTATTTTAACGGAATTTTGGTTTTCTGCCATAACATATATATTTTTTTGCAATGTATGTGCGGATTTATGCTGCTAAAATATGGAATTCTATAATTCATTTGATTTTCGAAATTACACATGTTTTGTTACACCTTTGAGGCGATTTAATTATTTCCTTTTCGGTTACGCGGTTTTCGCTTCGTTTCTGTGGGGTCGTATTGTTTCTTTTGTAAGGTGCTGCAAGTATAGCGGAATATGGTAATATATAATAATTAAGCAAAAACACTTAATTTATGGTTTCGAAAACTTATTTTCGAATTTTTTATATTAAAATATAAATTATTATTTTTTCCAGTGTACTTACCAAACTACGTTCGCTGCTACTATAGACTACATTTTGCACAAAATTTATGTATGTATTTGTATATATCCTTGAAATTCATTATCCAATATATTTGTATTTTATATTTATCCTTTGTTTAGCGTGAAACCGGTTCACGTTCCACTAATAGTTAATTTTGATTTAGGCCTCATTACTCGCAGCCGATTCCAGATCGCTGTCGTCCTCACTGCCTGTCGCTTCGGTGGGATCACCCATGGCAACTCGTGCATACTCGTCCGTGTCAATGCTCTTGCAGAAATGTATGGCGTACTTAAGCTTTTCTAGCAGAACAGCCTGTTTGACAAATAATTTCAATACATTATTTGGATACATTTTTAACTTCGTGTTTTCGAACATGCATACATACACCCATGTATGTATACATATGCATGCATTCGAAATTTACTGCAGATTAACATGATAAACAATTATTGAAATTTTTTATTTTCGAATTTTCGAAATTTAAATTTCGAATTTTCGAATTTGACTTTTCTCTAATCTAAACGCAATTTTATGCCTCACATAAAATTTTTTACGAACCTTGCAAGAGTAACGCGGCATTTTTAGCAAAAAGAAGCAGGTATAACTCTCCGGTAGAAAGTTGTCGGGCGGACTCTTTTCCAGCACTTGCAATACAAAGTCCCGACCACGAAAATCGGCAATAGTGCGCGGTAGGCGTGTGCGGCCCCACACAAAGCGTAGAAATAGCGAGCGTTCCTTAAAAAAAAGGGCATATTACCATGTGGACCACGTTCCAGTGGATAAAAATTGAGTTGCACTCACCTGATTGGAGAACTCTTCCATCACTTCCCAGAACCATGTGACCAACGACGAATTCGGATCGAAACCCTTGTATGTAGCCACGGACTTCAGCAGTCCCAGTGGTATGTCCGGAGAGCCGCAAACCATCGCTTGCAGTTCGGACGCCGAGAAGAGTGACAGCAATGGCACCGGTATCACCTTAGACATGCCGTCACGCACCGCTTTGACCTGCTCATCGAATTCATGTAGACGGAAATTTAGAGCCAAACGCACGTATTCATGGCGATTTTGCGGCGAGATGCGCGTGTAGCGTGTAGACAGTGGCACCTCATGTCCTTTGGCCGACGATGTGGAGAAGGGCAGCTCTAGTGTGCTAAACACCTTCGGATCGTCATCCATGTTACGTATGCAAAGCAAGCCGGCCACATAATCACGATCGACCTCAGTGAGGTCGGAGGGACGTAGCTGTTCTCCAGCTAATTGACGCCAGACCGCTTCTGCCAAACTGCAAAGGAATGAAAACGTTAAAGCTATTGCATGCACAAAACTTCGACGCACTTACTTCAAACTTAATGGTGAGCCAGTGCGGACCGCTATACCCATCAGTACGCCAAGGAAACGTAACATGTTCATCTGCAGCACAGAGCCGAGTGTGGGGTCTAGTAAGAAACAGTCGCGATTAGCACCAGCCTCGCCGCGTCCATTAGGTGTTGTTATCAGCAGTGGCACACTGCCGTTCTGGAGTTCATCGCACATTTCGGCGATTGATTCGCTGTAGCCGCCGCCACAATCGTCTACACTCTCGCCGACAAACTTCACCTTCCACACGCGATGCGGTAGTGAGAGCGCTTCTTGCGTAAGAAGCGGCAGCTTCTGCACCATCTGACCGAAAACGCTTTTCATGCCATCAATACCGGCGAGACCATTACCAGACTTATTACGCGAGCGCTTCACCTGTATGCGGTTGAGCTCAATCACGGGTCCATGTTGTTTGTCGCGCACCATAGTTGTTTGTATGACCTTGCGGAATGCGGCCTCTTTGATGGTGTACACAAGCACATCCTTTAAAGCTCCCAAGCTGAGTTCACCTGTAGCAGAGATTAAAAAAAAAATTAGTTAAATAGTATATGGAGTTCCGAAGGTTACACGAACTCACCTGTGATTGGCAGCATGGCCAAACAAGGGCACAGCAGCTCCGAGAAGTGATGTAGCAGCACCAGACGTGCATGCAACGCTTCCGGTGGCATTTCGCGCACCAGGTCGTATTCGAGCGGTGGATTGGGTGGCGGACGCATGCGGTCGGTCAGTTGTGACGTGGACATAGCAATCGTATGCGCAGAGCCGCAAGTCACCTTCACTATGTGTTTGTTCTGTAGTGCAGCCACTAGCCGTGGACGTTGTATAGCACTAACCGTGCCATCGCCCAGTTGACCTTCGTCATTGTCGCCCCAAGTAAAAACTTCACCCGCATCGGTGCAGGCTACACAATGAAGCGAGCCTGTTGCAATCGAGACAATTTTTTTACCTTGCAGTGCTGCCACTTTTTTAGGACGACGCACATGGTCCACAGTGCCATGTCCGAGACGATGGAAATCTCCCTTGCCCCACGTGTAGACAGCGCCCGATTTGGTGAGGGCCACCGAAAATTGTGAACCACATTCCACCTTCACAACGCCCAAACCAGCGAGACTTTCAATTTTATATGGCAGCTTGCAGCCATCCGAACCGCCGCGTCCAAGTTTGCCATAGTCACCGTCACCCCAACTCCATACATTGTCGTCGTCCGTGATACAAAGTGTCTGCGCATCCCCAGAGCCACAAGCCACATCAATGGCGCGATAGCCTAGCAGAGCTTCCACAAGTTTTGGACGCAATTGATCTTCCGAGTCGCCATGTCCCAGACGGCCGTAACGTCCTTTGCCCCAGGTGAGCACATGGCCCGACGAGGTTATAGCCGCTGAGTGCGCACTACCGCATGCGATATCCACTATACCAATACCTGTGAGATCCTCAATGAGCTTCGGACGGTCGTAACTCATGCGGTTGCCATGACCGAGCTTGCCATCTTCACCCTCGCCCCAAGAATATACTTCACCTTCAGTTGTTAATGCGAGACAATGTTTGCCGCCCGAATTGACAGCTACTTTCTTAATAAAAACGTGCTGCAGGGAACCTATCAAGGTTGGTATAGCCCAAGAATCTGTGCCGCCTACGCCAAGTCGGCCACCGGAACCATAACCGGTAGCAAAACACTTGCCATCAGGTGTTACCGCGAAGAGTGTTTGCTCGCCGCCGGCTAGTTGGACGGGTCGCAATAGACTAAGTGCTTCGCAAGGTGTTGGTGTCTTAATACGGCTGCCCTCCAGGCCTCCCAGCTGACCGCGATGATTGTGGCCCCAGCCGTAGATTGTACTAGCGCCGCCCCAGGAGAGAGCCCAGTCGTCCGGTCGCCGATTGAGCCACTGTAGCAGCTGGCTGTCGTGAGCGCTCTTGAAAACCACATGGTCCTCGTGTAAAAATTGTAGCATATCATTGCCTGAAGATGGCGCCAATGGTGGCAGGTTGGCACACACACCAGAGAGGATACTACCACTATTCGGTTCATGTAGGGAAAGCGACATCATTGAGTCAATTAATTGTATGACATTGCTGGTGCTAGGCGTCAATGTGTTGACCATAATTGAGCTGGATGGAGGTGGTGGAGGCGTTGGATTGCTATTCGTGCTGCCTGCAGACGAAAGCGATGTTGTCGAGTTCATCATCGAACCGACGCTGCCGCCGCCTGGTGAATGACTTGGTTGGGGCGGTGGCATCATTTCGGCGAATTTCTTACGCACCTCCATGCAGAACGTGCGCGGCAATTCCGTGCGCTTTATAAGCGATTGCGCCACGCGTACAGCAATACAATAGCGTTTGAACCAAGCCCACTTGTGCACATCGGCCGGTGGTAACGCGGCATCCAACTGCATATCGCAAGCGAGTGCCGCTAGCGTTTTGAAGTAATCGGAGTGCATGAGATGTATGCCGCCACGTACTTGTGGCTCCTCGTACTCATATTGACGCAGCAATTCCGGTATGAGGGGCAATAAAATTGTATTTAGCGAAGGATCCAATGGTTTTGGTGCATGTTTTGAGAGTAGTACGGAGTGTAACTGTTTTATCGACCAAATGCGCTGTGTCGTTGTGAGCGAGTTGAGCTGTGCGCAGGCCGCTAATGCGGCTGCTAACCGCAACAGCACGCTCGTGTTATGCGGTCCCAAGCGCTCATTCAGCAAAGCCATCACTAGCGGCATTGATGGCTGCGAGAGCACTGCGCGGTCAGAGCCGCGTTCATGCAACGCGGTCGCTGGCATAATCGCATGCACCCAAAAGCGCCAGCCCCAACCATTTACCGAGCTGTCCGAGGTGAACTTCCAACGCATTTCATCGCCGAGTATACGCACTTCGGGTGCCCATTGCGCGTATTCACGCCCGGAGCGCACGGCGACTACGCGACCAGAAGCATCCATAATTACTAGCGGATCGTTTCGTTTCTCTGTGCTGCATTGACTGTCAAATTCGATGCGAAGCGACTCGGCGCCGGGTATCTTCACTTGGCCCACAATTGTCATGTTGTCCACATAGGGGTGACTGCTCTCGCGCATCACTGGTTTTGGTACTTTGCCTAAGCTATAGCGCGACGTGCATAAATCCTCAAGTTCTGTAATACAAGTCTCCAACAACATGGCGCCAATAGTAGGTGAGTTCGAACCGAGTGCAGTGAGTGTATCCGAAATGGTCTGCGCAGTGCTGAGCGGTCCTGTGCGGCCAGCGACACTCAACTTAAGCAACTCCACAAGGCTTTTGGCTTCAGCCTCACCTAGCAATGAGGTGAAGTCATCCAAGCCGGTGAGACTGATCTCCTCAATTATCTCCTCCTGGTTGGTCATGGTGGCGGCCAGCGCAGACATAGCGCTGGCAGACATTTTCGAGTGTTTATGTGGTGCATTACTGGAAATCGATGCCGAAAGAGAGAGTGAACCGGTTAAGCTTTGGAATGCGCTCAAGGGTCCAGCCGGTGCGGGCACAATTTCCGCCTCTGGCGAGGGTTCGTGTACGGCCGGATCGGTGGCATCGGCTGGCGCCTCCCCACCACCCTGTGCGATTACTTCGTTATTACAGTTATTATTGTTGACGTGTCCATTATGACCGCCCAATGTGCCATGCGGTGTGCTGCTTGGAGCGCCAATTGTAACGTCTTTACCTAAAGTAGCGTTAGTGCCTTCATGTACATCGAATTCGCTGGAACTCTTTTCGTGCAGATTCACTTTACTATGGCTGGTTAGTGCCGCGACAATTAGCTGGCGTGCCTGCAGTATGCTCATGGCATTGAGCACATAGTTGAGCGCAGTTTGACGTGCGCCATCGGTTTCAAGGGAGAGCAAGGTCTCACTGAGACTGAACTTCGACGTCGGTTTTGACATATTTGTTGTTGTTGGTGTATTTAGATGCGTATCAGTGTCATAAATACCGAGGCTGCTGCCTCCCAGAGGATCTTTGGAGGTCGCAAACGGCACAGGACCTTTCTTCTCATCCTCCGATGGTGATTGCGGCAAACCCCAAGCGACAGCGTGCGAACTGCCGCAAGCGACACGATTGACAAACACAGAATCCAAGCCAATGACCAGCGCCGGTTTCTTATTCACCACAGTATTACCAGAACCCTGTTGCCCGTGGTCGTTGTCGCCCCACGCATACACTTGTCCGGTATCGGTGACGGCCAGGCAATGCAGCGCACCCACTGCTAGGTGGATGACTTTTCTGCCGCGTAGCGCTTGTATTGGTTGCGGTTTGCGCACATGTTGGTCACTGCCGTGGCCTAGACGATAATAATCCCCCTTGCCCCAAGTCCATACCTCACCGGTGCGTGTAAGCGCGAGGCTGAATTGTGCGCCACACTCAATTTGTATGACACCGATGCCGGTCAGACGCTCGATTTCGTGTGGTATCGAAGAACCTTCTGAACCGCCGCGGCCCAATTTGCCGAAATCACCATCGCCCCACGAGTAGACAATACCATCTTCGGTTAGAGCCAAAGTTTGCGCGTCGCGACTGCCACACGCCACCTGTATAACACGTTTACCGCTCAATGCTGTGACCAATTTCGGCTTCAGTTGAGTAACATTGTCGCCGTGTCCTAGTCGTCCATATTCGCCTAAGCCCCAAGTGTATAGTTCGCCGGCAGAGGTAATAGCGGCGCTATGCGATGAGCCACAGGCAATGTCACGTATCTTCTTCGCACGCAGCGCTTCAATAAGTTTTGGTTTGTCCATTGTAAGCCGGTTGCCATGACCCAATTTACCATCCTCACCTTCGCCCCAGGAGAAGACTTTACCGTCCAATGTTAGAGCCATCGCATGTTTACCGCCCGAGTGAACGGCTACTTTCTTAACGACATACTGATGCAAAACTGGTATCTGTCGTGGCACTGACACATTAACACTGATGCCCAGGCCGAGCCGACCGTTCGTACCCTCACCACACGCGTACACCTTACCATCCTGCGAGACGATAAATAACGACTTCGAGCCGCCCGCAATATGTATGGGTCGCAAGCGACTGATTGTTTGTGAAAATGTTGGCACTTTCACTTTGGAACCTTTGAGACCGCCTAGTTGCTCCTTGTCGTTGAGACCCCAGACCATCACAGTACAAGGCGGGTCGCAAAGCGTCGAGGATTTAGGATCAGCGTTGCCATAGGTGCTGCTTAAGCACGAATTGGAGTCGCTCATCTGCTCATATTCACAAGCCAAAAATGAGGCATTCATTAGCAGCAGATCGAGATCGGTTTGTTTGCGCCGTCCGATGATGTTCAGGCCGTGTACTTTACACTGTATGCCATTGTTACGGCACTGCTTGATTACTATTTCGATCCAGGGGTAGTATTGGCGCACGTCGCTCATCAGCGTCACCGTAGTATCGGTGTTTTTTATGGAAATCCATGAGTAGTCCTTCAAGTTACCAATACTGTCGCCGACGCGTACTACCACCAACGAAGGCTGATGCGAGTGATCGCCCGGACTGACCACAATCGAAAGACTGTGCACCAATATATGCTCATGTATCTCCAAGCGGATCCAATGCTTGGTCTGACTGCTCGATGAACTTTGCCAGCAATAAGGACTGCGATCGAGTAGATGTTTTGCGGTTGCTTCGTTCGAGGATACCGTAAGTGAGCGTATACAACGAGACCAATCTTCGATGAGATCGCTGGGTGTTGGCACAGCACCGCTGTTCAGACCAAGTAGGCCGCCTGTAGCGCCTGCTACTTGGTTACCACCCACCACTTCTATGTCATTCAGTGTACCCTTCCAACCAGCGTGTTGAGGAAAATCCACGGTGACATCTTTGCCGCGTACTGCGGTCACTGTGCCGACACTGCCGCGCAGTACATAACCCCACTTGTAGCGTGACACCGCGCGTAAACGTACCTGTGTGCCGACGCTCACTTGCGCGGAGCGTTCACAAGCCGTCTTTTCACGTGGCATTTCCAAGAGCTCGATGTGTACAAAGCAGACCCAATAGGTGTTTCCGTGTAACTGCCAGTCCACCTGCACGTTCAGATCATGTAAGCCCTCTGTATCCACTTTGAGCACTGTGCCGATATCACCCTTTTTAATCTCCTCAAAGTCGCGGCAACAACGGACGAGCATGCCGGGGCAAACAAGGCCACGCACATACAATGCGTACTGATCGGCTGAGGGAAAGTCCTTGCGCGTCTCAAATTTCACCAGCTGTTCATGTATGGAAGATCCCTCTACGGTATCGGAGCTGCTGTCTAAGCTCTCGTTGTCTGAATCAGCTTCCGGATCGTGCAAAGTCTGCAGCTTCGCTTGCAGTGAAGTGTCGCTAGAAGAACCGGCGGCTGGCACACTACCACCTACCAATGGCGGCTCCAGATAATCCGTTGCATCGATGGTATTTGCGCAAACGTCGGGGTGCTCGAGTATCCACTGCACGATTTGTTCAGGTGTTGGTATCACCTCCGGATGTATGGTCAACTGCTTGACTGCCAACTCAACAGACTTTTTAGAGAAGCCCATTTCCATGATTTGAGCAATGAGCGGTGTGGCTTCTGCTTCATGCTTTGGTGCTTGTGGCTGACTGCCCCCGGTCGCCTCATCCAGCATACCGACATTAAAGACTGGCACGCCGTGTATCATCGTCGGTTGCATGGGCGGTGTTGGTGCGGCGAAAGCGCCACCACGGCCGGCGCTAGTCGAGGCCGCCTCATTCAGCTCAGTGTGCACTTTGGCGGCGAGCACTTGTGTGCAATTCAGCGCTGCAGTTGACAAGTCACTATAAGTGTAGATGGCCTTTATGGGCGACGGTTGGGTGGCGCGTATCAAAATACTTTGTATGAGCAACTCAGTGTCACTAATTGTCGGTTGTGCAGCAAGTTCATCACAGTTCGTGGCCTCAACACCGCCACAAGCACCCTCGGTGTTCGACTTACCTTCGCCACTGACGTTCACAGCGCCGTTGACTTCCTCCGAGAGACTCTCTTCGGAAGAGTAAGTACACAAGCCGGGAGAGCGTTGTTTCAGTATCTTCCTTAATGCCGCCTGATGCCGATAGAGCACGCAATTCGCATTTAAAACGGACAATTGGATTTGTTGCGCGCGCAGTAGACTGATGTCCACCATGTTGGGCACACATTCCTTGCGCTCGCCAGGACCGAAGAGCAGCACAGCCCATGAGTTTAACAACATCTCATTAAGCGGCATGCGAGATAGGCTGAAAACTGAATAGTCGGCGCATTCGAATGCCACGTTCAGCGAGATCTTACGGAACTCGCCGTTCAGGGTTTGACCATCTGTGCTGAGCAGACACTTACCTTTGTTGGTGAAGCCACATATGGTGGCTGTATTGCCCTCATGGCAGACTTGTAGGCCGACGCGCGGTCGTATATCGCAGCCACCTATGGTGCAAAGTACGCCCATTACATATATGTATTCGTTCTCCAAGTGTTGCAGGTCCAGGCCGTCTTCGCCAAACAGTTCGGCAGCGACACAGAGCTTTTGTGCCAGAAATGAGTTTATTGCCGCGTTCCAATAGGGTAACGTGTGCAGACGGCGCAGTAGAGTTATGATTTCCTCGGCGATGGTGCCCGAGTGTGAGGCGGTCAGTAGCACGCGTGTCTTGCAGTCGCCCCCATTTTGTGATAGAGATATGTCTTGCGGGCAGTAAAGCGTAATCTTGCCCAGAGTGGAGAAGAGTTGACGCACCAATAAAGACATGCGTTGGGTATGCGCATCGTCGGTCCAGTGGATGAGTATACTCTGCAGAAGGCGTAGACAATGAATATTGCGGAAAAGATCTTGCTCACGCGTCACCGGCTGTTCGAGGAGGCTAATGTAGAAGTCGATCCAGGTGGTCGAGGACAAATATTTCGCGAGCGATTTCGATTCACCTAAGGGCGTTAAAAGAGTTGTTGGAATAAAGTAAAACCGGAAAGTATAAGAAAAGCATGTGCCGTAACTCACCAGCAATTGCTTTCAGGAAACCTAAAGTGGTCCAATTGTCCAGACCGTAGATATTACCCAATGTGGACTTGGGATCGAGTACGGATCGAAACATGCAGGATATGCAGCGCACAGCACTCTTATCCATCTGCGCGCTGTGTAAACCAATGCCTACCGAGATGATTTGTAGCGTTTTAGTGCAGGCGTAACGTAGCAGCTTGGTCGGGTGCGATTCGCCATTCAGCTGAGCATCGCAGCAGAGCTCATCCTTTTCCGTTTCTGTGTCAGGTGAGATGATATTCAGAGCGCTATCGGCTAAGCGTAGATCATATTGACCCTCTTTACCCATGCGATAGGAGTTTGTAGCGCCAGTGTACCACTCAACACGAACCCAACTGAAAGAGAGCAGAGAGAGTAAGTTCAGACAAAGGAATATATGCGTAAAAGAAAGAATTCCAAGTTTCTACAACTTTGTATGCAACCACTTACCCGTCTTCGCCCACTTCGCTAATGATGCGTCCCTCACCAGGCGGATTGCCATCCTGATCGCCCCATTTCCAGTCTGCACCCCGCACGATACGCGTGCCGATCTTCATTAACTTCGCCAGTTCTGGTCCGGTTAAGTTCGCTTTATTGGATTTTTGTTTTAAAATTGTGTCTTCATACACCACCGAGAGGTCGTAGGTGTTCTTTACCGTCGGTATCTCTCCACCGGTCTGACTGAGCAAACCGAGCACCGTGCCGAGTGTGCCAGAATTCACGATTAAACTCAACTCATTGGCACTCATATCCTTGGCTAGGATGCCAAACACACTAAGCAAGAAACGGGCACGTGGCAGCTTTTTCAAGAACACATAAGTGCCCAGATTTGAGGTATCCTTGCCGTTGCCCGCATTGTACTTGCCCTTCAACTGTATGAGCTCCTGATTGACCAGCCGCTGCAGTTCGCGCACAGCCCACTCGAGCACGCGTGATTCTGCGAGCAGCAGATCGGCTTTTTGAAAAGCCGTTATCATGTTAAGATCGTAAAGCACGTTCAGCGTTGTCTGCTTGCTATAGCTGCTCTTGAGATGCAAGCCTAGATAACCGTTAAGCATATTGTACTGCACGGCGTCGAGCAAACCATGCACCTGTAACATGGCGTGGAGCATTTCTAGACCCTGTCGACGTATTTGGTAGCGCTGCACCTGGCAGTACATAGCGCGACGCACGGTCTCCACATCGCACACCTCTTGCATCACGAACTCGACAATCTCTTGCATGATGGGCACATTCAACTCGCCGGAGAAGTACCATTTCTCGCGCAGCTTGCGTAAAAGATCGTTATTGAGACGCGGTTCGTCATCTGCGGGCTTCTTGTCTTCATCAAAGTCCAGTTCGTTTGCCTGCAATTTGATTTCTTCATTGGACGGTTTGCGTTCGCTGAGTATAACGTTGTTGTCGCCGCCGTCAAGTAGGTTCTCGTTGGACAAGTTTCCGCGTAGCGGTGGCATGAGTACAGTGGCGCTGGCCAGTGAGCTACTGTCCGCCGTGCCGATGCCAGAGTCCTTCTCAGCTGCCTCTGAGGCAGCGCCATCGCTTTGCAGTAGTGATTCCTACAAAAAAAGAGGGTTATGAGTGCAAAGAGCATAAATATTTTTTTAATGAACAAACTTACGTGAGACTGATTCAGCTTTTGTGCCACATTCTGACTCTGTATCGTCACATTGAGTATGTCTTCCGGCTTGGCGCAGGCCAGTTGTTTCTTGGCCATGCGCATTTCCGCTATGATGCGTCTAACGACGTGCTTGAAACGTGGCAGCCGATGTAGTATGGGCAATTTGCGAAGCGCCTCCTGCTCCAAACTCACTGCCGGACGAACTTCGTATAGCAGAAAGCGCAGACGCTCCAGCATGGGCGCGCATACTTCCTTATAGCTGCGATTTAGTTGCTGACGTATGCGCACCACGGACCATTTGGTCTGATAGATGAGCCGTATCATGTCGGCAATTTGGCGGGGTGTCTTAGCTACGGCAACACCACCTAACTCGCGCTCCAACACGTTTAGTACGAGACCGCCCAGGCTCTGATGGCGTATCAGCACTGCGGTTAGTAAACGCTCCAACTCTTGCACGGGATGTTCGTGTGGGAACTCTTGGTGCCAAATTAAGTTGTTATCCTTGCAGTAGCGTTCGGAGAGTGTCATCCAAGTGACGACCAGAGGGTCGGTTAAGCGCGCCTCGCTCAAACCGGATATAAAGCATTCAATGCGCTGCTGTACACTATTAATGTGCGGTTGCGCGACTACAGCGACACCAACGCCGCCACCGGATGTGCCTACGCCGCCAATGCCACCACAAACATTTAGACCGTGCGTAGGAGGTTCGGTGGGCGTACTACCGGCGGTACTGGCACTGCTACGCGCCTCGCCCTTCTCCTCGTCGAAGGGATTGCTCGGCTGCAAGAGCTGCAGTCCACCGCGTAGTATGCTGGAGCGAACTATGGTCTTGCACTGCAACTCTGCCGGCTGCTGTGAGGGCCCGGTCTGCAAGAGATTCACAACGAGCCCCAGTAGGTAAGCCAGCGCACGTTCCGAGTTGAAGTGCGTGAGCACTTTGTTCTGCTGCACATGCGGCTGAAAGGGCGAGCAAAAGTTGGAATAAATTGTGTATTTTGTGTGATGTTCAATATACCTTCTCCTCTGTCACGTATACCGCGTAGCGTCCGACCTTGTAGTTGCTAAAAATGTGTTCCAAACAGTTACGATAGATGGAGGTATTGAGCTCGATGGTGAGATCCTTGCCGATGCTCGTTGCCAGAAACTCATTAATGGCTGAATTGTCGTTTCTGAAAAGAGGTAGACATAAATAGTATGATCTCGAGTTGTTCAGCTACTACCTCCAGACTTACTGATAGTCGCTGACGTCACATACATAGCCATTAAGTATGATCCACTTGCCGCCATCGAGTATTTGGTTTTCGAAATCATTTTTGCGTATCAAATTCACATCATCCTGTGTCTGCACATTCGCGCCCTTCTGATTGCCGCGGCATATAATGCCTGGCCAGCCCATGTCGTCCGAGTCCTGTATCTCACTGTCGCATATGACGCGATTTAAATTGTCCAGCGCATGCAGCAGCGGCAGAAAAATCTTAGTCCATTCGAAGGCGGGCAAGATCGTCGGACGATCACGCTTCAGTATGATCAGTCCGATTAGCAGCTCATATAATAGCGTATCGGATATGTCGGTTTTTATGATGTCCGCCACGCTCTCCTTGCCTTGCAACGCGATTTCGTGCGCCTTCTGCAGCGAAAGTATGCACAGCGACACCGCGCTCTGCACATATTTGCTGAGCAGTGCCTCGGCACCGCTGATCTCCTCCTGTTTCGACTGGTGTATGTGTGCGAAAAGTAAACGCTGAAAGCGATGCAACAAATCCAGACTCGGACTAGTATGCTCGGCAATCGTCGTCGATTGTACGACTGAGAGCGTGGTGAACGAATCATCTTCGGGCTTTGTAATACCAGCATTTATTAGTAGTTGTGTCAAACGTGCCTGCGTCAACGCAGAGTTGTTGCGTAGCAGTTGTTTGATTAGATGTAGTAACGGTAAATTGTGCCCATTATCGGTGCAGTCATTTGCTTCCAGTCGTATCGCTTGCTTGAGCGCGGTTTCTAAGCCGCCTTCGGCCATCAGTGAACCGACAAGCAGATCTGTCATGAAGCGATGTCCCGAGGAGGAAATGCCCGACTCAGAAGGCAACAGGGAAGTCAAAGTTTGTGCGCGCTCCGAAGCTGTGGGCAATAAAACGCTCCAGCCGACCTACAAATACATATTAAATATGGTTGGAATTCATTGAAAAACTATTATATCCAAATGCAACACACCTGTAGAGTCCACTGCGCTGCCTCTTGCATGGTTTTAAGAACATTTGAGCCACCCGCCAGGCTGAGTATGCGCGTTTTCAGGCTGACCAGCAGGCGCGAACCTTCGGATAAGCCCACAGATTTTGGCGCGACGCCATTCACAATCAGCGCGTGTAATTGTAGACGCAACAGATTCAAGCAGGCCACAGCAATGCACTCAGACTCTTGATTCGGCGTTTGACGATTGTTGCTGTCCTGTCCACAGACTATGCCGAGCAATTGATCAAGCAGCCTAAATGTGTGTTCGCTGAGATCGATGACAAAAGGTATTTTCACCGGCACGCCTTGCACCGAAGTCTGACTCCATATAATGCTTTGCGCGGAGCCGCAAGCAATTCCATAAGCTTGCACAGAGGGATGTGTGGCAAGTATCGGATCGCGCAGTATGGGCTCCTTAGAGATCGCGGCGGGGCATACTTGCTGGAAGTCGTTGCGACCCCAGCCGAAAACTTCGCCTTTATTGCTCATAGCGAGGCAATGCCAAACGCCGACCGAGACGTCCACAATGACTTTTGACTGCGGAGGAAGAGAGGTAAGAAAGGTTTTTTGAGTCCTCAATACAAAGTACTTGTCAACTTACCTGCAGTGCGCTTATCTGCTTGGGCGTGTTGAGACACTGCACATTTTTGTCGAGCAAGCCATGTCCCAAGCGGCCATCATACGCTTTGCCCCAAGAATACAGCTTACCATCGCAGCTGAGCGCCATTGAGAACTGCGAGCCCGCAAACACGCGTTTAATTAGCGGCAACGTTTCGATTAACTGCGGCAGCTGAGAACCATTGCACGAGCCGTTTCCCAATTTACCGTAATCGCCGTCGCCCCAAGCAAACACCAAACCTTCGGCCGTCAGGCATAGCGTATGGGAGTCACCGCTGCCTAGCGCTACGTCGATTATGCTATGCTCACGTAAGGCGTACACATGTGTCGGTAATAGTTTATCGTCTGAGTTGCCGTGCCCGAGTCGGCCATAGGTGCCGCGACCCCAAGTATAGAGGTTGCCATTCATAGTGATGGCGGCACTGTAGGTGCAGCCACAGTACACCGCCTTAACACCATGCTCCAGCGATTGTATTTTGGTTGGTTGCTCGCGCAGCAACGAGTCGCCATGCCCCAAGCGCCCACCCTCACCGCAGCCCCAAGAGTATGCATTCTCTGTGCGCGATAAAATAAATAAATAATTTTTGTGAAAAAGTCGAGTTTTACCGCTTCAACTTACCCATATTATCCACGGCCATGAAGTGCCGGCCCTCGCAATGCGCCGTCACAGCTGTCACCGGCACGTCGTTCATTTCCTCAATAAGCATCGGCTCCGTCTCCGGTTTGGCGATGCGCCAAGTGTACATTTTGCCTTCGTGTGTGAGAAAGAGGACGTACTCCTCGGAGAAGACGACCTGCTTCACTTGGAAATAGAAATTCAGCACAGGCGCGGGGTAGTGCGCGCCTGCAGCAGTGTTTGCCGCGGTTGTCAAGCCTACAGCCGGTTCGGCGGTGAAGCCATATTGGTCGTGGCACAGTGTTTGCCAACCGAGCGCGTAAATGCGTTGTTCATGCAGTTGTGGTGATGAGGCAGCGGATGCGCTCTCCTGTGACGCCTGCGCGTGTAAAATTGGTTTCGTAGATGGCGGTTGAGCGCGCGATGATAATGGCGCGCTTGTGGTGCTGGTGGGCAAATGCGGCTTTGCGAGACGATCGAGATGTGAAACAACGACCACTGCGGCTTGTTTCAAGTCCACATTGGTGGTGTCTTGTTCGGGTAGCGTGAGAAAGCGTAGAAAAGATTCGGTAGCGCTGGCCGGCGCCGACTCCGCCATATTGTTAATGCCATAGTTACCAATGCTCTCGTATCGCCGCAGTATGGGCACTAAAGGCGCGCCTGTGTTTTGTGGCACGTCGCGGTTGTCGTCAGTTTCCTTTTCTTTCTCCCAAAGCATCAACAGTAGTACGATTGCCTCAAGTGTGGCGGCAAGTGTGCCCTTTTGTGCGCCCAGCTCCAACAGTAAGCACAGAGCGGTGTGACGATCTTCACGCGGTGCTGTACACCGCCCGCCTAAGGGATCTCCGAGCGCTACTTGGCGCAGAAACTTTATAGAGCGCTCAAGTACTTCGATCCACAGAGGTGACACCTGCAAACGTGAGAATTTAATAATTAGAAATAGTTATTGGCATATACAAACTAAAATGCTCACCTGAGTGGCATCAAAGAGCGATGCCTCAGGCAGATCTTGCAGCGATTCCAAAGCTTCACTTAGCAGCTCGCTGCACATTTCCGTGTCTTCACCAGAACGCCAAGCCCGTCGCAAGAAGGCGAAGGAAAAATTAAGCGCGGCGCGTGTGCCTACCCGAGCCAAGCCTAAAGTGGCGCGTTCATTTTCCTTTATGGGCGATGGCACGTCTACGGTTGAGAAGTGCCTTAATTTGTTAGTTGCATGGTGATTCATCTCCTTAATACGCAACGGGCTTATGCCACTGTTGACAGCGCTGCGTTGATCCTCATTGAACTTGCACTTGTCCGCGGTCGATGAGACAATACTGCTCGGCATGCCAATGTTGATGTGACATTGTAGCTCCTGTTGTTGCTTCCAACGCGAGAGCGCCACAAAATAGCGTTCATAGATGAAAAGTTGCTGGCGCAAGTGTATGGCTGAGAGACAGTTACCCGCCGCTTGCAATGAAATGTCATGCAATTCGGCCAATAGCGTATTCTGGCAATTTAATTTCACCGTGGTGTTGGGACTTTGACCCCATAACCATGATTCAAAGATGACTTCTGACGAAATTCGGTTAGCGGCGGCATTTTGCACTGCTGTGGTCATTTTCTTGATGGCTGAATCGGAGTCGAGTGTGCGGCAAGCGGAGCAGTTGCATGCTGACAGAGGACCGCAATAGTCGAGTGGACAACAGGAGCATTGGAGCTTCTGAACGCCACAGTAGTGCTTGCCATCATCGCCGAGATAGGAGAGATGACCCGCCGCATTGAGTACAGGCGCTGCTGGCGAAGAGACTAATTCACAATCTTGTATGAGATTATTCCACAGCACGGCGGCATCTTCGACATTGCGCAAGCTTGAGATGAGATCGGCGCGTAACCATTTGGCATCGAGGAAAGGCAGCGGACGTAAATAAAGATCAGCAGTGGAATTGCACGAGGACATAACTAACGTCACTGCTGCACTTTATCGTAAGGAACAGTCTTATATTTTTGTTTTAAGGTTTATAAGTACTGACAGGTTATTATTGTTATGAAAACCACAAAGCTGCGTAGTTGTTTATTTAATCGCCTCACAATTTGTATTAAATACAAATACGCTACTGATTATTGAATTTTAAAACTTTTGACTTCTCGATTTGTTTAATGAGTTTTTACGCTATTGAAATACTGTATGATCGCTGTGCTACAATGAGCTGTCGTGCCAGCGTTTGCATTTTGTATTTGCTTATCATGCAAATACTTTTTTGTGGCGCTGATAAATATATTTACTAATGCTTGATGCAAATCCAGTTATGCTAACACGATTTTCAATTAATATTTACGTGGTTTCAATTGAACGTAAAGTTTGCAAAAATTATTCAATTTAATTTTGCTTTTTGAATCACGCGTTAACCTCCAGCCTTGCCTTGCCGTGCTTTAACCAGCGAAGCGAAGCGGCTGTGTTGGTTCACACACGCTGCTCAATGTGGTATATAGCGAGCGTATGTGCGCTATGTTCCACAATACCGCAATTACACCTCTTCCGCCCACAACGCTTCTGTTGTTAAGTAGTAGCGTTTAGTTTTGTGTAGCCACTGCCCCTCCCTAGTTGTTGTTAGGTTCGTCGTGTCGTCGCTGACTTTGATGTCGTCACTTTCGCTTTTGTCGATTTGTTTTGACCGTGTAACAATTTATATTGATGTTTTGTTGCTGTTGTATTGTTCTCCTTCGCTATTACTTCCACTTCTATTCGATTTAGTATATATTGAATATTTTTTTGTTTTTGTAGCTTTAGCTGGATCGGCCTTTGGGAAAATTCAATTTTGCGTAAACTGCTGCCGCAGCGACGCTGTTACTAATGATTATCACAGAGCCTCAGCAGATACGCTTCGCACGCGTCGTTCATTCACACACACCCGTTGACCGCACCGCCTCTGCACCACTTCCTCCTCCACCTTTTTAAAAGTAAATAATAATAATTTTATTTCTCTTGGTAATGGTACAACTAACTATGAAAGCTATTGCACCCTTCTTCAAACTGATTTTACTTACTACCCTTCCACACTATTGGCGAACTATTTATTCTACACACATACACCCACCGCACGCACACCACTCAAAAAATTTTCACAGCTCGAAATTTTTCTCCGGAGTTTTTCAAATGCAATTTTTCGCTATAAACTCAAAATTTTTGACGGAATTTATATACGAATTTGTTGTGTCGCTTTTCTACTACACCTATACACTAGTTTGAATAACAAATTTTAACTTTTTCTTTGTATAATTTTCATTGAAAGGAGCGCAGCAGTTTTTCCAGCTAGTTCAATAAAGAATCTCAAGAAAATTTTCGATTAACTGCTGTGCTGCCAGCAAATTCCATCCTAATCGATGGATTTGTACCAATAAGGCCCAAAAAATATCCAATAAGAATGTAGCGTCCTATATGCGAAAATAATAGAACCTTACGTACAAGTGTTTTTTCTAATAATTAGCACGATAATTTTGTTTATTAAAAATATAAGCATTTCGAAAATTTGATGGAAATGCGGTAAAACTTGCTTTATGGAAGAATGTATAATTGGTATGTTATGTTTCATACTTACTACCAATATACAGAACAAATCCAAAACGTGTAGTAAAATGTTTTTGAAATTGCTGTAAATTTACAAAAATCAATATAAATTTATCAAACAATTTTTTAATACCGTAAATAAAATATCCACTGGTTCAGTATTTTTTCCAATTGGTCTGGCAGCACAAGCAGTACTTTTAGCAATCTGGCAAACATTTTTCAAAACTCTATTACATTAATGCTGAGAACAATCTTTTACATAAATTCAACAGCTGTTTTTTGTTTATAAACAAATGCGAAACGCCGGATCATCTAAAAAACTTTATTTACGTTGAAACAGAGAGCAAGATACACCAGAATGTGTTCAATTAAGGAATATTAATCTATATACATCTGCAATCGAATTAAATTCTTTGTTAAAAAGAAGAATTTAACGGAAAACCATTTGTTGACATTGTTGTTATTGTTCTTGTGAAGTGTATGTCAACAAAAGTAAACACTACCAGCGACACCTACTGGTAATCGACAGAAAACTAAAGTACAAAAAAAAAACGAAAATATCGAACCATGGGCGCAGAGTTTATTGAGTGAAAAATCATTTTTGCAAGACATTTAATTAGTTTATATACTTTAGACCTAACAAACGACGGTCATGCATGACGCAGACCTTGAAGCTAATGCTGATAGTGTTAATTATCTCATTACACAATTATGCAGCAGAATTGCAGGTCAACATGGCTTAAAGGAGCTTGAGTGTAGCACAGCTGTGCGGGAACTAAAATCAAGCGCCTTTGAAATCTTGCTGAAAAGATCGCCAGAACCTAATGTATATCCAACAACTGCTGATACATTGGAATTCGATCCTCAACGTGCTGTGGATATGCACATATTTGCTGCCAAGCTGCATTCGCGCGCCGATCCTCTAGTTTGCGCCCGTTATGCGGCACTTGAAGAGCAAATGGCAGCCATTAGTAACGTGCCTTATTTCACCGAGGGTAAGGGACGGGACATGCTGCAATTATTGCTCTTGCTGCAGGGTGATGTGCGCAAGGAAGATCAAGTGGTAAGTGGATTTATTTATCATTTATTCGTACATATGTATGTAAATATTCTTGTAATTCTAGCCTGTGCCTAGTCCGCCAACGCTACTTGTACCTGGTCCATTCACGCTTTTCGCCAGCTATGAAAATAATAAATACTACCCGAAACAACAAACATGCGATCTATATAATCCACAACCGCGCTTATTCAAGGGTATAAAGGATGTCGATCCGCTTGATAACCCTTATCTACCGAAAAATTTGTTGGGTAAAGAATGCAATTTATTGGCGAAAATTGAACAGAAATATGGTGCCAAGCAAACGCGTGCACCAGCCACAGCACAGGACTGCACATTCACCGCGATGACGCGTCGCCTGTTGGGCTCTACGGTGCGTATAAATTTGAATACTTTTCGCCTACTGACCGACAATGAACCGCCACAACAAACAGCGAAAAATTCAAAGGTATAAATAATAATTACTGTTACACATTGGATAAATATATGCATAATTTTTATAGTTACACATAAAAGCATCCGCCGCACAACATACCTTGCCTGTAATTGAAAAGCAGCAAATCTTGGATGAAGCACCGCGTATATTCTCCTGGAACTGGCAAAGCTTGGGCTGCCGTGGCGTGCTGCGACAACGCCCATTCGCCAGCGAAGCAGGCGTGATGCTCGATCTCAAGTGTCATCTAATGCATACGCGTGGACTGCGATTTGAAACGCTTATAATGACCAGCGCTGCATTTCTGCGTGACCTGAAGTCACTTACTGTAGGCATTCAGTCGGATATATTTCAGCATGACGAGCGCTTGATCTTCCGCATTCACCCCTGCATCACCGTGGAGGGTTTGCTGCCAGAGACAGTCAGCAGCTACGCAGCGAGTTTCCAGGAGTGCGGAACTTGCTATAAACGTTTGCAGACTATGATACAGAAGAAGGACTATAAGTTAATATTTGAAGGCTTCATATTTCGCGTGAGTAGTCTGAGAGTTTTCGCAAACAGCGAGTGCAAATTGTTTTTGCTTGCAGGCACTGTGCAGCGCCATAGATGAGTATCTACTCACCTTTCGGCAGTATGTCTTCGCGCAGCATGATGAAACGCTAATTGCGTACTATGCGCGCATGCGCAAAGCTATGCGTCAAATAAGCAATCTGTCCTTTACGCTGGCCGTGCACACAGACGGTATTTGTTTGTTGGTGTGGTAAAATGCGAGTTTATTGTAATTTTATGCTTATTCCTCATTTTCACAGTGGACGCGCATGTGGCGATGCCGATAGGCTCACAGTTTCTCGGCTATTTGTATCGTGAGATCGTGCACACAACCGAAAAGGACTATATAATGCTATTGGTTTACATATTAAAGTCATGCTGCCATGTTTATTTCAAGTATGAGCCAAAAAATATTTTTTTTTACTCTTTACAACGCTAATTGCTTATTTTGGCAGGCATTTGCAGAAATGGATCTACTACGGACTATTGGACGATCCATCCAATGAGCTATTCATTTGCTTCGTGGATCATTATCGTCCCGACACGAAGTACTTCTATGATAAAGCTTACTTTGTGCGCAAAGAATCCGTGCCGGGTTTCTTCCAAGGCCATGAGGATGACATTTTGCAGTGCGGCAAGTACACAATGCTGCTGAAAGCTTACAAACCCAATGTAAGCGCATATAATAAATGTTACGTATTTCATTTTGTGTTAACTGAACCCTTTTGCATTCCGCAACAGCATCCACTATTCGCGCTCGACTACCCGCTCATATCAGTGTGCCTCACGTATGAAGAAATTCAGCGACTCAAGAAGAAGTGCATCAAATATAGAGAGCAAGCACGCGCCGCGTGTGGCAAGAGCGATGTTAGTATACGTGAAATATTCGAAGCACGTGAGGCCAAAAAACGCCATTTTTATCAGCGCGCCTGCCAGCGCACACGCGAGAATCTCGAAAAATGGTCACTGGAGCAACACGATCTCGCGTTGTTGGCTGCTGAGCAAAAGAAGCGTCGCTTGGATGAGCTGACGTCACAATTGCAGGATGCGAAACAGCGCAAAATCGATGAGCGTCGCGCCAATGTCGAGCTTGAGTTGCGCTTGCTGCGTGAAACCGAGAAACTGGAGGAGCAGCGTCTGTTGCGTGAAAATATCAATCTGCGCAAACGCATCGAGTATTATCAGGAGCTAAGCGATATGATGAGCACCGATGCTGGCGATAAAGTGCGCGCCAATCAACCTACAGTATTAACCGAGCCACAAGCCGAACTCGCGCAACCGTCGAAATTGAATACGCAGAGTGAAGGCAGTGGCGAGAGTAGCGCGGCGGCACCACAGACGCCTGGCAGTGGCGGCACCGATACCGATTTTGAATCGTGCTGCGGCGAAGAAGCGAAAGATGCCGATGCTGATGCCGATTCAACATCATTGTATGCGGAATGCTTGTCGGAGGAATTCGTGCAGAAATTCGCAGAAAATGAAAATGAGCTGCAGGCGATTTGTATTGAGCCGTCGGCTAAATGCGTTGGTGACACCGACGCAGATAAGACATTGGTTACCTTGGTGGCACCGCAAGTAGCTACCTCGGAGACGAGTTTGCGTACCGCGTTGGACTATAGCACGTCCCAAACATCAACTTTATTGGCAAATCCATCCCAAAGCATATTTTTAAAGCGCAGTGCCTCCGATGTGATCAACTCAAATGAGTTGGCCACTGCTGGTGTAACGCAAAATCCCAGCAGCACAACGGTGACAATTGGTCCAGCCACCCGCACTGAGCCATTGACATCAAATATTAGCAGTACCACAGTTACCATGGAATCCGCGACCGTAGCAACTCAGAAACGTGGGTTATACTCATTTATAATAGTATTTTTATATCTCAATTGCTTTTAATCCGATTCTAGCTCTTTCTGAGGCACAACGCAATAAGCTGCGCGTTCTCGCCCACGAATTCGGCACATACAGCACAAACACTCAACAATCAACTCAGCCAGACATCAACTTAAATACCCTGCCAGATGACGAGTTGACAGATTTGCAGCGCAATCGTCGACGCATGATGCAAAACGATTTATTTGCCGAGTACAATAAGAGTCCTCTCCCCGATCGTGCACAGCTTAACCTCAACCTGGACACAGAGCGCGCACGCAATCGTCGACGTGTGCTCGAAAGCGAATTTGACATACTAACTGGGTTTGCGCCTTCCACTGTTACATTTACCGTAGAGCAGGGCACAACGCCTATGTCCACCACCTCGGATACACCGCTCACAGATTGTGCTACAGACTTACCGCCTGCTGCAGCGAAGAAAGGTGATTTAGCTAATGGCAATGTGTCGTCGAAGTCTGCTTTAAAAATCAATGTGGAACTCGCTAATGAGCAACAACAACAAGTAGCTGAAAACGCGACTGCTGTGGATGGGCTGCTCAGTTGCCAAACTGCGGAGACACAGGAAGCAGCGCTGACGCCGGATTGCGCATTGAATACTGCCGGCTTGCAGGCAAAACAGGGATTTGATTTTGTAGACACCGCTCGTGTAAAAAAACATCAACAGGCAGTCACCGTAGAGGCGGCTATGCAGCCGGACTCCATGTCCAACTCCTCCAGCGCTGACGAAACGGAGGAAGTAGCTATTCCAGTACAGGACTATAATGATCCCTACAAACGTAGCAGGGAGTTGCTAGAAAGTAATTTTACCTGCGCGACACGCAGTCCTTATATTCGCTTGAATATGAGCAAAACGCCAATGATCGTGGCTGCCAAGAAGTCGCGTGAATCGTTGCAGCAATTGAAAGTAAACAGCATGAGTGTCATTACGTTGACGGAATTTCTGCAAAAATCCGTTATTTTGCCGATGACCACGCATCTCGGCTTGGTGAATAATGAAGTAATGCGTCTATTTCTCGAAGAGTTGCATATCTTGGATCATCTGCGTAGCTTAAGGCATTACTTTTTTCTCATGGACGGCGAGTTCGGCTCCATAATTTGTGATGGCATTATCGGAAAATTGGAGAGTGGCGCGACCCCAACGAAGCTACTTAACTATCAGATGCTGCATTCGATACTCGACACAGCGCTCAGCTCAAGCATAACAGGTAAGTGAACATTTATTATCTTAGCAGTATCGATATGGTCCCTGGAAGCAGTAAAACGCTTCGACGAAGAAACTTCAGAACGGCCAGAATACTCACTGCGTACGATAATAGGATGCCTTCTGATATCTCGCGTTGAACACCTAAATAGGCCTGCAGTGCCCTCCTCTCCAAACAATTTCTACTGGGACGCTTTCGCAGATATTATCCCTGTAGTCGTCTTCTTGACCCGAGCCGCCTCCTAGGAACATCAAGTGGTTATTCCTTGATTACATCGACGATTCAAAACAATAGGCCCACCAGACTACGGACGCATTTAACTTCAGACACGCACTGGACGTCATCCATAGTGGGTTCGTTAACTCTTTCACTGACTCCCTCCCAGTAACTGAAGTACTTTGAATAAAACCGCTATTGCGGGTGAAAAGTTCGAGTTGCTTTACGAATCTAGAGTGACCCTGGCGCAACTTCGTTCTGCCTCTTGTAGCAGGTTAGACCCATAACTATCCAGAACTTCCCCGACATAACAAATATAATATATACACAGCATGGGTCTGATCACCTCTTTGCAAGCCCAATAAATCCCACTTATAAAACACTACTCTCCCTATGGTCCGATCTCGTCGAAACAGCATGTTTCCTCAGCCTCCCGTTAGATTACTTCGATGACAACTAAACCGAACTTTACGATCCAAATGAGGACTAGGAAACCATTACATACCTACAATATAAAACCCTCAACTTCACAGGCAATGACAAAAACGCTGAGAATCTCTCCTTCACCATAAACGATGTTCCGCAGAAATTCGACCTCGCCAATCCGGGTGTGCTGAATGTGCTTAGTCTCAGCTATCGCATCGAGTGGCCACTGAATCTCATACTCAATCCAGAAACACTGGAACAGTACGGCAACATTTTCAAATATTTACTCAAAGTGCGTCGCATCAGTTGGGTGCTGGAGCGTGCCTATCAAATACTCAAGGAGGCGTTGAAAAAGCACGGCAAACAACTGCTACAGTCGCCACAATATCGTCATGTGCAGCTGATACGCCACAAATTCTATCATTTCGTGCATGCGCTGCAAAATCACATCACCGCGAACGCTTTGCAGGCCTCTTGGAAGACATTCAAAGACGATCTGCTGCAGGCCAAGTCCATTGAAGATATCTATCGTAAGCACACAACCTATGTAAAGCGCATCAACTTTCTGTGCATGCTAAATCGACACAGCGCGGAGTTCAACAACACCATTGAAAACATATTCAAGATATCATTGCGTTTCTACAAGTGAGTTGACAATGCTATATTTTGTATTGTTGTTGCATGTTTAGTAAATTTATTTTCCACAGCAACCTTAAGTCGCGCGAGTTCAAGCAGCGCAGCGGCGATGAGCACTACACACATTCACGCTACGACAAGCTGTCCAATGATGAGTTAGAGTTCGACAAAGTCATTAAATTCACCATATACCTGGGCACCAAGATTGTGCGTCACGGTTATCAGGAGGAGATTGGACAGCTCATTGCCTTGATTAATGTGAATCAGTACTACAGCGCAAGCACGATACCATAACTCTTTAAAATCTATTGGCTTTATATATGCACCTACTGAAGTTTTGTCTTAACTTTGTAATCTCTGAATTTAATTTTAAAGCTCGAATTTGAAATGTTACTATGAATTAATGCCTAAATATGATATAATTGTATTATTTAGTTAAAAATGTGTTGAATTAATAAATAATAATTAATATTGCCTTATGTTGAATTAAAAAAAAAGTAATATTTTCCTAACAATGCAATCCGTTTGAACCTGGTCAAGTCCACAGGGAATATTAAGAGACTGACACTGTGGTAGTCCGAAATGAGGTCTTTCTTGTCTATTGGGTATTCGAAATGAATGACTGGCCAACTGATTACCTTGTAAATAGCGAGCAATATTTCTTTGTTCTTACCACAGGTGACGATCTTCTTTCGGCACGGTGCTGCACGGTCGCTGCATAGTGAAGGAGTATGAACTATCAATAGCTTCCAAAGTTGTGACGTTGTTCAGTGTTGGAATTTTAGCGTCATCATCAATAATGTTGGTATAGTTTGCATATCTTCGTCCGGTAGGTGTATAAGTTCGCTATGGATTTAGTACGGGAGAGCACAAAACTCTTTGCAGTTAAGCAGCGTAAAAGGTCTAGGATATAGACAGACTTCCCGGAAGTCGTAGTGCTGGCACTCACCGATTGAACTAGCAAGCTGCTGATAGTAAAGTCGCAAACTTTGGTAATTACTTGCCTTAAAGTGTTTTTATGTGCTTTTAAGTGATAAGTGCCCTTATTTTTATAATATTTCACTACATTTTTATGAAATATTTAGCAATTTTATAAAAATTAGTTAATTCGAACTGAATTTTAAATACAACTAAAGTTTGACCGTCACTTCTACCACTTCCACTTTATTTTAAGAGCAGTGCTGCCAACGCAGCGCAAAAGTCAGCTTAAAATATCAGTGAAAAGTCCGTTGAATACCAATCAACCACAATTTTAAGCACACACACATACAAAACACAACAAAGAGCGCACTTCAAGTCAGACGGAGAGCGAGCAGCATTGCATTTGCCATGCGTGCATATATGCATGTGTGTGTATGTGTGGCAATTGGCTCTCGGCACGCATCTTCATTCGTAGGTTTTTGGTGCGCTCGCACGTTTGGCATGCAAACAAAATTCAGTATTAAATTGAAAATCTCGTTGCTATGTTGTGTCCGCACGGTTGGAATTTTTCGAATTCCCCTCTCAAACGGCACCGCCACACTCCCCGCGGTTGCAACTAACCGAATAGACAACCAAGCTAGCTGGCTTGCCCACCCACCTTAGGCGGGAGTTGTGTTGTGTGTGCATACAGTGCGGCTGCAACAGCTTGCAGGAGAACACACGAAAAACGGTACTTATCCTTCATTTTGTTGAGTGATGTGTCAAAAATCGCGAAAAATTCATTAATAAGCGAAATGCAAGATTGTTGCATGGAAATGAAGTGGAAAATTAGTGTATTGCAAAGTGCGAGTGTGCAAGTGATGGACTGCAAAAGAGTGCGCGATGACTGGACAGCAATAGTAGACAGTAGCAGCAGCGAGTAGTGTAGTGAGACAAAGCGTGCGGTCAAGTTGGAAAAAAGATTTCGGTGCCAGCAAATATACGAGTATACGGGTAATTTATTGAAAAATAAGTTAAAAGTTTATGCGAGAATGTTGTGAGCGTGCAAAAGCATTGGTAAAAGCAACAAAGTAGTGAAAATCTGTGTGAAAAAGTGTAAATACCACGGAGCAGTGAAAAAGTTAAGAAGTCAATGTGGAAAACTTCCAGTTAAGCGCACGACGAACGTATGCGGCATGGAGGGGGGCGTGTAAAAAAGCGCTATGTCGTACAAAGTATGTCGTGTACGACGGGTGGTGGGGCGAACGAACGAGTGGCAATCGCAGTGTGCGTTGCGAGCGCTGGACTCACCAAGACACACACACACAGATAGAACATATTTACATACACCGACACACGCACACACGTGATGCGAGGCGCTATAAAGTGTTTTATGTATGCATATACAGTTGTATAAACGAAATGTGCGCCCATAATGCACAGTGCGCGCACACACCTACATATGTACATACATATCTATACACATATTTATTTACATACGTGCATGCGACAGAGCGCGTATAAAATTATGTTGTTGTGTGGATGTGTATAAGCACTAAAAGGCTTACATATTTACATACGTGTTAAGCTAATGTATACATACAATAAACGCTCCCGCTGCTGCATGGCATGCAACAAAAAATAAATAAATGTATGTATGTATGTATGTAATAAGAAAAATAAGTGAAATAAAGGCAGACGTGCTATAGAAGCGGCTAAAGTGACTGGATGATTGGCTGACTTACTGACTTATTTTGACTGACTCAATGACTGAATGGTTGACAAAAAGAGGACTTAAGGGAAAGCGCTTGTAAAACAAGTAAAAACGTTAACTTCAATTGCTTTGAAGCTAGAATACCATTTACAAATAAGGAAGTTTTCATATAAGAACTGACATTGATGGCTTAATTTGTATGACAGCTATTGGATATAGTGGTCCGACTGCCAAAATAACTTTGTAGTGTAGTAGCGTAGCGTTTGACAATAATCCAAGGCAAATTTCGTGAGGATAGCTCGTGACATTAAAAAGTTTTTTATACAAGACTTTAGTTCAGTTTATGCCCCAGCTATATGCTATGGTCCGATATCGACGGTTCCGACAAATGTACGGCTTCCTGGGGAGAAAAGGAAGTATGAACTCAAAAACTGAGGGTCTACAGACGAGCTAAATGTACTAAAATATAGAAAAAATGAAAGCAACATTAACAACAGGCAACATTAAACTTATTGGATCCAGTAATTATATTAAAAATCCGTAAATTTCACTCTCCAATATTTACATGACTTTTAAAACAGGCAACTGTAAAGTTTTTTAAACAAAAAATATTACATTCCATAATTTAGTGAAATGTAGTAAACGCGCCCACTTTTTAATGAGTCGCTGCCGCTGCCAAACGCTTACAGTACGTACCGCAGCACGGCATACGCGACGAGAGTGCAAGCAGCGTAGACACATACACACATCCATATGAAACAACGCTCCAGGCATTCCAACTACTTGTAGTGAAGAAAAAAAGCAAAAAAAAAGAAATACAAAAAACAGAAATTGTGTTATTTTATGTGCCTAATGTTATTTCCATGCTTCATACACTTTTCGTGTAGTTTTTTTGCCTTTTATTACAAATTCCCTACGTACTGCTACAGCAGCTTCGTCAACATTTTCGTGTATCAGCGCTTCTGTGTATCTACAAGTTTTCTTATTTGAACGCAAAACGAAAAAAAACTAACTTTCAACACAGTGCCAAATAATGACTGCGGAGCGCGCAAGCATTACCAATTTAAAGTGAGCGCAGAGAAAGAGCGTGAGTAAGTGAGTGCTTGTGTTTGTTTGTGTACGTGAGTGCATACTCACATGCAGTATCTGTGTGTGCCGTAGTTGCAAAAAGGGTGGGTGGGCGCACGGCAGCAAGGCAGCTATAAGTGACAATGCTGCCCAATCACTTGAAAAAAAATCGTTTTCTCAGCTGTTAGTACGTAACATTAGCGCTGTCACTTTAGTTGGTAGAGTGCCACTATAGCTGTCACGGAACTGTCAAAAATGCTATTTGACGTTTATATTTATTAGGCGCGCTCACATGCGCACACACACTAATTCAATGTACGGTGTATGTGTTTGACTCTCGACAGGAAATATACGACATTGGCGCTCTTCCGCTGCCAGCAACGCGCGCTCGCCCTCTGTATGTGCATCTTCATTTGTTTATTTACGTTGCAGCATTGCCAACTTGCGTATTTTTATTTTATCATATGTTTGTAGGTACATTCCAATAAGAAACCCAAGTTTGTGGTTGTGCGTGCTGCGCATGTGTATTTTTATTTATATATATATGTGTGTGTGCGTATATGTGGATTTCACGCGCAACTCGATTACGTCCATTAATTGACTATCCATGAATAATAAAAATGTGAAGTAGAAATTTTAATTGAATTTGTTGTATATTTTAATTGAAAGCCGCTTAATTAATAATTCACCGTAATCTCAGCCGACAAAGTGCTGGAAATAGCGAAGTGACAATGACAGCGTTGCTATCAGCAGTAAATGAGTGTCAATGTGAATGTCAAGCATAAAATTTGAATTGATACGCATTTATTTACATACAAATGTAACTATTTGTGATGGGAAATGTGTGTGAAGTGCAAAATAAATGAAAAAATACAAATAAATAAATTTAAAAATTTCTTCTTTAGAAATAATGCATTTTTTTCTAACAAATAATTAATAAATAAAAAAAAATTCGCCCATAATTTTTTTTACATTTATTACACCAATATAGGTTCAAATATAGTAAACATTTCAGTTTTGTGTCCGTGTGTGTGAGATTCTTAAAAGTTGCAAAAATGTAAACGATTCAATTAGAAAATGTCAAAAACTAAGTGTTGCCAATTGGTGTGTGCCACTATACTGTCCGTTAATTCATAAACCTAAAATGCAAATCAATCATTTGGATGTCACCAAAATTATCGGTTTCTCTGCCGCTGATCAGCAAAAGCTTCAAATTGGAATACGTCGACTTCAATCTTTAGTTTAAATTTTCACGGACCAACAAATGTCAGTTGGATAGAGCAGAACAAGCATCGATCAGCTGTTTGCACGTGCAAAAGTAAGTAGACACACACTTTATCAAAAAACACTGCACTGAAGCTCGTTTGTTTAGTTTCATGGCAGATATACATATGTATGATATAGTTGTCCGATCCGAAAAATTTCTTCAGATACTGCAGCGTTGCTACGTAGGCCTCAAATTTAGCGTTTGATTGGAGTTATTATCAAATTAGGGTTGGTTCCAATTTGACCTTTTTGACTTCTCTGAATGAACTGAGTTTTCTTTTCGACGTCTATAACCTCTACAATGTTGCTATGAATCCAATGTTGAGAAGAGTTAAAGCCTGGTCCATTTTTCCTTACTCCATCATAAGCCCCTTGGTTGAGAGAGCGCAGAGGGAGGCTTTCGTAGCTCAGCAACTGCTGGGCGATGACAAGTAACAGGTCAATTGGAAAGTATGCGGCCTACCATAGCAATAGAAATTTTTTTGGAAAATTGGTTTTTCTTTTATTCAACATAGGGTGATTATAGCGATAAAGCCAACATTTTGATACCATTTTTGTACTACGATTTGTCGTTTGCTTCGAAATAGGCCTTAGTTTAGGCGGTCATCACTGCATTCGACGAAAATTTCTTCAAGGCTGGCATTCTTTTGAGATTGAGGACAGGTAACCAGATCTGGTTAATACGGTGGCTGCGGAAGCAATTCGAAGTCCAATTCATGGTGTTATTGACTTGAAGAAACAACACTTTATTTTTCTCAAATTTGGTCGTTTTTCGGCGACTTCGGCTTTCACACGGTTCAATAATGCTATGTAATAGTCGCTGGTCAATAAAAATTATTCCTTGCGCATTCCAAAATACTGACGCCATAACCTTACCAACCGATTGTTACATTTTTCCACGCTTTGGACGGGTTTTATCCTGTTTGGTCCACTTGGATGACTAGCGATTGGACTTCGGAGGGAACTGAATTTCAGTCATTCTTACAAATCGAAGCTTAAACTCGGATTTATTACTCTTGAATATCTCTAAACACTTTCTCCGAATCGTCATTGCTTTTGGTCAAAAGTGGCACAGAGCTATATTATACCCAAATTTTTGTGAATAATATAAAATACATAAACGTTTAATTGATATCTACATACATATATATGCTATATACAGACGTACAAGGTCGTCCAAAATAATTGTTTAGACTTTTTGATGTTTTTTGTTGGTAACAACCTCTTTTGATGCCATTTCTAGTAGTCATCTATGTGTTAGGCCGGGGGCTTTTCAATTGTCCTGTTAATTTTAGGGTTTTGAGTTTCTTTCTGATTTGAATTGAAAAATGTCTTAGGAGGTCTTCTACTCAATATTATTTGGATGTCAATCAAACCGCGGTTACAAGCTGGTCTGGATTTTTCCGAATATCAAATACAGAGTACATTTCGTTCAGCGACACGATCAGTTTGTGTTTTCCTACGAGTTTTTGTAAAAAAAAGTCTTAACACACTCCTCCTTGCATATTTTGACGTTAATGACGTTTGAATGGGAAAAGAGTTCAAAAGCGGATCTATGCTCGTCTCTATATAATTCTAAAGTCAATCAAACCGTGGTTAAAGCCCTAGCGTTATCCCTGATCTCGAATATCTAATTCTGTCCCAATTATTTTGGTTCTCCTTCGAGTTAGTATAAAAAAAGTTATAACGCGCTCGGCATTCCGTATCACGACTATCTAGAAACGTGGACCACACATACTTTCCTTTATTTATTCATCTAATATTTATATGTATATCGCGCATACTTCACTGATTCGATTGCCCACCCAGCAATCAAAACAATTTAGGCGCCAATCGCGCCCACCTACTTCCACGCTCAACAATTTCCAATCACAACAAAACGCTACATTTGTTTTCTCCGATACAACTATTGCTGTTGTTTTTGTTATTTTTCTATTTGGTTCGCATGTTTGTTACGTTGTTTACAGGTGGATCGCGTGTGTTGATTTTCGATTTACTACTTAACTTCATTATCTCTTCACATAATTTAACGATAATGAGCACGGAAAACCGAAAAGCGATAGCAACAACAACAGTAAACAAACAAAAAAAATAACAGCTGATGTCTGTTTAGCTGTGGTGTTGCAGGAGCGGAGCAAATAATAACAAATGTGTTGTAAGGAAATATTAAATCCAAGTAAATTATTTACTCGCGGTGATTTTTTAATTGAAAAGCAAACAGCAACACAAGGTCGTTCCGAATACTAGCCGCGCTCAAGTGAAGGGGTTTCTGACTACGGCGCTTTGTTTTTGAACTCTTAGCTGTTAGTGTGGTTGTCGATGTTTAATGGAATACTCGTAGTTTGTAGCCGCCAGCGTTGTCTTATCGCACTACGCTGTCTGGCCGCTTTTCTTGATTTATTTGTTTTTTATTTGTTTACTTTTTGTTTATTTTTTATTTGAAAATGCGTTTTGTGGAGTTGCTTTGTATCTGTCGAAGTTTTTTGGCAGCGTAAATGTGCATTTTTGTATGAATGAGGCAACTGAAAGCAATCTTTAATCTCCTTGAAATTGAAAAAAAATATGTTGTGTAAACAAAAATGTATAAAATATTCATATGACGTTTGGATAGTCGAAAAAGTCCTTTCGTATTTCTAGTCAAACTTCAACTTATTTTTTTTTGTTTGTACTAATAAATAAAAAAAAAATATATATACTATTTCGGTCGCCAACTTTTTGAAATTTTTCCGCTAGAAATATTATTCCATCAGTGTAAAGCTTTCATCAGTTTAAATCGAAATTTCCAGGGAGGTTACTCTGTAAGGCATTGCTTAACTGAAAACGCTCGTTAATGAAAAAAAGCAAATCTGTAAGGCGATCATTGTTGTGCTACACGAACTGATACAGCATCGTCTCTGTAAACTTCACAAATTTCATTGGTGGCTTGCGTGCCATTCTTCCCTTTTTTATACAAAAATATCAAAATATAGCGAATTTCTTCATTACTTTCACTAATTTCTGAACAGCTGTAACTTTTTTTCAACTTCCCTGAATATGTTTTTTTGGCTAAAAAGCTTAAAATCTCACCTTTCCAACACTATATGTTATGACACAATGCGACTGCACTAGAGATATACGACTGCAACGACATCTATTGACAAAATACGAAAATACTTTTTCGATAACTGTAAAAATTATAAATTTTTAAATTAAAAAATATTTTTTTTTCGTTAATTTTTGCAAAATCAATTTATTGATATCTAAAATGTACAAAAGGCATATGTATACTTTGCTAAGAGCAAGCTACAAATGTAAACAAACCTTCGCTTACTCTCCGCTGCCGTCACAATTTATTGCAATTAGACTTCTGTTTTGTTTGCATTTTCGTTATTTAAGTAAATTGCTTTTTTGTGTAGACAATATCTGACTTCGCCTCGGACATTTCAGACAAGCTAAGATAAATCAGCACTGAATTTCGCAAATTTTTCTGTAAATTCAAATTAAAATAAATATTTCTACCGTGAGTAAGTAGTTCATGAAAATTAGTTTTGTATAAATAATACATTTTAAGAGATTCAGTGGAACGCAAACCGTGGCAAGCCCGTGCTCTGAACTTTTCTAATTTTTTTACTCACACATTAGCCACTAGAGGTTACGGTATTTGGGGTTTTGGACAACAAATATACGATCTCAACATCTCAATTTCATAGCTTGAGCCATAAAGAGTTAACTACCACTATTTTTTATCACTTTCTTCTAGATCAGTGGTCTACAGATTGTCAATAAACTGATATTTCAGGTTTGAGTTAGTTAGATTGAACTTCTCCAATCTCCAAGAGATAGGGAAACGGCTTATAAAAGAGTTAGGAAGTTTCGTGCTATTGTTGTATTGGCAAAAGTATACCTGAAGTAGTTTCGAGGAATGGTGCTGAGGTTGACAGTCCTTGGCGGGATAAAAATCTCCGGTTACTTAAACCCGACTGTAGTAGGAACGGTTAAGAAGAGTAGGTAAAATATATGTAGTTAAGTACCCTTTCTTCTGTATGGTAGGTGTTTTATGTAAAGCGTTCCAACTTGTTTGAAGCCGAAACTTGGTAAAAACATGCTTACAAGTATGAAAATGAGATTTAGCATGGTGGTCACAATTCGAAGAACTATTCAGACAAAAATAATTAATGAAGGTTTAGATATGCCCTGGTTACGTAATGACCTAACTGAATTTGGTCACTCCTCCGTATACCAGCTGATCTTTTCTATTCTCGTAGGAATCTATTACTTTCGTCACATTTATCGACCACTCGTTTTAGCCTCACTTTTTCATTGTAAACCTGATGTGAAAGTCTAAATAAAATTTGGACCTATACTCACACCATTCTTTCAAGGGGTCCAGGATGTCAACGTTTACACGTGACATAACTATCAACGCCTGCAGAGATGTCAGGTGTAATTACGTGCAAGAAAGTTGCAGAGGAAAATTGAATAAAGCAGAAGAAAGAGAAGCGTTAATAAACGCTGGCGATGCTAACCGATTTCCTGTCTACCTACTACTTGGAAGCGCCAACACCCACCGCCTATTCCTGCACAACTCGCTCAACACTTAACTCTTTGTTATGCGTTGAGCCTGTCATTACCGCCATAGACCCTGCTCAAGTGTGCGGGCGTAATCATAATTCATAGACGAGGTGTGAGGGAATAACACGCGCATTTCTTGTTTTTGCTACTGCTTTCGCTGTCAGCAACATATGACGTATGTCGCGCAGAGACTCGCATCCTTCCTTGCGCCTCGAGCGACAGCCTGACATACAAGCGAGTGCGCAGAGCGCCTCCGAGGTGAGTATACAAGTGAGTGTGGATTTCCGGTGGCGTTGTGCGACGTCTGACACTGAGCATCCGCAGAGCGTTGAAAATGCTCTGTACTTAACTGCTTACATACTCGTGAAAAAGTGGAAAAATGCCAGTTGTAGGTATGGCGGTTGCTGCGCGTAAGCAAAAATGTTGAAGGGCGGACAAGCGGCTTGACAATCAGCTAGTTAGTTGTTGCTGTTGTAAGTGGAGCAAAAAGCAAAAACGGGTAGGCATTCAGAGTAGTTCTTGGTGGTTGTGGGGCGGCGTGCGGGTTGGGACTCTTGTTCAGCCAACGAACCGGAGATCACAGCGCTGTTGCGTTGTGCGGAAGCGTCGGCGGATGCACGACCGCACGCACAAACAGTTAAACTTATAAATACAAGCATACGTTATCATACGCACTACCGTGATATAAGACGCGTACAAACAAATACATACATACACACATACATATGTGCAAGCTAACGGTTTTGTTGCGTTTATTTGTTATTTGCCTGCCACCAACAAGCAAATATACAAATACACAAACAAGCGCGAATACACAAACAAACAACGGCAACGCAATGCGTGTCAAATACATGCCGCCACTTACACCAGTTATATGCATGTGTGAGTGTATGCAGTTAACATGTGCGCACCGTTTACCATATGCATTGTTGCTGTTGTTACAATTGCTTGTTTGTTGCTGTACATGCAAGCGTCGGCCGTGTTGCGCTGCATTCATTTATTTTCGTTTCTGTTTCCTTTTTGTTTGCACTGGTGTTGGCTTTTTCGCGCTTTGGACGCTTGTATGGCTCGTTGCTGCCGCCAGCCTCCATCCGTTTCTGTGTGCGCTGCACACTTGAGCATGCAACAACGCGCGTACTGTTTTCCATGGCATACTTGCAGGCGTTAGGTCTTGTTGTTGCTCACAGTTGTTGCTGTTATTATTTTGTGCTGAAAGTTCTCTGCTATGCGCGCTTTTTATCGGCCATATCTGCGTGTATATGTGTGCGATCGCAGTTTTGTGCGCGAAAAAAGGCGCGAAATAGCTTTCTGAATTTTTAACGAAGCGCTTTTTTATATTTTTTCCATTTTCGGTTAGCATTTATGCTTTTTATTGTTATGCTTAAATTGTGAAGTGGACAAAAGGAGTGTAATAAACCAGGTTTAGTTCTGTTATTTTTGAGGAAATTAATTTACAAAAGACTGCTGGATCAGCGAATGGTGGTTCAAGCTTATTTCGATATGGTGAATAAAGCCAATTAAGAAGAAGAAGAAATGGAATCACAAGCTCCCAAATTTGATTTGCATTCATAGAAGTATATTTTCTGGAACCAGTAAAGTCCTTAGAAGGTGAAATGGAATCACAACTTCAAAATTAGATTTGGGTACAAAAAAGTATATTTCCTTGACCCGAAAATTCTTTGATAAGCTCTTGAACTATTGCAACTCCGCACCGATCAGTCAACCAGTTGAAGAGATCTTCCCTGTATAGTTAACCGATGGCTTTCATTATCCTTCTGTTAGCCGACTGACAATGATAGGTGGTTAAGCTCGCCTCTAACTTTGTAAGAAAGCATGCTTCATCATTTCAAATACAAATTTTATATGATGTATGATGACGTTGCGATGTCCCATGAAAATACTAAGAACTTGGGAATTTTGAAGGCATCTGAACTCAATTGGCTACAGTTATGGGATTGTTGGACAAATGTTTATCAATAGATTAAATTATACTGTGATAAGCGTCGTTATAAAGCATTCAGTAGGGATTGCTGATTTAAAGTTGCGAAAACTTGTCAACATTTATCTCAGCTCTGAACCTCCAAATATAACTAGGGAAAAGCTCATCAAAGTTTACTTATGGAAACTTTAACCAAAGTTCAGACCGACATAGATCACATATAAACCGCTGAACTCAAGAGCAGTATATCTACAGACTTACATGCGAGTGTCAAAGGCTTTCATGCACACGTTAAGAACATTGTTTAAGCTCGGAAACTCTAAAGAACCAACTTTTGAAACTTTAACAGACCACCGATTACCCTGCTGAACTCAAAAGCAGTATATCCACTTATATTTATAATCGCAAACGAGTTTCCAAGGTTTTCATTCGTACGTGTGTGTTCAATGTTCATACACTTTTCAAGCTTTGGGACTTCACAGCTCCATCTTTTGATACTTCAACTAAACTTTAGTCAGCCACAGACCACACATTAACTTGCTGAAGTCTATTTAAGCTCGGAAACTCTAAAGATCCAACTTTTGAAACTTTAGCAAAACTTCAAACGGTCATAGACCACATATTAAACTGCTGAACTCAAAAGTAGCATGTCTACAAATTTACATACAAGTTGCCTAGATTTCCATGCGCATATTTTGAAGAGAATTCAAGCTCGGGACCTCTAAAGATCCAACTCCTGAAACTTAGAACTTAGCCGGTCACAGACCACACATAAACTTGTTAGACCCTAGGGTGAGCTGTTAAGTAACAACTACAAAGGAATTGTTATTCCTCTCGCCTACCCAAATGAGCTTTGCCCACCATTAACCCAATTTTCAGCATAATGTGAACTCTTTCGCGCACAATATTAAAATTACTTTGCTGAGCGCATAATGCGTCCATACAAATATTTACAAAGCCTTTCAATTAACAACGCACTCAACACACAACACAATGCAACGCGAATTCTTCAAAATCCTTGCAACTAATTCCCGAGGTTTTGTGCAGCAACTAAAACTAACTAACTGACTTCGGCTGTTATGGCGAATACCAGCCACATGGCAGAAAGTTGAGCACTACAAGGCATACACTTGCCCACAAGTGCTTGTGTCCCCATTGTGAGCTCATAAAGCAGGCATTGTCTCTACACGACTGATGCGAGGGTTGCCTGTGCGCTTGGTGTTGGCTTTCAAATACTCAAAAACTCAAGCGCTCGACAAACAGCCAACGAACCAAACTACACAGGATGCGCGCTGAGCAAGAAAAAATCCTAATAATGAAACGTTGCAAGTTGCGGTGAAAAGTGGGTGTAACAGTACTTATAACACAGCAACTGGCGCGAGTTGTAGACGCGTGCGGCGCAAGCAAACGGCAGGCAAGCTCCAAATCCGTCTAACAAGTGGATTAAGTGCGCGAAACATGTCACCAACAGCCGGCAGACAGTAGATAGGCGAGCGGCCGCACTTTGTGTGTGAGCTGTGAGTATGTGCGCGCAACTGCCTCGTTTTAAAAGTGTGCTTGCTTGTGTGGCGCACTCACATGTCACTTGTGGTTACACGGTCGACAGTTTATGGACTCAACTCAAGCCGCCAACCACCAAACCCCCTAACTACTAAGGCAGCGCGACTTCGTACGTTATTGTTGACGCGTATTGCATGTAGCGCCGTGTAGGCCGCTGACTCCTCTACATCTGCCGCCGCGCTTCCGCAGTGGCAAGCACACGTCCTATCGCCGTCTCATGCTCCGTGCTCCAGTTCTGCGCACTTTTTACGCTACTTTTTTGCGCTATTTTTTCACGCTACTCAACATTCATTATCCGTACCGACAGCACACCAATGCGATGCTTCATTTTGCATGCAACGTTGCATTTGTAAAACTCTTGTATGCGCTGTCGCCGCGCTCAAGTATTGACATATGCTGATTTGCTGGCATCACTTATTTTTTATGGATCCCATATAGTTTTGTATCCTTTCGCCGAGCATTGCTGGCATTAGAAGTCTGCTCATGAATACGCTTTGCTTGGCAATCCTTTACGACGTGTGTCATTTTATAGCCGCTATGGCTATTGTTGCTGTTGTTTTTGGCTTGTAGGGATTTAATTCACTAAGCGTTCGTTAGGTTAACGAATCAGCGTGGCGCTTCAGTATACATGAACTGGTGTTGAGCAGACAATTAAAGACAGAAATGTGCCATGGAGGCGATTAAGCGCTGATAGAGGCGCGAAGTGGACGTTTTGGAGCATCGGGTGTGAAAGAAAAAAAAATGTGTAGTTTTGTAGTTGAAAAACGGACTTCTAATTTACGAAAGACCACCAAGTGGTGTTTGTAGAGTGTTTCCCTCCTCTGCTCTTTTATTGCGTTCTCTGTTTTCGCTTCGTGTTTAGCACGTGCGAGTGCTTAACCCTTTGGTCAATTGAGCATTTGAGCGCCTCAAAACTAAGCTTTTAGTAAGAGGTTTAATGAATGTGCTCTAATTGCCGACGTATTTGAAATTCTTATATTGTGAGCACTTTTTAATAGAAATTTACTTTCTTTACAGGGGAATGGGACCTAAAAAGCGTCTCATAACAGCAGCTGCCGCCGCCGCTGGCGCCACCACTACGGAGCGTCAGCAACGCTCGTCGAGCAACCCAGTCACAACGGCGAAAAAACGTCCTACACCGGGCAAAGCACACAGTTCACCGGTGGCGCGTAAAGCGATTGCCGTTGCCAGCAACGCGACGACGGTGAAGCGTAGTACGCACGGTAGGACGCCGTCCCCAGCCAAGAAACAGCAAACAGTGGTCAGTAAAGAGCACGAAAAAATTAAGGAGGCCGAGAAAGATAATAAGTTAGAGAAAACGGAAATTGAAAGCAAAGTGTCCGAAAATCTTGACACGAATCAAGGCGAAGTGGTCAAAGATATTAGCAACGCTGAAGCTGCTGAAGAAAGCTTAGCAAAGGATCAACTGAAAACTAAGCTCGAACAACCTGAAGATTCAGCTAGATATGTTGCGCATACAATTAAGTCTACGAAGCGTACGCCCTCTCGAGAGAATGTGAAAAAATCGAACACTTCCGAGACGAAAGAAAAGTCTTCCTGCACCACAAACAAAAAGGTGGAGTCGGAGAAGCAAAAAGCTGATTCAGAACCACCAAGCACATCCGCCACTTCCGCCAATAGCAATAAAAGCAAGGTGGAGGATCGTAAAGATGGGAAGAACAAAGCAATAAGTAAAATGCTCAAGAGTCTTGATATACAAATAAGCGGTTTCGATAATATACTGCCAAGCGAGGAACGCATACAAGATACGCTAAAGTCTTCGATATCAGAGAACGTGAAAACGAAGTCACGTGCAGCTGCGGTTAAAGTGATAGCGAGCTTAAATCCGCCGAAATCGAACATAGCGCGTATTAAAGCTCGACAAGAGGAAGATAAAAAGGAGAAGGCTAAAGAAAAGGAAAAAGATAAAGACAAAGATAAGGAGAAGGAGAAGGATAAATATAAAGAAAAGGGAAAAGACAAAGGTAAAGATAAAGAAAAGGAAAAAGTGGAAGAAAACCATTCAAAGTGCAAAGAAACAGAAAAAATAATTGAAGCAGCAGAAGTTCGTGAGGAAATCTCAAACATTAACACAGAAGAATCTCCTATCACCTATGACGAAACGCTAAACTCGAATAAGCATACATTAGACTCTGCCAAAGAAGATACTACGAAGAACAGCGAATCTCAAGCGGCTTCCAGTGAAACGGATAAAAATCCTACTGCCAAAATGGCACCCAAAAAAAAGATAACAGCTAAGCGTGCCAATAAGACCGACGCTAATCAAAAAAGCAAAAAAGCGCCTTCTCAAAAACCAAACGATGATGAGTCCAAAGCACAGAAACAAAGTGGCAATTGTAGAAATGATGCCATAGTTGGGACACCGTTAAAGAAGAGACTACTTAAGGCCAAACCTATAAAGCAATCTACTGAGGAGGTCATGGAGAAAAACGCCGGTACTAGTATGCCAACAGAAGAGAAGTCAGAACCACAAGGTTGCAAGGCTGTAGAACCACCCGATCCACCGGACAAAGAGAGTGGAGAAATAAAAGCTGAAAAAACTCCTAAAAAGACGCCATCGCCGAAAAAAGTAAAGACGAATCCAAAGAATCCAGACAAGTGCAATATACAGGAACCTGAGAAGACAGTTGTAGAAACTTTAGAGCTAATAGAGAAAGAAGAAACATTAAGAATAGTATTAGATGCCAACACAGAGGTAGTGCAAATGGATATAGAAGAAATGCCGGTTTGTGCAAGCGCTCCTAAAGAAGTGGAGCACAAAACGGAGGAACTAGATGTTAAGCCGCAAGCAGCGGACGCTGAGATTGTGAAGCAGGAACCACTGAAACAGGAAGAAATCTCTGAAAAAGCGGGGAGCTCTGCCCCGTGCTCACCACTTATTGGAAAGAAGCAAATGTCAAATATTAAGCACAGATTACAAAGCAAGTACAAAGTGCCACCAGTGAAGTCCAGCCCCACTGCCAAGATGGCGGGTAAGAAATCAAAATTTGCGCAAAAGTTGGCAGCTGATAAATCAAATAGTTCTGCTGCCAATGATATCTATGACTTTCGTTCCGGCTCTGAAGAGGAGGATAACATTAAAATGGATCTTCCTACATTGAAAAATTTACGTGAATTTGCAGATGAGGAACACAAAACCAAATCCACTAAAGACAGTCTCAAGAGCAAAGAAACCTCATTGGATATCGATGAAAAGGAAACAAAAAAGAAGGAAGCACTAAAAGAAGAACAGTTGCCAGAACCAGTGCCGGAAGAGAATAAAAAGTCAATGGGAAATGCTCAAACTGAAGAAAAAGCAAAAGAGGACGCTGATGAAAAAATAGCTGACGCGTCACATAAAGCTGAAGATGATTGTAGAGCTGTTGCTCAGACTACACCTAAAACTAAAAAGGTAGTCAAGTCTAAGGTAACAAAGAAAGTTTACAAGAAGAAACCCTTGATAACAAAGAAAATTATAAAAACAGTCAAGGGAAAAATGTTACAAAAGACGGAAAAAACAAAAGTGAAGAGCAGTAAAGTACAAAAAGATTCCTCCTCGGCAAGCAGCGACTCGGAAGATGAAAAGAAACTAATCGACTTTGGTCCTAAACGTCATCGCATGGCCTCACTAAATGCCTTAGCCAAGGTACAGTGTCTCTATGAGAACGAATCACGCACGGCATATGAGCTGGGTCTGTCAAAAGCAACACAACTTCCACCTAAGATCCGCACTGTGGATGGAAGTGAAGATGAGAAGGACAAAGAGAAGGATAAGGATAAGGAAAAAGAGACGGATGAAAAAAGCAAATCAAAGAAGGATAAAAAGAGTGAGGAAACTAGCAAAGCCGATGAACCACTGAAAGCTGAATCAGAAGATGAACCACAAGAGGTGGAACCAAAGCGAGAATTGCGTCATGTACCGGGCGGCCGCGGACTCGGTAAGCATTGGGAATTCGAGGAAAGTGGTGACACTGAAGATGAGGAGATAGACAAAATGAAACTGAAGCGCAAGAAATTACAGAAAAAGTTGGCGAACAAGAAAGAAAAAGAAGCTGAGAAATTGAGAGAAAAGGAAAGAAAAGAAGAAGAGGCCTCGATTAGTAAGATTTCCAAAGCCAGGGAAGACAAAGGCAAAGAGAAAGAGAATCCCAAGGAAAAGGATACTATCAGAGTAAAGCGCAAGTATACAAAAATTAAGAAGCCATTGAAGAAGATAGTAAAATTGAAGACCGATACTTCCGATGGTGGGGAAAACACCGAAGTAAGCGATAACGAAGGCAAAGCCCAGGATAAAGATAAATCAAAGGTGCAAAAAGCAAAATTAGAAGCTCGAAAACCGCCAAAGAAGCGCAAGCGCATGTTACGCGAGGAATTAATTGGCGATTACAAGGGCATTTTGGCGCGTAAGCGAATGGCGAGTTTGAATGCCAGTGCCATAGTTGCGGCCACTTACGAGGTTGAACGTCATCTTGATAAAAATCTTGCCTATGGCAGCTACGATAGTACCGATGGTGAAGAGAAAACTTCTACGCCGGCAAAAAAATCCAAGGATGTGACAAAGGACTCCAAGAAAGCGCCCACAGCCACAGTAACATCCGACGAGACTTTGAATACAAAAGATACTGGCGAAGTTACTGTCAATACTACTGCTGCAGCCAATAGCTCTAATGCGTCTAATGCCAGCGGCACTGCCAGAGAGTCGAGGCCGTTGAATATGAATGAAGAGAGCAACGACTCAAAATATTCAAAAGAAACCAAAGAGACAAATACAGATACAACTACCACAGCCGGTTTTCGCGATTCGGGCAGCACAAAGGACGCCAAAGACTCCAGTCGACCGACCTCATCCAGCGTCGTTATCGTACAGGATACCGACGTAACCATCACGGGTGTGTATGTGAACTCCACAACGGGTTCAAGTCAGGAGGCATACTGTAAAATGCAATACCGCGTGCAATCGAGTGTTACCGAGGAGCGAGTGTTGCGTCCTAGTTCAGTAGATCCACCCAAATCTTATACGCCGTTGAGCGCGCTCTCTAGCATGTTGCCACCAGGTGCGTCAACAGGTGGCGCAATGAGTGACGGTAAGTTATAAAGGTCTTATCATTTTATTTGATATTGATTTCAATTTTTCTTTACCCGCTCCACACAGCGCAAGTGTCACCTCCACCACCACCTCCGCCCACTGCGATCGGCAACACCCTACCTGAAGCACTCAGCGGAGCTGGCATGTATCACGCCAGTGATTTGGGACTACATCCCGAACATGGTGCGCCCGAACATGGCCCACCACCGCCCTCTTATGCAGCCGCCGCCGCTGCTGCAGCTGCTGCCTATCATGCACATCATATGTCGCCTGCTGCAGCCGCCGCCGCTGCGGCCGGCATGCATGTACATCATCAGCATCAATATGCACACGCACACGCGCATCAATATCCACAAGTAGGCGGTGAACATGGCATGCATGCTGGGCCACCAACCACAGCTGGTGGTCCGCCACCACCGCCGCCACATCTCTATCAACCACCACCACCGTCACATTACGGACCGCCACCACCACCACCGCCCACATCGAGCGTGGTTGGACCAGTGCGCTGTGATGTAGTATCGCCACCACCAACTTATCGCTCGAGCGTCTATGCGCCACCAACTGGACCGCCACATCAACAGACAGCGCCCAGTGGCCTGCTGCCACCGCCACATTCCACGCTCTCCATGACAGCGGGCAGCGGTGCGAGCGCCTTCTGCGCGCCCAACATTCATCATCATCAAGCACAGCATCAGCACCAACACCAACAGCAGCAACAACAACAATCAGCAGGACCGCAACAGGACGCAAGTGGTGGTGAGTCTCCAAAGCAAATTACTTTATATTTATTGTTTATTTATATATACATATGTATGAGTATATACTCATAAATATGAGAAGGGTCACTAACATTTTATTAACAACAAACCCAACAATGATCATAACTGTAGTTGTATAGTTTATATACACAACTTGTGGTTACATTTCAGTTAAGCTCTCTAATGCATTTATATCTTGTCTTCTCGACTATTGCTGCTATACTTCATGCTCCCTACCTCGCCCACACTTTAAAATTCATATAACCTCCTCTTTGCCTGCTAAGTAACGGCACAGTTCGTCTCTCCTCATGCCAATTAAATTTTTAATTAGATCTCGGGTAGGTCGTGTTCTTCTGCTCTTGTGCTTAGTTCATTCGGGTTAGTTGAGTTGAAGCCGCCGTGCCAACTTAAGTAAAAGCTTTTTAACCCCTAAAGTGACAGATTAAAGAGCATAGAGCGGCGCTGCTATTCGATTTTGCTTTTCTGCTGTACTGTTATATGGGTTGTGGTGAATCTAAGAAAGTGTCTAGAAAATAGCAATGAAAGTCTGAATTTATAAATACTGTATACAACTATAATTTCAATTTTTCGATTCCAAGAAGTGAAAAAATTTCAATTTTAATTATATTTACACTATTCTGTAAGGCTCGCCCTCACTCCATCCGACCTAATCAAAACGCAAAGGTTGCCACCATCTCTCTCACATATTTACCATGTCTCCAAGTGACGCTTCATGCATATTCAAGCGAGCCTGCTTATGCTTTGACATTCCGTCAATTTAATGGTTATGTGTTCACAGTTCTGTTGAGGTTAGACCACACTGCTGTCTTGCTTTCCACACATGCTCCTTGCGCACATTCGCACACAAATTACGGTACTTTCGTATTTGCATTAAATGCGATTTAATTTATCTTTATAAGCGTTACTCGTTCGCCTGTCGACCCAAATGGCTGACTGGCTGACTGCCTGACGAATGAGCGTGTTGGGAATTTCGCTTAACAAGCTGCCGAATCTTGTCAACATAATTTAATGGCTGCCAGTTAGGCAGGTGGCAGTGTTGTTGATTTTATAGCTGTTATTATTGCTGTAGTAGTATTAGGCTGATTTAAGCACTTAAGTGTATGCTAAACATACATTTGTTTTCGTGCCGCTCATGCTTGTTGCTATTGTTGTTGTGTAATGTGTCAATAAAATCGAAATCTGTGTTAATTATTGCTTTTGTGGTGACACTCCAGCTGTTGGAATTTATGCACTAAGACCTTCGGAATGTGCTTCTGTGTGTAGACTTGCGGTAGGCAGTATCAAGTGAAGGAAAATATAGTAAGAAAATGTGGAACCGTAGTGGAGGTTGAGATGCTTCCAATTCTTTTGATTTTATTCCAGTTTCTGGGTTTAACTCCAACTTTTTCGGTATCCAAATCTCGTCTCGTCTCCAGATCAGGGCGGTTCGGCATTTTCTTCCATTGCCTTGTGGATTTCAGTCGATAGTGTTTTCTTTTGAGAATTCCAGTCTGCGGGACCCATTAAAGCTTGTTTGGCCTTCTTTATACGGCTGGTGATGTGACTCTTTGAGCCTCCGTTTGCAGAAATTGTACTACCCAGGAAACAATAGGGTTTTAAATGCATTGTCGAGTTCTAAATCGTTGATTTGTATGTTCTGCGCATCGCTTGGTTTTGTCTTAATAATTCTTAAATCCATCGCTGCCCTTGCCAGCATACATAACACTCACCGGTTCTTCCAAGAATATCGCGATTTGTATTTTCAAATATTTAAATACTTACTCAAAGAAATTTTTCGTCAATTGGTAGCTGTAATCTGAACTCATGGAGTTCAAGAAGTTGCTTTGGCGCCTAAAATTATACTTCACAATTCTTTTCACAATCATTTCCGCACACTTTCAAAAGCTTTAAATTGCTCTGCACTTCTAAATAACTGTATCATTAAGCATGCGCACCTAAAAGTATGCTTCAAAAGTTTAGATCACTACTTTAATACTCAATCATGCAATTACTGTGAAATATTTCTATTTGCGCTCTCTAAATTAATTTTCACGCACGATTAGCGTTTAATTGGCAGCACTTAAAGTTTGTTGAAAGTGGCAATGTTCGTGGAGATGGAGTGCGCGCTGCATTAATCACTGTTCATTAAAAAAAAAATTATGCAGCACCTAAATGTGGGCAACATGAAAAATATTTTGGTTTCAGAGAAATTATTGGACGAAATTTTAGTTTTTGCAAAGAAATGAATGAAATGAAATAATAAAATTGACATATTCTGCTTGCCGTTTTGAAACCATTTTACACCCCGTTATGAATTTGGTGTCTTCTTAAAATTAGTTTTTTTTACTCGCTTGCTTTGGAAACCCGTCGTGCCAATTCATCAGCGGCTAAAGAATGTTTTCAGCTTCTATTACTGCAAACTTAATGCCAACATTTAAAAATAAAAACCAATAAAAAAGAAATAAAAGTGTCTCAACTGCTAAAGTTTGCGCCCAACGCGTTGAATATATAGCCCACAAATGGGGAGTGCGAGAAAAATGCGCAACTCGAGAGGAATCGGCAACAAGATGTGTGAACAAATTAATGAAATCAATTTGAAAAGTTCTGCAAATGTCACACACACACACGCACACGACATTCGCAACTCACAAGATACCACAACGGCCGGGACACACAGACACACACTTATAAGGCGGGTAGAAAGCAATATATAATGACAACCGGCAGACAAACTTAGTGCGCTGCCTTAAAGGTGGCTGCAAAGCTTGCCTCAAATTACAAGTTGTCTATTTACTATGTTTGTTTTTGTATTACTCATATACTATAAACGTCCTTACATACATATATACACAGCTGCAAATGAAAATGGAAAGGAAAAATAAGTTTCTCAACATGAAGTTTATTTCTTCATTAAAATGTTTTACTGCTTCAATATTACTTTTCGATTTTTCTTCCAACCTGTGTGTTTTTTCTTTGCATTCTACATTCACATTTGTTGTTTTATTTATTGTTGTCACTGCTTGCTGTGCGCTACAAGGAGTTGCATCAAGTTTTCAGCGCGTCTGTTTGTTTGCCAAGTGTTGACTGCGACCGGCAGTGCTGCAATATGGATAGAAGTAGTTAAAGTGTTAGTTGTATAAAATATTTAGGTGTAAAGTATCTCTGAAAGCTCGTCTTACTTATTCATGCGCTTATATAGATCTCGAAGTTTACAATTGTAGCGATTAAATTAAACGTGAGTGCCGCAAGTACAATTCAATTCAATTGCAGACAATTCAAGCGCATCTCAATACCAGCAGTGAGTTGAGGTGAGAATGTGCACCAACTTAAAATATAATGGGAAATGCACAGACATGCATACATGCACAAAATAGTTCAATATAAATTGTGTTATAAAGTTTAATGAGCTCAATGCATGAAAATATCAAATGTGTTGTAATTAAAGTAAATATTGTGCCCCAAAAACATTTAATATCGAAAATCGATAACCAGTAGCTGCTTATGGGTGTTTGATAAGGCGCTGTTCACATTGCATTTTTCATAAAAAATAATTAAAATATAAAATTGGCGCTGTCAGAAAATAAAAAATATATAATATATATATTTTTTTCTGTGTGTAAGAATAAACCGCATTTATTTTTTATGCGATTTTCTATTATCAAACAGCACAAAAATATTTCCAATAGCAGCCCACCCACAACTATACAGCAAAGTTCCTTCAACTCTGTCGTTTACGCTATTTTAGTTATTTTTTCTCTATAAATATAACACATAAAATAAGTTGGCTCTTGAGCGCTTAGTACACTGTGGATTTAATGAAATTATTATTGCACTTATAACTTGCGCAGCTCACCGCCTGCTGTCCTGTGGCCGCACACACACGTGTCCAGTCGCTTTTGTTAGTGCAGTGCTGAAATCAATTTAATATTGACATGGCGTGTTGTTGTAGGAATTAACTTGAGTAACTTGCCAGCCGCTTGGCATGACTGGCAGGCTGCGAACGACGCGGTAGAAATTGATATACTGTTATTTAATTGCACCTTTTCTCATTTCCTTTGATTATTTTGTGCGCTGGCGAAGTATAATTGAAAAAATGTTGATTAAAGTTGGTACGAAAAAGTAGCAAGCGGATTAATGAGGAAGCTGGTCTAATGCGAAGATATTGAATGATTTCGCAAAGTAATTTCGAATATGAGCGATATAAAGCTAAGAAGCGGAAGGAGAAAGAACAGTTGGCTAAAATAGAAAGAAAAAATAGAAAGAAAAAATAGAAAAAAAAAATAGAAAGGTAGTGCACATATTGTCCAAAATTTATGGCGAAAGAAAGTTCCACTTTCTAACTTAGATTACTTTTCCACCTCCCTCCGCTGTTTGCGCTGAGTACGCAAATTGAGCGAGAAAGACGGCATTAAAAGCAAAGAAACATAAAGAAATATGTGTAATAAATAGCAGGTGCCAGAATTACAAATGTAGCGCTTATAAAAATGATTGCTTAACAGTGAGCAAACAAACAAGCAAGCAGGCAGGGGCAGACGAAAACATATAGCCAAAAGATACGACACAAACTGCGCGGCATTAATATTTTCAGTTTTGTGTATGAGTTTCTTGAGTCACAAAGCCAAACGACATATAAATAAGGTAGGACGGTAACCTTTTTTTAAATTTGAATTTGAAAATGTGGCCTACATGCAGGCGCAATCACTTCAAATGGCGCAAATCAATTTCTGTCTTGCATTTTGAAAATTGAATTTAGTATTTGTATTTCACTTGCTTTGATTTGCTTTTGTTGTTTCACGCCGAAAAGTGAATAAAACTTTTATTGCGCCTAAATGTAGGCAGCATTAGCTGCTTATCATGCGCGGCAGCAAAGGGTTGCAGCATAATGCTTTCAACTTTGTTTTCACCGCGCGCGCCGCACAGCATTGCCATTACGTTTTTCATTATTTTATTTCATTTTGCTCTTATTACATTTCATCCAAAGTTCAAAAAGAATTTCTATTAACGCCGACAGCATTTCATCATTTTAGGCGCGGCCGAAAATAAAGCACACACGCGCGCGCACCTAGCACCTAGCTGGCTCAATTGAAAGCGCATAAGAAAGCAGGCAGTAAGCTGCTAAACTAACACGAATGACTTTGTTGAGTGCCGCCCACCCGCTGCCGACTGCCGGCAGCAGCGTCAAACGGACGTGTAAGCGAAAACGGAAAACGACAAAGAATGACAGGGTATAAAAAGTAGGGAAATTCTAAGAGCGCCATGTTAGTGTAGGCAGTAAAGAAAGTAAGCGGCGACGCGACGCCGCCAACGGCCTATTTGCCATGCAGCTTTGCATACTTTTAGGCGCACACAAAGCAACCAACACATAGCGCTTGCCATGTAGATTTCACTTGCTGCCTGATGATGACGGTGTGCTTTGTAGTTCGCATAAATAGTAGTAGTGTTGTTGCTGTTGTTGTTGTTGTTGCGTCACAGCTGTCCTCGTTACTTAACATGGCTGGCTTACAGCGCTTTGCCAGTAAATGTTTTTGTAAATGAGGACGAAGAATGGGGCCTGCGCTTGTCTAAATGTGTAATGTATTTTATATGCTCTACGGTGTGTGTGTGTGTGTGCGCGCCTCACTGTAGTATTAGTAAAGGTAAATGACATCAATAGAGGTTGTGTGGGGAAAAAAAGAAAAGAACTGAAAATATGTAAAAATAAAAAGTGTATGGCAAGTAGGTAAAAATGGAAGGAAACGCTCGGCAAAAGACGGTGGAGCAGCAGGCGCGGCGGCAGAAGAAAGCGGTGGCAAGCGCCCCGCTATTTTCATATGCAGCGCAGCATCGGCATACAAACACATACACAGCTAAACAGCGCAGTAATGTCGGCAAGTTATTACTTCCTGCTGCTGTGCAACGCTTTGCCGCCTAAATGTATGCTTTTCAAATAACTGAATGTAGCGTTTAGCAGCGTTAGCTGGTAGTAGTTCGAATATTTGCCGTTAGGCTACATGCGTGTACACCCCAAGCAGTGACGGGGTGATAAAATATTCACACACCTACACACACACATAGAAATGCGGGCTTATTACAGCATATCAGCATATTTGGCCAGCAACTAGGCGGAAAGTGGGCGGGTTTTTGGTAGCACGTGTAGGTGTGCGCGCGTGTAGGTATGCGTGTGCCTTAATCGCTACGTAAGCCCTCAAATTACTAAGCATTTATATATTTGCAACAATAGTAGAATCAGGCAATTGTTTGATGAAAAGCTCTACTTAGCTTACTTTTCAGTTGTTTGCATTGTTTGAGGTGTTTGGTTTTTATTTTTTGAGGAAAAAAACATTTTTAGTTCGAATTTTTGTTTTAATTCTTTCTATAAATATTCCTGTAGAGGTTTCAGTTCGAGAATTGATTATAGTTTAGGTTCGGTTAGATGGTTTTTGTCTCTTAAGATGGGGTGTGGCTCTGATGAAGAGTTATCACAGACTGCTATGGACTGCCTTTTGTGAAGTTAGTTGAAAACACCTGTAGTTCGATAGGAGTTATCGACAAAGCGCCTTGAACTTATCACAAATCTGTTTGGATGCTTTATTTCTATTTCCGCTATCTCACATGGATTTCTAAAAGTATGTATGAGATCCGAGTTGTTTGCCTTGAACTGGTACAGGCGGGAACAAATGTTGAGATGATATGTCACACTCTTCCAAGCAGCTTATGCAATTGGCATCTGATCCTACAACCATTGAATGGCTGAGCCCGAAGAGCACACTACGGCTTACTATTTATCCTGCCACAGAAGATTCTTGCGACTGCACCGCGTTTGTTGAGTTAGTCTGAGATCCAAACATTCAGTAGTGAACCGCAAGCGGGCAAGCGAAGAACCCATTCTGAGGCATGAAACTCGAACCTCATCGGCCTTTCCTGCAATACTGCGCTGGCCAGGCAACAAACCAGTCTAATCACGCAGTAACTCGATGCTAGAGATAAGTTGTCGAGACGTTCCTTCACAAATCTTGAGCGTACAGTCAGCGAGCTCCTCATTTCTAATATCGCCGACCAAATATCCTATCGAAGTCTGTAGTGATCACTCTGAAGAATGCTGCGATCCGGAGTTTCCGACATTGTACTCCTCCACCAACCTTCCCCGTAAGCCTTGATACGTTCGAAAAAGTCTCCTTTCTTCTCCTCCTGCAAGTGCTTTCCTTCTGTACCTCCCTCGAAGGTATTTGAGCAGAGAAACGACAGCCAGCCCTGGGCTCGGCTCGACAAGTAACTGAGATTGTATATTAACATATTTAAGCCTTAATCCCACGTCATATTTCACTCTTATTTAATTTAAAAAGCTTACCTCAACTGACTCTCAGTGAGCTTTATGGAATTCCAAGCAATTGGGCGTGTTTCTACGGGCATTATAGGTCGGGGTGGTTTAGATTGGTTTCGTCCACTATTAGTCGCACCGCAATTTTTCCTTTCTCCCTTGGAAAACTTTTAAGATTTCACTCTGCGAGATCTAGAATGCATTCCATATTTTCCTTGAAACTTAACACACCGTTTATGCAGGCACCTTCTCATCTGCCATACTCTCAACATGAAAGCACTCGAACTTTCCATGAATGTCACTTGATTTTCATTACGCTTAATATCCACTTAACTTTCCCTTATGTCACCGCCAAAAAGTTCAACATATTTTTTGAGCTCTCCACTGGATTTTATTGAAGCCACGCCACACTTTGTCTGCTTAAATGGCATTTGCACTGCCATACGCCGCTTATTTATTCACTGCGTCTTTATGGCGAATAATTAAAAATATTTTTAAGTACTCTGTAATGAAAGAAATTAATTTCCATTTTTTGGTTGAGCAAAACAGAGGTGATATCGGTCAGCCGTGCTGCTGGCGCTACTGGATTTACGCTGGCAATGTGCGAAAAACCGAAATAAGCGCAATGAAGGCAGAGCATGAAGCACGGCTGCTGTGAAAATTATTTGACTTGCACTTAAAAAGCAATAAAATTCCATTAAAACGCGCCGAGTGACTGCTTGCCGCCAACTTGCCGCGTTTTTCAACTCCTTTACGAGCAACGGCCAATGGATGGCGCTGCTACTGGATTTTCTCTTTTATATAAGTACACAGCTCTTTCAGCGCTTTCATCGCTTTCAATGGCTGTCATGAAGACAGTCATGCGTTACCTGCAAGTAGCGGTTAAAGTAGACCGCATTAAATGCAAAAATCTGCCTCGACCGCAATAAAACGAAGAATAATGTAGGAAGCGGCAGGTGCGTTGTCAACTTTCAGGCGCAGTTCAACACCACCGTGTGACCGTGAGACGCAGAGGACTGTTGTCTCAGCATTTTATGCGCTATCGCGGTAGTAAATGAAGCAATTAATTTAAACATGGTTCATTAAAAAATTATTGAGTGTCGCGCGCATACCGAAAAGCACTGCCTGTGCGCCTTGAAATATGCTAAAAACAGTGTGCTGGCCATGGCGCTGAAGTCGGTGGCTGTGTTAAGGCAAACATATTTTTACTGCCTTACCGCGCGCGGTTGAAGTTTGCACATTTGTTTAAGCATAATATTTTTAAGTACGCCGAGTTGTTGTATTAACCTGAAATCCATTGTATGCTTGCGTCTTACACACGCTTTTGTTATACTTCGGCGCTGTGTTATTGTCGGCGGCAGTCATAAAATATATCAGCCCAGCGCCAGCAAGCGCGCAAATGCTTATAATGCGCCACAGAAGCGGCTATGTAGTCGAACAAATGAAACTGAAAACCGTCTGTAAAGTAATAAAACGGCGCGAACGCCGCGCGCAATTTAAAAACCTATAAATTAATAATAACAACAAAAAATCGACTGCACGGCAGAATTCGCGTGTTGCAAGTAGCCTAATATGCTGGCACTGCAGTTGCTGTCGTTGCCACTGATGTGGCAAGGTTATAGCGTCCGACCTTGTCCCAATTTTCATAGCGCGCAGCGTTTTCTGTGCTAATGTTTGTTGTTTAAACTTTATAGTCATCGCTTGTTGTTGTGTCTGTTCTGCTTATTATTGTTGTTACAGGATTTTCTAGTTTTCTTGCTTCGTCGAAGTCAGTTCAAATTGTCTTGGTAGTCACATCGCGTTGTGTTCCACTTGTTCACTTATGTTTTTCGCCAGCAGCGCAGAGTGTTTCAATTGTTCAGCTATGCAAATTTCAGCGTAATGTACACATGGTATGCTAAGCAATTTAATGTGTTCCACTTGTTCACTAATTTGGCCTCAAAGTAGCGATTTGTTTCACTTGTTCAACTATGCGAATAATAATTTCTGCAGGCTAAATTTTTGTGCTGTGGTAGCAAAAATAGCAAAATTCGAATCGTAAAACCGAAGTGCAAACTTCGAAAAGTCAAGAGATTGGATATTTTTTTGTCTAAGACTGATTGTAGACTCGCTTGAGTGCCGTAATTGAGCTAATACCAAAAATTGAACACATTAGAGGCTTGAAAGATATTTTTGGTGATTTACGCTTGTATTATAGACAGTCTCCAGTAGGCTTCGGTATTGCTAAATACAATTTCGACGGTTTTTTATTTATCATGACAGCTTTTCTCATAGATTGGACCACTTTAAACTTAGCTGTGGTTTCTGTACATTGCTTAGTACTATTTATTTCCAAAATTCTTCTGCAAAAAATCGTCTTTTTTACTGGTGTAGACGCCGCTTACACGGTTATAGCCGCAACGTGGCGCCAATTGGAGATACCAAGCGAAGCCATATCCTTCTCCGCCTGGTCTTTCCAATGGAGTGGAGTTCACAAACGCTGTCTCTGAACTATGTTAATGTCGTCGTATATCTCATATAGCCTCGCCGAGCAAAGGATCATAAATCTTTCGCAGAACTTTTCTCTCGAAAACTCGTAAGGTCGACTCATTAGATGTTGTCATCGTCCATGCCTCTGCATCATATAGCAGGACCGGAATAATGAGGGTCTTATAGAGTTTGGTTTTTGTTTGTCGAAAGAGGTCTTTACTTCTCAATTGCCTACTCAGTCCAAAGTAGAACCTGTTGGCAAGAGTTATCTTGCGTTGGTTTCCAGATAGACGACATTATCTATGACTTCGGAGTTATGATTGTCAACGTGGGAGCCTAGTCAGCCCAAAACTTGCCACTTTATATAAAACCAGCTGTCGAATGTATGAGTTACAATTATTTCTCATAGCTCTCACAATCTTGTACTTTGGCCTTCACATCATAATGGTTTCGCTGCGTCTTAGCTCGGTTCTAAGCCACCCATTTCGGTTTCTCTCCTTCTGCCAGTCTTCTAGAAATGTATATACATAAATGTCTCACGCGCTGACCACCAAATTGACGACAAATCGACATAAAAGTGTAACGCTCGTTAAACAGAGGCGACCACCCGACGCGCCTATGACAGTAGACGTAACAACAACAACTGTCTATGTAAATAAATGAGGCAATGCATAGGCAATTAATTACAGCGTCCGTCAGTCTAAGGCATTGGCAAGCGGCAGGCAATGCCCGTAAAAGCTATTAAATGCTACAACAAAAGTTATCAACTGCTCAGGGTTGCATTCGTGGCATATGGAGCAACACTTTTTATAACATTTTATTAGCGTAGCAAAGGACTTTTAATAACTACGCAGCAGAAAATGTCTCGGTTTAGTGTTTTAATGGCACGCGTGTTGGCATTCATTAAAGCGTTAAACAGGGTTGCATTTTACTACAAGTGTATTTCAAGCTTTAATGACTATGTGTTATTGAATGAGCTCTTTCACGCACATATTTTGTTAAATCCAGCGAAATTTGTGTATGTGTATAAGCACTTATGTAATTAGGTATATATTATGTACGTATGTATACAATTTAATGCAATTTTTATAACTAAAATTTATGATCTATGTAGGCATAGCATACATATTCTAGAAAAACACATAAGTGCTTTTAATGTTCACTCCCTAACACAGCTGTCAGCCATTTGATTGGCTGTTTTCATTATGCATTTATGACATATATATTCATATGTACCGTTACGGTTATTTATGACATTTTCATGACAGCTTATAAATATTTTAATGCATAAACAGTTGTAAACAAATACATTTGGCCATTAAATGCAGGCTAATAGCTTTCGGTAAACTCGGAGAATCCTTAAAACCAACATAAATACGCTCGGCTGTGTTGTTTTGTCTTTCGGCCATCCTCTTGTCGTCCGTTAACTGTGCATAATTTATTTTGATTTTACATTTTCAATAAATTCTGCATAATTAATCGCGCATGTTGCTGACATTAAATCAATTTTTACTCATACTGCGCCTGAAAATATGTTAAAGGAAGCACTTTTGAGCCTTAATAATTCTCCCTCCAAAACGTCTTCTTTTTTTGTTGTTGTAGCGGCAGTAAATATTCCTGAAGTAATTTGGGGAAATGCTGTCGAGTTGACAGTCTTATTCCAATGAAAAGACAGTCCTTAGCCGCATAAAAATCCAAGTACGTTCTTGTTACATAGACCCGAAAGTCATTGGAACGATTTCTACTTGTCGCAGGCATGACAAATGTTTAATATTCTACTTTTTACTCTTTATTAATCTTCCAGAAGCAATGTCCAATGTTTTGTAGGCCTGAAAATTTCTTCTAGGACTCGATTTTCGATGATTGAGCTGCGCGTGTTAGTTGGGTCGTCATTTCAAGAACTCATTACAAGTTCGTTAAATACAAATGAAAATGAAGCTCTTTATCGAAAATAATTTGAACAAAATTTGTGTCAGACTATATAACGAACTTATCAAATTTCATTTCTGGTGCTTATTAAGCTAATCTCGAGAAGATAGCCATCAAACTTTCACTGTCTTTCCAACACTCCAGTTAATGGCAGATTGTGGATGCAACATCGCGATAGTCGCACTTTTGGCGAATCATATGAACTGGCTTGTTTTGATATTGCTTTAACTAATATGTGCTAGGTTCAAAGCGTTTCGTTGAACTTTCAGGATCAGAATATCCATATCCAAAAGTTTTGGGATTCACATGAAACTAACGTTCACAGCTGTCCAAATGGGATTCTACGTTGCCTTTGGAGCGAGGATCAGCCCTGCGACCTCTTAGAATACTCTGTAGGACTTTCCTTTTTTTTGAGTTGAGAATTTTTGTAATTCCGTATATTGGCTTCAACTTAAGGCTCTTCCTCTACCACGAGTAGCTCATACCATTCGAAATCCTTTCGTTGCTTAGAAGTTATATCTACGAAGATGGTACCTAGCCCATTGGCTTCGAGGGACTCTTTGTTGAAATTTGACGGACGACATTCTACATCCTTAAGAGATCTTAGTGTAAGAATGATTGATTATCTATGCAATCAATTGGAATTATCACAAAGTTTTGTTTCCAAAGCCGACGGCGCTCTCAATTTAAGTATCAGAACGTTGATTTATTTTTGGTTTCTTCTGTAGTACTGCGGATATCGTTGACTGGAATATTCAGTAGTTCAGTTCGGACTACAAAATATACATATATAAATGATCAACCGGGCGACGTGAGTCGATTTAGAGGTCTATCTGCTGGACGGCTTTCCTTCCGTGTATAAATATAAACGAACTAGTCGTTCAGTTTTTGAGATATCAACCTGAATTTTGTCCTAAGTCCTCTTCTCCCTGAGTAGCTGCTTATTTGTCGGGACCGCCGGTATCGGACCACAGTTACAGTGCCATACAAACTCAGCGATCCAAATCCAGTTCTTGTAAGAAAAACTTTTTTATTTGACGAGATATCTTCACGACATTTGGTATGGACTATTATCGAAGACAATGCTACAATTTCTAAACATATTGTTCAGTTTCGAGCACTATAGCATATAGCTGCCATATAAACTGATCGATCATAAACAAGTTGAAGATCTTTTTATACTCTTCTTTGCTATAAGAAATGCGCCTGTGGAGCGTATTTTAGCTCCGAAGCCGCCGAAGTTGGCGTTTTTTCTTGTTTTTCATATTTTTGACGTAAAAATTCTGCAAATTAATATTAAAGCCTTCACATCCACGGTCATTTTTAATTTTGTTATTGCTTTTTTTTTATCAGATTAAACTCACACGTGCATTTTGTTGCTTTAAATTATGGGCTATTAAATGCAATAAAAGTAATTGTCAGTTGCAAGTTGTGACCGCAACAAAGCCGACGGCAGTTCACGTGCGCAATAACTCAATCAAAAAGTAACAAAATACAACAACAAAGCAATGTAGAACGCACATATATTAAGGGTGTGAGAACCCAGATAAATATGTGTAAATGTGCCACTTGTTTGTGTGGGTGTGTATATTATTTATGTAAAATATAAACACTCTTTTGCTCGGTAGAAAATATCTATTATTTACCACCCACCCACCTGCGCAATAAACGAACGCCCACTGCGGCCCAGTCACCCACTCAGCCATGCACTCATGCCGCCTCCCGTTCGGTGTGTCGTCACCTTTGCAAGTCATAACTCACTCACTCACCCACTGGCTGCCACGTCCGCCTTGTCCGCCTCGTCCGCTGCCACGCGCGCTGACATACGCCTCGCCTCACTGGCTGTTGCTGTTGTTGTAGAGGTCTCACTGGCTCACTCAGCACGCCAGCAGTTGATCGATCGATAAAATCGTTTTGAATGAAACTGCAGCCAACATACATTTGTGTAGCAGCGTATACAAAAACAAAAGCAAAAAAGGCAAAGGCTGGCAATCAGCAACATCATTATCATCAACACCATCAGCATTGCCAGCACCAGCGCGAGCATACCAGCGCCATCAACATCATCGCAATCATCAACATCAACGCCGCTGACAGACAGCAATAAAACTATTGCAACAACAACACTAACGCGCTCCATATAACCGGCACATATCATCACAATCGTTTGGCCACAGCAGCACGTTGTTCGTACGCTCTTTGTTGTTCGCCGCTCGGCGTTGAATTTTTTTTAGTTGAACTTCGCCGTGTATTTGCCAATAAAAATAGAAGTTGCAAGTGGCGCTCAATTGACTTGCAAGCGTAGAGCGTGGCATACAGAGAGAGTGATAGACGAGAAACCGGCGACAAGTGAGCGCCGATTGTCGCAAGTTTTCGCCAAATGTTTGCTTTCGCAAAACAATTGTTTTATGTTCTCTGGTTGAGTAGTGTATAGGTGGCGACAAGTGGGTGAGCGCAAGGTTGCTTTGGGAATTTGAGTGGCATAAACAAGAGAAAGAGAGCCAGAAAGGCAGAGAAATAGTTCACATGTGTAGTTGTGGTGAATAGTTATTGTTGAATTCAGCGCATATGTTGAATTTCAAGTGTCGAGTGGATATTTTAGTGTTAACTGTTCACTGATTACCGTTACATTATTTGAATTTTAGCAAATTTTAATTGAGTAATATCAGCGAATTCTTAATTTGTCAAGAAATCACATTTCTCACAAGCACTTAGAAAAACGTAGTCTATCCTCAGGCGCTAGACACAGCGACTGGTACTACTAGTAGTAACTGTGCGCTGATTACCGTTATATTATACGAAATTGACCGATTTTAATTGAAAAAAAATATATATTTCTGATAAACACTGAAAAAAGTAGCACATCCTAAGGCGTATCACAAAATTTTTAGAAAATAATGAACTTTGACCTTTAAAATGACAAATTTTTTTCGAAAATGGCACAAAAATATTACTCCATAAATTATAAACTTATTTTAAATTTCGAAAGTTTAGTAAAAAATATTTGCAATACAAAACTTAAACTTTTTAATTTAAAAATACAAAATTTTATTTTTTTTTAATTTAAAAACTTTATAAACACCTTAAAATAAAGTGGTAAGATTGTTTAAATTATTAAAAACAATTTTTTTTTAGAATATAAAAAAATGAAATTAGTAAAAAATTTATATAAAAAAATTTAAGTCAAAAATTATATTCTTTTATTTAAAAACTCTCACAAAAAACTTAAAATACTTTGAAATTAAAAAAAAAAGATATCTGAAATTAAAAAAAAATTATTAAAAAGCTTATATTTTTATTAAAATATTTACAAACAGCTTAAGTAAAGTATCTTATTGTTATTGTATTTTAGAATAATTGTAAAAAAGATTAAGATTAGAAAATTAAAGTAAAAAAATAAAATTAAAAAAAATAAAAATTAAAAATTTTAAAAAATTTGAAAAAAAATAATTGGAAGTTTTTCATAAACAATTTAAAACAATGAGATTATTTAAAGCGCAGCATAAAAGTTAGCAAAAATCTTAAACTATTTGTTTTTAGCAAAAAAACATTTCCTAAAAAAAGAAAAAATAAAAGAACTTTTTTTTATTATAAACAAATAAAAGTAATATATTCCAATTATTTTTTCTTCATTTTTTTATTTTAATATTATTTATATTATAATTTTTTATACATACATACATATGTATGTATTTTATGAGATTTTTAAATTAAAAAAATTAATTTTTGACAAGTTTTTTAAGTTAGTCATTTTCTTTTTAATTTTTAAAACTTTTTTTTACTATTTCCTTTGACATTTTTCAAAAATTAAAATGTGATAAATATTTTGGCATATTTTTTATTTTTTTATTTTTTATGTTAAAATATTTTAAAAACTTATGAAATTTTGTTAAAAATGTATAAAAAATTGTTAACAATTCATAAAATTTTGTTAGTTTTTTATATAAATATTTTTATTGTAAATTTTTAAATTTCAAAAATTAGTTTTTTAAATTTTTAACTTAAATTTTTATTAAAAATTTTAATATTATTATTTTTTTAAATTTTGAATATAAATTTGATATTGGTTTTTTTTTAATATTTTTCAAAAAACTAAAATTGTATAAATATTGGCATATTTTTCATTTTTTTAAAAATTTTTTTATTAATTTTTTTTTTTTATTTTTTATTTAGTTAAAATGTTAAAAATTTTGTTTACTTTTTTATAAAAAATTTTTAAGTCATTTTAGTTTTTTTTCATGCTCTTGTCTTCTGTTAGTTTTTTTTAATTTTTTTTTTGTTTGCGCTGCTTGAATTCAGGAATTTCGAGCTTGTGTGAAAAATGTGAATTTCAACAGAGCCAAACACGCGCAGACACACAAACATGGATTTAAGACACGTCTGCTGACGTTCTACTAACATTCCGAACGTTTAGGAAACAATAACCTTTGACTTCCTTTTTGTACTAGCATCTCGCATGCACAAAAGAAAGAACAAAAAAATGCGATTTGTATGTGTGCGTGTGCGTTCATTCACCACTTTACAAACGCGGCAGCAGCGCTATAAACTCTTCAACTTAAAAGCGGCATTTTATATACTTGCTTGAAGTATATATAATAAAAATATATATAGTGTTTGTGTGTGTATATTTTTATTACATATTCATTACACCAATAACACACATTTAAGCGCTGCGCTGTAAGCGCTCTCTAACTAATTTTATTTATTATCATTCCCTCTTTAGTAGCACATTTTATATTTTATACTCGAGTATCTATGTCACACGTTCGCCCATTGTTGCCTACAAATAGGCGCCTGCACACTTCTCACCGCCGGTTTTCGTTTAACGCGCCGCGCGCTGCCCGTAAGCTGCTATGTACTCGCGCAGCACATAAATCACACCCAATTTTTACTTTTGTTGTGCTTTGTTTTCCTTTTTTCGCTACCCATTCATTGCAAACGACAGGCGCATGCCGGTATTTTCGACGTTGGCGCGGACAAAGGTGTGTGCATTCTTGCTGCCAAAATTCCATTCCACAAGAGCAAATACAAAAGCGGCACGAGCAAGTACGTAGCGCCTTTGAAGTATAAAAAAAACAACAATGTTACTGCCACAATTTCGCCATATAACGGTGGCATTTTAGCTGCTTGGTCGGCTAGCAGCATCCCAGCCGATGTACTGCCGAGAGCGCCTTGGTGTAGCGCGGCTGTGATGGTGTTCCTTCAAGCACGCTCCTATTGCGCCGCCTACATTGTAAATTTTTTCAACTTAACTGGGAAGTTGCGCGTAAATTTTAGCACTGAAATACACCAATAAAGTGGGAAATGTGATAGCACCCGAAGTGCCATGCGGCAGGCGCGTGAAAAATTTTTCGAGTTTCATATTGATACCTAGCTAATTCTCCATTTGGGCGTATAGATTCCCATCCAAATAGCTAATTACATAAAAATGGCATTTATGTATGTCTAAGTATAGTCCATCAGTCGTCCATTGCGCTTTCTGCCACAGCCTAAAGCTCAGTGCAGGCATTCATCAAACATCTACGAACTCAAATCGGTCGCTCTTACAAATGTATATCTCAAAAGAAACAGTGTCAGCCACCACATTCTCCCGCTCAACCGCACACTACCAACCAAAGCAAGTAGGGCGCCTTAAAACATGCTAACTCGTAATGATATGTGATAATAAATATTGTAGCATATGTGCAGGCGCCTACACATATTTCCTTCTAAGGCTGATTAAATCGATAATAATTGTTACATGAGCGCGCACACACACACACACATGAACCCGTTTTGTAGCGTTTGGTTGTGCACAAAAAAGTGGTATTTCGAAAACCTGCTGCTCAACGCGATGTGTGCGCTTACTTAACCCGCACACAATTTCCATTACGACCACATAAATGTGGGTTATAAACTGAGAGGAGCATAATGTGGTTGCTTAGATGGGTGCTTAGTGGTTTAATAAGCAATAATGTGGCAGTGAGAGGGTGCGAAAATATATTCCTTTAAATTTATGTCCAAATTTTATATGTATAGGTGAAGGCAACCCGGGGTGGTACTAAAAATTTAGCAATTTTTTGTTTCTTAAGATCTTTTCTGATATATATTTGGTCAAATTTACTTACACAATGGGTTTGGTCGTTGGATAGTTGCTGAGAGAACAGGATATCATACAAATTCACTGGCCTCGGAACTCGGTTTGAGCTTAATTTATTAAGCATTTAGTGAACTAATCTCAGTATTTTTAATTGCTTCTTTTTTATTGGCGTAGACACCGCTTACGCGGTTAAAGCCGAGTTTACAATGTCAGGCTGTTTTCTGTTTTTCATTGCGGGTGTTTTTTACGTGGCGGGTCCGAAAGCAGATAACCCTGAGGAGGGATACTTTAGTCCGCCTGTATAATAATGGTTTTTGGCTACCCAGAGGATACTTGGACTAAGACCGGAAGTCGTGAACTGCTGATCCACGTGTAAAAGAATCGTTTCTAGCCACTCCAAAGTGAACAACGCTCATAGAACTTTCCAAAAACAGATTACCAGCTTGAGACTTAAGAAACATTCCTGCCCAACAAGGAAGCAAAGATCTTAAATCCGTAAAATTTCTTCTTCCTCTTTTCTTTTCTTTTTTTTCTGCAAGTGATGGCAGGTGATATACTCGTTTTCAGTGGTAACGATCTTCCATTGGCTTCAGAGACAACGACCTCCTCGCCAAGTTTTTCGATTTCCAACTACAGTGTTTTTTTAACCACCAGTTTTTATAGCGAAACCTAAAGTTTCGAAGTTTAAACTAAACGCCTAAAAATCTCTATCGCATCAAAAACCTCTTTCAGAGGAAGTCAGTGACACAGCGCAGCATGTCGTTCAAGCAAGCTTGCCTAATATTCAGGAATCTCCAAGCGCATTTCTGACATGTAAATGAGATTTTGTAATCGATCACGAATGTATAGGCATAGGATTCCCCAAATCATAAAAAAAAGCAAGAATAAATTAAAAAAAGTACTGAAAACCTTGGAAATCCATAGGGTGAAATGAAGGAACTCATGAAGTTGGACGTGGGTCTACTATTCTTTCTCAAACTCACAAAATAAAGGAAATGAGTGAAAAGTCAAATAATTAAGATGAAGACTAGCTGGCGTTTATCATAAACCCCGCTGAGCCTCAAAGCGTAAAGGAGATGAGGTAGAGAGAAACTAAGAAGCACTTGGACAAAAGCCTAACGATTACGAGCAGAGTTTACGAAATACAGTTATTAAAGAGATGAATGAAGCCTAACACAGTTAGGCGAATGAATTGGAAGGTGAGCTCAAGTGGACGGTACAGTAAAGTGAGCAAAGAAACCAAAGTACGCAAAGTAAGCAGAGAAGGTTTACAGTGTCAATACCAGATAACTGCAAAACAGCTGTTATGCTGCTTGGAGATATACCATAAGTAGTGGCAAACTGTAACGTCAGTTAGAAGGGTTTACTGTTAACGTTCGCGCAAGATGGGCAGAGAAAGCAGCGACAGCAGAAAAAATCTAGAGGCTGTCCAAAGGTCCCCCCGTTGATGCGGTGGGGGCGAGCACACGTGCAGCAGCCAAATCTTAACGGCAGTGGCAGCTGTAAAGAGAAAATTTTCAGCTTCGAAGTTAAAATCTCACTGTAACGGTACTTAGAGCAAGGAGATAGCTGTAAGATGGCTGTAAGAAGGGCAGCCGTGCGCACAGCCAACAAAAACCCACTCTGTTCCTTACACACTAACAAAAAATACAAATGTAATGTGTCAAAACTACTCGCCGTCTTTGAGAATGAAACACTGTAAGGAAACAAAACAAACAAGAAAACGGAAATGAAAACAAAAATAAATAAAAAGATGAATGAAATAAATTGCTTTGTGCGCGCGCTTACAGCAATGTAACGCGGCAGAACAGCGCATGAGATATAACTGTAGCTGTGCCGCTGTGCTCGCATAGCGAGAGAGCGCAAGAGCGCCACATTTTAAAATTTACAAAAAAAATATATATTTTTCCGATTGTAGAACATTTCTGCTGCGGCGCGGGCGTGTGAGGCAAAGTGGAGCCGAGCACCTCACAACGGCAGCGTCACTGTAGTGAGACCCGCCAGAGCATGGTAAACGCTTGCTGTTATTGTTGTTTTGTTGAGTCGAAGAATTTTTCACTAGGTTTGCGCCGAACGCGCTGTTGGGAAAGGGGGAGAGGCGGCGCTTTTACACGTTTGTATGTATGTGCGTGTAAGTAATTGTTTTTGCCAAAGCAGCTGTGGCAATATGCGTTGACATATTTGTATAAAAATATATACATATGTATATTTACACATTTCGCCTGCTGCTGGTACTTTTTAGAATTTTGTTTGCTTTTTTCGATTTTTGGTTTTTGTTTTTGTTTGTCGTTTGTTTTTTTTTCTTGCTTTTGTTCTGTTAACTTAACTAAAAGCAAGCAGCCATACCCTCAACGAAAGGCGAAAATCCATACAAACTTATTAGTGACCCTACACACCTATCTGAATATATATACACACACACACACGCGCGCGTACTTATAGAATAAGTTTCGTGGCGCTCACACTGTGTGCTGGTCGCTCGCGCTCTACTCGCTGCCAATTTTAGTGCGCATTTAGCAGTCAAGGCGAAATGTTATGGAAAAATCGAAACAATTGAAACGCCAATAGGCGACAAATCCGCGACGCGTTTAGCAGCAACTAAAGTGCAAATGTGTAAATAAAATCGAAAAATAAAAAACAAAATTCGTTAACAACAACAAAAGTTTGTTACAATAAAGCAAAAAATATTGTTATTGTGTTTTAAAAGTACAACAACAAGCAAGTGTGTCTGATTTTGTGCTTGTTTTGGAAAAATTCTACTACGACGTTTGCGGCTGCTTGACAAACTGTAAGTGTTGTGCAAAAACAAAAGTGTGAAATAATAATTTCGATTTAGCAGAGCCTACAAATGGTAAAAATGTAATAAGAAGCAGCAGCAGCATTCGAATCAGCGCTGCAATGCTTATTTGGTTATATATTGTTGTGATTTTTTGTGAAATTACTGCTATGTGCATATATGCATACATACAAACGCGCGACTACGTACCTATGTATATACATGTGTAAAAAATTGTTATATATTTACTTATACATATGTATATTCATAAACAGACATACATACATAAATAATATTATAGTATTTGTCGCAACAGCCGGCGATTTGTTGACGTGGAAAATTGTGAAATCACAAAAGTATTATATTGTTGTTGTAATGCAATACAAGAGAGTATATACTTGCATATACAATATGTATATACATAAATATCTAACTCGTATATTAATAATAACAAAAGCATTTCGAGTATTAGAGTAATACTTAGCCAGATAAAATAAATGTCAACAATTATAAAGCCATTAATATTCCGCTATGAAGATAAGCAATAAATAATATGCGAGAAAAATAGCTGAATTTGCATATATTCATTAAAAAAAGTTGACTGCTTTCAATTAAAAAACGTAATCATTGCGCAGATTGCGACTTTTAACCAAATATAATGTAAAAAATATAAAAAAAAAAAATACTTAAATTTTATAATATATGTGCATTTAAAGAAATATTAGAAAGTAATAATATTAAAAATAAAATTAATAAAATAAATTAACAAAAATTAAATACTTAAAGCATGCAAAACTTTAAAATTGTCATTAAAACATATGAAAAAATACATGAAACAAACAAAAAAAAAATTTGAAAAATATATAAAATTACTAAAAAACTATAAAAAAGATAAAAAATATTAAACAAATAAACTCACACTAAATAAATTAACAAAAATTACATAATTAAAGTATGAAAAAACTTTAAAATTATCCTTAAAACATATAAAAGTATATAAAATATTAAAAAATATATAATAATTATAAAAAATATATAAAAATTATAATAAAATATATGAAAATTATAAAAAATATACAATTTACTACAAAAAAGATAAAGAAATATTAAAAGAAATGAAGTTATACAAAATAATTACATAATTTAGGTATGAAAAAATTTTAAGATTGACCTTAAAACATATGAAAAAATACATGAAACAAATAAAAAAAAAATTTGAAAAATATATAAAATTACTAAAAAACTATAAAAAAGATAAAAAATATTTAACAAATAAACTCACACTAAATAAATTAACAAAAATTACATAATTAAAGTATGAAAAAACTTGAAAATTATCCTTAAAACATATAAAAAACCATATAAAATATTTAAAAAAATTTAGAAAAATATATAAAAATTATAAAAAATATAAAATAATTATAAAAAATATTTGTAAAAAATGTATAATTTACTACAAAAAAGATAAAAAAATATTAAAAGAAATAAAGTTACACAAAATAAATTAAGAAAAATTACACAATTAAAGTATGTAAAAACTTTAAAATTATTCTTAAAATATTTAAAACACATAAAAAAAATATATAAAAGTTATAAAAAATTTTGAAAAACTACAAAAAAGTATTTAATAAAATAGAATTATACAAAAACTAAATAATTAAAGTAGGAAAGTCCTTAAAATTATCCTTAAAACATATAAAATGTATATAAAGAAATTATAAAAAAATATGTACAAATAATAAAAAAAAACTACAAAAAAGATTAAAAATATAGAATTATACAAAATAAATTAAAAATCAATAAGAAAAAATTAAAATATCTAAAAAAATATTAAAAAGAAATGAAAAATCTGAAGAGTATAAAAAAGTTATAAAAAAATATATCTTATGAAAAGCAAAAAATCTCCTAAAAATTAAAAAATGTGTACGAAAGTGTCACCTTATTACTGTGGATCGCTCAACCAAGAGTTTTTACTAGTCGACCATAATTCAAATGTAAGGCCAGTTGTATATACAGCATCTAGCAATAGGGATGACATGATTTTGACAGCTCATGACGGCCATGTTTGTTTGCGGATTTGTAACAAATTTTGTCAGGGTGTTCAGTAAGGTTTGCCATTTCATCATGTCATTTTTCGCTTTGTTACAAAGCATGGCACATTCACACATTCGAATTCATCGAGAAATCATCTTCTCAAATGAGACCCATTTTTGGCTTAATGGTTTCGTTGACGAACAAAATTGTTGCTATTGAGGTGTGCCAAATGTGAATCTGGAAACACAATGGAGTCCCCAAAAATTAAACGTTTGGTGCGGATTGTTATATGCCGGCTTCACCAAGACTTTTTTCTTTCAAAATGTTGTAGAAAAAACCATTATCATCAAAAGCGAGCTATCATACGATGTGGGCTGATTTTTTTCTCCGTACTTCGCGCATATAGTTCCCTAATATGTGATAAAGAAACCTTTAATTTGAATTAACCTTTTTGTAAAACAAATAATTTGGGGGAATGTTAACATTTGAAAATTCTTAGTCAAATATGAGTTTGGAATCGTCTTTCTTTATAAAGATGGATCTTAAAATTCTTTTCATTAGCAAGAGTCCAGATTTTAATACTCTAGGAAGTCTGAAGAGCCATCTGGCGTTTTATTTTCATAGAGGCTGACTTAACGGCACGCTTACAGACAACTTATATAAAAATACAGTAATCTTTCTTTACTTGAAAACAGCGTCCGCTGAAAATTCTTCTCAATCTCTGCTCTGCCTTCTCTAGGGAGATCTATGCCTCAGCATGATGAATATCCTTCCGCTTGATCTCCAAAGACATACTTTTCTCAACCGTTAAAAATCAAAGTTTTCCAAAGTAGTAGGTTTCTAGTAGATGCCGCTAATCCTGGCTAAATATATACTAATACCCTTAAGTCGGTCTTCGACTCAGGCTACAAGCTAAGTAAATGAGCTTCTGCTTCCAAATGCATTTTCAAAAAAAGTATCAGACAACACCGGGTCATGGTCCATACCGGCACATTATCTTAAAGCATTCCATTAGCTCCTTGCGAAAGATCTCTTAAAGCTTATGAACAACCCTTTTCCACGTATACCATGTATGAAATACGATCAATATCAAGCACACTTAATATGTGTTTGTAATATTTCGCAGTAACAACAAGAATCATATGACGACCAGTCGTTATCGACTGCGCCCATTTCACACAGGAATACCGTTAGCGACTAACATTCCAGAGAATACAAAGGAGCTCGACTTGTGTGTGTACAGGATTGCCTTATGTCGCCGTACATAACTATTTGCTAAGTAACAAGGCACTCCAACTACAGGAACTGAGTGTGCAAGCAGCTGTGCGCTGGTTCGAATTTCGTAGGACCAAGTTTGAGTTGGCAGCATCGCAAGTGGGTTTTTTTTTCTATTTTGTTTATTTTCCTTAACAAATTTTCGTTTGCTTTCCACGTTTTTCTTGCGTTGCGCCTGCATAGCTGCTACTCGTCCTCGTCCTGCACGTGCGCCGCACCACGACGACGACGACGTAAGCTCTCTAACTATGTAAGCTGTAAGCAACAATGTCTGTCCAAATGTGCGCTGAGTCAGTGCCCCAAACATCCTTCGGCGTTTACTCTTTCAACGCCATTCGTTGTGGGTCGTAGTCGCACGTCGCCGCCGCCTGTCATCCTCCATAGTTTCTTAACTTTTCGGCACTTATACTTTGAAGCGGCGCAGCAGACGGTTGCCACGAAACCAGCCAAGCCATGCAACAGTCGCTGCGCGCAGCAGTAGCGCTGTCAGCGAGTACGAACCTTTGCCGTAGACAACGCAGTTAGCGTCGTCAGCGCCGTCGTCGGGCATTCCCTATTTACCAGCCAACTGGCTGCGCTTTAACTTTGTGCCAGTTACAACGCCAACAATGTTGATTCCAGCGAAATTCTCTAGAAGCTTCCTACAGCAAGCCGATATTTGTTTGCTTTTTGTTGCGCCACCGAAAAGGGATAAAATAATTTTAATGCGAAAAAATAAAAATAAAAAACTTTTAACAGAAATTAGATGACAGCAACTGCAAAGCGGAAGTCCTGTAGGATAATCAGGCTGCGAAAGAGCGCCTAACATTACAGCCAGCGTGCGCGCGTCTCCGCGAGAGCGTGGAATGCAAAGAATGTGCTGAAGAAAAATGTTAACAACTAGCCGAGCAGGAGTCAGAGTTCAACTCGCCAAGTGACGACGTCATCGGTGTTGGCGTTTTTCGTCACTTTCTGCAATATGCTAGCGGCAACGGGCAAGTAGCAACGCTGTGCAGTCATTCATATAATGACAGGCGTTGCAAGCGCAAGCAAAGTCTATAAAAACGTCAACAAGAAATCCATCAAAATATAATAAGCACTTTTTGTGGCCTGAAATATTGTTGCTGAAAGAACTGACACTGCTGCGTCACATGATACTCGTCTTGCATATAAGGCAGCACGCCGCCACTTTGCCACTTTGCCAATACGCCAATATGCCAAATTTGGTAGCATGTCCGTTTGTGTGTCATGCTCATATTTGGTGGCAAGTGAGTGGCAGTCGAGTGTCAATATGTTGCAGCAGCACGTGCACGTTGCAGACTGACAGCATGCTGCCACAGCGCCGCTACAATGTGGAAACGAAACATGCGCCGCAGAGCGCACCAAAATAAAATGGAACTGCGCTCCGAGTTTGCTACACGCATGTGGCAAATTATAGCCGGCTTTTCGCTGGAGCAAAACAAATTGGCAAAATAAAAATGTCGTTGGTAAAAGGAGTGAGTGGCAAGCCTCTTGCACAAAAAATACGCATTAAGCACTGGTAAAGTTTACAAATACAGTTTTGTGTCTGAAAATAGCTTTGAAATTCTCCATGGGTTTATAAAATAATTTAGCACTACCTGGGGACTTCCGCGTTTTGAAACACATTTAATTTTTTAGTAACGTTCACATTTATTTCACTCTTCGACGCTTGACGTCAGGCGATAACATGCGAATCTGCGGCGGAAATTTTTCACACATAAGTTTGCTTATGAACTCGCTTCGCGCACATAAGCTTACATGTGTCGTCGCCTTAAGACCAGACTTCCGCTCTAAATCACACACAGACCCATTTACTAGCTTGTCGCCTTGTGCCAAACAATCTCACTCTAATTTCGTTCAAAATTCTAGTAAAATTTCTCGAACTATCCTTTGTTATGTGTCAAGTGCCACATTCATTCGCTTAGTTGCCCGCCCACACACATTTATTAAGGGCTGCCCTGCCATACACATTCCGAAGGCTGCAAGCCACCGTTTGACAAGCACATCGACTAACTGCTGTCACACAGCTGCCTCATGTAAGCTCAATGCGGCACCGTCTGTGGCTGTGGCAGTAGTTTTGCCACATGCTGCGACAGGCGAGTCAATGCACCGTCGACGAGTGTCCCGATTGACGCGTTTACGAACACAAACGCGCTACATACCAGGCATGCTGAGTGTTAAAGTAAGGCAGTGAAATCATCACTGCTTTGCAACGAAGATGGTTTTCGAGCCCTTCCAAACAGTCGCGCGACACCGATTTGCATTGCCAGCCATGGCTGGGGTTATGCGAATATCCTTTAAATGTTCAATGACTTGCTGCAATTGATATGCAATTTGGTCGATGGGCGAGTGAGTGTATGGTACGATAAGTGATTTGGTAGCAGAAAAAGGAGAAAAACTTTAGGAATCCGTTGGAAAAAATGAGCGCAATTGTGAGAAGGCTGGGAAAAGTGCTGAGGTCTGCCGCAGCGGCGCTGCAATTAAATAGTAAATTGTGCAATGCGGAAATATTATAAATGCAGCTCTTTAAAGTGGCGCCCATCCAGCGATATATATGCTTTATAGATAAATTATTTGAGCTCCATACTTTTGAAAGACGTAAAACATCAAGATGAACTTTTAAAACAGAAAAATCTGCGTTTTTCAAAGTCGAAGCTCCAGCGAGCTGAACCAAAGTCTCTGAATGAAAATTAAAAAAAAAACGCATAGCCTTCCAAGGAGGATTTTTTTTTCTGACGAGACACTATAAATAGGATTTGTCACCAGCTTTTATATATAACGGCTATCGCACAGAACAGGCAAATTGAAGACTGCAGCAGATCGAGTAGAAGAAACCACTCCGCTGAGATATTACTTTATTTCAGCTCAACTCCAGATCTCCCCTTCCAAAAACTAGTGGATTACATTATTCCGCATTAAAGCTCAAGAACTTAAAGTTTAGTGGTTCAGCTCCATGTCTCAACTTCTAAAAACTGTTGGATTACATTATCCCGGTTTAAAGTTTAAGAACTCCAGTCCTGTGGCTTTATTCCAGATTAAACGAGCTCAATGACTTAAAGTTCAGTGGCTCAACTTCACGTCTCCCCTTCTAGAAACTCTTGAAAACCGGAGCGATCCGTATTTTTTATGTGCTACTACCATTTTATCTATGTATTGTTGTTGTGGGAATTAGCTGACGCCTGTCAATCCACTGAATTTCATTCGAACACGAAATTATTGCAATAATTGCAGGCCTCTGCGTTGCATCATGCACTTCGGTATGCACATAATTAAGTGTGTGCCTCATCAGTGATTTCACCATCGATCGTACTCGTAATTATGGGCGATTACTCAACCCGAAGGTGGTATGTACGCTCTGCTAGTGTGTGTAATGAACTATTTCACCATTTGTATATTATATTTTTAGAAATAATAGAACACAATAGAATTAAAGATTAATCACGTTTTTGGTTTTGTGAAATGCCTACAGCTACAAAACCACAAACTCACTCCAATTTTTTTTACATGGAAGTTAGGTTATGGTGAATCATACCTACTAAAGTTTAACTGGCATCTCATGTTGAGCTCCACGGCTTCTGTGTATTTTGCAGGCCCACATTTAGCCTCACCTCTGCTTTGAATTGAAACAGAGTACGTCCTCTTAATGCTTAGAACCACCGCGGAAATATTTCAGCACTATCCGGTTTCGGTATTTCTTGGATGCTAGAACAGCTCATTAAACATGTAACAAGCTTTCGCTGTCCCTTAAGATTGTGCTGTGAAGTAGTCTGTGTATTCCTAAGCCTATATAATGCTGGAATAAATACATACATAAATATACTATACTATAATATCAGATCCATAAACTATCTGAAAGCAAAGGCTCTAATTCGTTCCGTCGTTTAGGAGTCCAAATATGCCAGAACCCTTTGATTAGTAGACCTAAGATCTGTAAAAAGTCTTTATTATACAAAACCACAGCGCGTGTACTTATGAGCTACTTATGCTCTGAGTCATACCTGTTTTTGTTTTTCGTTTAATTTTATAACTGATTGCTAAAGTTTGGTGTTTTCCAGTAGGAATTTTTGTGGGGAAATTTATTTTTGTGTTTATCAAGCAGAAATTGTAGATAAAAAACACAATAAATAGTTGCTCTTATCAGGGCGTGCGGAACTACTTGCGGCATTACTGATTTAATATTTTGGTCACCAAATTCCAAATTTCTGCTTATCAGTACACATTCTACTCTAAAATTAAGTGGCCTTCTGAGGAAGTAAATAACTCTTTGAAGTATAACGATGAATTACTATTGAGATGGATGAACAAAGCTTCAAATTTGTCTTAACTAGTTCTCCGAGTTAAGCTGAAAATAGAAAGTCGACTACTGTTGGATGCAAAGTCGACAGCATTTAACTCAAGATACGAGTATAGACTTAATAATATTGAACTATGTAATAGAGACTTCGAGAACCAATACGAAAAGAGTATATTTAATGAGGTACAATTGGATTTATTCGAGAACAGAGCCCACAAACGAATTTTATTGATCCTTCCTTCAGATTACAACATATTTTTTGATGAAATCATTCCACTCCCAGATCCCTAAATGCACTTTCGGGTCGAACTATATTGTGAAGATTCTTTTTTTATTTCGAACTATCATCAAATTCCACATGTTCATATTTGGTTTTAGTTTGGAAAGGAAGCTTCCTAGCTCGGACATATATAGAAAGGGTTTTATAAAACGGATCCTATAAATTGGATTGGTGGAGATTGTTTCTTGATCTACAACCCTTCAATTCTATTAATACTCTATCGATTCTTAAGGCTCCGACTAAGAAGAACTCTTTTACGATTTAAAAACAGTAGCCCTCTTAGAAATAGGAATAGTGTTTCGAGACCTCATTGAGGACTACTAGATATTCACTTGGACGTGAAGGACTACTAGATATTCACTGGGATGTGACATAACTTCTCTCCTTCTGCCACTGTTCTTACTGTTCCGACTAAGAAGAACTCTATTATAAGTTAAAAAAGTGGAACGCTCAGGGAGGAGGACCGTATAACAAGAGTATATCGAGTACTAATAGACATTATCTTGGACTATACAGAAAGGTTTTTATAACCTCTTCGATTCTATAAAATGGGTTGGAAGAGATAACTTCTCTTCTTTTTCGACTGTTTCTTACTGTTCCGACTAAGAAAAACTCCGTTCCAAGTTAAAAAAGTGGGACATTCGGGAAGGAGAAAAGTATAAAAAGCTCTAACCTTTATAGAAAGGTTGTAAAAAACCGGTTTCTATCTTATAAATCGGGTTGGTAGAGATTACTTCTTGAACTCCAGTCTTACCATCCGGCTATTCCAAATATGAGTATGTTTAAAAAGAACTCTATTACGGTTGATATATATGGACACCACAGTGAGGAGAGCAGTATGTATTACTAGAGCTCATCGAGTACTGAGGACGTCGAGTCAAGATCTTTGACGCTTATGACCTTAATACCGTTTGGTGTCAGAAGTGGCAGCTGTGGAGTTTACAGGCGAGTTGGAGCTCACACTAAATCACAGCGCTCGAATTTTTTTTAGATTTTCTGTGCATACAAAGACGTCAGCGTAGAGCACAGCGGCAATCGAGGAAATTTGCATAAAAGCGCAATTCACAGTTACATACATACATATATAGAAATACATGCAACTACGACGCTTGTTGCGTGTGTATATATTGACATTAAATAGACAATTCAGAGCAGACCATCACATTCACACGCATACGGCTCATTATGTACATATGTATATATGTGTGTCTCTCTGCATATATTTGTTTTCGAGGCGACCGGGTGCCAATAGTTTCACCAGGTAATTGCTTGTTTGGGTATCAGTAGCAGCAGCAGCGCGCGAGCTTTTTTCAATTACAACAATAGCAACAACAAAACATACATATACATATACGGCATATGGACACACACTTGAAAGGCAAATTAGATGAGCACGAGTCAACTGCGACCGGTGATGACGCAAACGCTAGTGCACACCATGTGTTGTTGTTATGGTTGTTGTCGGCATTAACGCCCACACGCGCCACTTGATGCCATTGATTCCTAAATGACTCTTTTGTCGCTTTTGCACCTACAACCTTTGATGGCATGCCACCTTTTTTCAGCAGCGCGCACAGTTGTGTGTGTGTGCGTGTGCGGCGCACAACCACATCGAAAACCACTCAACCAAGTAGTTCGTCAATCCTTCTGTCCATCCTCTCGGTTAGTCAGTTGGCGCAAATAATTGAATTCATTGAGCTGATGAGTTGATGAAGGGTGTCAATGCAAAATCAGCACTGAACTGCTGAACGCCACCGAGCTCGAGCCCGACACTTTGGGCGAGAGTTTGACTTGCTGGCTGCCTAGATTGGTTGGCAGTTGTACACACTTGTGCGTGTGTGTCTCCATATGCGTGCGCTTAGTTTGTTTGACAGTTGTCAGCAGTCAGCGCCGAGGTGTGTTTTATCCTGCGGCACGCAATTACATCAGTCACAAACACTCATGTATATGATTACCCACAGTCACTTGTGTGCATGTAGAGAACTAAATTAATATTTGTGTAGATGTGCAGGTGTGAAAGGGCAAATATCAATAGGCAGGCAGTGTTGCCACATGTACAAGTATTTTGTATGATAAATAATGATGATAGATTCCCTTTCAGGGGTCAATGTGTATGTTTGTGTGCATCAGTGAAGTAACGATTGCAATATTTAAAGAAGAAATTCGATACTAAAGCATAATTTGGCTATTTAAGAACTTTAGTAACTCAGTTATATAGGTTAGGTTGTTCGGTTTAAAGATCGATCCTAACAGGGATCTCACTGGGACAGCTTGAAATGAAACGGTGGTTCATTTTGGTCATAATAAGTCGACAACGTACTTTGAGCTGACTTTGAGGCGGCTAATGCTCCTTCCACTAAGTCTCCTGGTGCTACGAAAGTATGACTGCCGAGTTGTTTCAATCTCAGTCTTGCAAAAGCTAGACAACGCATGATAAAGGGCTTGGATGTTTCCAATTCACCTTCTTTCATAAAATTCGACGATTTGAGTCCAACAGAATTTTAACCTTACAGCATGAATGCCGACTAGAAAATATATAGTAAGAACTCCGACGATTACGACAATATGAACTTTGCTAAGCTTAAGTAGTTCTGTGGATCTCCTGCAGCCAACTGGTCGTCCACCAACGCTTGCTAAACGCACGCGAAGTTCATAGGCCACAGCTAGTTTGCAAGATGACAACAACAAAGTTCCAACGCCATTTTATTGTGAGCGGGATAAGACTCTACTTTTGTTAGCTCAACGGCTTTGCAGTTACCAGTGAATTCGCTATGACCTGGCACCCAAGCAAGTCTGATAATGCAGTAGCTTGATACTATAGCTTGTGAGGACAGACACTGCTTGGTTAACTTTTAGCGCTTAGTTTACGAGGTCGACACTAATATGGAGCGGTCTGCTTATGTAATTAGCACCGTTAAAAACACTACCGTGTTCCCGTGGACTGAAGTTCAGTTTGACATAGAGCGCCTTAGAGACGGCTCCTCATCCAAATTTCCCCGCTAGCTTCGACCCAATCCTGAACAAGCTCACTACGACTTTTGTCCAGCGACTTCTCCATCTCCACATATGGCTCGTCTTTATGTAAGCCGAGTAAGAGCTGAGAGAAGAGTTTCAGGAATGCAATTGGAGCAGGAAAAAAGTTCAGCGTCTCCCTGTTATGGGTCCATATTGCTGTAAAAGCGTTACTTCCCCTCTTCTCCAATTACTTTGCTCAAAATTGACACACTCCTACTTTGAATAATTTTTCACGTTGCAAGCTACAATTGCATGCAGTTTTTTGTAATATCATTTTCAATTGTTGTTGTTTTGGTTGTTCACTGTCATTTACTGTGCTGCGCGTCATCAGTATCATTTACATGCATACCTACATCCATGTATAAGTATGTATGTGTGTATCCATATCACACTGTGTCTATGCAGTTGAGTGGCATATTACATTAGCCTTGGAAAGGACATTCGCGTTGTGCTGCTTGCCTTCCACTCTGCGCACTCCGCACGGCATTCGCCACTTGTCAGGGGCGTTTCGCATTCACTTTGCGCTCAGTTGTTAGCCGTCGTCATGCGTTGTACTTTCACTTAATATTCGCTTTTTGTGTGGCGCCGAGTGCATTCTCTTTTGCATTGTGTTTGTTGGGTGTCAATTATTGCTATTGTTTTTGTTGTAGGTGGAAATTCGAAGTGTTGATTGGGCACCGCCTATTTAACGCTGTCCAAAAGTGATGGGCGCAACGCGCAAATAAATAAATAAAAAGCATCTCTTCGCTGTGTTTTGTGGTGCGAAATTACGCAATACAACATTTTATATGATTTTTTTTATTGCTAGTTGTGTGGATAGTGGCCCGCACATTGTTTCTGGGAATTTCGGGGAAAGTCTGAGGGGGCAAATTTATTGCACATAGACTAAATCGCCTTCAATCAGGCTAGTTTGCCGAGCTGATCTATCAATTTGCCTCAGTTGGCTTACTGCAGTCTACAAACGGCGTTCTCACCTTAGAGAACTTCTCCTTAAACAAATTTTAAATGGTTTTTAATGCATCACTGCCTCTTTTTTTATTTAATATTTTCAATAATTGCAATAACTGTGATCTTGAGAGTACAATAGGCCTAATAATCTTGTAAAATTTAAATGTCTCTTTCTCCTGTCAAAATCTTCCCAGCATACTCTCGCTTCCTCTCACCTTCGACTGTTCTATCAAACACCTATGTGCCCTTGCATAAATTCCTTTCTTTGTCCTCCTGTTTTTTGTAACATTTACAACGTCACTGTTTCAACTCCCCAACGTGCTCCCATTCCAACATGTCTTCGCTACAATTTTCAATATTGTAAGCCTGACTGAATAGTAAAATTTTACGTCAAGTTAATAAAATTTTAAGAGCATGCAATTTTTAGACCCTCCTTTTGCCTTCCATTTGCTTCGAACCTGTAGTGGTAGTCCCACCAGCCTGTTAGACGCGTGGCGCTAACACTTCCCGTCGCCGCTTTATGCTTCTGCCTCAAATCACATGTATAGGTGTATTTGTATGGTTGCTGTCCTTGATGTATTTTACATGCGTTGTTGTAATGTCGTAGTGGAAAAATTCGTGAATCCTTAAAGGTTCTTTATTCAACATCAATTGACGCCACAAAATTTGTGTAAAGCGTAAAAGAAGCTTTAAATGTGTAGGCGTTGAAGAAAACGTGTGTATGACGTCACATTGTTCTTTATGTAGACAGAAGCAGGTGTGAAATGAAGAGAAAATAGCGGAAAAATGGTGGATATAATTCCAATTGGATCAAATGTTATAGGCTGGGTTTTTTCTGATTGGTATTTAAATTCCAATAAGAGTTATCAACCAATTGGTCAAACTTGATGAATAGGAGTTTGAAATATTTTATGTGTAACAAAATACACTACCCAGAAAATTGTAAATATTAACATATTTTTAATTTGCATATTATAGTTAAAGTGTGTAAAATATACTATTGTGTATATAGTCAAATATATTAAAAGTATATTTTTTTTCTTACAACTGTAAATAATAAAAATAATATGCAACGGTATATTTACACATACACAAAGGTACATAATCAAAAAAAAATCTAATAATTATTATTTTAAAATAATTGGCACACGCTGTAACTTCTTACTCTCTCACAGTCTGTATGCTGCTTAAGCTTTGCATGCCATTTTTGGTTATCGATTATCGATTTTGTTTACACATACAGTTCGGACGCATCGTTAGTTTTCACATGTGTTATTTTTGACAAATTATTGTTTGGCAAATAATTTTGCAGTTTTTGTGTTAATTATGTTAAAAGAAAAGTATTTGTTAAGTGATAATTTAATTTAAAGACATTTATAAAAGATTGTGTGTGAATAATCAAAGTAGTGAACGCTTTAGTTTTTGTGTTGAATTCTGCAAAGTGCTTAGTCGCGTGGGCACAATAATGTACACGATTTTATAAAATGCAGGTATGTTTGTAGTTAGAAAGTGAAAGGCTTTAGTTATATAAACAGTGCGTTATTTGTATATGCATATGTAGGCATATTTTTGAAATTTGTGTACATATATGATTATTTACAATAAGTTGCAAATTGTTAAATACGATTTGTGCGTTCGTAAATTACGTTAAAGGTCGTTAATATTCGTTTTTTAAGACATTCAAATTTTGAGAATCCAAGTTGTGCTATTTGGATTACTTTACATATCTTTCTAATTCTGAGGGACCAGGATTATGACACCGTTCTACTCGCTCCGCCCATTGCCGCATGTGTATCATTGATGTGAATATGTAGCACAACATACTGGGGTCTCTGCCTGACTATTCATTGGCTCTTATTGCCCTACATCCATTGGCAGTCCTCTCATACCTGCTTTGCTATGTTTGTTGTTGTTTTAGTTAATTCGCATACGCATAATGAATTCACTTGACTTTTTTCTGTATGCTCTTCGGTTTTCACTGTTCCCTCCGTTAGTTGCCACATCTGCAAAAGTTTGTGTTGTGTGATTTTTGGCAGGTATTTCAGCATAGAAGTCGCAATTTACTGGCTCGCCTTCTAAGTACTACCTATATACATACATATATGTATATAATTATTTGGACTACCTTTTGCTTGTGTGATTTTTGCGCTGCCCTCCTTCCTCTCTCAACTTTTGTTACCTTGTTGGATGTCTAAATATTAGGCAGCAATGTTTTAGTGTATTTTGTTGCCTTTTGTGTGGCCTAAATTTTTTTCCTGCATCAAAAGGCAAGTTGAATGAAAATGTTTACATTCGTTGCGCTTTGCTGTCACTTTTTATTTCGTTTATTTGCAAACATTTTTGTATGGCTGCTTTGTTGGTTGTTGTTTTTGTTGCATTTGGAGTTGTTTTGGCCACTGTAATGGCTCACTTCATTTCAAATTGGGATCTACCTTTTTATACTCTCAGCAGTTCCTCCGTCCGTATATTAAACGCGCATTTTTTTCAAATATCGGTTTCATATTTTGCACACGTCCTTCACTCCCCAAGACGCTGCTTAGCTGTCGGAAACGTTGGTTTAGGACCACTATAGCGTATAGCTGCCTTACAAACTGAACGATCGGGGTCAAGTGCTTGTATAGAAAGCTTTTTCATTTGATCTGATATATTAATTAAATTAGGCATGGATAATTGTCGAAGACAACGGTACATTTTCAAAGCATATATTTCAGATCGGACCACTCTAGCCTATAGCTGTCATACAAAATGACTGATCAAAATCAAGATAAAAATCTTTTTAAAGCAGAAATGTACCTGTTATGCTATCATAGCCTCGGTACAGCCGAAGTAGGCTGAAATTCAGCTCAGATTAATACAATTATGTAAAATTTTTAATATCGTTTACCGGTACTCCTCCGCATATCCTGATCTTTATTCCCTGTAAAATTCATTGTCAATTTCGAAAATTCTGGTTTGCGCCGAAAATCACTTTCGCATTTCCCTTCGAAAACCACAAAACCGAAAGCCGCATTTCATGAAATTGAAAATGAAATCGAATCGAAATTGAAACTGGCAACTGGCAAGTGAGTTGGACAACGATTCATTTCCCCGAAACACATTTAAGTCAACACAAAGATGAGAACGTAATGTGTAAGCTTGTTATTGCTTATACAATTTTTGTTGTTGTATTGTTTCGTATTTCACTCAACGTCGATATTCGATTGAATTCGAAAGTCAAACAATAAATCGGCAGCAGCAATCATGATTGGCATATAAGGCAATGAATGCAACTGCAGTGGATGGCCGATGGAGGCGAAGATACGATGAAAGTGATACATGCAATTGCAACACTGTAGGCAAAAAGTGGCTGATGCATTCCGCTTAAGCAGGTCACTGAAGTATTTCCTTGGTATGCCCTCTATAGTAACCAAATTTGACCCCTGAAGACTTGGAAACTGTATACTGGTTCGGACTAGAGCTTTACTTAGAACAATCTCAAACAGAGGTTATTGCAATTTAATCTGTATCCTGCTGTTGTGCAACAGAAAATATCACTAATTTATTTAAAAGAAGCAGCTGAGTTGACAGACCTTGAACGGATAAAGATCCGGTTCGCGCCGGTTACATAGTTCCGTTTCTCGTAGGCACTTTGATATAGAGACTTTCACCATTGTTTTAGATCACATCTCTTCCTTCGCACTACACCAAAAAATGCATCTGAAACAGTTCAGAATTAGCTCTGGCTCCCTTCACACCATCGTCATAACTAAAGCTTGGCTGCCTCAATTCCATTTTCCATTGTGAATTCAAAAAACAAAAGAGTGCCTCCCATAAATGAGTAGACCTACTTATAAGGCCAGTACGGCACTACGCCAAAGACCAGCTGCCAATAACCGGTTGGCCAGTCGGTCATCTGAGCATAGTCGCCAAGCCGGCCGCTTTGCCTGCTAGCCTGCCCGCCAGTCGATACGTTTGGCCTGAAACTGTCAATTTTCGTTTTGCCTTCGGATACTGAAGGTGAGCTTCGCCAACATGAGCACACATCCATTATCAACATTCCGCATGCTCTTTGCGTGCAATTGTTGCTGCTGTTGCATGATAGTGTAGCCGCAGCCAAAAGCTGTTGACCCAAATTTCTGTGCCTGTTTCTGTTGTGCCTCACATTTGTGCCTACTGCCAAATTGTGGCAATTACATGTGATGGCTAATAACAGTGGGAAGAGACGGAGAGGGCGGGTGTTTGATTTCAGTAGAAACGTTTGTAAGCAGCGCATGCTGTGGCCCAAAAAAGGATAATGTAGTTTAGGTTTACGCCAAAAGAATGCGAGGCGGCGCAGGAGTAAAGCAGCGCGCAACAAAAGAAGGATGAGACACGTACATATGTGAATGTGTCTCTACAGCTTTATATGGTGCTGGCAGCAACCCTTTTATGCGTGCGTGTCCTTGACGCACACAAGCGCTCACTCATACCGGTCGTGCATGTCGCCATGCAAGATGAGTGTAACAACAGAAGTACAAATTGCTGCGTTGCACGCACGTGCCAACTCACTTGGCGTGCGTTGCAGCATCATAACCATCATCGACAACAATAACAATAACAATAGCAGTAGTAGCAACAACAATGCTAGTGTGATTATTGCCATTATCGGGCTGTGCGTCAAGTGTAGCATGTGTTCGGCAGCCGAAGACTGGCTCTCAGGCAGGCAGGTGTGTAAGTGTTGCATAGTCATGCATCGATGTTGAATGTCATAGTTCTTTGTTTTTGTTGCGCCATGTGGTTAGTGTTATGGACAGACGTATTTGAGTTCTACTGGGGGGAATTGTTAGAGGTTTTAACTACAGTCTTAAAGCATTAAGCAGAAAAATTTGGTGCTTTGGTTTCGAGTCCAGTAAGATTCGCTCTTAATCCACTCGTTTCTACGACAGTCGGGTCTAAGTAACCGAACAGGACCGGATTTTTATCCGGTCAAAGAGTGTCAACCGGATACCGGTTCGCTGTTGCTCTTGTTGTTGTTGTAGCGGCAGAATTGTGCCGAGTTGACAGTCCTTGGGCGGATAAAAATCCGGGTCCGTTCCGGTAGACCCGACTTTCGTGGGAAGGTTCGCTCATTACCTCCCGTTCCCACGAGAGTCAAGTCTAAGGACCGGAACGGATCCGGATTATTATGCGTCCAAGGACTCTCAACTAAGAAGTATTCCCTGAAATGACTTCAGGGATGTTTTCTAACGGACTAATCTCACGATAGTCGGTTTAATTTGACTAGTGTTTAAAAAAATTGCAAAGCTTTGAAGAAAATTTTCAAACAAAACATAAAAAAAGTGAAAAGCATCAACCAACGAGGATTGATTAACCGTTCCCAAGACTCTTGGGCTTACGTAACCGTAACAGACCTTTATACGGGCAAAAACTTTCAACTCGGCAGCATTCTTTCAAATTGCTTCAGGAATGTTTCCCGCCCCTACAAAAACAAAAGGAATTGAGTTAGTGAGGTCTTAACTAATCTCGATAGTCGAGCAAACTTGACCTGGAATGGAACGGCATTTTTAAACGTCCGGTAAACTCAACAGCAATTTTCAAATATCTGTTCTACAACTACAAACATGTTTGATTAGAAATTTTGCGGAGCACCGACTCAGCCTGAACACACTTGCTTTCTTTCTCGTTCTTTTTTTTTTTTTATTTTCACCTTTACGACAATTTTTGTAGTTCTGCTGCGTCTTTGCTTGCGGTCGTTTTGTTTACGTATTTGCAAACGTTTCTCTTTCAAAAGGCCGTGACCGCTGAGCACTACACAAAAAAGGACAAAGAGAGGAAATCTGCAGCTGACAACCTGTGCGTTGCTTGAAAGGAAATTTCCAATATCCAACGATTGACTTTAATTTTTTGGCTCTTGACGAGAATTTCCCTTTCATTTTTTGTTATTGTTTATATTTTTGCTGTTGTTGTTATTGTTGCTGGTGGTTTTGGGAAAATACTCGTTTGCTACATGCATAGGTCAATATTTGTGCGTTTATGTAGACATGGATGCGGATGTGTGTGCGTAAACATGACTTCGATTTGACCTTGCGACACAATTCTGTGCAAAGGCAAACACAACACTCCACATCCACGTGAAACCGTAGAGATGCAAACACGCAAATGCTCCTGTCTGCTTGTTTTTGCTTCTACCGTTAATCCGCTGCTGGCCAAATTTCGGCCGTCACTTCACCTCACCGCTGCGCAATTGAATTTCGCATGCAACACTTGCAATTTGCATCACATGCAACACCCGTACACATACCCACTCGTTGCGTCGCATGCACATATGAATAAATTTGTATGCGCGCCACATGTTCACATGGCAGCAAATGCGATTTTCGTTTCAAATTTCATTTATTTGCCACAGCCAGTGGCCATACACGCACACACATGCAAATTGCAAGTGGCAAAGCTCTTTCGCCTGCACGCCAGCTGGAGGCCTAAGCTGTCAGCTATTGATGCTGTAAATACCTTGGCAACAAGCAACGGCATTTGGGCGACCTTGTCAGGCAGACACACGCACACACATGCAACCACTACCGTTGGTCGCACCATACGGACAGCACCAAAATTTTCCGAATTTCCATTTTATTTTGTTTACATGCATAAATTCGTACATATGTATGTCGTTATTGTTGTTGTTTTATTATCACCTAATGCTTTTCAGCAGAGCTGACATTTTGTTGCATATTTGCTGCTGCAATATGTATTTTTATTATTATTTTTGTAAAATAGTGCAACACAGTCTCACACACACACACACACACACACACTAACACTCATACAAAATGGAAATCCATTTCATTTCTAATGCCATTTGAATTTTGCGCTCGCATTTGTTGTTTGTGGTTTCATATCGGATTTCACACACTTCCTCCATGGCAAAGCCGTTACAATTTGTTGTTGCTATTACTGTGCTTTGTTTTGTTGCACTCACTTTTGTTGCAATTAGTAAATGTAATTGAAAGTGATTTGCAAATCATTTTCACTTTTCTTTTTGTTTGTTGTTTATTGTTGTTGTGTTATGCATTTTCAATAACGGTGTTAACAACACGCTGTATATAAAGTGCTAAGCCCACTTGGGCCATTTATTTGGCTTTGTTTTGGTCGCATGGGAAAATTGCTGTCACATATAGTGTGCTTTCAGGCGCTAAGCGGATGAAAAGCTATTTGGTTGTTGTAAATTGTGTCGAATGGAAATTTGCATTTTTGCACTCTTTGCTGCAATTAAAATTTCTGATCGTCTAATATTTATTATTTAGAGGATTACCTGCCGAGCAATTTGCTGTGAATCTATGGGGATTTGTTGTGACTTTGAAAATGCGTGCGTGAGCTTTTAATTATGTGCTTTTCGCACTGTAGGAATTATGCTATGTAATTCCATTAAATAAAAATATAAAAATTAAAATTAATTCAATTATATTCCAAAATGCAATTTGTTGCTATTTAGCGCCTTCGAAAGCTTTTAATTCACTTGAGCTTTCAACTGAATAAATGAGTTGTTCTGAATTTTAATAATGAGTTAAAAAGAATTTCGGATAAGTTTGCAATAAAATTATCAGAGTTGTTCTAATAAAAAGCTTTGGAAGCTTTTAATCCGATTTCCTAAATTTGTTTGAGCTTTCATAAAGGTTTCTATATGTTATGCTTGCTATAAGATGTGTATATAGTGATCGAAATGTAATTTGTAACTTGCGGGAGCTTTTGAAAGCTTTTAATCTACGTGAGCTTTTATTAGTAACAATAAAAATAAAATTTTCTAAAATTTTTAAAATTGTTTTAAAAACAATTTAGAATTAGTATGCTATAATATAATCATATTGCACGATATAAAAAGTTTTGAAAGCTTTTTTTTTATCGATTTCGAATATTTGTTAAGCTTTCAATAAAGCTTTTTATGTTTCAGCTATTAGATTAACAAATGTACATACATATAAGGCATCCAAAATGTAATTCAAGAGCTTTTAAAAGCTTTCAATTCACGTGAGCTTTTATTAGCAGAAAAATTCTAAAATTTAAAATTCAAATTCGATGATTTCTTGAATTTCAAGTAAAGCTTTCTTATAAATGTTCATATTGATCTATTATGCTCAAAATATAGTAAGTATAATGTATTTGGAGAAGCTTTTTCCTTCGAAGCTTTCTTAAAGTTTTCAGACCGACGTACTTTTTGTTTGGCTTAAGTTCCATTTCCAGCTTCTATTTTACAGGTCTAAACTCAATAAATCCCTTCGATTTTTTACTTTTTGCTCTATACTTTTTTATTAATTCTTTACTCCAAAGCTCTGCAAATATTTATTGTCCAGATTAAACCGAAAACTCCTACATTTCAAATAAGAACAACTGCTAAAAAAGCATTCAGATCACCAGTAACAGCAATATTGTTGCCACCACATATTCATACGCATGTTTGCTCCATTTTGGTCGATAGCTCTTGGGGTGTGTAGCCTCAGCGGATATGCTTTTAGCGGCAAATTTACAAAGTTTGGCGCGAAAGCCGGAATCAATATACTGATGGAAATGGAAAGCGCGAACGGTGAATTGCCGCGGGACGGAAACACAGAATTTATGTGTTGCCACGTCACGCATGGTCGCGCAACTGACATTTTTTTTTAAATTTTATTATTGATTTTTGTTTTTGTTTTGTGATAACTTCTAAGCGCCGCGTTGTCACACCAAACACCTGTTGGAGTTTTACGATTTTTGACAAAGTTTAGCCCATCTAGCAGTTAGTTTTATTTTAGTTTTTGCTTAAAATTCTCAATTTTTCATCTGCCGTGGTAAATCCATTTGCGCGCCAAACTGCCAACTGCAACAACACCAACAGCACGGAATATTGTCCAGTTTGTGGCAGCGCTGTTTGCGGGCCTCGCGTATTTCACGGTAGCTGAGCTCAGCGGAAATGCCACCTCGCACGCAGTCGGGCAGCCGCTGGTGGTGGGGGCCTAACGAAATTCAGTTACCGGCTACCAACATTGTTGCACCGTAACTATTTTGCTGTTAGATCGATGGGCAGCGCTGAGCTTGTCGGTAGGTCGCATGCGACTAACAGGATATGGCGTGTTGCAGGATGTGGTTTGGTGGGTGGCACATCGAATTTTCGGATTCCTGATGGATTTTGAGGTTTAATGTTTGTTGTGCTTTGTTGTTTGGTCGCTGTCCGTGTTTTTTTAGGGATTGTCAAATAGTTTAATGTTCTTTAAAGCACTTTCATATATTTGGGAAATACAGGCATTTGATTTAAAAGCAATAATTTTGGTTATTTAAAATATTACTTAGAAAAATATATACTATATAAACCCAAAAAAAATATGTGCTATATTTTACTATATGTTTTTAATCTATTTTTTTTATTTATTTACATAAATATGTTTAAGCAAAAAATTTTCTTTTAATTTTTACAAAACTTTTAGTTTCTTTAATTTTGTTATGAATATTTTATATTAAAATTTTTTTTTATATTTTTTTTTATATTTTTTTTTATATTTTTTTTATATTTTTTTTTTTATATTTTTTTTATTTTTTTTTTTATTTTTTTTATTTTTTTTAATTTTTTTTTTTTATATTTTTTTTTTATTTTTTTTTTATATTTTTTTTTTTATATTTTTTTTATATTTTTTTTTATATTTTTTATATATGCATACATTTTTTTTTATTTTCTCGAAAAAATTATTTTCGCAAATTTTAATATTTTGCTAATTGTTTACTCAACATATGAACTTCAACGTTTTCCCACAAAATTAAGTTTTTTTGCGCTTACATGTAGTTTTTCCAGTGCGAGATTGCTATTATTTACCATAAGCAGTGTGAACGCCACATAATCAATCAAATTGTCGTTTATCGATAATTTCTCTTATATTTTCTGTTTGAGTATTTCTTTAGTAGAGCTTATTGTTCTATAGTTTGTGCCTTCCTTTTCGTATTAATTATTTTTTAAAAGCCATGAATTGAGTTTTAAGCGCTTTTCAAACAAAAGCCGCACACAAACAATGTGAGCCACTTTACCTTCTTTACTTAGCATCATTTTCTATAGCAGCGGGTATTTTTGTGGCTCCTCCACATTGAACGCAAGGTCACTCCAGTTAACAGTCCATTGCCTTGAAGCAAGCCGCCAACGCGGATAGCCCACATGAAAAATCCTTCAGATCCTGCGCAACTTACAAAGTTTCACTTACAACAGATTTAATTTTAATTTAACGTTGTTTGTTTTTGTGGCTTTTGGTTTTATTAAATTTTTGTCGGTGTGCTGCTTGCGTACATATGTACATATGTATATACATACATAATACATATGTATGCATATACAAGTAGTTTGAGCGGCTTAATGCCACAAAGTCACCTTGAACTAACCTTGAAAGCGGCGATGCGAGGCCGCCAGCCTGCAGCCAACGCGTAAATCAGCCAACCGTTGCACAGCGATTTGTTTTTCGAGAATGTGAAGAGGCGTTTGGTGGCTGATTTCTCGCAGCAACAGTGTCATAAGTCAGGCGTTTCATTGCTCAAAAGCACAATTTGAAGCTAGTTTGTAAAGGAAGTCAATGTAAAAGTTGTAAAAGGTGAAATATGTACGGAACCACGCAGGGGTCTGCACGTGGAAAGCGTAAGCAACGCGCACGCCGGAAGCGCCTAAAGCAGGCGCAACACAAAATTGGCGCTGTGGCAATGCTCAAAGTATGTCTTAAGTAAATGTTGCAAATGCAGTTAATGCCTGCCAGCAAACCAGCCACAAGCCGCCAAATACCATACAGCACTTAGCTGCCACGCGTATTTACTAAGCACTCGGCAACGCGCTGGTCCATGGGTTTGAGCTTTCAAGCTGTACATACACACGTGTACTTCTCTTCTATTGATATAAGTAAGCGCTTGTACCATAAGTTGTGGCATTGTGCGCGCACAGCACATCCGCCACAAGCAGCTGCTAAACTACGAGCACCAAACTCTTAGTTTTTGGGCATGCCATTGTTGCTATTTACTCTTTGCTGCGCAAAAGTTTTGGCAGCCACAACGGCATTTGGCGTATAAATTTTGTCAAGTGTGCGCGACGCTGCTGCTGCTGGCTCTTTGACTTTTGTGTGTGTTGCAGTGATTTTTAGTTTTTGCTCGTTGCATTCATGCTTGAAGACGCAGTTTATTGTGTCGCTGAGCGCAGAAGTTGTACTTAGTTTCGTAAATCCGTTTACCACGCCTCTGCGCTTGAAATGCAAAACTTCCGCGAAAGCATTCAAAAAATTTACTTAAGACACATATAAACAAATAACTGTTATATAGTAATATAATAAGTCATAATGTATTTGAAAGTTTCCCTGCGTCAACTCGCCATATCTGCTCATAATAATATCCACAAGCCGCCGTCATATATACTATGCTTCCTCTATGCTCAACTTCCCTTGAATGCACATCCTATTCCAACCGCTTGCTTCTCTTACCCTTTCGGCGATCCTAGCATCCACGCGCTATGCAGCTGTGTGCCGCAATGTGCTTCGCTACTCGCATAGTTTTACTACTTGCCCACCCTTTGCCTTACCCGCCCTTTTCTTGTCATCTTTCTAACTTGTGCCCTCCTTTTCTACTTATTTATAAATATTTGCCCAAAAAACTGGGTTAAGTTTTTTAAGGTCTCCTTGTGACCCAACCAACGGTTCTTAGCATTGCATTCGTTTTGTGTTTACTTTCGCCGTTTCGAGTTGTTCGTCCATTGCTTAAGTCGTAAGTTTCTTTTCAAGTGTGCCTTTTCGGTAAGTAAACGCAAGGATCTGCTGTTGATTTGTGAATGTTATTCAAAAATAATATTTTTTGAAAAAGTTTGCTTACTTTCTCCCTATAAGGACTTAGAAAAGATTTCGCGCGCTTGGTCGCACGATTTTCAGGTTGACTGGGAAACAGAAAAACGGGCAAATTTGATTTGAAAGTCAAAAAGTTACTCAATATCAAGTACAGTATGCCAATTCAATCAAAATATTGTCAGTAATCGATACAAAGCTGAAGCGATTTGATTAACACTATTGAAAGCCTCACAACTAGGGTGTTCTATCTTTGGCCAAAAGGCTTTTGCGACAGCGCTTGTACCGAAAGTGGACCACCGACCCGTTCCCATTCTACCGATTGCGGTCTAGGGAGCCTTTCCTTGCTAGCTCATCAGCTGTACAATTTCCTTCGATTCCGCTGTGGCCTGACACCCATGTCAGCCTTATCACAAATACACTCTGTGACCACTGCAATTGATAGCGAGGTTACGTAAGGTCAAAGAGTACTCTGAAGGCGGTTGGAGTCCGGAGCAGTCAATCTACTGCTACCTTAATGGCTGCAACCTTGGCTTGAAAATCACTGCAATAGTCAGGAAGTCTCAAGCTGGAGTGGATAGTGTGCTTCTGACAGTAAACCCCTAAATCAACCTTCCCCCCAAGCTCTGACCCATTAGTTGAAAAGCGCGAAACCAACTTTAACTACAGCGATATTTAAAATGGTGATTATACCGCTATTTATTGTAATTCTCAACAGCTCAATGAAAATTTTAATAGACAAGTCCACATTAAAAATATTCACACTCAGAGAGTTGATTGAGAATTAGAGGTTCATCGCAAAAAGCTAATGAAAAAAATTAATTAATTACCTAAAATAATTAAGACTACGGGTTTTTACCGTTTATCATTGTTTTCAAAATAATTTCCTAGCCTTTTGATATGATAAATGGTTTGTTTTTGATTTGGTTCCGTCAATTTTCAGAAAGCACTGATAACCGGTTATAAATGAAGAATTGCACACCCATAAAGTAAAGTCCGTTATTGTACCGACTTCGTTAGCAACAACTAATCGTACGTACAGTGTGTGGCATACGCAATTGTGCTTTATTTGCTTTCTTTTCCACACTTTTTCTGCGTTTTTTTGCACATAGTTAGATAAGCTGGGCGCTGCCACCAGCCAGTGTGTGGTAGAACGCTTTATGCTTACGAGTGCGCTCAACTATTATTATGCGTTTCCGTTAATGGAACTTTACGAGCTTTTCGTTGATGGATTTAAATTGTCTGCATAGCATGATGGATCACCGCCTTTGGTTGCTGCTTCATGTGTATATAATCGCACTTAAGGTAACGCGTCCGGCGTGTAGTTTGTGTGATGCGCCCTGCGTAATACAATATAACAGTTCAATAATTAATTGAAGTATGCGTTGGCTAAATATTTTAATTTAATTTAGCTAATATTCAAGCCTTTTTTCTCATGAAAAAGAGTATGGTTTGAGCTTCAGACAAAATCTGAGCATTCTTTCTTCAAGTTTCTTAAACGTAAACTTTTTGGCTTCTGACATTTTCAAAGCGTTAGAATTAAAGATATCTGGTCATCCGTTAGGCAGAGAATTGTGATTGTAAGTCCTACTTAGTTTTCAACTTTCTGTCGTTCAAATGCCAGTTCATTTACTAGACTTTAAGACCTGTCACCGTTACAAAAGACAATTCTCATTTATATTTCTATTAAAAAGTATAATACTTAGGAAGTCACTAATTGATGAATTCAAGGTCCAACGAACGTTAATAAACATTATTAAGGGTGTTCGACACGTAGTTGGTACCAAGCGGGGGAAGATTCTAGCAGTCTTATACATTGCTTTGGTTCTAGACTCTTCGTATTCCGTAGATTGGGTTCTACTGAATTAGATGACTCTCTTTGAAGCAGTGGCGAATACCGATACAGAGAAGTTTTTGAAAGCGAAGATTTTAGGAGCCTTGTATATTGTTTTGCTTCTGAACTCTGGACTCTTCATATTCCTAGACTAGGTTCTCGTGAATCAGATAGCTCTCTTTGTGGTTGCGAATGCCGTCACAGAACAGTTTCGATCGAGGGCAGATTTTAGCAGTCTTATGTCGTTTTGGTTCTGGAATCTTCGTATTCCGTAGACTAGGTTCTCTTGAATCAGGTGGTTTTCTTTGAAATAGTTGCGAATGCCGATACAGCAAAGTTGTCGACATTTAGTTCTAGGTTTTAGACTTTCTTTTCCCAATGGAGTTTTTGGGCCACTATCGAAAGAAATCGTAAAAAAGTCTCCCTTCCTATGCGTTCCGTTGCGCAAACCTTACAAAAACGAGAGCTGTTTTAGTATTTAGTGCTGATTGAAATCACCACAAAGTTTACCTGAGCCCAGAGCGACAAAAGAGTTCGTAAAACTTTTAGATTCCATTAGGAATTTTAATAGGTACTTACATATAATTGCGACTTAAGTTGTTGCCATTGAGTCACAGCGCAGCCACAGCTAACAGCCACATAGAATGCTTGCTTTATTACAGCGAAAATTCCTTCTCACACTCGTCACATCCGCCCGGTTCGCTTGATTCGCTGGGCCAGTCCTTTGTCTCTGACTTTTTGTGTAAATAAATTTCTCATGGCATACCCGAACATTGGTCACCAACTTACGCTCGCCGCTCACCCTTACACGCCACGCCACATCACACGCCTACCGCCGACCGGGAATGGATTAACTGCTGGTTATGCGACCAGTCAATTTATTACTCGACTCGCATCTGTGTAATTTGCACTAATTTAATTATAAACATAATAACTGTAGTCGGGCGGAAAAGTCTGTTATCGCTTTTGTTATTATACGAATTGTTGCCGCTAAATACGCGCAGCTAGTTGGATTGGCGGCAGCGGTGGCGACAGGGCTTCGAATCGCATTGGCACTGTTGACGTGCTGGTTGTTTGTTGCCATTGTTGTTGTTTTGTATGTGTAATTGTCGTAACCGAACAATTTGTAAAACATTTTGTTGTTGAGTAAATTTACGAAATTGCGTGCGCATAATTGGCTGCCGTTATGCACACCCTGCACACCGCGCCAACCGTACACCATGCGACACGATACTAGTCGGAGTTTCGTGGTCGCGTTGCTTAGGCGGTTTGCCGGCTTGACGTTTGTGTTGGCGTTAGTTTGCCTGACTGACTTGTTGTGTGCCGCGCAGCAACAACAGCGGCAGCAATGGCTGTTGCAAATTGCGCTACATGAACGTTTTGTCGCAAATAGTTGAGCGCGCACGTCAGTGGTCAACAGCAATGGAATCAAATCAACGCCTAACTGCCGCTTATGACATTATGCATGTGCGAAATATTTTTGCACTTGCTTTAATTGCAACTACCACACATTGCTGCACGCACTGCTTGCGCTCAGCACTTGCCACGCGCACGATGCATGAAAAAACTGATTAGCAGCTGAGTGCGCACACAAAATCAGCTTGTTTGCAACGACGTGCCAACGCGTTCGTTGCCGCCTCATTTCGCGCGTTATTTGTTTGCCGCTAAACAAGTGTGACTATTTGCCGCTTGCAGGCGGCATGGCGCACCACACTGATTTGCTTACACGACAATTTGTGATTTTTACGATTTGCGTTGCTGAAATGCGAAATGCACATGCAAGTTGTTGGCGACGGTACATTTGCACATTATTTGCGTGTCTTGCGCGCGCTTGCATGCGCCTTGTTGCCACCGCTTAGTCAACTAACGGCGCACGCAAGCCACAGCAGCGCTACCCACCTCACCGCGTCGTAAACGATGTTTGTCAGCGTAAACGTAGTTCGCGCCGTTGTTAAGGCGCGTGCAATTTGTTGCCGCCAATATGCGCGCAATGATGCTGATTAGCTGCTGATTGTAGCATGCAACAAATGGTACACGTTTTCTGGCTGTCAAATAATATCTAATCAGCGATATTAGTTTAAATATGTTCAATGTGGCATAAGCATAATGATATAAATCGAATACTGCTGTAAATGCTTAAGCTGGCGCTACCGAAATGTGGCGCAACTGTTTGGGCGCCTGCTGTTGTATGAAAAGCTCAGCGCCATGCCGCGACCTTGACCCGCTTGTATGCATTGCAGTGGTGTCATTCATCCTCTTTTGTCATGCCATTCACAGCGACAGAGGCGCTGAAAAGATAAATGGCAAGGACATGAAAGCTGTGAAATGAAGAGGATACGCGAAGATTTATAGCTCTGCGGAACAGATATCATCTTAAGTGCTCATAAAGAGTAGTAGTGTATCTGAAGGGCAGTATTAGAGTGCGCTATTTAGAAAGCATGAAACTAAGTATAGCAATTACTCAATGCGTTTAAGGCCTGTTAGTGGAAAAAAGTAACAGTAAAGCTCAGAATGAAGCTTAGATTTCCTCCCGCGAAACGAATACCCATACCAGAAAGTGTGTAGAGGATGACGCCTTTAGTGTCAATCTCAAGTTTGTATAGAATATTTGCCGTTAATAAATTCTTCATCGTTTGAGGGAGAGTTCAGCTGCTTCGGCGTCCCTAAATATTCAGTTCAGTTAATTTACATATTGGAATATTTGTGCTATCTTGTCCAGCTCGTTTTGGTTACGTTAACTCAACAGTCTTGTAAATTTAAAATTCTTATATCTCTGGAGCTTCGGCTGATTTTTTTCTGTGTTCCAAAATTAAAGAACTCGGTATTTGGGAGACGATTGCGATCGTTTTGGAATTCGAAAGCTGAAAGAGCTGCTGATTCCTTCTCCAAAGTAAACGTGGCCTGCGTTATTAGATTAGGTGATAGGGATTATCCGGACACTAAAGAAAGAGCAGGATCCCATATGGCCCGCGAAACCTTGGTCCTTTGTAATATTTAAAAACTCCTAGCTATGGATTGGTCTGGTGACCTTAATAGATCGACCAACAGCCCGCGGAATTGTTTCCTGTATCCCAAAAACTTCTAGAGTGGATTGGTCTGGCGACCTTAATAGATCGACCAGGTGCCTCGAGCTTTACACACATCTACCAAAGCCTCTACCTTCGTCGAAGTTATGTCTACCGCGATATTTCAACGTCAGTCTGCCAAAAGCTAGGAATGAGCGGAGGAAGTGTCTATATAATACCACGCCCTCCCCTATACGATTTAGATAAGAAGCTTCCCACATTTAGTCACACTAGGCGTGGTTCTATTGAACAGTGTCTAGTCAGAATACCTACAATTGCGAAATAATGAACTGAGTCAAGAGCAAGTAGTTCAGGAACCTTTTACATTGTACTTTGAGGCTATGGATGTCGCAGCCGCAAAAATTATCGTCATTGAACCAACGCATGCTGAGCTCACGGAAGGTCCATAGACTTAGCGTAAGATATCAACGGAGTACCGATTCGTTCCCATTTTTATAAAACTTGGCTGAGGTACCTTCTCTTGCAAGCTCATCGACTTTGTGGTTTCCGACGATTCCGCTGTGATCAGCCATCCAAAAATTCGAATAAAGTAGCCTGAAACTAGTCATAAGGAGGGCAGACATATCTTGACGAGACATCGGCGCACTGGAAATCGAGCTGAAGGCTAGTATTGGCGTCCTGCTTTCTGAGTGCGAGCACACCTCTCAGAAGGAAACTATCAACTTATTGCTTCCTCATGGCAGCTAGCTCCACATGAAATGTGCTGCAGCGGTCTGACAACCTATAGCTGAAGTAGACCACCGACAGTAGACCGCCCCTCCCACGTTCCTTCTAAGCTTTGATCAATCCATGAAATACCGCTAGTCTGAAGTTTGTTTCAGATTTCCGAAAATCTTTTGTCTTTATTCCTATTTCATTATTCTCTAACAACTCCTGTTCTCTACACATTGGTCCATCACCTGTAAAACGCACCAATTTCGAAGCGAAAAGTTAAAATGCATTACAAGAGCCTCACCTCCGCACGCAAGCTGCCATGCAACCTATTGTTGTCCCATTAACATTCCACAAATGCCCAAGCGTACGAAGAACTGAACTGGAAATGTTTACACACCGAGTCAGTTATTAAGCCTACTACTGGAATATTCAAGCAATTTCTGTAATTGCTACAGTTAATATCACAACTGAAATCTGTCTGGTTATGCTGTTGCCGTAAATGTCGTGTTCATATGACTTAAAAAGCAGTTAAGAGATTTGCAGATATGTCAACAAGAGTGCCACCATGCCCATACCAATCGCCGATTTGATGCCTGCGACACGCAGTGCGAGAGCAGCTTACCGCACAAAAACACTACGACAACAACGGACTAATGATGTTTGCTGTTGCTGCCGGCGCTGCTGATGAGGGAGCCGATTAGTGTGCGGTGTGTTTGTGTGCGCGCGCGCGGTGGGCGTTTGCTGTTGAATACGTGTAAAGTTGTGAACAATTAAATTCGTATTAATGCGCGCACTTGTAATTTCACCACCAACAACAACAACAACAACAACAGCAAATACAAACGGTTGCCCTATGTTTATAGAGACTGCTGCTGCTGCTACTTAGCTGTTTTGTGCTGTGTGGCAGCTTAAGCAATGCGCTGTAATTTGCTAATATGACGCGTCGGTATGTGGCATGCGGCGGCAATTAACCACACGCGGTGGCAACTTGGAAAACCTTAACAAACTATGGCAAATACCTACATACTTATATTAGGTACTTGAGAGGCATACAGCAGACGTGCATAGCTGTCATGACGAGAAATGTGTTACTCCACGGCCCTTAACGCCCTTAACTCAACGTCGATTACTTGCTGCCACAGCCATACGCTTGTGAGCGTCATAATTAGACCTATCCTGTACGCCATGCCGCGCGGCAGTGTGAGAAAAATTCTAGCACAACGCGATTTCCTTTTTGAATAAATAAAAGCAAAAAAAAAATCCAATGCGTTTGCAGCCAGCGCAGTTGCAGCAAATAAAAACATGAGTGGTTCGACGGCGTATGAATGAAATTGCCGCGAGACCGCCACAGCCAGCAGCACAAATAAACTGCAATTATAAATAATTCAATTTGTGCGCGCAATACGCTTTCTCTCCTTCGACGACGCGACATCCCTACGCAGAAATACGCCAGAGTGCGCGCGCGTTGCTGCAGGGCCGCAAACGTCGTTGCTTACGGCTAAGCGCGTGCATGCAGATGTTTGTGCCAACAGCGCTGACGTGCGTTGCGCGTAATTTCAGCAGCAGCCATAATATAAAATGTTTTTTGCTTTTATTATTTTCATTTTTTGCATTTCATGCGCTTCAATGGTTTTTCGCTTAAAGCTGGCGCATCCTTGAAATTGAAGTGTAGCTGCTGCTGTTGTTATTTCTGTTGCTGTTGTTGTCGCATGGCGTCGACATAACGACAAATCCACTTAAGGCCACTGTGTGGCATGTTGATCCGCGTCGCTGTTGCCACAGCGAATTCGCCATGCCAACGCTTGCAAGGGCGTTCACAGTGCCAGTGGCATCTTGCAAGGCCGCTGTCACTGCTTTGCTGGCCGCGCCTCACCTTCTCGCTCCACACGCAAGCTGCTATATGTGCATTTCGAAATGTCTTTATATAAATAAATTTATTTGTGTGCATGTGCGCTGTCATCCATCGCGCAGCGCCTTGCGTCAACATTTCAACATTGAGCAGCCAATTTTATTATGTCTTCAACACTACAATGATGTTTTTATCATAAAACTTTTTTTTACATTTTAAATGCGCGTACGCGTAATCCAGTTGCACACGCCGTAAGACAGGCGTCGGTCGCCATAGAGCCGCCGTTTTGATATCTTCTTTTTAAATGCAACAAACTCAACAATGGCAATGCGCCACCACACTTCCAAAGCACCATTCGCTTAAGCACAGACACTCCCACAAATAAGAACTGCCGCGCCGAGTACTGCTGTGAGTGGGTTCAGTCGCGCGCTGTTGTTCTCATTCGCTTTTGCTGACGCGTAGACCTTGACATTTTCCTCCTTGCGCACATTGTTGCTTATTGTTTTTTTTTTGCGTTGTTTTATGCGCTTAAATGCTGCTCTCATTTGCGTCTGACTGTCAAATACAGCGTCGGCAACCATTTAGTCGCTCTTCTAAGCCATTAGAACCATTAAAGTCGTTACAGTTCTGCCATTTTTTTTACTGCTGTCTAATTTGCAAAGGTTTAATTTTCGTTGACCTTAGAAAGTTAAAAGATCACAAAGAGTTTAATGCAGTGTAAGAAGACAAGTCACGACACAGCTCCGTTTTCGCGTCGTGTTATGGGTTGCTGTGAACTTACTGAGATTTGGGTGAGCGTCTGTTTTGCGTTTCATCAAGTGGAAAAGAAAGTCTAAAATGTTTTCGACAGTTGAAGACGCGCTTCAAATTTGATTGTGTTCATTCTGATTTTCTTTATACGTAGGTTGTCTTTTATATTGCGGGATTTGGCAACCCGGGTGTTGCAATCTGTCAATTCACAACTTTGTTGTAAAGTTTGATATTTTTCATGTTATACGTCCTCAGTATGTTTTTAACGTAAGCGCTATTTGTTTTTGCTTAAAGTTACTTAAAATATTCATCTCGGCCAAACAACGAGAACCTTCTTTTTTACAACTTTAGACGTGGATTTACTCAGCAACAGTATGTCGATGAACATAATTAGATTTTTAACGATGAAGCTCCATGAAGAAACAGGGCTTAAAGATGGTATGGGAACTCAATCGAGTTCGCAAATCATGCCAACACGAATTTCGTGAAGGTCGTCAAAAATCAGTTGTTTGGGAAACTCTTGATGCTGTGCGCAACCTGATGCTGTAAGATCGTCATTTGACGTGAGATTGAGACCACTATAGGCCTTTGTAGGAGTAGCATACATTCAATATCACATGAACATTTGTTAACGTTGGATCCCACACAATTTGTTTATCGCTGAAAAAAAGATTTCGTGTCGCTTGGACGAGAGAAATGTTTCAAAAGTACCATAACGGTGCTTCGAAACATGTATATGATCATGAGACAGGTGATTATCATGGATTTAAGATGAACGATGAACCGAATCCAACGAAAATTGTTCGCGTACGAAGCTTTTCCCTATTTTTTGGGAAAACCTGACATCTTGAAACCCTACCACTAGAACAACGTAGAACAATAAATCTTTAGAGGTACACAACCATTTCTTGGCCAGTTGACCTCAAGAATTCGGGCAAAACCAACCGACGAAGACGGATCACTCTTCACTCTGACACTGTGAGCTCAAATCGACTGAAACCGCTGCATTTTTGAGCATCCACATATGGCCAAGAGGTTAACGTTTTTCGGCACTAGAACTGAACATGCAGTTGATGCTTACATGTTTTGGAGATATCTCAATCAGAGTGGCAAAAATGCTTCGACAGTTGGTTCAAACACATGCAGAAGTCTGTAGATCTTCATGTAGAATATTTGAAAAACAATAAAGCGATTCTTCTTCTTCTTCTTTACTGGCGTAGACACCGCTTACGCGATTATAGCCGACTCAACAACAGCGCGCCAGTCGTTTCTTCTCTTCGCTACGTGGCGCCAATTGGATATTCCAAGCGAGGCCAGGTCCTTCTCTACTTGGTCCTTCCAACGGAACTTATGATTGATATCATCGGCCTCAACACCCGCGCCGTTAGTTCTGCTTTCTCCAGACTGGACAAGGAAGCAAAAGAAATGGGTCTGGCAGTGAACGAGGGCAAGACGAAATATCTCCTGTCATCAAACAAACAGTCGTCGCACTCGCGACTTGGCCCTCACGTCACTGTTGACAGTCATAACTTTGAAGTTGTAGATAATTTCGTCTATCTTGGAACCAGCGTAAACACCAACAACAATAAAGCGATTATCGATGATTAATTTTTCTTTTTGTTCTCTAATCCCAATAATATAAAAGGCAACCTAAGGGGGGGGTGCGCATTTCAAGCGACTTTTAGCGCAAAATATCGTTGCAAACAGCTGTTAGCAAGCGTTATTGTCCAAATTTTCTTATCAGAGCAGATTAAGGATCTGATTCTTGATGTTGGAGCTTGATATTGACAATAAGCAGAAAGATTTGAAAAGATTTTAATGACTTATGAACGAAAAAAGTCCAGAACTCCTAAATTGATCAATTTCAGAGGGTCTACAGCTCAAAATTGTATACCGACAATAGTTAATGGTTGCAGAAACTTTTGTATATCGTATAACTATTATTATGGGATCTCTGGTGAATTCGTAGATACCAACCCTTTCACTTGTCAAGCTCAAAAACAGTGAGTAATAGCATAAATTTGAGTTCAACTCGTGGAAGGCGCGCTTAAATCTGATTAATCACAGTTGCCATGGCAGCGCAGTAAGCATTTTGTCGGCTTACAGGTCACCGAATTGCCCTTGACTCGCCACACGAGCACCCTTTCACACATACATAGGTACTTTTCAGCATGGCTTGTATTTAATTCACGGCTGAACGTCAACGCGGCCGACAATATCCGTTTCGACAGCTGCTCATTGACGCCTTGCCGCAAAGTTTTAATCCTGTTTGCGGCAGACACTTGGCCACTTGTTGCAACACTGTTTTATTTCAAAATCACCGTTTTGCACTCAATCACGTTGGCAACGTGGGTCCATCTGTAGCCGTCTAATCGGATACGCCCTTCTTGCTGCAACGCCCACTACTCCGCCTCTTTAATGCTCTTGCTGCCGCTGCTGTTGCCGTTGCGCGCAAACCGTGATTAAAAAACGACAATGCGGAGTGCAAATAAAATGTAATAATGAAAGCAAACACTGCAACAGCAATTGGCAACTCCATTTGCAGCGCGGTGTGCGCGGCAGCCGCTATACATACGTACAATATATATATGTATGTGCATACGGTAGCTAGTGTAGTAATCAGCCGACTACAACAAGTAATAATGCAATAAAATAGTTAACAGTAGCTGCTGGAGCTGGAACGCGGCAAACGCCAGCAGCCATAAGCAATTTATTGCAAGTTCTTATTCATATAAAAATATTTTTATTGCTTTTGAATTGTTGTACACTCTTTTTTCTGCTTGCCACTTGATTTATGCACAGCTGGCCTGGGGTCAGTTGAATGCTTTTATATTTGCACGCAGTCGCTGATGCGCAAGGCAAGGCAGCAGGCAGCAAAGCGTGCAAAACTTGGTTACAGTTGGTGGCTGGCACCGGCATGAAAAGTTGGACGGACAACGAGAAATACGCCGGTTCAGTTGCTTCGCCAGCAGGTTAACACCGTTACTTGCGCTCATCACAAACTGGCCTGAGCGACGCGTCTGCTGCGCATGCCACACGGCAAACCAGTTGCTGCGCGGCCAACGAGAAAAACGAGCGAACGCCTGCATTCAACATATATCTTCCTTATGCGTGCCTGCATTTGGCTGCCCGCGCCACTTGATGTTGCGTTGCGCTGTAACTTTAGGTGCGCGTTAGACGCGACGCAGCAACATTGCTTGCCATACAGCGTGCTGCGTGCATATTGTTTTTATTGCACTTGCTTATAACCGCAATATCTGCTTGATAACGTGTCAAACAGTTAAGTGCTGCTATTTTATTAACTCACCGGTATTTATCCACTTCAACTGCGTTCGCCGCGCGACGCATAAATGTGTGTGTGTTGCGTAGGCAACTGCTAGAAAGCTTGTCCGCAAATTTTTTACATTTACTCGCATTTTAAGTGTGGCATTTTATGTGACGCATTCACGCGCACGCTCAAAGTATCACACGCGTCGCAACCATTAACCGCAGAAATTTGTATCTGCTGTTGGCTAGCGCTGCGACAGTTAAAAGCATTTATGTGCCATGTGCACACAAGGCTACATTTCGCCAAAAATCCGACGCTGCAAATTGCGCTCGGGAATTCGTGCACACGCGCGGCGCCTCTAATGCTGCGCCCTCCGTTTTGTTGCGCTGCTCATTTGTAGCGAATGCGTATTTTAGTATTTTATGTCTTGTAAATGCGCTCGTTAAGAATTGTACCACCAGCGCAAAGTTACGGCCATGCCTGTCCTGCTGCGCCGTGTTATGGCTGCGTTTATCGCAACACGCGTATCTTTGACACTGTGACTGTCATTCGTTTTATGTGCGCGCTGACAGTTGTGGCGTCAAACTCATGCATTCGGCATCTAGCGCGCGAGTTATGGGTATGTGTCGTCATATTGGCTGTCATATTTCGCCTTCACGTCTGATTTATTGGCAATTTAGCGCGCGAGACAAGCGCCAAGTGTGCGACAACTTTGGCGTATTACGAGTTTCGCGTGTATAAGTGTTGTGTTAATGGCTTCTATGTGAAATTCATCATTTTAATTTTAATATACTTTGGACCAAAGGGATTTTTATGCAGTAATGGGAATTACAAGGTTCGGCAGCTTTACACTTATATTGTAATTAGAATGCTGTTGACGCTTTCTCTAAGATATTTTCACCATTCATCTCTTCTGAAGTTTTTGGGCAGCTAAAAGACGCAGTTGATTTTTTGAATTGTGCATGAAATTTATTGTGTGATACCGATTGCGATGTGAAGGACCAAAAAACTTTACACGCGTTTCCTTTTTGCCTTTCTTCTTCTTCTCTTCTGTATGGTTAATATTGACTGATCTTCGCTGTGTTGTTGCGTTGTCTATAGGCATCGTTTGTTGACATATTTTTCAACACATCTCTCTCTTGGCTTGTGATGATACTGTAGAGAGAGATAATGCAGATGATAACAGGCCTACCATAATAAAACATATTTTTTTCGGAAAATTCGTTTTTTTTTGTTCAACATAAAGGGTGATTTTTTTGAGGTTAGGATTTTCATGCAGTAGTATTTGACAGATCACTCTGGCTTTGTCAGACATGGTGGTCAAAGAGAAAAGATGCCTCAGTAATGCTTTGACATTTCATCTTTGAATAGATTTTTTACTAACGAGCAACGTTTGCAATTCATTGAATTTTATTCCCAAAAATCAGTGTTCGGCGAAATGTGTTTTCGCGTCCGTGTCCGATAGCCGATGAGGCTCATTTTGGTTGAATGGCTTACGTAAATAAGCCAAAATTTGCCGCATTTGGGGTTTTGAAGGGCACCAGAAGCCGTTCAAGAACTGCCCATGCATCCCGAAAAATGCACTGTTTGGTGTGGTTTGTACGCTGGTGGAATCATTGGACCGTATTTTTTCAAAGATGCTGTTGGACGCAACGTTACGGTGAATGGCGATCGCTATCGTTCGATGCTAACAAACTTTTTGTTGCCAAAAATGGAAGAACTGAACTTGGTTGACATGTGCTTTCAACAAGATGGCGCTACATGCCACACAGCTCGCGATTCTATGGCCATTTTGAGGGAAAACTTCGGACAACAATTCATCTCAAGAAATGGACCCGTAAGTTGGCCACCAAGATCATGCGATTTAACGCCTTTAGACTATTTTTTGTGGGGCTACGTCAAGTCTAAAGTCTACAGAAATAAGCCAGCAACTATTCCAGCTTTGGAAGACAACATTTCCGAAGAAATTCGGGCTATTCCGGCCGAAATGCTCGAAAAAGTTGCCCAAAATTGGACTTTCCGAATGGACCACCTAAGACGCAGCCGCGGTCAACATTTAAATGAAATTATCTTCAAAAAGTAAATGTCATGAACCAATCTAACGTTTCAAATAAAGAACCGATGAGATTTTGCAAATTTTATGCGTTTTTTTTTTTAAAAAAGTTATCAAGCTCTTAAAAAATCACCCGTTAGCTCATAGTTTAAGGATGATATACTCATTGTAGCGACCCTCCAATTTTTTGTAGTACAATTTGTCCTTTACTTCAAATAGTCTTCAGTTTGGGCGATCACCTCTTCATTCGACAAACAGTTTTTCACAGCGAACATTGTTTTGAGATCTGAGAACAGGAAATAGTCACTGGGGACCAGATCTGGAGAGCGAGCATTATTTTGAAATCCGAGAACAGGTAATAGTCACTGGAAACCAGATCTGGAGAATACGGTGGATGAGGAAGCAATTTGAAGCCCAATTCTTAGAATTACCATCGTTTTCACTGACTTGTGACACGGTGCATTGTTTCGGTGAAACCGCACTTTTTTCTTCAAATGCGGTTGTTTTCGGCAATTTTGTTCTTCAAACGGTCCAATAACGCTATGCAATAGTCACTGTTGATGGTCCCTTCTATTTTAAGGTAGTCAATAAAAATTATTCCACGGGCATCCCAAAACGCCATAACTTTGCCAGCCGACTGTTGCGTTTTTCCATGTTTTCGATTCATCGGGTGCAGTCCACTCGGATGACTGGTGATTGATTGAACTTCGAAGTGATATGATAGATCATCCATTCTAACATAATAATGCAAAAACTCGGATTTATTACGCTTGAAGATCTTGAAACCCTGCTCCGAATCATCAACTCTCCGTTGTTTTTCATCAAAAGCGAGCTCGCGCGGAACCCATTGTACACAAAACCTTTTCATACCCTAATATTTGTGAAAAATATCATGTACCCGTTCATTTGATAACTTTAGAGTGCCTGTATCTCGGACAACTTCTTATTTCGTGTACTTTTTTTTTCATGTTTTCGTGCATATTGTCTTCGGTAACAACATTTTTTGGGTGTTCACTGCGTTCGCTGTCTTCGGTGCTCATTTCAGCATGTCTAAACTTAGCATACCAATCGCTGAGGCTTGGTTTTCCCGCGGCAGTGTCCGGAAACTCGTCATCAAGCCAAGTTTTTGCTTCAACTGTATTTTTTCGCTTCAAAAGCAATATTTCATCAACTGGCGAAATTCCGTTTCACCGACTATTTTCACAAAGAAGCTTCTGTTGATGCACTCAAAATGATATAATTCACAAACTAATGATCCGACAGTTGTCAAATTTATACACGCGACTTTTGAAGGTTAGGACCAATTAGAAATTGTATGGATTCAATTCTTGCAGCGCCATCTATGTGAAAAGCCTGGGACAGGAACACCCGCAATGGTGACTCTCGAACTCGATGTTGCTTGCGTGTGGCACCTTTGAGTTTATAGACCCGGCTTTCTGGGATTTTATAAAAAAGTAGAAATTTAGAGTTTTATAGTTTGGTGAAAAATTCAGTGTAGTTGATTGCTCGCAGATAGGAAATTTAAATGTTTCGAAGAAAATGCGATTATGTGACTAATCTGTCGCCCTTTTCCTAAAGCTACAGTACCTCTCAAGTGCACACGAGTATACTAAGTGTATTTGAATTAGCGAGAAATAATAATAGTAAATGAATTAGAATGCTTATGGGGGCCTGCTATACATTTTTCGATTCATTATACTTTCCAACCACAAAATAATTTTTACTAGGTAAATATATATATAGTATCTCAGTACTTATGACATTATGCGAAAAAAATTCGCACATAACTCACTGGCGGCACAATTCGTGCGCCAAAGCTAGAAGTCAGTATGAATTGTCAAGGCTGAAAGCTTATCGCGAAATTCCTAGAAAACTTCAACAAAAGCTAAATAAATGTTATTGTGCTCAGAGCAACACACACACACATACACACAAATATGTGATTTATAAACAAATGCTTTTAGGCATTTCATCTATATACTCCCATGTATATGTATTTGTCTCCGTATATACATACGTACATACATACGTATGTGCTACTGAGCGGCTGTGTAATTCTTCAGCGAACTATTAAAATTTATCAATAAAACGGAAATGCCAAGATGCAGTGCATTCGTGCGGCTCGTTCTAAGAAATAATATTGCGGTGGCGTACCCCACCACCCCTTCGCTAAGCACTTGTATGTATGTGCATGTGCAATTAGTAGCCGTATGCAAATTGTGCTTTTCGCTTGCAATTCACTCGAGCAACAGTGCGCATTTAGATTTCAATTGTAACGTTACGCGACGCGACGCGACAAAATGGGAGACGAATGCCTTGTGCGGCTGCTAAAAGTCAACAATAAATTTTAATTAAATTTCAAAGTTGTTTAAAGTGCACGAAAAGGCAAACAATAATGACAAAACCAAAACGATAAAAAAGCATAATTTAATAAAAAATAGGACACTAAATCAATATTAAATATGCAAAAAATAAATTAATTAAAAATATAATTAAATTACATTGAATATAAAAAAGTGAAAAATAATATATAAAAATTAAACTAAATTAGACAATAAAAAGTAGAAAAGCTATTTTTCAATTGTTTAAAAAAAAAATATTGTTTTTATATATTTAATTTTTTTTAATTTAATTTAATTTTTTTTCATAAAAAATTTCTTTGTTTTAAAACAAAAAAATAAATTAATAAAATATAATAAAATTAAATTAAATTTAAAAAATTAAGAAGTTGAAAATTATATGTAAAAAACTAAAATAAATTAGACAAATTGAAAAAAAATATGGAAATGAAAAAAAAAATTGTTTCAAATGGCTTTTTAAATAAAAATAATGTTGTTTTTCTGTATTTAAATTTTTTTCATTAAATTTTATTTTTTTCCATAAAAAATTTCTTCGTTTTCAACACAAAAAAAATAAATTAATTAAAGATATAATAAAATTAAATTAAATATCAAAAATTAAGAAGTTGAAAATAATTTGCAAAAGTTAAAATAAATTAGATAAATGAAAAAAAAAAATGGAAATGAAAAAAAAATTGTTTTCAATTGCTTTTTAAATAAAAAGAGTGTGGTTTTTCTGTATTTAAATTTTTTTCATTTAATTTTATTTTTTTCCATAAAAAATTTCTTTGTTTTTAAACTATATTTGAATTTAGTTTTATTTTATTTTTTTTTTTTCAAATAAATAATTGCCTAATAATTAAATTTAGAAAATTATATAATATTTTGATAAAAAATATTTTTTCTTTGAAATATCAAAACTAAATAAACTAAAATTTTTAAAAATAATTCGAATAATTAAATATTAAAACTAAATATAATAAAGATTTAAATTTTTAGAAAAATATTGTTTTTCCGTACTTAAGTAAATTATGTAAATAAATTATATAAATATGAAAATATGAATTTCAATTAAAAATATAAATTAGATTTAAAAAAAAAATTTGTTCCTAATTTTTTAATTACTTTAAATTTTTCATTAAAAATGTTTTTAGTTCCGTAGCAGAGCAGCAACAATTTTGATTCTTAAAATATTTTTTAAATTTATTTATCAAATATTTAGATAAAAAATAAACTTGCTTAAAAATAATTAAAAATTAATAAAATAAAAATTGCAAAATTTATTTGAAAAAATTTAATATTTTAAAAATTAATTTAAAAAAAAAATGAACATTTAAATTTTTAAATATTTGAAAACAAAATTTATAAATAATTATAGTATTATTGAACTTTTTAAAAATTCAAATAACATTTAAAATTTTATTTATTAAAATCCTAGTGCTTTTTCGAAAATTTTTATTAATCAAATGCATGCAAATTCACAAAAAAATTAATTTTGATTAATACTGCAGCCTGAAAATGGTTAATAATCTAAAATTCCACTAGAAAGCGCTGTTTGTTTACAATCAAGTATCGATAAATAAGATTTATAGACACCGCGCCCAAAATAATTTTTTATGGGACATTGCATTACAGCAGCGCATAAACTTTTTATTGTGATTGCTATTGTTATTGGGTCTCGTGCAGCAAACGTTTCGCGAAACTATACATGCATAAGTACAATAAAGTTGTTGTTGATATTTATGGGTGAGCAGCGATAAATCCGCGAAATAGAAAACAAATATTCATACTTCTGTTTGCATGAATGTGTGTATGTGTGTGTGTATGTATGCACATAGAAAGCGCCAAAATAAACTTTTCCTCTATTGATGTTTTATAGCAGCAACAACAAGCTAGCAAATAATAATAAAGAAAACACAAGTGTGCTGAAGTGAAAAGTGGAAATAAATTTCGCAAGAAAATAATCCGGAAAATATTAACAAAATAAGGCAAACAGTGGAACGATCTATGCTCAAGAATGAAGCGCAGAGAACCACAAAATCAACAGCGTAGCAAGTGCTTAAACCAAATGTAAACACAGCAGCGTCGCCGTCAAGTGAAAAGTGCTCTGAATCTCTCAAGTTTTGAAAATTAATGGAATTATTTCGCTTGCTTATTATTGTGTGTGCAAAATATATTTGATAATTGCAAAAATAACTGCTGGCTGTGCGCAGAGCGGCTACAACACAAACAACTTTACAACTGGCAGTGTTTAATTAGCTTGTCATTCGCATGTCAATTGCGCAGTTTGGTGTGAAATTTGTATTTGTTTTTCATTTAGCGAAAATGGCAAAGCTCGAGCGCTACGAAAATTTCCAGTTTTATTTGAAATAAAAAAATCACCTTGCCTATTTTCAACGATTTGCTTTCGAAAGCTTCACAAGCCTGCGTTTCAGCGTTGAAGTCTTGAAAAAGCATGCTATTTACAACTTATATGACTATAGGTGAGTGGTAAAAGTTTTTTTTGCCCCAAAAAAGTAAATTTACGGGGTAAATTTTTGTCCCAAAGTGAAAAAAAAAAAATATGTAAGGAAGTTGTTAAAGAAAATTTACCTTGTGGAGTACTTATTTTGAGGGATTTCTATGCCAAAAATAAAAAATTACATAAAAATATTTGTCCCAAAAATTTTATTATATCAAAATCAAAAATAAAAAAAATACTTTTTTATGCTGAATTTTGTAGCACCGAAACAATTTTTACCATAATTTTTGTACAAAGATTTTTATTTTGTCCCAAAAATATGTATTAATTTTTGTCACAAAATAAAAAAAAAAATAAAAAGTGTGTGTAAGGCAGTTATATTTAGTTTGTGGAGTAATTATTCGGTAAAATTTTCATACCAAAAAATAAAAAAATAAACAAAAATGTTTGTCCCAAAATTTTTTTTATTATACCAAATTTCGTCGCGCTTTAAACTTTTTATTAGACGAAACAAATTTGGCCATAAAAACTATTTTCAAATATGTCCCATTCATAATATATCACCACATTTTATATTTTTGACTCGAAAATATTAATTTTTTGCTATCTTATACTGGTTCTTATTCATAAAGATACTGAAAATATGTATATTAAATTTTTATGTATGTTTACAGACATAATTCACATTTTGCGCATATGCGATTTTTCCTCTTTTCTTTCACCTACAAATCGATCCACTCTAATGTCTAAAACAACTGTCTTACATTTCTAAAAGTGAAAAGCTGTTTAATGATTTTAATTTTATTATTTTCCGAATTTCAAAATAAAAAGAAGAGATCTCCCAAAAGTGAGGCGATTCACCTGAAAAACAAAAAAATAAAAATTATAATAAATTTGGTTTATTAGAGATTCAAGGTTGGTTACTAGAGCTATTGAATTTTTTAAACAAACAAAGTTTTGGTTAAAACTTTTGGCGTTAAAACTTTTAACTGTTCCAAATTTAAAACTAAAAACAGTTGTCCTAAAATTTTTCGTTTCAGCTGAATTAAATTAAATTAGTGGCTAATAATGAAAATTTGAAGTATGTATAAAAAAAAAATGAAATTGTTCCCAAAGCGTTTTAAAATTTTTGTCCCAAAAATATATTTCACAAAAAGTAGCTTCGAAATTGTCCCAAATATGTGTGCACTATTACTATGAAAATTAAAAATGTTTGCAAGAAATATGCTCAAAAATGTTTGTCCCAAAGCGTTTTGAAATTTTTGTCCCAAATTTTTTTTCTGGTCACGCATGTGATACAAAACTTCATGGGTGGTTTTTGAAATAGTTTCCGCAAAAATCTCCTATTTGAAAAGTAAAAAGTTTGTCCCAAAACAGAAAATTTTTAGTTGGTCCAGAAATTTTCCGAAATAATTTTTTTTAATTTAATTTTGCGTCGCTTTGGAATAAATAATTGCTTGCGTTACCCTTCGCTCAAGCAGAACAGGACCGGTTATGGCAAACTCCCACTACCAAATATTTTAATAAACTTGCAAAAAATGTGAAAACAATTTTGCACTCTACATTAATGAGGTTAAATTCACGCTTGAGGGACTTTGACGTGCTTTCTACAATTTTGAATTAAATTTTTTTTTATTTTCTCGTTTTTTTTTTGTGTATTTTGCCTTTTCATTTTCAGAAGCGACAACGTCACATGTTGACCCCACGTGACTTTAAGATAAAGTTTTCAAAAACCCTACAAAAAAGCTAGTAAATTGCTTTTATTATTATATTTTTTGTTTCAAAAGTAATTTTGAGTAATTACGCAAAAATGGGGGACGCACACTCATACATACAAGCATATAATATACACACGTCGTGTGTGACACGAAGCTGTGCGCATAGAACAAGTGACTAAAGTTTGCGTGTTTCGCATAAAAGGAGAATAGTAGAAAATATAAAAACGCCATTTCCGCAATTTTAAAGTTGTTTAATGTATGAAAATAAAAGAAACACGCTCGTAAAGCAACAAAGTGACGTAAAAAATTTGCAAACTCGCACAACAAATTATACACAAAATTCAAATGATACATAAACGGGAGGTTGAGCGTGGTACATACGAGCCGAGGCCGCGCGTAGGCTTTAGCTAGCGGCAGCGGTATAAATTCTCACGCCACGAATGGTCAAGATGTGAAGCGTGTAGCTGGCTGAGCGCTCTACGCCGGGCCACACAGTGCGAGCCTACAAAGTAAGCTCAAACTACAGGCGCACAATAGCGTATGGCATAGACCCCACTACCTACGTTTGAGCATCGCAATCACACAACTCGGTCGGTCGCGTCAACGGTTACATTTCACTGCGCATGCGTAGCTGACGACTACCACAAAACAATCACACTATATACTATGTGCCTGTGTGTGTACGGTGAAATGGCACAAGCAAATAACAAGATGTAAAGATAATGGAAATTGTGGCAGGTGAAGAAAATGTAGAGAAATGTAGAGCGTGAAGCTATGCGCTAAGTGTGGTGTTGACTTCCTGGGCAGCGTCGACAATGTAAGACGATGATGACTTACGAGTTAATACAGCAGATATGAGCCACTTTTAAATACGATAAAATGATATAAAAAAAGCCAAGCAAAAAAGAAGTTGGGGGGAAAAAATCACGAAGCGAGGCTATAAGTTTTAGACGGAAATAGGCGTTTTCGATCGGCTTTTAAGTAGCTCGCTGCATATTTCACGATTATCTCTCTTTACCGCTTTGATATATCGCTATAGAGAGCTCAATATTTTCGCTCACATTAAAATAAAAAAAAATTATTTTTTAAACAGTTTATAAAATAATATTTATTTATATGAGAACAGGTTTAGCTTGCAGCTAGTATGTTATAAATTCCACGATTTAATTCACTCTAGTGCTTTGATATATTATATTTCTAATCAAACTTCAATTAATTTTTTTTTAAACTTTTAATGAACTTTAATGAACCAAATATATACCATTTTGCTCGACCACTTTTTGACATTTTTTCGCTAGAGACATCATCACCATCGGTGTAAAACTTTTCTGGTTTATCGTCGAAAAACTACGATAAGTAATTTTCACAGGGTTTTCTTAAAGCCAACTTTACGCCATTAAGGGAGTTCTTAATTGACCAAAACAAATGGTAGACCGATGATACAAGATCAGGGCTATATGGTGGATGCATCAAAACATCCCACTCAAGCTACCCCAGTCTTTTCTGAGTCATCAAAGATGTATGTGGTCTAGCGTTGTCCTGATGGCAGACGAAGTTCTTTCTGTTGATCAGTTCTGGCCATTTTTTTCGAATGATTGCTGGAATCTTATCATTTTTTGACAGTAAAATGTAGAATCAATCATTCGACCAGGCTGAAGCAGCTCATGGTAGATAATCCCACACAACCTTTTGAGACTTCCATCCTGGCTTTGCGACCATTTGTTGAGCTTCACCACGCTTGGACCATGATTTTTTCGCAAATTATTGTCTTATTTGATCCACTTTTTATCTCCGGTTACCATTCGCTTCAGAAATCGTTCGATTTCATTTCGTTTCAGCAAAGAGTAGCAGATGTTCATTCGGTCCATTAAATTTTTCGCAGACAATACATGTGGTACCCTTACGAGAGTTCAATACTTTGAGTTTTGTAGTCAATATCCAGTTTTTTCGTCCACATTAAAATAAAGATTTAATTCTTACACCGTTTATCGAAAAATATCTACTCATACGAACCACAAATCAGTTTTTTTCGTTCGTTACTCAAATAATTAGTATTGAATTCTTAAACGGTTTATGAAATAGAATTTACTTATAAGAGAACCAGCTTGAAGCTAGTACGCTAGAAATTATTATGTTTTTGGCGAGCAGTATGGGTTCAGCCTCTATTATAAATTGTACCAACTTATTCTTTATCTCTCTTTCCATAGTTTTCTGACTCCAAACTTAACTATTATTGTTAGGCGATACTATATCTCTTCTTTCAATCACACTCATTTGTGACCACCAAGTCTTCTTCAAAATAGAGGCTATTTGCTTACATGACATATAGTCCCTGCACTAATATCCAGATATTCCCTACGTAGGAGTTAAAATGGGTTCTGGTCTCAGCTAGCAGCTTCCCACAGTTTCATTTCTGTTCTAACGAGACTTTTAAGTGTGATTCTTTCCTTTCTTTTGATATCTAACTTTCCAAATAGTCAAGGTTTCTGGCAATACCGATTTAGATCGCCAAAAAATAGATGGAACTTATCAATCTCTGTAGGAAATTTAATATTTAATGCAATTATTTACGTTATGGCTTTCATAAAATCTCTAGCAACAACAAAAACAACAGAAAAAGCGAGCAATTTGCTTTGAACTCGTTGACTTCTCAACAAATTTGCATATAAATACAGTAAAACGCCTTGCGTACTCGCCATCATACTCGGCCGTTCGGTACTCAAAAGTCTCCAGACTAGCTGGATTCCATAAATACATACTTTTATATATGTATATACACATATATTCCAACGACCTGCTGTGCAATTAGCACAAAAATTCATTCGCACAAAACAAAGCAACAGTATTCACGTTCTCAAAACAACAACAGCCATCATTATAAAATAGAAAAAAAAATCATATATTTATTTTTGCTAGGTAAGAAGAGTCAAAGGCTAAGATGTAAAGAATCTACAAGAGGTATTTACAAGAAAAGTCGCGCAATTTGCTAAAAAGAAGCCATTGCTACAAGTACATTTGCTGTTTTACAGTTACACGAATAACGTGCATCAGCGACGGACACTCAAGCGAAAAAGAAAATTATATGGCGAAGAACATTAACTACGCAGAAAGGTGGTTTTGTGGGAGAAGTTGAATAATAATCCAAAATTGTAGTAAGAAGTACATAATACAATGGGTTGGGGCGCATATTTAGCAGTATTAGAGTTATGTTAAAGAATTCTATTGTATTCGCCATATTGACGCGTTCCTTGAAAAATATACTTTAGACGGTTGCGTAGATTTTATTTGGTATTAATTGAGGTTTTCGAAACAAAGGTGTATATACGTATAAGTGGTTCGAAATGTATTGGGTTTGATTAGAAATACGAAAAGACTTTTTCGACTACCCAATATATAACCAACGACACTTCTGACTCTCGGGAGAAGCTTACGTACAGCTCGCTTTACATAAAGTTATCGGACGTCATACCTGGTCATCTCGAGTGGCTTTCTTACGAAGATTTTATGTAATCTGTATGGCTTGATGTGATTTTTTTTTGCAGCTGGTTCCGATAAATCCATTTATTCCCGAGAAAAGGGTTTTAGTCAGGTGAAAGGCGTTGGATTGCTTTGATATGATCTGAGCGACTTACTAGGAACCACCATGTTCTGATATAAGAAGGAGAGCCGTGGGCATTGACATATCTGATCAATACTTAAGTCACCTTTAATCAAAATGAAATCTGATTGATGTGATCTGATTGTCTTTGGTAGTTCTTCTAGCAGCTGGTTCCATATAAGGAAAGCAGTTACTACTGACGTGACTTCCAATGATCACTTCAATTTGATCCAAGAGACTCACAGCAATCTAGACGGCCGCCAGAGCTTTATAATAATGGCAGACACCGAGCTGGGACATATGTAAGTGACGTGACCTGAGAATCTCGGTGTGTACTTACAGGAACTACTTAGCTCTAGATACAGCGATTAAGCGTCCTTTAACTATCACGAATCAATGTATCGTGCATATATGTAGAACCTCGAGCTGATCTAGCAGGCACAATAATTACCGACGATCTTTAGAACTTTTGCGTCAAAGTTTAATCACACATTTATGTGACGTGAGGTGAGTCTCTCGGTTTTGTCGTTGAAGAAGCTTGTCCTAAATGAGGCGAGTAGACGTCGTGTGTCTGACACGGGTCCATGTATCGTACAGGCAGTGCGCCGAGTTTATCTTCCAGACGCTATATAGCAGAGCACATGCTTTACAGCTTTCGCGTCTGACCTTGTTTTAGAGAAATCTGCCTCAAACCGGTTCTCTTGCGGGTTTCATAACAGTTTTTCACATTTTCTTCGCAAACTTCGCAGTTTTACGAACATTTTCTTCTGTCTGTGCGATTCACTGTTATGCTCACAATGCCCGGCTAATTGCAGTCAATGCAAATCTTGTTGCACTGCGCGACACACAAACGAAACTTGTAGAATGGCATGCCTGCTGTTGTTGTTGTTGTTGCTTTTGCAAATTGCTAGAAGCATTGATGTTTAGCAAACGAATGCGATTGCAGTGTGTTGTTGTGCTGAAGTTTTGTGTTGCTGTTTTACTTATTTGTTGTTGTTGTTGTGTATTTTTACATTTTATATGTTGTTGTTGTTGATTTTTTGTATTATTTTTATTTTCTTTGTTTGTTTTTGTTTCTTTTATTTGCTGTTGTTTTGCTTTTGCTTAGTTTTTTTTTTGCTTTTGTTGTTGTATTCGTCATACCATAATAATACAGTTGAGACACTGCAAACACTGTTTGTTGCTATTATTGCATTGTTTGTCTGGCTGTATGGTCGGTCTGCGCTTGTTGTTGCTGATGTCAAAGCCGCACCTTAAAGTTTGTTTGCGAGCGTCGCAAAGAAAAACAGACCGCGGCGCGCAATTACGCCTGAACGCCTGAACTACGCGCTGTGTTCGTAATTTTTTAGAAAATTATTTTGTTTTATTTTTTCCATTTGTGACAAATAATTTCGCAAAATGCAGCAAACACGCTTTTATCCGCAACGCTTTTTCGGCACTCAGCGTTCAGCGTTGTATTTCGCCGCAAGCAATTTAAAACAATTTAATTGAAAACACACAAATTTCGTGGAATTTTTTTGTTTTTACAAAAATATTGCGCACTCAAGCGTCTGCTGGCGGCGCGCGCTTAACTAATGTGTCACTCGGCACTTTTACGCGCATAACTGCATGTTAATTTCGTGCATGCGGCAGCAGCAGCATTCCACAACACTGCAACGTGGAATGCGCGCAACAAGCTAGACACGAGCGACAACAACAATAACAAGAACATACTATATGCATACAAGTTTGTTGCAAGCAGCTGCGAAAAAATGCCAAAAGCAAAAATTGTTGCAACTTGCCGCAACAAGCACCGCACGCTTTGCATTCGCTCACATAAATAAACGTTACGCGTCTGTCGCAGGCCTTTGGCGCTGTTGCGGCGCTGCTGCATACGATTTGTTGCAATGCGAAATCAATCAATTGTCGCTTGACAGCAACAGCAGCTTGTACTGAGCAAATGTGGCAGCAAGAACAAGCGTGTGCTATGGGAATTGCAACAAAAGTAGAAAATACATGTTGGCTTGCTGCTCAAAGCTCAACAAATTTGTTCGCTGCTTTCGGTGGCTCTTTGCTGCGCTGCCGCTGCCACATACTTTGCATATTTTGCAAATTTATTTTTATTGCGCACTGATTTTTGCGTTTTTGGTTTGCTTCGTTAATCTTGCTTGGTCGTATGCGCGGCAGCAACATGTTGTCGCCGTCGGCGCCTAATTTCCGTAGACTTTTCACCACAATTTTGACAAAATTTTTTGTGTTTGCTAAGGAATTGATATCATTTCGTCGTTTTTTGTTTTTATTTGCTTTTGGCGGCGCTACCAGTCTTCAATTTTCGCCTGTCAATTAGCTGATTGCTTGTTTTCTTCTGTGTTTTGTTGTGCCGTTAAGGCTTGTTGCATTTGTTTATTCGTTTTGACATTTTTCTTGCCGCGCGCATGAATTTGTGGGAATTTTGAATTCTAAAATAGATTAAGACACAGTTCACAGTTTGCTGGCGGGGCTGAATACCGTGGCGTATGAGTAACCTGGTGATTTATGAGTCATACTGTTGTGTCGTTACTTTCTGGTAGGAGCTAAAATTCCGTTATGCTGTACTAACAGTAAAAAAAATTCTAACCTACTACTGCTGTTGTTGTGCCAACAGAAAGTAATTGTTGAAGTAATTTATAGGAATGCTTGAATTCCTTGACCGGTTAAAAAACCGGGCTTGTGCCGTGGTGTTTCAATAACCAAACCTTCGGTTATAAAAATTTCTCAATTTGCAAAAAATTAAATTTTGTTGAGCAGCAGCCAAGGCGCGCACCGATTGCTCCAGCAAAGCAGAGTTATGCGTTTGACAGCGCGCCTCCAGCACTAAGTGCAGTTACTCATCTTTAAATTAAACTTATTTTTTGCGAAAAACTTTTAATTTAAGAAAATGCCAATGCTTAGCCTGCAGCAATTGCCAATTTAATGTCAATTTTCCGCGCTTATTTCTTCAACCTGCACCGCACGCCAACAAATGCTACTAACTACCAGCTGTCACAGCCATGGCGAGCGACCTTGGCTCGTGAAAATGACATTAAATTACTTTGTCAAACGGAAAGCAGCAGCAGTATTAGAAATGAAGGGATTGCGAGCAAAATTGCAGACTTGCTTAGAAGGCGTTAAGAGCTGAAGCTCAAACTGAAATGGTTTTGCCCGTAAGGCGCTGCCGTTATTACTCACACATTTAACCTGGCTGTCTAAATGAAAATTGAATTTTATTATTGCATTTACGCCAGCGAAGGATAAGACAGCACAAATATAAATTGCGAAGTGCAAATAATAACTTTTCCATGTTTAAACGTATCTATTTACGTATATGTAATCAACATAAGACTGTGTTCGCACTAGAAGGATAATTTATCTTTGCAACTGAGTAAATATATTTAGAAAAGTGCGAGGTACATGAAATACGACAGTTAAGTTAGGTGAAACCACGTAAGGTAGAGGTCGAAAAAAATGCAAATCCCACGGAAGCCGGTTCTAGTGTACCGGAATTCACCCGGATTCTATCCGGCCAAGGGATGTTGTTTCGAAGATCTTAAACTGCTTCCAGCGAGTATTTGTTTGCGGATATTCGATACTCAAAACCCGCGTTTTTCTACTCAAATTTAGAGCGAATATGTCTTCCAGGCTAAATGTTGTTCTCGTAAAAATCAAATTTTGATTTTTTCTGCCAAATTCTAATTTTCTTAAATATAATGTTCTGACAATATCGTCAGCGTTAGTTATCAGTCCTTACTTGAAGGTAATTCAACACCTTCGGCGTGTCCAATCGCACGAAAGTCGGATCTGCATAATTAGGATTGGATGCAGATTTGAAGAGTCGTAGTTTGAGTGGGTTTTACCGACCTGAACGAATCCGTTCCCTCGACAGTTGGGTCTTCCGGCATAAAATCAGGATTTTATCGGCCCTTGCTAATATTTAGCGAGTCCGTTCGCACGAAAATCAGATCTAAATATTTGGAATGAACCGGGGTTTTATCGTCCTTGCTTGAAGGTTTTTCAATTCCTTGAGGGAATCTGTTCTCTCGACAATCGGGTCTTCATAACCGGAATAAACTCATATTTTAAATAGAGAGTTCGTTTCCACGAAACTCGGATCTAAGACACTGGAATGGACTGGGATTTTATCGGTCCTTGCTTGAAGGTTTTTCACCACCCTGAGCGAATCCGTTCTCTCGACAGTCGGTTCTTCATAACCGGATTAAACCCAGATTTTATCGGTCCTTGCTGGTAGGTAGAGGATGTAGCGAGTCCGCTCGCACGAAAGTCAGATCTACATATTTGGAATGGACCGGGGTTTTATCGTCCTTGCTTGAAGGTTTTTCAATACCTTGAGGGAATCTGTTCTCTCGACAGTCGGGCCTTCATAACCAAAATAAACCCAGAACCGTCCTTGGCAGTAAATAGAGAGTTCGTTTCCACGAAACTCGGATCTAAGTAACTGGAATGGACTGGGATTTTATCGGTCCATGCTTGAAGATTTTTCACCACCATGAGCGAATCTGTTCTCTCGACAGTCGGGTCTCCATAACCGGAATAAACCCAGATTTTATCGGTTAACTGCCAAGCGAGCACCCAGCGACTGATGGCCGCAAGTGACAGCCGCGCGTTTGCTAGCTGACTCAGCTACGAAAACTTCCGAGTGCTTACGCGAACTATTAACGTAGCACTGTAAGTTACTTACAGTATTTTACAGCAGCAAATATTGTTGGCTCGCTGGCCGCTTTGTTGCATTGAAAGCAAATTGTTGTAATAAAGATAATAATCAAAACATAAAGTCATAACTATTCAGTTGGTATGCTATTGTAAGCGCTGCAGCAGATGCGCCACAAAGGCAGGCAGCATGTGCGTTATTGACTTACGCATATGCGTGCGTTGGCGAAAGCAGCCGTGCGTAAGCCGGCGTATGCACGCTCATGCGTTTATAAGCGCAGTTTGCGCATTTACGCGCTTACGTGCTAGTAAACTTGTTTGTTATTTTTTGCAATTTGCATAAATAGACCATATATCCAGGACACGCACACCAATGCAAATTCACTCATATAAAGTTATGTGTTTCAACGCCGCGCATACCGAAATACTTGCGCCATTTTTTGCATATATATTTTATGCAGCAAATAATTTTCACATTCCTCATGTAATATACATATGTATGTGTGTGTATAATACAATTTAGCGCTTATGTGTGCGAGTGTGCAGCCACTCAACGGTTTGACGCTCAGCGCACTTGTTAAATTATGTGCAATAAATTTCATATGCAAAGTTGCTGAATTCATACGGAGCATGTATGCAGTGCATAAAAGCAAGTATTACAAACGACAGCTCATGCAAATATGCAAACGTAGCTATAACTGTGTGCGTGTGCGCCGTTACAGTTTCAATTTTATTTCATTTGCTGTATGTATTATGCATGCGGCATGCGGCAGATAGACGCTTGCAAATGCGTTTGTTGGCTGCTGATAGTAAAATGAAATATATTTTACAAAATATCCATATGTGGCGTAAATATCTATAACTGCGGCAAAAATGTTAGTGTAAATAAACTCAAGTGTTAAATATATTTATTTATGTACTTTGCTTTTATTTGAGTATTATTGGGTTTTCCGGTCAACATGCCCACAGTTACTGCAAAAAAAACAAAAAAAAATATTCAATTCATGCGTATGCCATATGAATATGCAAATAAAGCTCTTAAGAACTTTCAAAATATTTCCAACGCAGATATAGGCACTAGGGTGCTTCAAAAATTAAATTTTTATTTTTTTTTTTTATTAATTTTTCATTGATTTCAGCTGAGAAAATTCTTTTTTCATATTAAAATTTAATTGAGATATTCCTATTGAGTCCTTGAGCTTTACTTAATCGAAAAAAGCTCATCACATTATACTTTAATAATTTTAGTTTTTTTATTTAATTTACATCGTGAAAATTATATTTTGCTAATAAAATTTAAGAACACATATATAAATAATTAAAAAAAATAATATTCTTAAAGTTGGGGTTTTGAGCTTTTCGTAACATTAAGGCACAGTATGATTATCTGTATAAGAGCTTAAAACTTACTAAATTTTGAAAATATTGAAATCATATTTCTTGAGTATATTTTAACATCAAATATAAACATTTATGAGGGTAAGATGCAAAATTCCTTTTTTTTTTTATATTTAAAAAATTTTTTAAAAAAAATTTTTTTTTTTTTAGGTTTTCGTAACATTGACACAGTTTTTCTTATACTTAAAATTTAAAATTTTTATAATTTTTTTTCTTATAACATTTGTGGGGAAGATGAAATTCTATTTTTTGATTTATATTTATTTTTTAATTTTTTTCTTTTAAATTTCAATTTATTTATATTTATTTTTTAATTTTTTTCTTTTATTTTTTATTTTTTTTATATTTTTTTATATTTTATTTTTTAAAGCACCCTAATATTCACACATATGTCCATATCCCACCCCTCAAGCGAAATATTTTACCACACACAGATTGCCTTGCCTGCCAGTATATTTGCCTGCCTTATTGTATTTGTAAATCATAAATCGAATATGCAAAATTTTATACAAGTATGTAAATACTTGTAAAAATGCGGAACATATTTCACACATAATCACTTACATATGCCAGCTATGTAATGCCTTACATTTATCTGATAAACATTCAATTTGATTGTCATGGAATCATGTGAAATGGCATTTAAGGTACTTGTAGAGTGATTTTCATTTAAATAATTAATATAAAGAAAAAAGATACAAAAAATCAATTCAACACAAGCTACATAAAAATTGTTGCATGTCTAAGCGTATTAAAAAATCTTAACGTGTGAGCACCGGCTAACAAGATTTTCGCTATCGATTATTCTTAGCTTTACACCAATAAGTCAGTGTCAGTGTTATTTGTGTGTTTAATTTGTGAAAGTGTTTGAAAGAAATTTAATATTAAATTCATATTTAAGAGTTTTGATTTGCTGGTGAGATGTGTCGCTATGTAGTTAGTACCCAGTAGGTGTTAAATATGGATTGCAAATATGTGTTTGGAAAAACTGATGGCAGTGAAAACACTGAGGAACAAATTTCAGAATATTTACAAATTTTCTATCGTCTGAATTGTGTTAAAGAATCTCACCGGGCTAAGGAACTGATCAGAGTTACTTAGTTACATTAATCATTCCACCAAACCAAAAAAACACACCAAAATGTCAATTCAGGTGAATGCAATGTTTGTTCATGAATATTTTGTGGGTTTTCTTTGCACCAGAATCGACAGTTTTGTTTATTTACCGCACTACCCACATGAGAGTGAGCCACGTGCTTGGTCCCAAGTGCTAAATAATCGCCAAATATAAACAAATGAGCAATGCGCTTTAAGCAAAAATATTTTTTAGTCAGAAAACACGTTGAAATAGTTTAAACCAAACGAATTTGCCAGAATTTACAAATTGCTTGCGTCCACAAATTCAACATATTATCCAGCATTATCGGTGAGCGCGCGCGAAAATACATCCACAAATATCGCCACTCAAGAAGCAGAAGCATTTGTCAAGAGCTAAAGTTGCTACATTTCAAATTAAAAATTAAATATTTGCAAGGAAGAGCAGCAGCTGCTAGCGCTGCAAACGGAAAGCGTATCAAAAGTTTCGCGTTGTTAGTAGCGAACAATGTGTAGCAGAGGCGAAGTAAAAGCAAAGCGGAAGATGTCAAGTAAAGCAGGAAATGCCAAAAGTTAAGAAATTACAGCAGCAGCATGCAATGACGCAATGTTGTAGCAAAAAACAGTAGCGTTGCAATGCCACTGTAACCGGCAATGCGCGGCGCGGACTCGGTAAATATTTAGCAGTGGCTTTCGCCGCCACTGGCGTTCGCTGGCGACACTTAACGTCCTGCCGCGTTGCTGTTGCCCTTTACTTTACGTTGCCTGCATGTGTATCAGCTGCGCGTGCTAGCTTTGCTATTATGCCTTACGCTTTGTCGACCTTTGCTTATTTGTTTACTTGCACCCCTGCCGCTTGTTGGTGCTGCCGCAGTCGCGTTGTAAGCAAATTAAGTGTTTAATTTTAATATCCTACGTATTTGAGCGCCTTAACTCCGCGGCGGCTTCAGCAACAGGCAGCCGTTGTGCCTAGCGTTGTTTTCACCTGCGGCTGCTAACAGCGTGAATGCGCGTCGCCTTTTATACGCCTTTCTTTAGTGTTGATTCCTTGCGTCTCACATTACGCATCTCGCTCACTCTTCCGTCTGCTCACCGCTTTCAGCGCTTATCCATTACACTTCACTTAATGCTTGACTTAACATATTTTCCCTGCCAACTCACAAGCGCACAAACTCTTCCGCCGTCGGCGATGCCACCGCTGCTGCAGTGATGACAGGAAATTCTAAAATTAATAAACGCTTTCATAAGTGGCACGCGAAGCGTAGCCAAAGCATTCCGGCGGCTGCAACGCTGTTTGCCTTTTTTAATTAATTAAGTAGCTGCGATTTTGCCGCCTCGCCTTTAACGTTGCGCATTTATTTTTCCTCCGCTGTTCTGTTCGCTTTTTATTTCGCATTTTTATGCTGCTCATCAGCTTCGGCTGTGGTGGCTATAAATTGCCAAGTGAAATCGCTGAAATCGCGCGTTTATTTATTAAAATGCGCTGCCCGTAATTGATGGTCGCTTTAGGGTTGCCGACGCGCACAGCTCATACATACATACATACACCATTCTAGCTTTGTGTGGGGCATGGGGGCACATCGCATTGTTGGATTCTCATGTAACCTTCCAAAGGGGATTATTTGAAGCGGTTTTCAAGGGATCAGCGCTGATTTTGTAAGCGCGGCAATTGACCTTGTATGCATGAAATTCCTTCCATGACAGCGTTGCATTTGATATCAAGGCAAGTGTGTCAAGGTAAAGCTGTTCAGGAGTGGGAATTAAATTATTTTCTTAAAAAAATTCCGAAAAAAATTGAATTTAATCCCAAAAAAAACCTTGAATTGATTTTTTCCAAAATATTAATAATTTTTTCTAAACAAATTAATTTCATTTTAAAATTTAAAATTTTTTTAGAAAATAAAGCTTTCGGGAAATTTGAATTTTATAGTAAAAAAATAAAATATTTTCTTTTAGAAAAAAATTAAAATTTTTTTAAAGAAAAAATGTAGTTTCAAAACATTTAAATTAAAATTAAAAAAAAAAAAATAATTAAATTGTTTTACAAAAAAATTAAATTTTTTGGAAAGAATTTATTATTTTTTTGGGGAAAGAAAATTAAAAGTAAAATTAATTAAATTAAATTATTTTCTTAAAACAATTCTCAAAATAATTTAATTTTTGAATTTTTAATTTAATTAATTTTAATTTAAATTTTTTTAAATTAATTAAATATAATTTTTCAAAATTTAGAATTTTTCCAAATATTTTTTATGAAGCAGCTATTAAATTTAAACCCTAGTAGAAATAAATTTTAAAAATTTAAAATCATCGAAATTCTTACAAATAATTTTTCTCTTTTCTTTCCAGGTATGTACCGAACTTTTTATTGCTTTCAATAATTTCCATAAGTAAAATGTTGTTGAAAATAGCGTATTGCCACAAAAACAACTCATTATCCGCCCTAAGCATAGCGGTAAGTGTCTTTAAAAGTACTTAACACGCCGCCAACCGCCGCTCGTTAAGCCCATTAATTTTGATTATTTAAGACGCAATAGATTTCTTGACTCATTCTGTCGGTGTGCGATTGTACATGCACTCGAAATTCAACTTGGTATTTCGCCTCTAGTCTGGCAGCACTCTACACACACACGCACTCGTAAGCACGTTTACCACAAACAAACGCATGCACGAGCAATTCCCCTCACAGCAATTCAACATGACTTGTCCCCAGTGATGCACGGCGGGGTCATGTGAACTGAGGCAAAGAAAATATTGCAAGGACGTGCAAAAGAGTAGCTATAGCGGGAAAAAAGAAAAAGCTGTCAGCCAGCAGCAAGCGTATAGGTTCTTTATATATACATATGTACATATATTTTGCAGACAGCAAGTGCGGTTAGTTGGTAAACTCGTAGGTGAGATCATGAAAGGCACTCGTAGTCATGCAGTAGATATTATTGTAAGTCTACTGACCGTAATGGAGTTGCAATTTCATTTTGAGTTAGAATATAAAGCTAAAAAATACGAGTTAAACAACTTGAGAGTTGGCTACCAAACGGAAGGAAAGCCAACAAAGGGAAAGCAAATATATGCTAACGTTTCCTGTTTGTATTTGCAGATAGTCATATCCTGTGTTATGCAATTTTATCTTACAAAATTTTATAGCTGCAAAGAGGTCCTTGTGGAATCGGCAAATAGCCTGATTTGTATTTGTATATTCTTACCGAAAGAGAATTTAAGAACATGTTTTGCAAGCTTTTAGTCTATCTTGTACAAATGCGAGCTCGAGCCTCAGAAAAGTTTCTGAACCTGAGCTGAGTGAAGTACAGTTAAAGCTTTACACTTCAGCTTGCCTGATTATTGTGTTTGAGGCCCTTGTAGTACATCGCACAACTCGATTGCCGTTTAAGTCTGAGACTTGACCTGTTATGACTCCGGTGGCCAAATCTGTATGTAGAAATATAATCTAGTTCCAAAGGTGGTCTAAAGTGAGCCATTTAGGCTTTGTTAGCTCTGTAATATTATTGCCTTAGGAGAGGAATTCATTCCAAACATTTGCAGACTTACTAATACCTAATTTGTGTTTAGTAGTTTGCCTCTTTTCTTGCTGAGCTTCAGAGGCTACACTTTATAAAATTGCAATGAAAGCAGCTTGTTTTATTAGTGTCGTTTCATCACTAAAATTTCGGATCCAAGCATCACCAAAATAAGCACTGAATGCCATAGTTTTCCTAAAAATGCTTACTGACTCATTAGAGGTCTCTGTTCCAATGTGATTTTAGACACTTTGTAACGACCCGATCGTTCCGATATAATTATTAATTTTACCGCTGTAAATTTCAAAGGCTTTTAGGAAAATCTGTTAGGACTTTGATAAACTTTTCAAATGGAGGTTTCTGATGGAAGGTGTTTGAAGATTCCATTGCAAAAGCTAGAGTCTGAATTATTATAAACTTTGTGACCTCTCCACCTTTCGAACGTTCCAGTATAATTACTGTTAGGAAAATCTGTCTGCACGCCGTTTGGGCTCGCTTCTTTGATAAATAAACTGATCTAACCAGCACATTCGTTGGATTTTTAATCGCTCAACATATTAAAGTCACACTATATCTCTAGGCGTTACCACGAACTGTATATTGTACCTTCGGTACTCACCACTCCCGCAGGTGTCTTCAAAAACTTTGCGTAGAACAGTTCACGCGAAATTTTCGTAAGACTTGTCACCTCCAAACCCAGTTATTGTGTAAATTAGTGGATTCTGATCCAAGGTGGTTTCAGATTGCATTGCGGAAACTTTTTTTTTACTTACCATAAGGCCTGACACCTCTAAATCTCCCGATCGTTCGAATATAATTACTGGTTCTTTAACAAAACCCCTCAGTACGACGTTTGGGTTCGTTTTTTTTGATAAGTTTTTTTTCGGCAAATCTTTTGGACAAAAGTTTATGAATTAAGCTTTTACAACAGTAAAAAATTGCAAATATAATACAATTGGAGACTAAAAATAAACGCGAAAATGTCATTTGAGAAATTGCTTCAATTTTCTAGCCGCTTTTCTTTGCATTTACGCGCACCGAGTTTTACTGTAAGTTCACACGCCGTTGGGTAGCGCTTACATGTGACTAAACAAATAACCGTTGGCTTAGCCGTAGAATTGGTGATGATGTGCCAGCGCGGTTATTGCGTTCAGCTGTGCACAATAAGTTTTGCACTGAGCAGAACTCCACGCACACACACACATATGGACTTGCAATGGCAAAAGTTTTGCACACTGCCAATTTTACTTTTTCTTCGTTTCGTTTGCTTACAAACGCGGCTACCGTTGTACGCCACTCGTTTATCAGCAACTAAGCGCTCTAAGCATACGCAAACGCCGCTTCAGCTGCAAACTTATTGTTATTGTTTTTGTTTTACAACTTTTTTCTGTTTGTTCTGCTGCAGCCAAGCCAAGTGATAATCTCTAAACATCTTTTACGAACTTTAAAGTATCGTTTGCAACAATAACAAAAGCAATAATACGTGTTGTAGTAACAGTAAAATAAAGGTTGCACTGCGGGCCATTTGAGCATTTGTGCGCTTGTTGTAAAACTGCAATTGCAAATCGAAATGTGCTGCCAGTGATTTTAATGCGCATTTGACGACGCTTAATTGCTTGTTGCACAAGTTTCGATTAAAAGGCATGGCATTAAAATTTAATTAGCCGAATTCGTTGTGCAGTAAAAGCATATGGACGCGCGCGGATGAGCACATTAATTGAGAATTTGCATGTTTTGCAATGCCAATTGCAAACTATTGTTGTTTTTACTTTTGCTTTGATACAACTTTTCAAAGCGCCTTTTTATCTGCTGCAGCATGTTTTCCGCAGCACGCGCACTTTTTCGCTAAATCGCACACTTATTTGCGCACAATAAACCGCGACAGTAGTTTATGCGTGTGCGTCGCCAGCAGCCAACAGCCAACATATGGACGCGCGTACGCGGCTCACTTATGTATGCGCGTAGGTCAGCGCTAAGGCGCTCTGCAGCAGCGTGGCACGTGCCACATTTGCTAATCTGCTGTCGAAAGCTGCTTTTGTTGGGCGCGCGTGCCGCAAAAAACATGCAATGCGTGACTTTTTTTCCTCATGCTTTATTGCACTTTTCGAAGTGCAAACATTTACTTTTTTGTTACAATTATTTGTTTTACTTTTTTGGCTCGATTATGCGGTGACAACCACAGTAGCCACTGGCAAAGAAAGCAGTGCAATGGCGAATACCACTTACCGACCATTGTACCAGCGTTGCATGCAGCATCGCTTGCCGACACCCACTCGCGCGCTACTCGCGGTCACCAGCAGTTCCAACGCGGTAGCACTCTAAATGCTGCCAACTTGCAACGCTGAGTGCAATTGCAGCCAGCGTATTGAGATTTCTGTTCGCACATGTAGCTGGCTTTCGTATCGATACGTGTGCGGCATATAAGACTTCTTAAAAGCAGGTTTGCAATCCCGAAACCAGGAGATACCGACTTTTCCGTGCGACGCATGGCGCTTTGAAGTCGTTAATTACACGAGATTGATGAATCCTACACGTCCGCTCTAGGTTTGTCAACTTTCCTACTGAATTTGTTCTATAAGTCTAAGTTAACATTCCCGCAACCTAGATTTTGCACTGCCTGCCGAGAGCCGCACAATTCTGGCAAAATATTTTAAAGTTTTGCAACCAGCCGCCTCTAGGATTTGGCTCCACGATTTAGTCGCATATGACAGTCGAGCGCACAAGCGTAAGGCATAATCCCGAAAGCCGCGATGTCTCGCGAGTTCGCAACTGCTTCGGTTTTGCAAGTTTTAATGTCATGTCGTTGTGATCGTTGTCGCACATGTTGAACTGGTTTTCCAAACCAAACTGCTTCCCCTTTGTAGTATGTATGCACATATCAGCATCGCTGCCGAACACAACTCGCGCTAACCGTTCGACATTCGTCGAAATCCATTAAAAATGTGTCAGTCCGTTACGACTTCGTTCATTCGTACACCAAAATGCTGCTGCTGCTGCAGTGGCAAGCAAGCGTTGACTGCTTTCAGCCATGCCGTTGGCCGCGCGTGGCTGCTAAGTTTTAGTTTCGTGTTTACGGCGCGATTGCCATATGCAATTGCTACTTTTTCGTTAATCTTTACGAATTTGTTGGTTTTTCTTCTTTCACTTATCGTCACTGCAGTTTGATATTTCTTTTGTTTGTTTCCGAACATTTCCTGGTTTGAAAAAAGGTGTAATAGATTTTTCGTACACCGGCCGCGCTGCGCTGCTGCTCACCGCTACTGTAGCGCACACAGTGGCAGCGCTTACTGCCTTTGGGCAAGCTTGCTTTGCCTACTTGTCTTCCTGCTCCTGGCTGTAGCTTACGCTAGCCACAGCACACATATGCTCCGCTCAGCCAACAATTATACGCTCACTCGCTTATCCTCCGTGATGCTGCAACACTTGGTGTGTTGCTGTGCGGCTTGTCTTTTTTCTTATTGGATTTTTAGATATGTCTGTGTCGCTTAGTTCGTTGCACGCTTGCTGGTTGGTTTGCTTTTCGATAGGTATTATAACAGTAAAACGTGCCAAGTGCTCAGGTTGTCGGAGCAGGACTTGTTGTCGGCGCATAAGCGCTTACACACTTTGTTGTTATACATTTTTGTTGTTGTTGTTTTGCTGCTACAGTTGTCGACTTGTAAAGTTGTTGCGGTTGTCATCAGTGGATTTTTCGGTATTGGAGCATCATGCGACGCCGCTACACACCACTCAACACGCGCTCACCATTGCAGCGTCTGTCTCCACTTCGACTTCGAATGGCTTGGCTTGCGGTTGAGCGTTGTCGTCTCGTTTGCAACGCTTTAATATACTCTATGCCATGAGTTACTGCTCCACTACTTTACCTTCCATTACATGTTCGTAGCACTTTGTCTGGTATCTTCCCGACTGCGTGTGTGCTTGATGCCCTCATTGGCGGTCCATTCACTTGGTTCGTTTTTGTATGCGGGCTGCAAGACACTTCTCCTGCTGCTGCTGCTGCTGTCATGTCCATTTGTCCAACAAATGTTGGTGATTATTTTTTGCATTTTTCGTTTTTGTTGAAAAGTGAGATATCGGTCTGAATAATGTATATTTTGGTGCATAACGAATACGAGTGAACTGATAAGGTACATATTTATTTGTCATATGGTGTCTGCAGATCGAAGTGTAGACGAGCGTGTCTCATAAATGCATACATTTTTGGTGTTGAGATGGAAAAGGAGGTTTGTAAGGAGACCGTCCTTTGGATCTTGTAAACCAACAATTATTTTGAGTTACGTTTCTACATTTTTTTTCGTACAGATACCGGTTCCTACTGGAGTGCCTAGAACATAGTATTTTCAATTTATATTTAATAAATAACATCCAGACACTTTCTCTGTCCTTATCCAGCCTTTGCAATACTGAGGCTGACACATTTCGCTCATCTCTCTATCGGCGAACCAAAAGACAAAGCCGAATTAGCATTCTCAACAAATTTGTGAAAGGCTCAAAGCGTTTTGTCGATCTTTAAGGGCCAGTATATAGGAGTATTTAGGTAGCCTGACGGTCCGGTGCTCAAAGCTAAGCTGCTCAAGTGAGCACCTCTTAACGGAACTTAATAAGTAAGTAGTATCACACGAAAAAAGTCTTAGGTTTTGGATATATGATGATTGTTTAGTTGCAAAGTGAGTCGTGGGTGCGTCCGACCGCATATTTTGTCTATGTACGTTTTGTTCTTCTTCTTTATTGGCCTAGACACCGCTTTCGCGGTTATAACCAAGTTTAAAACAGCGCGCCCGTTGTTCTTTTTTTTCGCTGCTTGGCACTAATTGGAGATTCCGGAAAACTCGTAACGTCGACTCATCAGATGTTGTCATCGTTCGTGCCTCTGCACCATATAGCAGGACCGGAATAATGAGGGACTTATAGAGTTTGGTTTTTGTTCGTCGAGACAGGACTTTGCTTTGCAATTGCCTACTCAGTCTGAAAAAGCTCCTGTTGGCAAAAGGGATTCTGCGTCAGATTTCGAGGCTGACGTTCTTGTTGCTGTTAATACTGGGTCCAAGATAAACGAAATTATCTCGACTTCGTAGTTCTGACTGTCAACTGTGACTTGGCTCCCACTGTTCGTTTGATAACAGGAGATATTTCGTCTTGGCTTTTATTTTATTTTTATTTCCTTTATTTTCAACCGCTTTTCATTGAAATTCACCATTTATTTTATAACTTTACGTCATTAATTGTTAAGCTTTAACACGTGATTGCTTCCGCTCGTAACTCGTCTATATATTATCCACATTTTGACACACTTGGATTATTTGTTAATACCTAATACGTCATCTCAACGCACCAAGTTGGAGCCCTGCTTACTATATATGCAGCCATTTGCTGTGTAATACGCGCGTACCACATTTGACATCATTAATTCTGGCGTTGACGTTTGTATGCTGAGCTGTCATTACAGTTGGTGCTGTGCGCTGTTTAAATATAGAACATAAATAATAGCAAAGTCTACACACAATGTGTTCTAACAGATAGATGTATGTGAACCGACCTCTGTTTGCATATCCGCCTGTTGCTTCGCGTACTTAGTGTATTTAATATCCGCTTGTAACGCCACAAATCCGGTAGCTGGCAGTGGCATTACTAATCGAATTGTAACGGCCCCATTTGAGTGTGTGACTGATGGAATAGCACTCAATAATGCCTGCGCTTACGGTTAATACCGAATGCGTGCCTGCAACCGACTGCTAATGATGCGTGCCGTTGATGATGTGCGAAATGGTAATGAGCGAAAAGAAAGAGCGTTTTCCATTTCAACTTATCTATTGACATTTGTGTATAATGTCATGCTTGTTGACGTTTGCTTCAGTCATATAATGCCCAAATGTCCGAAAAAGGTCCATTTTGTCGTTTAACTGTTTAGTTGGCGGTTATTCGTTTGTAACCTCAAATTATTTGCGTCTAATCAGCAAGACTGCATTTTTGATTTTATAGCGTATAACCGTAGTCTGTGTTGTTACAGAAGTTGCTTTAAAATCATATATTCTCAGCTTTAAAATTATTGATGATTATTATTGACGTAAAACATAAAATAATCCGTTATGCTTCCATTTGACTTATTATTTTTAAGCAAAAAAAATTATAAAGAGAACAAAGAAATCTAGCGCTTTTTCATGTTTAATAAGCGCATTGTAACCTGATTATCTAAAAACAATTGCTCCGCGCACTATTTGCTCGAGCTTATTCCGTATTTTTCTGTTTTGCCATGCACTTTATTATAATTAGTTTTATTTTTGCATACTTGTTCTGCGCCCTGTTAAGCTTTGAAGACAGCGCTTTAGACAATAAATCATTTGCAGTTGACTCGCGCACGGCAAAAGTTATGTAAAAAAAATGTAAGCACTGCTGAGTGCTGCTCTCACGCTCAACTGTTGCCCACTTTACACACTCTTCCCAACTTTGTATGGTTGTTTTTACATATGCAACCGATGCGATGCACGAAGTGCGCACCGGCCCTCATCGTTGACCAATCAAATGCTGGCCATTGCTTCGTGGCACTTCGTACATGACACACGAACGGCTACTTCGTTGACAAGCAAACACTTGAACGCTTCAAGTGCGAAAGATAAATATCATCGTTGTTGTCATCGTGCGGCACGAGACTTTGATTACTGAGCGTGCATAAATTGCTCGTGTAAGTTTCACGCTCTCCCTCTCTCTCTCTCTTGCGCTCTCTTTCATTTTCCTACTCAGCTGCCGTTATATTTGATATTTTTATTCCACACATTTTTGTCATTATTTGACTTCGCAGCTCGAGAGCGAGAAAATCTCTCTTGTGGATTTTGTTGTCAGTAAAATATTGCTTCGCTTTTGCAAATAGTTGAATTTTTATACTTATTGCTATTATTTCTCATGTGTCGCGCCGTTTGACCGACCGTTTTCGGCTAACCGACCAACCGACTGCGCGACTTCGTAGCACGTATCTCTCGGTTGGTCAGCTGCGCTAGTTGTTTTTGTTACTTTTGCTATGGACTTTGACTCTATTATAGTGTAAGTTCGCACAAAAGTTGCACCAGTATCAGCGATAACAACAACAATGCCATTTCCAAGTGTATCACCGTCATATTGCTTGCTGCTATTTGTTTATTTTTTACTTGCATCTTGCCGTTATTGTTAGTAATGGAATCTTGCCGTGCTGCCTCGTTCCGTTGCATTTCTATTTGGATATTAGTATTTGCAGAGCGAGCTCATGTTTTTGGTATAATATGTTGTGTTTTTGTGGTTTCGTTTGAAGATTTTGGGCATTTTTTGTTCCAAAGAGTTGGAAGCCAGAATATATTTGTATTGACGCTAACATCTGCTTAGCAGATCCTGAGCTCCTGATCCTAATATAGGAACGCAATTTAAGTACCATCGTATTAAGACGTCATAGATCTAGAAAACTTGCTAGTTCCAAAACTTGTAAAAATATCGAATGGACTTTTCTAGCTCTAAATTTTTGTAAAATCTGCAATTCCTCCTTGAAATACTGCCCCTCATGCAAAAACGTGGTCAGAACCAGTTCTGGACAATGGTAAAAAGAGGCATTTGGAAAGTTGTCTTTTGATCTTTAACTTCTTCAATTTTGTTTCGATCGACTGAAAGCGGGTTCCACGTGGGGGGGAATTTCAGTTCCGAGCACAAGAAAAAATTATACAGAGCCGAATCTGGTGAATACCGTGGTTTATCGATGGTATTCATTACGTTTTTGGCTTTAAATTCGGTCACAATCATGGGTCGATGTGATGGTTCATTATCATCGTGTAAAATCTCTGAATTGACCTTATACAATTCCGGCCGTTTCAGCTTTATCACGACGAGTCGAGCAGGAACGCGTTTCAAACCCAAAATATCCACCAGAATCGTTCGAGCGGGCTCGCGAGACATGTCGAGCTCTCTTGCCATCTCTCTAACAGCTGTCTCACGATTTTCAAAGTCCATATCCATATCCAAAGGTTATCCAGAATGAGGCATGTTTTCAACGATTTTTCGACAGTCTTTGAAGGCTTTGTGCCACTCGTAGGCTCGAGTTTTTGAGCTGTAACTTTTTTCAACGTTCCCGATTTTATTTTTTTTTTTGGGGTTAAATGAAGCGTAAAATCTCACCTTTACAACACCATATAGTACGACACAATGTGATTGGTAGCACTGGAGATAGAGGACTGCAACGACATCTATTGACAAAATACGAAAAGACTTCTTCGACTGCCCGATATATAGATGTGGAGCACATCGGCGCCACATCAAGTGTTGCTAAGGCAAATAGTTGTCAAGCAAACAAGATTTAACACTGAGATGTGCTTCGCAATAAGCAAAATATTAAAGAAAATAAACAATAGTTCCGACCTTCAAAACGGGTTCATTGATTTCAAAAATTCGTTAGTGCAAATAAAAACTAACCTTCCGGCTATACGCCTACACGCTTAGATAGAGACCTACTCTATATGTATGCATGTACACGCCTATGTGCGTAGACGCGCATAAACTTTGTGCAAACATTCAGAATTTTTTATTAGCTATAATCGCAATTTTTGCCATATTTTTTACTCATTGGCAAAATAAACAAAACGAGCGAAATAAAAAGCGCCGAAAACAAATACTTTGCGCAAAAAAGCAACGATTCATTTGAAGGTCTAGCGCGCCAGGCAGCCGCTTGATAACGTTTGCATATGTATTTGTTTATTCACATATGAGTATGTGTGTATGTACGTGGTACTTTCGGCCTTCACACCACCAATCGAAGAAGGAAGTTTGGCTTTTCACAAGCACACAGCAATACTTAACTTGACGTTATCACTGGCATTTGCACCCGTTCGCAAAATAGTCGTGCGCGCAGCAGCAGCAGCGTTTTTTTTTGTTCTTGACGGCACCGTTAGAGAAAGCGAGGTCGGTCAGTCCACGCAAATACAACAATATTCTTATATTATATAAAAAGCATGGTCTTGAAGTTCTCTTGCTGTCGCTTGTAAATCCTGAGCTTCATATGTTTGCTATAATTTGTGCCGTTATCAATTTTTGTCTTAAGTATTTATAATTAATTATCAAAAACATTTTATATGCGACAAAGTAATAAATATGTAGCTACTTTAAGTGTCTTATCTCTGCGCTGTTTAAACTTGAAATTGTCCACTTCAGTTGGCAATTTGGGAAAACGCTATTACGGTTGTTACTCATCGGTTCTTATCAGCGCAAGACATGAAGTTGCTGCGCGTGAACATTTTCGTTTAGCGAGAAATTTCAAACACTTGAAAATGTGTTGAGGACGCACTGTTAGATCGATTTGATTCGAGCCGTTTTTTTTTAAGATGCTTTAGTGAGTTCTAATCACCGTTGATTGCTCGAAAATACTGCCGTTTGATCGGGTTGTTTTTGAGGTCTGTTATTCTTGAAACATTTCTTCAAAAGGTTAGACCAGATATTCTTGTAACATTTCTTCAAAAGAGAAGAAGAAGAAGATTTCTTGGAACACTTCTTCAAAAGGTTAGGACAGAGCGTTTTCAATCTGAATTCGACAAAAACGCATTCCATCATTTAGATCTTCAAAGAATATTGTTTGATTGGTTAAAAACGAGCTCCAGACCGCAGGCGTTCGCACTCAGACCATCGTTAGGCCGATTACGCTCCTGAGTGGTAACTACTCAAATCGTATCTAATAACTCACTAGATGGCAAAATACCTGATTTGTTTCTATCCCAACTGCCCTGTTCAGCTGTCTTTTAAGTTAGAGCATTGTTAGTCGTGAAAGATATCCATCTCAACCGGTGGGAAGTATTCGCATCACTTTAGCCTCCGCGTATCCACCGAATCCACTTTACCAAATTTTGAACTTCGGATCTTAGAAGTCGAAGGGTACCAGCTTTTTTGTCTGTCTACCATAAGCACTAGCCCAAGGTACCTTTGCGGTATGCCTTGCGTTGCTAGTATTCCCAAGACCTGAGACCTCGAAGATAAATGGTTTCAAGCACACAACCCGGGAGGGTGCTAAATGGCCTAGGCCGCTTGTAGGAAATGTATTTCCGGCTGACTTCGAGCCAACTCTGTGTACTCAGATAACTTTGCCGCTTTTATACTGAGAGTGTCAGTCAGTGAAACTTGCTATAGGCGCTTTGGATAGCCCTAATTGCTGTTTAGTTGTACACTAGAAGTGTTCTTGTTGGACCATAGAAATGCTGGTTAGAGCAGAAGCTCACTTTGCACCTTCTGTTATGTCAACAATTTCAAAGAGTATCACTTGTTTAGACTATTTCCTTCAGGAATTGCATAAATAATCCTGGAGATAAAGAGTTTACGCTATAGTTCAGTTCAGTTACATATGAAGCAATTATAGTTGGAAGCCTTCACTGTTCCCAAACCCTGTTTAATTTCAATTCGAAATTCTTGAAATCCATCAGTGAAATTTAATCAGTTTCGAAGAACCATATTCCTTCTTCTCTGGCCGTTATGGAAATTGCAAAACTTTGAGAATTCTAAGTATTCCAATTAGGTTCGTGAGCAGTGTGTCACCATAATTTTATGGATTTGTAGATTATTTAAAAGTCTATTTTTAGAAATCTATCCATCCATCTTTCCAATATTAGACACACATTTTAAATTTTTGTCCACTCGAGCTAAGTTGAGTATTATATTTTTGAAAATAATGACCGTACACCCACTTTAATACCTAAAAATATATATCTAGTCCCCGAAATTATCCAAAATACATTCTAATACTTTAATTTTCAACAAACAATATCAAAATTTAAGTAAAAGCCGCACAGCTAATCCATTTAAGCCAACTTAATCAGCCCAAAAGCTCCAACGAATGTTCTCGAAGTGACGTCGCATGCATACTTGCCGCTACTTCTACTTCTGCCATATCTTCTTCCACAGGCGTAATGTGAGCGGAAAACTGTCAGCGTTCGATGCAAACACACACAAATTCTTGCACATAAGCGATGCAAGGGGTTTGACTCATAGTGAGTCCGAAAAAATTTCATTTATATTAGAAATAACTGCCAGCTAGGTGCAAGTAGGCGCACGAAGCAGGCGATGGAACGATGGGCCTATGTCGGGAAAACGTAAAAACGAGTGGAAAATTTTGCACAGAACTCGCAAAGTCGCGGCGCCTCTGGTTTGTGTGTTTGGCCAAATGAAATGTAGAAAGCAAGTGAGTGTGAGCGCGCACTCCGCAGAGAGCGAGAGAGAGCGCGTCAGCTGTTTGCTGCTCTACCAACGCTCCACTAAACCACACACTTGCGTCTCACTAACTGTAGCGCTGCTAATCGTGGCAGAACGTCAGACTGCAAGCATTTTTTTGTTTACACAATTTTCATATACTTTTGTATCTTTCCGATACACCGCTGTCGGCACGTACTCGAAGAAAACGCAGGCGGCAGTTGGAGGCGAAATGTGAGTTGCTGGTCGTACGAATTTGGGGTGGGCCTGTTACTTGTTCGTCCGACGCTCACGACTCTCGCTGCAGCGTTCTTTCTCGAATGTTATACTCACGCGCTCTGGTGAGCGTACAGCGACTACTAGCGGTTGCCTATAGTACGACTGCCGATTCGTTGTATGCCTCAGTATTGCTCTACCTGTCGAACTAAACATAACACACGGAACGCTAAGTGAAACGTACGTAAGCCAGAAAACAAGTAGCCACCAGCTGTAACACACACACACACACACCCGTTCTCCAATGTGCGCAATAATGGTGTGTAAGACGGTCGCGACGACGACAACTTACCGCGTAGTTAAAAGTTTAGATACAATTTGCACGGCGGACATATTTTGTTGTTGCTAATGTTGTTTTTTCGCTGTCACTGTGCGCGCGGGTGCACTATTGCGGCCGCCGGCGCTTGCCGCTGTCGTTCCATGCCACTTCAATACGCCGCGCGCCTGAAAAGCAAAAATAATAAAACGTATTTAGAAAAACATTCACACAAATAGCGCGTTGAAAACAGAAAAGTCAACAACAACAACAACAAAAAATAATTATTGTAAAATAGCCGGTTGTTAGTCGCTCGCTGACTAGCTGGTTTGGTTGGGTGCTTGAAGTGTGCGGTGGGCGGCAACGCTGCGCTTGATTATTGTTGTTGTTTTGATTTTGCTGTTTGTTATTTGTGTGTGTGTGCGGCTGACTGACTCGCGTTTCGTTTTTTCGCCTGAAACGTGCGCGTGAAATGTAAATAAGAATCATATCGAGATTTGTTGACTCGTTTTGTCGCTCTTTCTGAGTTGGACCATAGGAAATGTGGGATTAGCTGGCGATTTTTTAAACACACATATACATGCATATGTGATGAGGCGTGAATTTGTAAAATTACAGATAACATTTTAATAAATTTTGGCGTATTTACACAAAAAATGCCGAAGGTGTGAAAGTGGAAATTTAGAAATCGTGAAAAAAGCGAAAAATATTGTTGACAAATAAAATATAAAATATAAAAAGTGTACACATAAATATGTCTAGCATTTTAAGCACATAAATAAGCTTTAATAGTGAAAGAAAAATTGCCCATAATTTTTGTAGTTCGTTGCAAGGCAAATAAAAAAATGCAAATGTGCGAAAAAATGGAATAAAAATTTGCCACAAAATAATATAAAATATAGCAGCACATAATAAATAAAAAAAAGTGCGATCAATAATGCGCCCAGCAGATTAAGAAATGTGTGAACCAACAGAAACGCCAGTGAAAGGCCGCGTATGATGTGGGGAAACTATGAAAAATTTCTTTAACACTTGTTTGTTTGTTTGTTTTGCTTGCTAAGCTTATTCTGCGCCAAATGTGTAAATTATCAGGCGCTTTTCTGATTCTTTCATATATTTTTTACAAATTGTTCAGATAAAGCAAGAAAAGCTGTTGTTACTTGAATAGAATTGTTTACACAACCGGCAGCTAAGAGGCGCCAGTGCACACATGTTTGTTGAAAATAAATTGAGTTATGAAAAAATAAAGGAAATTTAAATTCTGCACAATATTTGCAAGGTTTTACAAAGTAAATAATAAGTGGTGATTAAAATGTTTATAATAGAACGGAAACAAAAAAATTTGAATTCAAAAAAATTTGAATTAATAAAAAATGGTGAAATTTGGTATTCGAAAAAATTTTGAAATTTGGAATTCAAAAAAATTGTGAAATTTGGAATTAAAAAAATTGTGAAATTTGGAATTAAAAAAAAATTTGAAATTAATTTTTTTTTAATTTTTATTTCTTTAATTTTTATTAAAAATGCACAACAACAAAGGATGATTAAACTTGATGTTCGAATTCGCCGAAAAAGCATATGAAAAAGTGTACAAAAATTAGAGATTTTTAGTGCTGCAAACTCAAATAAGCAATATTTTAACTTAACAAATCCTACTGCCCACCTTTTGCCTATAAAGAGTGTTAAAATACTGCTAATATTATACATAATTACATACGATTGTCAACAAATGGCACTTTATGCAGTTTTTGCACTAATTTTTTCAAAAGTGTTCATCACAACATGTTGCCTCTTCGAATGTGCTCTTCCTCTTCCAATGTGCTAAATAACTGCTAGTAATAAACCTTAGAGTATAGCAACATATCGTCGGCATGCCAATAATCATATAAGTGTGTTTAATACACATAAATAATTCAATTAAGCATTGGCTTAATAAAGTGCATAAATAATTTCAGCATGTGTTAAATAATTTAATGAGTTCAATCAACAAAATGCAGTAATTTAGTTATTACTTTGTCAACGATAGTCGACTATTATCGCGTGTAATGTGTTTGATTTATGGTTGCTCGCTTACAGTGTGTTCACACGGTAGCTTAATTAACAGCACAAAGTTCATGCATAATATGAAATCAATGTTGTTATGAATCCTTTCATTTTGTGTTAAAAACTAAGGTTTACAGCACAAATTTTGTGATAAAAAATATTAAATATTCAAAATGTAATAACAACAAAATAAGCGGGTAAAAAATACAAAAATCATATTTTGAAGAAAGTTGTTGAGCTGCACTGAATTTTGGCTGTGATTTTGTGAAAAAAAAAAGAAAAGAAAAAAAATTGAAAGAAACATGATTGGTTTTCTGTGGAATACTTAAAAATTTGTCGAAATATGTCATAATAATAAATTTTCGAAATCTTTCGACTAAAACGTTAACTTTTGAGTTAAAAACACTTCAGGTCAGTTTGTATGACAGCTATAGGCTATAGTGATCCGATCTGAATAATTTTTTCGAAGATTGTCCGTTGCCTCGGACAGTAATATACGCCAAATTTCGTAAAGATATCTCATGAAATAAAAAAGATTTCCATACAATGACTTAGTTTTGATTGTTCAATTTGTTTAGCAGCTACATACATAAATGTATGTATGTGTGTATGCTATAAAATGACTTATTAAAAACTATTATGTTACAAAAAATATTTTTATCTTAACAAAAATATTTATGCTTTGCTTGTTTAAACTCCAACTTCGCACAGCAATTGCGTTGTTTGTTGTAAGCTGAGCCTTTTCTCGCAAACAATTTTCTTCCAAAGGCAGAATGTCAATTAAAATATTTATTCCTTACCGTGTTCTCACATCCTTTCCAGTTATCTGCCTTCCCCACCACTGTGCTCATTACACTTTGTTGATTGTTTGCCTCTTCTTGTGCCGCCTGTGCCGAAATATTGTTTTTGTGTTAAATTTACCAGCTGCGCCGGGTGTTCAATGTCAGCGCACACATGCAACAACTACAATATAAATACTATTTCAGGCTTGAAGGAGCAGCCATCCTCTGCGTCACACAATCATCGAAGACAAAGAGGTGCTTCTTAAAGAAGAAAAAAAAAACTGAGCAGAAATAGCACCAGTAGCAGCAACAGCTGAGCGTCATGGTACGCGCCAACTGTTGTTTTTGTGTTTAGTAATAAAACAACAAATGGCATGAATGCCACTTACTTTTGGGTCGTTATGATTTGGGCAAAAGGATAATAGGTTGGAAGAGCAAGGCAATACAAATACAGTTATTCAATGATGAAGCCGTATATGTAGCTATAATCATAAAAACAATAATAATAGCAGCAAAAAGGGCTCAAAAGCAACAGCTTTGCCGCAACCACAATTGCTGTGCCTACGCGGTAAGGGTTTATTTACTGCGCGTTGTTGTTTTTGCTTACTATTATTTGGTTTGCAACCACCGCAGCAAACGTCAGCAAAACTTACGCACATGAAAGCTTCTGAATGTCCTGTATTCTTATTCTTATTTGCGTCTTGATTTGTCCTTCACGCACATTTGCCTGCTTTGCTGCGTCACTTCTTGCTTACTACGCAGTTAGCTTTTGATTTTCTTATACGCGTCTTCAGCATACGCCAGCACTACTGCTTTGTTGCATGTATTCCCTGATTGTGCGGAGCGCAACAATTGTGAGGTGATTCACGCTTGCCTACATCAATCGCGTACTTGCGTTGACAGCGCTGATTTTCTACGTTGTCAATCGTACCTGTTTGCCTTAACCTAAACATCGCAGGACTTAAGCGCCTTATTTTTGTCAAAATAATCATCAAAAACTGTATGCTGTGAAGTGTGTGTCCTTTGGCGCGTCCTTCATGTGGCTTGTTTGTATTATCGCCTGGTCGCCTGATCGCCTGTTTGTTTACTCTGCTGTCGTCTATATTTGGGTATGTCTCTATCTCGGCGCCGCTCTTACTCTGCTGTTTTTTGTCTCATGAGTCATGAGGTCTCATTTCAAATTCGGCGAGAATTCGCTTGAATGACTCATGGTTAGTGCTTATAATGGTTAAAGCATATAACTTTAGAGTTAAAAACCAGAAATCCCACAAAATATTGTTCTAATATTCGGGTGAGTCAACGTACCATAACCCACTAGCTACTATATCATCCATCTTTAACTCAAAAAAAGTACATATTTCTATAATTTTCTTTATTTATATAAAAATATCACCAATTTTTGAAGTGTATTGTGGCTATTTCATCTATGAATCGCCAGCTGTCTTCGATCCGCCAAGCGTTAGACAGTAGTGAATTGAACACACTTTGTCAATTGTACAAACAAACTGGCCTAACTAACTTACTTGTCCTCTGACACATGCCTAATTGTTTTGTGCTTCCGTCTTTGGTCTGGAAATTCTTTCTTTTATAATGACCTCTTAGTTTCGAGTCTTAGTTTTTCTAAAAACAATTTAAAACTAAATAAAAACTAATTTTTTCACGTCTTTATTTACAAAATAAATAAAAAACAGTTTTGTTTTCATTTTCGAGTGCAATTTGTAATTTTAGCCGCTAACAATGGTAAAATTGGTCTAAAAAGTCTAAAATAAAACCTGTTAGCACTGAAGTTAGCGTTTATACCACTTTATGCCAGATTAAAATATGCTCTCTTGTAACTATTCAACTCATAAACTTTTGTTGTTGCTTTTAATAAATTTTTTGACTAAAATAGCCAACAGAGACCAACAGAGAAATGGCGAATCGAAGGTAGCTACAATTATTTAGACCTAACCTCAATTACACTCTCGAGAGGAAGCTTTCCATCATCATCAGCGTGACGTTCTAATTCTTCCGCCATAAAATTTCACCATTTCTAATCTCACAACTCAGCTGATATGTATGTTTGTACATATATGTATATGTACATAGATAGATAAACAAATCATATTCTTTGGCATAAACCAAGGAAATATACTCGCTCATATAATTTCAATGAAATGGAAATGCGCAAAACTAAAAGCATAAACAAAGCGTTTGCCAATCAAATCAAATTCACAAAAGGCAGTTAAACCAAACATATTTTTTGTGTGGTTAGTTGTGCTAAAATCAGCGCAGCAAGTGAAGAAGAAATTAAATAATCAAAGCGAGAATGGACGCATGAGTGATTGAGTGACTAAGTAGTCAATAAATAATTAGTTTATGCGGGAAAATGTACGTTTCAAGTAGCAAATTGAATTGGAAAAGGAAATCATATGAAATGAAAATAAATTTTGTTTACAAAAACAACATAAGAATTAGAGCACTTTATATGTTTAGATATAATTCAGGCACTATGCTTATGAAGTGATCAGTTTGAACAAAGAAGTATGCCAAAATAGTCGATAAAAGGTGTATGACAGTAAAATCGATAACACATCTAAAGAATAATAGTTTGTTGAGTAATAACAGTCTGTTATTGGATAGTCGAATGCAACGACTTCTATTGACAAAATACGAAAAGACTTTTTCGACTACCCAATATTTAGTTGTTCGGCGCTTAAAGAAGCGACACAAAAAAAAATAATAATACTCACTTCATAAAAGCAAGCGAAGATTTTTTTGCGATCTTCGCACAGCGGCAGGCTTATAATGTTGCACAATTCCACTTCTAGGTCACGTTGTGCATTTTTAATGCCTGCTTTTGTATTGCAACAGTGTTGCAACTCGAGCTGTGAGTCACTGTATTATAATGCAGCTGTGTATATGTAAAGCTAATTTAAAAACGCATCAAGAACAACAAAATCAGCAACACGCACACATACCACACATTAGCTTAATGTTATGCACTTTTCAATTAAAACACTCAGTGGGCGTCGGAGCGTTCTAGAGTTAATGAGTCAGCTGACTTGCGGGGGTGTGCTGCTGCTGCTGCCTGCAGGTGGGATGGGCGGTCTTGTCTGTAAATGCGTAGTTAAAAATGTAATTAGTATTTAAATGGCGGCGAATGTTGTAGGAAGCAAGCGAAAAAGCACGGATAGGGTAAAGGAAAAGCAAAATATTCAGTTAAAAATTAAAGTTTAAGAAATAAATTTTGTTAAATAAAATAATTGAAATGGAAAAAGTTTAAATAAGTGGAAAAAAAGCGCTAAAGAACACCAGGAATATTTTGAAAAGTTTATTTACATCCAGAAAATATTTTTTAAAGACTAAAAATTTTTTTTTAAGTTTTTTTGCAATAAAAAACAATTATTTAATTGTTATTATATTTTACTTAGTTATTTATTCACTTGCTACAACATTAAGTGTTTATTAATTTTTTTTTTAATTAAACTTTTTTTTTATGATTTCTCATTATTTTTAAATTTTTTTTTTGTAAATTAATTATTATTTTAATTTTTTATAATTATTGCCTTTTAATTAATTATTATTTGTTACTTAAGTAGTTTTTTGCATTTATTTTTATAACTTTGTTTAATTATTCATATTTATTTTTATTATTATTTTTTATTTAATATAATTTTTTCATTTTTGTTTATTTATTATTAAATTTTTTATTTTATTTTTTATTTTTACCACAAAATATCTCTCTCTACATTGTTACTCAAGACTTCAAATCGTATATTTTATCACCAATTTTATTTTCCAATTTTCCATTTGTTGCTTATTTTGATTTCGAATATTTCCATATATCAGCTCTTCTTTGCCGCTTGCGCCACCACATAATTTCGGCACACACTTATTTAATTTTCATTAACTCACATGTCAATCTGCTTAAGCAGCACTTCAAAAATAAATCAAATTAAGCTGTCAATTTTCTATACGCAGCAACAAAAACAACCAACAATCGCATATGAAGCAGACTCTAAACGAAAAATATTCACCAGCGATGCGCTTCATAGATATGTGAGCAGTTTTTATGTTTGTATTCACAACTCTCGAAGCGATCGCTTCAAAGCAAATAACTTCATTAATATTGAAGAAAAATCAATGGACAATGAAAGGCAGCTACAACAACAAGTAGACGACAAATAAAACAAAATAAGTTACAACATAACAGCAAAAACGAAAATTAAAAGAGAAGTTGGATGAGGAAATATCAGAGGGAAGTTGCCTTCATTTTGTCTACTAGTGGGAACCGATGCAGACTGCTGTGTGGCAGTCAGTTGTGTGGGGTAGACTGTGAGCTGCGGACTATGAGACAAACTCGTGAGATTATACATATTATCAATACATAAGTATGTACAATTGCATGTATATAATGAGTCGCTATCAGAAACAGACACAGACAGTTGATCAACCTGCAGAATTGTTTGGTGGCAAAGAACTCTGCTTTTACTCAAGACTCAAGACCAGTGACATTTCACTCGAAGTCTTGCTCTAACAGCGATTTATGTACATATGTCTGATACGAATTTCTATATCCGCCTTTGATTTTAAACACGAAAACAAAGTAAACACTCTTCTTGCTAGAGCACACCAGCAATTGTTTATCGAAATAACACTTGTCTTAGACTGCAAATTTATGGCATATTATGTATATTTGAATACATTTTTTATTATATAATATATTGCTATACATTTGTAGCTCATCAACCTCCAAAAAAATACTACTTTATAAATATCATTTGTTCTTGCTTGAATTCTTGTCAGTCCACTTGGGGGAGCGTAGCAGCAGCAGCTTGGGAATGTATTTATTTGCTGTGTTATAAGCAATTCTGGCTGCCCGAAATTTTCTTTGGCTCATTACTCATAAAAAATGAAGACAATGCGTTGAGAGAGCAGCAAAAGAAAGGAAATAGTGGAAAGTGTGTTGGTTAGGAAAATGAGCTGGGGTAGAAAAATTATTGAAGCATAAAGTTGTAGAGGAAATGCGTAGGTGTGTGAATGCAATAAAAAACCATAGCATGGAAGAATGTATATAAATTTACAAACCAAAACTATTTTATGTATTTAATTTCAAATTATTAAAAAAAAATATATATCAAAAAAATTTTAGAAAAATGTTTAGGAAGTCCTTTATCTCTTATTTAACCAAAAAAAATAATAATAATAGTTTTAGAAAAATTGCTTTAGCAGTGACTTAATGCTTCAAATATTAAACAAAAAATAGTTGTTAGACATTTTTATAGCTAATAGTGCATAATAATGAGACAAGCGTGTGAACACCATGTAACGATTGACAGCTGATTGCAATCGATTTTCGTGCTTTAAACGTAAACTGATGCATAATAATTTATTTCAATGAAAAAGTGTGCTTTTTAATATACATATTACACATTTTATGAGTTATTTCTCTCGCATAGCACATTCTTGCTGGGACTCACAGCTGCGCATTCAACGGCTGCTTGCTGCCACATGCAGCTTCCAGCAACGCACAATGTTCACTGCAATAAATAGCAAGCTCATTTTGGTAGCGATTTTTTGTGGTATTCTTTCTCCTCCTCTCTCTATTATTCACTGCCAAATTGTGGCAGCTGTATCTACTTGAGGTGTTTTGCTAAAGTCATACGCCGCCGAAGTATCTGTGGAAGCTGTAGCAAGTTAAGCAAACAGTCGTAAATGCAGTAATCAAATAGCTACAGACAAAGTTATATATACTTAAGCTTATAGCTGTTAAGGAAGTAACACTTGAGTGGCTGCGGCGGATTAAGGCGCGCACGCATACGCGGTAAGCCACCTAAGGTTAAACCAAAGCTGTCCAAGCCACACACCACAGCTCAAGTGTGAGGCGCGCATACGTCGTCAAGCCGCAGGTTATACTTTGGGCACCTGAAGTAACACTTTGTTGGCCTGTGCAAATAAACAAGCGCAGCGCACTGCTAAATAAACACAATAGCACAAGTGTACCTTTCTAACTGATTTCATAGCGCAACATGCAATACAAGGCGCTGCAGTTGGTGGCATTTTAAGTGAGTTGTTGTCAAGTTTTTGTATGCTTGTTATGGCTGGACGTCGTCGAGGCATCTGTAGAAGACAGCGCGGTTTTATAATTCAATCATAAAAATCTGGCTGTGTTGCAATCCGCAGCAGCAACAATTACCAGACTTACACGTGCGACAAATCAGTAAACAAGTAAAACAGTTTTTTCACGCTTTTACTGCATTTTTGTTTACGTTGCTGCCGTTCACGCTTTTGTCTGCTGCAAATAAGTAGCAGCGACGACTGCAGACGGCAAGTCAGCAACAGACTGATGTCCGCTCGCTCATGACAGCCAGCGGTGCTATAGTTAAGCGCTGTGGTTGTTGTAGCAATTACCACTTTGCATTTTCAATGTCTGCATTTTTCTCGATTTGTTTGCACGTCCGTCTGTTTGTCTGTCTGTCCAGTTGTTGACGTGCATATGTGGTGTTTACGTTGTAGGTGCGCCATTGCAAGCGCCAGCGCCAGCGCTGCTATTTATGCGCATACCAGCCAGTTTCGATGAAGTTCGCCTTGAATACCGGGCGTCGTTGTCGGCCAACCGCTGTGGCAGCTCTTGCTAGCACGGTCTATGACTTCACGGCGTTCCGCGCTTGCTCGCATTGCGAACTTGCGCGCCTTGCTTGCCCGGCGAAAAACCTTTATGCTGAGTTTGTCACCAGCCGCGCTGCCGTTGTTGGGTTGGAAACGAACGGCATGCCCGCCATGTAAGCTTTCTTATGTGCAAATATTTTATGTTTTATTTGCTAGTATTTTTTAGCTTTCTTAAGAGACTTTTCGCTTTCTTACGCCCTGTAATTGAGTCGGTAATGCGGCATGCTCGCTATTTGCTATTTTCACCACACAATAGACCCATGTTCAGCTTGCGTTGGCACGTATGGTGGTCGCAGTTCAGATTCATTATGCCAGAGCTCGTGATGTTCTTTTAAAAATTTGTATAGAAATTATATAAATCCTCAAAAAAATTGTCTGCTTTAGTTGAGCCTTCAATTGGCTCTAGCCTTATGTTGTTGTTGTTGTGGTTGTAACGGTTATCTAATACCCGTTAGGATGGCAAGGTTCAGCTCTAGTCTTTTCCTAAACCTCGCTGGTCCACAGTTAACATTTCTTCGTCAACAAAAATTGCAACTTCGTTAGTTTCAGGTATTCTGTTTCGGGTAGCAATACCACATAAATACATACATATTTCCTCACACATTTAAAGCAGTAGGAATGTATGCATCGTTTTTTCTATATTTCCTTATTAGCGTTGCTTTTCTATATTTTTCTTATTTTTTCAAACATTTTTTTTTTTATTTTTATTTTTCAGTCAGTTTTTTTTATTTTTATCGCTTCGTCCGCTTTTTCGTTGCCAAACTTGCTTTCAGTCGCGCTTCGTGCGCTCACCATTCCGTCATCTTAATATTTAATGAAGTAGTTAACACTTTTCAAGTTAATTTAATTTATTTTTCGCTACGTAAATATGCAAATATTCAACACTGTGTCACAATTTCTACATATTTACGGACATATTTATTTCATTTGGCCGCCGTGGCGCATAATTTTTACCTTCAAATAACTTTGTTTTTTGTTTTCATTTGAAATTTTTAAATTTTTTGTCGAGCGTAAAATTGACAAAATCAACAGCAGCGTCCAATAGAGCGCAGACCATTTTGGCAATAAAGCGATTAAGAATTATGAAACACAGGTGGCAACGCAATTTACGCGGCACCTTTCAGTTCGCGCACATTGATACGTTATATGGCATGAATCTTAATGTGTTTTTTATATAATACACACGCACACACACATATACATAAATTGCTTATGTTGCTGCTTTTTCAAGTAAAAAATATGCCTTTTGTCAATTTTTGTTCGCTACTCAACTTTACGGCTGTCTCGTGGCCTAACTAAGTTGCTGAGCATTAAAAATTCATAGATTCATTCATTCACATTTTGAAATAAATATTTATGACACCAAAGAAACTTTTTACTTGTGTTGCTTATTAGGCTGGGTGCACAGTGGTGATCAGCTGAAGAGGTCAGTGCTTTGAGTTTAAGAAAAAAGTTTCAAATGCAAATTTTGAGCGTAGAAATGTTGTAAGCTGTTTTAGCATGTATTTTAAATATAAAATTGTTATAAATTAATAAATAAAATAATAATAATTGAATTATTTTAAAACTTAAGGAACACTAAAAAATATATGTATATAAAAGAGTAATATTAATAAATAAATAAAATATTAAAAAATATTAAAATTTTAAATATTACAAATTTTTCTGTTTTTAATTAAAATTTAAAAAATTAACAATAATTGAAAAAAATTAAAAAAAAAAAACTAAAAAAAAACAAAAAAAAAACAAAAAATTAAAAATATTAAATTTAAATAAAATAAAAGCAAAAATTTAAAAAAAATAAAATTAATTACACTACTAACATTAAAAAAATATAAAATATTTGACACATTGTTTGTTTTTAATTAAAATTAAAAGAGGGACAAAATTAAAAAAAAAAAATAACAAAAATTGAAAAATATTATGAATAATTTAGTAAGAAATTAACAATTTCTTTAAATTAAATTTAATTTACAAAAACTAAATTAATTTAAAAAATTAAAAAAAAAAAAATTAAAATTAATTAAAAAACTTAACAAAAATGGAAAAAATTGGCACAAATTAAAAATTCATTGCAAAAATATAAAAATCAACAAATCTTAAATTAATAAGAAATTCGTAATTAAATAAATTTAATAAAGTATTATACATAATAAATTATCAAAAACTAAAATGATAAACAAATTAATAAAAGTTCATAAAACTTAAAATTAAGAGAAATTCTGAATAATTAAATTTTTTTTTGGTTTATCAAATTTTAACATAAAAAACTAACAAAAATAAAAATCTAGCACAAATTAAAAATAAATTGCAAACATAAAAAAAAACGAATCGTAAATTAAAAGAAATTTGTCATTAAAAAAATTAAATAACAAAAATTAAGATTAAATAATTTTTTTATTTATTTATTTTTTTTTATTTATTTTTTTTTTTTTTATTTATTTATTTCTTTTTGTTTATTTTTTTTTATTTACAAAAAAATAACCAAATAAAAATAAATTTGAAACAAAAAATTAAATTAAAATTAATAAAAATTTACAAAAATAAAAAAAGAAAAAAATTAAAAAGAATAACCAAACAGCGCAACTCAACTCCTCTTTATGTGTTTTTTAAATTGCTCACCTCACATCGTTTCAGTTGCGCAACCACTCCACCACTACAGCCAGCGCGGTTCAACAACCACGTCTGGCGCAAAATGTTGCATTCACTACTTATTTTGACTGCATGCCTTTTTTTTTAAATATTTGTAACTACAAAGTTTTTTAATGGTCTTTTTTGCAGTTCATAAAATCAAAATTTACATAAATTATCAACAATAACTGCAAAATATGCCACTAAATGCAACTAAATTTGCAAAATTATTCAAAAGCACTTGCGCACCAAAATATGCTGCCAGCCCCAAATAATAATAATTCATAAATTTGCTGCCGCAACATGCAACCTAAAATTTTTATGACTTCATTTATATGTAGATATATGTATGTATGTATGCATGTATGAGCTTTGTTACGCTTGATTTCTTTGTGATTTTACTGTATTTCTCCTTTTTTATTATATTTTTTTTCTGTTGAATTTTTATTGCCGCAAAGTGGCGTGTGTGTGTTTGTTGGCTGCGCGTCCTAACCACAGCGCTTGCCAACCTGTCCATATGTTGTCTGTGCGGCAGCATTTGGCTGCACGTTGCCAAGAATCTGGCTGACGCTTATGCCAAAAACCAGCATACATAGACATACACACACATGCATATATGCATTTGCAACAAATATATTGAATCAGCGTTGCAAGTATGTATGTGACACATGTTGCCATGTCCAACTATTTAGAATCACAAATTTCTGGCGGCACAAATGTTACGTGTGTATTTATGTATGTGGTCTCGTCTTGCGTCCTCTAGCTTGTGTCTGGCAGCATTTCTTTCCACTTTGGTTTGCTTTTATTTCTATATAATTTTGTTATTTTTCGATTCCTTATTGCCAAAGAGATTTTTATAATTTGATTTATGTTTGAACTAAATAAATGCAAATATAATTTGGTTTATTTGCAATGCAGCGCGGTGTAGCGGAAAGGAGCGGTGAGGCGCACAAGGCATATTTATTTAGAAATTCTCTCGTACGGCTTAGTAAAACAAAAAAACAAAAAAAACGCAGAAAAATATTTACTAAACTTTAAATTTTATAAAAATTTAAAATTTTTCCAAAGAAAAAATTTTTCAAAAATTTTTAAAAATAAATAATTTTAAAATTTTAAGAAAAATAAAAAAAATTAAAAAATAAATTTAAATTAAAAATAAAAAAATATTTAGAAAATATTTTTTAAAATTTAAAAAATAATAAAAAAGTAAAAAAAAATAATTAAAAAATTTTTATTAAAAATTAAAAAAAATTAAAAAAATTTGTAAAAAAAAGGGGAAAAACCGTTAACGTAAAATTTTTCTATTTTATCTCTTTACAACAATTTCTTTCCTAGCCGAAAAAATTTCTTTGCAAATTTCATGCGCAACCGGAAATCATACACCGCAGCTTGTAGTTTACACAGTTTTGTGGTTTTTCGCACGCCTCTTATTCGCAACTGCACCTTTAGGCGTGTATAATTACGCAGAGGTTCTGCTAGCTACTTTTCACTCTTCTTTCATTCAATCATCAGCAACCGTAATTATTAGAAAATAGTTTTCTTTTCTTCCATTATCCCATGGATACCGCCTCTTATTCCCTATCTTTATGCCATTCGAGCAATTTTCCCACTCAAATTCAACAAAAGCACTTTTCTTTGACCAAAATGTAACAAAAAGCATTTAATCTACTTTGTTACGGCTTAAAGCATTGCACACACACACACTCGTAAAATGCAACAATAGCAAAAGGGCACTTATCTTCTAATCTTTCTGCTGCGCTCCATGAGTGCACGAAAGGTGAAGTATCGCGAAATTCGAAACATTGTAGTAGCAAAGATCATTTAGCATTGCAAACGAGTGTCAACAACGTGCGCTAACGGTGGGTGTGTAAATAAGTGATCGAAGTGTAGTGTATATCGATATGTCATTTTATAAGTGAGAGGTCTAAAGCAGACTTGGAAATAGACAAAAAGGAATATGGAAGTTTCAGAAGCGATTTCGAGAGTTTACAATAAATTAAATTAAATGTTTCACGGAAATCGATTTTTTGATAAATTTTACTTATTTTTTTAATTTTCTGAATTTAATCGTTCCCACATCTCTAGTGAAACTTCTGTGAAAATTTGTTGCTTGTAACGTGAGAAAAACAAAAGTAATAAGCAGTAGGTAGTTAAACTAAGGGTTGCTGATTGGCGTCAAAAAAAAGTGTGGCAAAGAGAGTATGGTTAAGATTAAGGGAAAATTAGACAACTGTTGAGGTTAGAATTGTGTATCAAGAACTGAATGGCGATGAAGAACTGAATTCTGGTTAGCATAATGGGAAAATTAGACAACTGTTGAGGTTAGCTGTAACAAAACTATATTTTTTCGTGCTGAAGCATTGAATTTTGGTAGAGAAAGATCTTATTAAAAGATAAAAACTCAACGGAGAAAGCAAAAGATTAGTAAAATATATTCTTTTTGTGCACTCAAATGCTAAATAAAGCCATTAATTGTATTTGAATATGAAAATACCCACAAAAATCACTTCAATAGCATTCAAGCAGAAAATGAGCAGATCAAAAATAATAACTACATACATATGTACATACAAAAGCAATAATATTTGCGTCTTGTGTGGGTTGCCATTTTTGTTTGCTTATCAGCTGCAAAAAATAATTAGCGGCGTGTCAGCGAAATTAGCATTTAAATTATGGCCATAAAGTAAGCGACAACAATGCGATTCAAACCCGTCCTCACACCAGCAACTAAAAGGTGCTCATAATGTTGGCAAACACGTTGTGAGTTTTGGAAATTATTTAGAATTCAGTGTATAAATTATGTTGCATAACACACACACACATACGCATTATAAACTGCCAGTACGCAGCAATATTTATTTGTACAGTTTGTGACCAAGCAAAGTTCCTCGATATACACACATACATAATTGTTGTTCTGCCATAATAGACGCTGCCAAAAGTAACAGATAGCAGCCAAACCGTGAAACTATACAATTTGCCCCACAAATCTCAAAATCTCTTTGATTTCATTTGACATTCACCAGCTTTTCGACATTTTTTTTTATAACCTTAAAGTTTTTATATAGCAACTACTCGCAGCGCCGCCTAAAAGGTATGCTAATTCAGCACGAAAAAGTAAATAAATTTATGCTAATTAGTTTTAACTTGATTTTGTTTTACTGCTTCTACGTTTTTTGTCCCGCTCTTGCTGCGTTTTTGTTGTTGCACGTCGCGCTTTCGTTTATTTATTAATTGGCTTTGCGCACACATTTCAACAGGCTGTCTCAAAGTTTGTCAATCTAGCGGCTGACACGTATAAATTTCAGCTGAGAACGCCTGCTTTATTAAGATTTTACGCTACGATTTTTGAGGGTTTTTAAACTCATAAAACGAGTGAGGTCAAATACATTTGCATAAACGTAGAAATGTATCAAGTGACGGCAGCTAAGTGTATTTTGTATTTTACTGCTAGTGTCAGCTCATTATAACAACAATAACTGCGCTCATTTTCCAATTTTTAATTGAAAACCATTTTCGCTAAAAATTCTATTTTATTTTCTATTATTTACTTCTAAGCATGGCACTTACAAAAATCGATACCCTGCCGATAAACTGGTCAGGCAAGCTATAATGTTGTGTTCACACTGAACTACAAACAAAGTGTCGCAATTTCAGCAACAAATTTGCTAATTTAAATATTTTTTTGAGAGTTGCTTCCAAAAACCAAACTATGCATTGCTATATTGTCTGCTAAAATGTTTTGTGCAATTCAATTTTACTTTAGTGGCGGCGCCAATAATAAACTCTTCTGACCGCGGCCATTGTTTGCTGTGCGAAGACTACGCGTTCGCTATTATTCGTCGCTGTTTACTAAATTACTGGTATTTAATATTGTTGGCTGTTGGCTATAAAATTAGCTGCAACATAACTACAGTTAATTGCTGCATACAATTTAGTGTTATTAAAATGCAAGCATATAAATGTCTCGCACATAAAGCGTAAATAAAAAATGAAAAGCAGTGCGCATAACTGCGGAATTGTGGCAAAAAACATTTTCCGACACGTTCTGGGAGCGACCACAAAACGCGTTAGTGTGTTAGGCAGTAGAAAACAAATATGCGCTCAGCCAAGTCCTCGGCTATAGCAATGCAACACTGTGTAATAAAGACTGGTCCATTTCGGAGTCGTTACATTTTTTAAGAAAAAAAAAACACAGAAACTTCAAATTTAATGCGAAATGTTGTTGTGATTCAAAAGAACATCCTTTGACATTAATTTTTTGAAGATTATCTCTCTCAAATATTGGTCGTGTCTCAGACGGTCCTCCCGTTGAGTCCAATTTTCGATGACTTCAGGCAGAATTTCGCCAAGTTGACAGGCCTTGGTCGGATAAAAATCTGAGTCCGTTTCGGTTACGTAGTCCCGACTATCGTGGGAACGGGGCACGATAACGGTCGATATTGACGGTTCCGTTTTCTCCGGCATCATTTTTGAAGAAATATGGCCCGATGATTCCACCGGCTCAGTAACCACACCAAACCGTTGTTTTTCTAGATGAAATGGTAGCTCTCGAATCTCTTCGGGTTTTTCTTCGTCCCAAACGCGACACTTTTGCTTGTTTACATACACATTGAGCCGGAAATAAGCTTCATCGCTGAACAAAATTAGGCTCGAAAACGTCGGATTTTCGTGGGAACTTTCCAAGAGCCCATATAACAAAACGATTTCGTTTGGGAAGGCCGAGCGGCTTCGGTTCTTGCACAAGCTATATTTTGTACACTTTGAATATAAGATCACGACGTGAAATGCATCAAATCGTTCCATACCTTAGTCCGAGTTGCTGCGAACGGCGCCGAATCGATTTTTCCAAGGTCCTCGTGTACACTCTCAGCTAAGCCTGCTTCTTCCCTGCGTGCTGGAAGTGGTCTATTCGAACGAATATTCTCCAATAATGAACACTCGGTCTCAAGTTAGCTGATGGTGTTGCGAATAGCACGCTCAGTAGGCCGATTATGTTTACCATAAGTTGAGCGAAACACATTCTTTACAGAACGTAAATTTTCGTGACAAAGTTAAAGAATTTGTAGAGCCTAGTCTTTTCATGATGAAACGATACTGTACTAAAATAATATGTCAGCTTGACACGACTCACGCATGATCTGGTTACTGAAAAAATAAGCTCTGCTTGGGTTACCCGTTATTATATACAAAATTTAAAAGCATTGCAATCTTTTATCCTTTACAATGCACTCGCACATTTTGCGCTGTACATTGTTTCCACAATTTTAATGGCCGCAGTGCGCGCTTCAAAAACAATATCACCCGAGTTTCGGCGACGACAAAAAAAAAAAACTTGCAAAAATATAATATAAGTAAATTAAATAAATACCACAGGCAAAACAAACGTAAAATAAAATGTTGTAAATATTAAAATAATAAAAGTTAATGTGAAATGAACCGCCAAAGTCGTAAAAGATCACACAAAAGCCAAGCAAGCGTTGCAAAAATAAACAAACGTGCAAAGCAAATGCAGTGGGCGTGCAAATGTTACGCGTGTGCGGTAATTAGTGGGTGTCTGGTGGGTTAGCGGCGTGATTAGGTGGGCAGTGTAGCGTGTTTGAAGAATACCTGCCGAGTGCGCACAAAAGCGGGTGTTTACATCGTTGAATTTTTGTTGAAATTTTGCAAAAATTTAAAGAAGCTGCGCTAAACTGTGTGTTTCTCAATTAAAATAAAAATTGCAACAAAGTAATGCAATATGCATAATAAAAAGCAACAACTTTTACAACAAAAATAAAAACAACCGGCAGCCAACCAACAAACATAATAATTAACATTACAAAGCGTCAATAGTGTCAAAACAAAACCGACAAAAACAATATCAATAAACAGCAGCAACAATCGACAAAGCAACTATTTAGCAATAACAAGTGTATAATAGAGTAATCAGTTAGTGAAGTGCGCTTTATTGTTGCTTAGTGTGTCGCCAGTAATTGAATGTTGAAAGCGCCCGCGACAATGACGCGTCATTGCGGGCGTCAGGCGGTCACATGCAGCAAAGCAGCGTGAGCTAGCCAGCAAACAAGCAAACGTTCAAGCAAAAAACCACAAAAAAAATAAATTAAATATTTATCATTTTAATTATGATTATAGTTTTCATGTTTTCCTTTACTACGTATGTACACAAGTGTGCGCTAAACTTGAAACGTCATTTGTCATATGAAACAGTTTTTATGCTATTCCAGCTGACAGCACTCCCGTGCGCTCAAATGTAAATGTCAAGTCACTCAATTGCAAAACAAAAAAAGTGTCAGATATTATTTTGTGCATATCAAGTGCTAAAAGTGCCAACGAAAACGCGTGCTATAAAAAAGAGATTAAATAAAAAATAAAAATATCTTTGTTATTAACCATAAGTTAATTGCCAGCGCTGAAATTTGCATGGCAATTTTCTTGTCGTCAGCTGTCAAAGCATAGACCGGTGCTTTAAAAAAAATCCGCATTTGGTGGATTCGTCGCTGCAGCCAACACGGCCGTCAACAACGCCGGTAGCAAAGCCGCACGCATGCATGATTTCACCATGTGGATTAAATTCGGATTACCGTATTTGAAATGTTTGTATTTTTTATTTACGTTCACACATTATTTTTTAAGTTTATCATTTTTTTTTTTTTCAATTTATTATAATCTTTTATTAATTTAAATGCGAATATGCTAATTGAGCATGTGTGCCATGTCTTGTACGGCTTACGTGTGCACATAGTATAAGCGTTTATGCTGCGACTATCGATACTCAAATTGCAATTAGGCTTTCCATCAGCAGTTTTTCGTGCAGACGTTATCAGAATAAATAGTTGAGATGCGGTTATGAAAAATACGTCGGTTTTTAAGCACGTATTGCTTTAAAGAACTTGCGAGAGTGAGGCGAGAATTATGACTGGAAGAGAGTACCATGCGAATTGCTTTTATAACCGATAAGCCACAATAATATGGCACCGCAAATAATTTGGAATTTTTCAGTATAAATCTGCCAGTTTGATTTGAACCCTTACATACATACATATAATGTACTTAAGTGGTACAGAGCAGAAATATTTAGCATATGCCACTTATACTGTTTGTTGTGAATTGTGTTTATACCATGAACAGCTCATGTCCTTGTATGGAAAACTTTTTTATTTGACGAAATGTCTTCATGAAGTTTGACATGGAATATTCTTCTAGGCAATACTACTATATCCGAGAAAAATTTCAGATCGGTTAACTATAGCATAAAGCTGCCATACAAACTGTAGTATCGATACCAAGTTCTTGTATGGAAAACTGTTTCATTTATATACATATGTATGTATAGCTGTCATACAAAGTGAACGATCAAAAGCAAAAATTTCAGTTAAATCTGAATTTATATAATTTTTTTTATTGTTTTTTATTTATTTTTTTATTTATTTTTTATTTATTTATTTTTTTTTTTAATTTATTTTTTTATTATTTCTTAACAAATTTCTGTTGAAACTGAAACACATATATATATATATATATGTACATGTACTTACCTAAGTGCATTAAGTAGGCTTTTTTTAACCGCAAAAAATAACCCACTGATTAAACATAACGGCTTTCCAGAAATACTTTCGTATCCGTTGTTGCTCTTGCGTTTTGATAAGCTTTGCTGTTTGCTGGCAGCTCCAATTTGCGGGGTTTTTAAAAGTTTCTAAGAAATCGTTGGTAAATATTTTGATAATTGTGGTGTAGAATTAGGTCAACAAAAAAAGTAAGTGCCACATTTAACAAAAAAAATCTGTTTAAATATAAAAAACTAATATTTGAGGCCTAAATTATATTCGGTGGTTAAATAAAAATAAACAAATATTTAGTAAACACAAAAAAAAAATACATAAGGGGTTTTCCCGCATGGAAAATTTTTGGCGTTTGATAAATAATATAATTAAAAACAGAATATAAAAATAACACAAAAAATTATTTGAAAATTTCTATAAGTGAAAACACATACATACATAAAAATAAAATATTAATTTTAATTTATAATTTATATTTAAAATATTCGACCTTCACAACCAAAAAATTGAAACAAACTTGCTAACTGAATCATAAAAAATGTGAGAATTAGTACAGTTATTAATGTAACTGTCAAAAATAAACCTACTTTCCTTGTGCTGCGATAAATTTAAAAGCCAGCTGACATTGAACAAAAAATATGAGTAGACAACGACAAATATAACAACAACAACTACATGATAGCTAAATGTACAGAAGTCTACCATTTATGTCTGTAAATTTAGATAGCTCGCGATAATTGCAATAATCATTTGAAAAGTTAAAGAAATTTGCGAAGTAAAAGTAAAAAAAAAAAATTAAGACAAATATGAAATTTATCAATTTTTAAAGCGAAAGTTATATAATAAGTTTATGAAAAAAAACATGTTATTTAAGTTTTCAATAAGTGATTTGAGTTTAAGTGCGATTTTTTTATTTTATTTTTTTCAAAATAAAAAAAAAAATTGATGTCCAACGGAGTTTAATCTCCATTTTTTCAGAAATATCTAGCTTCCGAATAGCTTAGTTTAAATCTCCAATTTTTTTTTATAATATCTGTAAACCATATAATTCTTTCCAACTCCCGCAATATTACAATTTTACTACCTTTAACCCTTTCCAATTTTTTTATTACCTCTTCACACGTATGTATAAGCTACTTATTATATAACGCACGTGCGCATGCGTCGCACTAAGACTTTTTCTTATTTTTTCTTAAATTTTTTTCGAACGCTGCACAGAAATACGCTTAAGCAAAACTACTGCTGTCAAGCAGCATTGTGTTAAATTTAGCTGTACGTGACACATCGATCGCCTTTGCCGCCTCGAAAATTTAGCTCTTCAATATTTGTCGTCGTCGTCGTGGTCGTGCCGCACTAAATGTCAGAAATCGGCGGTTCTTTAATTTAGTAATTTATGTACCCACAATATTATACACAAATATTTGGCTGCCAGTGTGCGACTGTGTGCCTTTGTGGCACAGACAATTCACTTTTGTGCGCGCTGCTCATTTGCATTCCCATTTATTACATATACAATATCAAATATATATGAATGTATATCTGTGCGTATTATCATGGCGCATGCATCAGTATGCAGTCGCACCTCGTCGCGTCGTTGCGTGATTGTACGCCTTGCGGCTTTGTGTCTCCGTCTGGCAGTTAATAATCGTTTTGCGTCATTGTGTCGATGTCGGCGACGAGTCATATCAGCATTGCCAATGCGCTGCGTGCGCCGTCAGACCTTTTTGACACTTTCGTTTACTGTCAAAATGAGCAATTAGAAATGTATGAATTCTGAATGCATTCACTATGTGAATGTGTGAAATTTACTAGCTGTCAAATTTGAATTTTTTTTACTTTACTTGAGCTTGCTTGTCAGTCCCGAAATTGATGTGTAACATAAGCAGCTAAAGTAGCTGTCAAATTTTTATGTCCGCCTTTGTTTACCGCATGGCAAGGGAAAGTGATCGGCGATAAGTTGGCGCATTTAAATTTATTTATTTTTGATTTTTTTTTGAAAGTATAGGTTAGAGGATACTTAAGGCAGTGTTCATACATATACATACAACTTAATCTTTTTTTATTTCAAAAAGTTTGTTACATATCGTCACCTAAAATGCAATATAACTTTTCATTAGTTTACAGGCGAGGGAAAAACGATATAATAGAAACCACTAATATAACAAAATTTGAGTTTTGGTTACAAAATGGTTATATAATGGTTATCATGCACTCATATTTTCGTTATAAAGTGGTTATATATTGGTTATTATATCTGAAAACGATTTTCATTTATCATTTTCATTACGGTTTTTTGCATTTTAGGTAACAATATATACTATTTCTTAAAATAATTCAATTCTGAATCCATGTAGATATTTTTCTTGAAAAGTATATTTTCAATTTTCTGTAAATGTATAAGTATATTAAAGCATTTGCATTATTTTTAAGCAACAATATTTAATTGCTATATTTCATATTTTTCTCGACAGCAAAATCGTCATAAAAATTAAACTTCATAATAAAAATAAGCTGAAAATATTTCATAATTTTATTATCCTCAATTTCTCTTTTTGTTGCCCAATTTTATTACTTTGACTAGCAAGCTTTTATAGTTTCCTATTTGAATTATATTTTCTGCTGTGTTTCTCCACTAAAATGTCAATAATTAGTTAAAATTTTCATGCGCCATTTGTGCGCCAGCTTTCAACTCAAAACAAATAAACAAATGAGTCAGCCGACTAATGCTATTATTGTGTAGTTTAATGATTTTATGGCTTATTTTTCGAATCAATATTTCGGTGAGTGTAATGTTGTTTTCTGGTGATTATTTCTGGTTTAGTTTTTGTGGTGCAGGATTTTCTGCCAAAATTAAAACTCAATTTTTATATGAACACTTTTTAAAATATTGATTGCAAAGGCAAACGAATGTCTCTATTTCACAAAAAAATTCACTCAAGATATCTAAAAACAATTTAGTTCTATTTCTCAAAAAGAAATCTCAAAAAAATATTTCTCAAAAAATAATATCTAAATGTATTTCTAGTTCAATTTTTGTGGTAAAATTTAATTTTTTAACTATTTTTAAAATTTTAGCTACAAATGAAAAAAATTCAATATTCTATTTCTCCAATAAAAAATGTCTCCAAATAATATTTCCATTTCTCAAAAACATATATTTTCAATTTAAATATATCTCAAAAATTATTTCAATTTCCCCGAGCAAAGTAATTTTTCAATGTCTCCAAAAAATTCTCATAAAAATGTAATCTATATCTCCGAAAAGTTATTTCTATAAAATAATCTAAAAATTACTTCCTTCCCAAAAAAATGTTTTTTTTATAAGTTAAAACGAAATATTTTTAAATATATTGTATGTATCTCCAAAAAAAAAATTATATTTTTAATATCTCCAAGTTTTTTTTCTATTTGCCAAACTAAAAAAAATCAATGTCTCAAAAAAGTTTCAATATGTCTCCAATTTTTTTTCTGTTCCTCAAAAAGGTTTTTTATATAATATATGTATCTCCAAAAATCATTTGTAGTTTTCTGAAAAAAATATTTCAATAAGTCTCCAAAAAATATTTTCTGAAATAAAAATGTATTTTTTTTTAATTTATCACATATTATGTATTCTCAATATATCTCCAAATAATCATTTCTATTTTTCTAAAAAAAAAAACATATTTTCAATAAGTCTCCAAAAATATTATCTGAAATAAAAAAATATTTTGTTCAATATATCACGTATGCTCTCCAAAAAATCATTACTATTTTTCTCAAAAAAAGAAATATTTTCAATAAGTCTCCAAAAATTTTTTTCTGAAATAAAAAAAATATATTTTTTTTCAATATATCACATTATATGCTCTCAATATATTTCCAAAAATTATTTCTATTTCTGAATATCTCTTCTAAGTGATATTTATTTATATAACAGCTATTTTGCTTTTTAAAGCATTTTTGCTTTGTGTGCTCTTCACTCGGCGCCACCATCTACATATGTGTCAATAATATTGTTTGTCGCGTGTGCCACACACTGCTCTGTTGTTACAACAACAATTTTCCAGAATTTTTAGCGGCTCATGCACTCCTCCATACACAATTATTATTTGTTCTTTCATTGTTGTTGCGCTGTTTTTTCTTCAGTTTGTTGGCAACTTAATTATCAACGGCATCCTTTCCATTTTATCTGCTTCCTTCAATATATTTCTACTTCAACAGCAATATTTTGTTATTTTCTCGCTTAGAGTTCTGTTTCTTTACTTCAACACCCTTGGTTGGCATTTGTCTTTCGGTTTTATGTTTTGGCTTCTTATCTGCGCTGCGCTATTGCTGGTGAGCGCCTGCGGTGTCTTCGTACTCTGCGTACGCCCTGCAGCGCGCTCAGCTCTACCCAAGGCGAGACGGCTTGTTTGTTGCTGGCAGGCGGCAGCTGCTCGTGTAATTTATTTACTACAATGCAACACCACAAAAAATACAAAAACAGTAAATCCTACATGCACACATTCGTGAATGATAATAGAGCCTTCTTCTTGTACGTGGGCCATATGTTGTGCGCTTCCTGCCATACATCCTGTGACTGCCTGCCTGCTTGCCTGCCTACCGCACAAACACTCACACACGCTTAGCTATCTACGCTACTGCCTAGCTGGCTCTATCAGCAGCACCGCGCCCACACACACATTGACTTCCAGCATTGCCTATGCTTACTACTTCATAATCCGCCAGTAAGCCTATATATAGACTATAGCCTGTGGAGTATGCTATTTATGTGTATTGTGTATTTTAATCCATGCTCACCGCACCGTTATTTGTTTGCGGCGCTCTTGCACGTTCACATTTCAATTTGGTGTGCCGAAGCACTTATCAGCAGCGTCCTTTGCGTGTTCTTTGTTAGTTTGTTTGGCGGCAATTTGGCAGTTTCCGCGCATGCAAATGGGCCAAGCCACACGCTAGCACGCCGTCGCACACCATCCGACTGTAAAGTGTTGAAAAGCAAAAACAACAAAAGCAGTTATTTCCGTGCTATTTTGTTTACCTCAAACACATGCGTTTTGTTCATGGCTTTTCAATAGTTCGCAATTGCATTTGTTTTTTCTACATTTCTATTGTGTTGTTGTGTTGCTATTTAAGTGCATTAACTGCGCTTTTGTTGAGCAGAACAATAAAGACAAAAAACCTTTGTTGTTCCTAATATTGTGCATTTTATTTTGTGCGAAAACTTTCTGTGTCTGCTGCCTACCGCAAACTTTGCGGCGCGCACTTTGTAAAGCGCCAAGAGAAGACAATAAGTTTGTCTTCCAGATTTCACTTTGTGTGTTCAACTTTGGATAAACTCGCAAATCTTGCAAACTTCTGAAGCTTGTAAACTATTTGGAGCAAAATCATATCACAAAGCGAAGGCAAAAGAAGCTTTGCAAAGTTGTAGGAGTATCATAGTCTCGCTTTAATTACAACAAAAATTTAATATTCATACGAAGTGAGATATTTGTATAAAGGGTGCAACATAGAGGTCTTAAACGGCATTAAAACATGAAGTCGAACTTAGAACGAGTGTATATCAAACGCCAGAAACGCTGTTAAGTCTAAATAATACTCTGATGCTGGCTTAGAGAGCTTTAGATTCGGCTACTTAAAGAAGCTAGGATTCTGAATTCAGAATTATACACTGCTATTGGTTTGGAGTCTCTAGGATTCGGTTAAATTAAAAAGCTGGGTCTCAAAACTCCAAGGTATACACAGTTGTCGGTTTAGAGTTCTTAAGATTTGGTTATTTAAGAAAGCTGGCTCTCTAAACACAAAATTATACTCAGCCGTTTCTTTAAAGTCCTTAAGACTTTGTTACTTAAAGAAACCGGGGCTCTAAGCCCAAAATTTTACTCAGCTGTTGGCATAGAGTTCTTCAGTTTCCGGTTACTTAAAGAATTCGGGGCTCTAAACTACAAATAAACACTGCTGTTACATAGAGTCCGTGAGATATGGTCACTTAGAAGCTCGTAAAAAAAGGCTGTCTTTAGTCTTAAACTACTAAACCGGCTCCTTAATGTGTTGACTGGCGTCCTTAAAATTGGTGACTTTAAAGAACATATGGCTATTTGAAGTGAACTTTTGGCTTCCTCAGCCATCACGAACTGCACAGCGTATCTATAGCTAATATCTTTGCAATATAGAAGTCGATAAAAACGAGTGAAAATATCACGGTCGTAAGCTGAGAGATCCAAATACCACAACACCATCGATGATCTGTCCCTTTTTCAAGCATACAATTCTTTTAAGAAACCGTCTGCAGCGATTATCTTCGATTTCATTCTGTCGTTTGTTGGGTCTACATACCCTTAAGGGACCCGTATTTTTCGACTAACATGGTCAGTTAACTTAGTAGCATTCCGCCATATTACTGCTGCATCGTTTTCTGGAGCAGCAACAACAGCGATTATAAACTTTAGTTTTTCTCTTTTGTTTGTAAGGCCCACGAGAGTGGAATATTCTTGCGGTTTACGTATTGAATGTTTAAGCCTGCCGATTTCGATCTGAGAAAGTTTGTTTACAAAGCATTTCGGACTGGGTTCTCAAAGCGCTTACTCCTCGCATCACACTTTTAATCATCTTATTCAGCTCGGAGTATATTTTTCGCACTTTTTTCTCAGTTTGCACACACTCTGCTAGTATTATTGGTTCCATGTTGCTAATTTCCGTTAACCTCCATGATTTTATTTCACCATTCACCGTTTGGCATTTCACATCGTTACATATTCGACAACCCCAGCCTCTGGTACACAAATCTGAATCCCCACTTAAAGCCACAAATCCCCATGAGGTTTTACCAAAGCCAATTTGAGTTATTTACACAATAATTCGCAACACTTAATACTCTTTGCACTGGCGTGCAACCCCAGAATTGCCCTACTTTCCAAAGGGGCACAACTGAAATCCCACAATAACGGCATTGGCTCACACACATCTTGCTCATCACAGGCAATTATTGGTTTGCATACAATACTCGGTTATTGCTGTTGTTGTTGCTGGTTGCATATTAGCTTTATTTTGATCGTTGGCTGAGGGTGACTTTTGTACTCACCGCAGGATACGGCATACAGCTGCCAAACACGCACACACACACACGGCGCAGCACAGCAGATAAAGTGAGGCGACATAATGAGGTCAGCGTGGCACTTCATCATTAGGATTGTGTTTGCACTGTTGCCGCATGGCTATTTGTTGTTATTGCTATGGATTTGTGGAGTGTTGCAAGTTGCAAATGCGGCTGACTGCAGACTGCCTAGATTGCGTTCGTCGCTCAGCTGCCGACTCCACATGTCCATGCTCGCCTGCCCACAAATTACTGCTGTTGTTATTGTTGCTAATATATGGCAATATGGCAGAATGTGTACTTTCCCATTCGTTGGGCCGACTGCCATACGCCGAGCGCCATGGGCTATAAAACAAAAGCCACATCACATGCGTACCAGCAAACAGACAGGTCGCTTTCAAACTTTCCATTGTCTATGCGGCGTTGCTGTTGACGTTGGTAGAGTGGTGTGTCGGCAACACCAATTTTGCTTGCAACACCAACATGCCACATTATTAGCACCACACAAAATGCACCATAACAATAAGTGGCGAAGTGGCGGCGCAGTAACCAGCGCTCGCATGTGGCTCATCCTGCTGAAGTATGTGGTGTGACGGCAGCAGCAGGCAGGCAGGCGGTTGGCTCCAGAGGGAATTAGCATTGCGGTTTAGCGGCGACGGTCGCTACCAAGTGCCGACGAAAGGTGTGCCAACAGAAGGGCATGTATGAGTGTGTGTTTTAGCTGCGGGGCAGCAGCTGGACGTGGCAAGAGATGAGTGCTCAGAGATAGGACGCTGCGGCACTGCCATTTGTTCGACGTCCGACAGCCGTGTTGTGCGTTGCTGACGCTATTTTTTCCGACATACGCTTTGCGCATTGTCTTAGCCAAGTTAAACGTATGAATGAAAGAATGAATGAGTTTGGTACGGCAACCAGCCAACCAGGCACACAGGCAGGCTGTCGGCTTGGCAGTTGCAGCAGGCAATTATTTTATTAATGCAGTGCATTTTGTGTGTAATTTGCATTCAACCGCAAAACAGCAGCTAAACGAAGAAGAAAACACAGAAGAAACAAGCGTGACGCTGCAGACGACCGCAAATGCGACGCAGACAATAGGCAAGAGTTTCGGCTGGATTGCTACGTGTAGCTTTATAGAATTGTTACAAACACGCTGTAATAATGCAAGTAATTGTGGCCGACACAAATACTCATAACTGAAAAAAGAAACGCAGTCTGGTCTGCTGCATGTAAATATAAACCAGAACTGTCTGCGGTGAGAACAGGTGCCCACAGCGTTGCGCGTCTAGCCACGCTCGGCAGCAGACGTGCTTAGCGAGTTCGTAGCAATCCAGTCGGCTGCCGTGCGATCGTGGGTTCGACAAGAGCGCGTATAAACATGCGCGCAGTCACGTAGAGCGCGACGCGCGGTGCGGCAAATCAGTACGAACCCCCGAGGTCACCTTTACTTTCCTGCTAATATGACTTAAAAATATTCAGGCACTTGTTTTCACGCTTTTTATGCACTTCTTAAGGTTTTGCAGCGATGCAACTTTTTATATGACGCGCACCGATTTTGCGTTATATTGAAATGCATTTCCATTAGGGATGCGGTTAAAGAATCAACCGCTTTTGAACCTAACTAAGTTATGCATTCTTTTCGTTTATTTAAGTTACTTTTTCTCACTTTCTGTTCATGCCTGGCTCATTAACACTTTATTTACACGTAAAGCGCGCCGCGTTGCTTCCGCAAAATTCTCGCGTTAACGCAAATTTACTTACGGCCCACAATTGCTTAGTCCTAGACATACAATTCACGTCGCTTCTGCGTAACTGCAAAGGCCAAATGAGCGCCGTAAATACAGCATTAGCGCGGCTGTAGGCGTGTTAAACACAGCTCAGTAATAGCAAAGCCTACACAGCTGATAATTGCGCACGGCGGCAAAAAAATACGAAAATATGGTAGCTTTGCGCTGTCGCTAACTGCTTTCTTGCTTATTTCTTACACAACACATGCTCATACTTACACAACACAAACACATGCGGGATGTTGAAGTTTGTAGTTGATGAAGCTTGCTGACGTCTGCTTGGTAATTGAATTTCTCCAGAATAACTTGGTACGCATCAGCGCGCCAAGGCAACTGACCGTCCATCCACGTGCAGCTCCCCAACAGCCGCCGCGTCGTTTCGTTTAGGAAGGAAGTCGTTTGCATAATTACCGGGTTGCCGGGTGTTTGTAGGCCAACAGGCCAAACTCCGCTGGACTGCCAGTTAGTTAGCGCTCGACTTGCTGACCGACCGGCTTAATTATTTAAGGGTTGTTGCTGCGCTGTCTGTCATTATTTATCGCTCTGTTGTATGGATTATTGCCGGTTTTATCTGCCGCGCTTGCATTTCTGTTCTTGTTGCCTTGTCACTTGGATATTATCAGCAGTGGTTGTTCGTCTTTAGCGCTTATCTCGCATGCAGCATTTTGTAAAATTTTATTATTAATACGCCAGTCTTTGGTATTTCGTGTTGCGATGCGAGTGTTAAGATAAGCGCGCATTTTTAAGTTGAGCACTGGAGGCCATAGGTGTGTGTGTATGCAAGCAAGTCAGCAATGCGTGGCAACCATAAATTAAGCGTCCGCCTTCTTAGCAGAAATTCGCCTATTTTTCCGACGCTCAATATCAGCGTCTGATAAAAACGCAACCGCGCGTTTTGTTTTCTTGTTCATGTTGCTTTTTCCCTCGCATTATGCGCTCCCTCTTTACTTATTTTTATTAACTGCCTGCTGCATATTTAATTAGTCGCTTCCACACTGGCTGGCTGTGGTATGCAGCGCGGCACTCAATTGCAATTTGTAGTTGGCCTTCAATCAGCAGACAACAGGTTGCCATTTACTTCACGTTTTATTATAGTTGCTCTTCGCACCCTTATTCGCAAATTTTGGTGATCTTTCAGTAAGAATACCGTAATTTATTACACAAATGATAGCATAATGATGTTGAAATTATGGTAATTTTCCTTTTTTTTTTGTGCGAGTGCTTCATTAATTCTACCAAAATTATAGGTTAAGTAGAGTTTTTCGTCTGCAAACAGATGACATTTTTATCACTTGTGGCTGATGCACATGCCAAAGGGAAGTGGGCGTGGCGCAGACCGTATTTCTTACAATGTTGCAAATTGCATATGGCATTATTTAATGAAAAGGCGATGAAAGTACACCAAATAAAAGGAAAATTACTAAAATATTTGTACGAACTTCTTTCAGCGCTTGACTTCACTAGCTTCAGCGTTGCGTCATCTTGAATGCTCCTTATTTTGTTATCAGTTAAATTTTTTTAATATAAAGCAGGCCTGCAACAATTAGCGATGCATGTGGCATGCATGCGCGCTGAGTTCCATACCACTTTTCTGAAGTCTATGCCAGTCAAGAAAAGCTTCAAAATTTGACGCATTTTCGTAAGCGTGTTGCAACAATTCCGTTTCAATATATTGAATGTTTCGTATAACTTTTTCATTTATCATAGAAAAATCTCTAAATGAATCGTGCAGAATTGCTTTTCGATCAGAAATGTGTGCACGTACTGGTCTACCAATGCTTGAGAGTGTCTGCAGAGTAAAACCTTACACCTTACAACCGTGCCGAGCGCATATACGCTCAGCTCGGCTTTCATCGTCCACTCCGCAAGCACCCTAACGTTTTAGTCAGCTCAAGTACGTCTTTGCCGTGGTTTGCAATATCTTAGCAAATATTAAATATTTCTTTGTTTTCTCTAAATGCGTCCTTTTTACTCCCACTTCAACAAGCGGCGTCGAGAGCATTGCACGCTTGAGTGTTGCCAACGCTTTTTCAAGTGTAAATCACAGGCGAGCGCACAGTTTACTCGTTCGCCACTTTGGGGCGCTGCGTCAACATGTGGCGTGACACATTCTGCCTTTAGTACACTGTTGCCAAATTTCGCTTGTTGCCTATTTTTCGTGAAGCGCTTGATGGTGCTAGAAAAGAGTAAGCGGGGATATAAGAAGAAGCTTGATGGTGCTTCTGACGGTGCCCACAGAGTGGACGCTTAAAGCTGAGTAGAAATTTGTTGCATGTTGCATAAATGAGGGAAAATGCGCTTGGCTCGGCTTTAAGCTTCCACTCTGCGCGCAGCCTAATGTGTTATAGTTTCTTTAATTTTTTATTTTTTTGAGTTTGAAATCTATCTTTTGCAAAGGTCAACTTTCTTACTAATTATGTATGCTTTATCATGCTAAACGCCGCTTTCTGTTGCAAAAGCGCCAGTTGCTCATGGCATGCAGTTCGTCAGCGCCCACCGTCTACTCATTCAATAATTGAAGCAACTGAAAACTACTTACCCCGAAAAAGTTTACTGCGTCGATTAATTCTCCACATGTTTCTTAATTTATCACAAGAGCGCGCGCGGCTGCCTTTCAAATTTTTTCTTTCTATTTATTTTATTCGCTTCATCCACCACTTGCCGTCTGCGCGCCTCAACTGTTTCATCTGCTTCTCGCTGCGCTGCGTTGCAAATATTTTACAAGTTGTCTAGACATTTCTTATAATTTAAGTGCAGCATTGCACAACACAATGCGAAAGCAGCGCGCAGCAAAAATCATCATCATCTATATCTATAGAAATCAAGTAAAATACATATTATATTATAAAGGCGTATAATATACCTGAGCAATATGTGTGCTTCAAAATTAAAAGGTGAACAAAGCAACTGCCAACGCATAGTCTGCATTTGCTTACGCGCGCGTCACAGCGCAAACAAAAAAGCTGATTTGCCTGCGCGGTAGTAATTGTGTAGTAGTTTTTTGTGTAACTCCTCAAGCTGACAACGACACTCAATTGATTGTGCCTTAGTTGCTATGCTGCGCGCATAATGACAGCAAGTACGCGCGCGCGGTATCTCCAGCTACCATCAATAAGCGTCGCTTAGCCCGCGTTGCAGCATTCGGCGACACACTGTCATATATGCGCTTAGTACTTGTCAGCGCAGCCACTATGTACGTGCCACATGACCGGTTTGGCGTTTTTTTTTAAATTAATTTTTTTGCGCGTTTATGCTATTTTTTCCTTTTGCAAAATATTAACCAAAAATGGCAAAATGCATGCTTTTTTTTAGTGTTTATTTTACGTTTTTGCCACCACTTACTGAAGTGGCAACGGCATGCTGCTGCGCTATTCAGCCGTTCCACAAGTTTAATGTACGTAATATGTAATGCGAATGCAATTACATAAGGCACGTAATTTTCGTTTAAATTTTATTTTTTACTAAACAGTTTTCCAACATTTTCATGCGCTTAAATGCAATATATAAAACATGAAAAATCAATTTTACGATTTTGAAGCTTTGTTTGGCGATTGCGAAACACAAGTGAGGTTAGTTAGTGCGCACTTTGTGGCGCTGTGCAAAAGTGAAAAACTGCAATGTTGATTACATTTTACGACAGGTGCGATTGGCAGCAAATTCATGGCATATTTTTATTTATTTATTGAAAATTTTTTGGGGTTGTAATTTCATATATTGGGATGACGAAAAAGTATTTTCGTATTTCTAATCAAACTTCAACTTACAATTTTTTTTTAATTTATAATGAACGTTTATGAACCGAATATGTACCATTTTGGTCAGCCATTTTTGCCATAAATCGAATTTTGAAATTTCCAAAACGGAAGCGAGACTGTTGTGCTACACGAACTGATACAGCATCGTCTCCATAAATTTCATAAATTTCACAAATTTCATTGGTGGCAATTTGGATGGCATTCTTTACTTTTGTATACAAAAATTTCAAAATATAGCGAATTTCTTCATTATTTTCACTCATTAATTAATAGATTTAATTAATTAAATCAATTTATTTTAATTAGTTAATTTATTTTAATTAATTAGTTATAATTTTTTTTATTAAATGAAGCTTAAAATATCACCTTTCCAACACTGTATGGTATGACTCAATGTCATTGGTAGCACTGGAGATATCGACTGCAGCGACATCTATTGACAGAATACGAAAACCCTTTTTTCGACTACTCAATATTTTTTTTTTTTTATTATTTTTTTATCAAACTTTGTCGAAAAAGAAATGTTTTAAATATTTTAGCACATTACATTTTGCACTTATCAAAATAGATTTCGCAATTTAATTCGCACATTCAAACTGGCAAAGTTTTCCATTTCGACAATCAAATATTTAAGTTTACCAAACAAAAAATTGTAGCTTCAGAATGTCATTGCATTGCCACTCAACGCACATTCGTTGTTAATTTAAATTAAAGTTACTTTTTGCAAGCTTCAGCGTTGCTGTTCTTAAAAGCTGCCTGTTATATGCCTTTTCGCCGCTTTTGTTGTAGTTGCGTTGGCTTTCAAAACTTTGCTTTCATTTTTTTCGGCTCGTGCTCGCCCGCTTTATAATTTTTACTCGTTAATTTATTTATTATATTTTTTTATCGCGCTGCAATATGCTTGGTCAATAGCGGTGGCACTCCGCAATGCACAAAGCAACATGCAACCATATTGTAGCTGTTACAACAGCCCCAGCAGCAGCAGCTGGCAACTTTCTCCTTTCACCCGAGACAACAGCAGCCGCGTTGGGAGGGGGAGAAAAGCGCATAATAATAATGAAAATGTCAGCGCAAACAACAGCAACAATAGCAACACACAATGCCAACCAGAGTTGCAGCATGCATTTCGGTGGCGCGCTGACAACAAAATTGCATTGCTGCACAACAGCCACTCAGCAAGCACAAAGTGACCGGCCAGTGGCACAAAAAGTAGCGCGGCAACAAACAAAAGCGCAACAAAATAGTTGCGCCCGCAGTCTGATTTTTAGTCCGCCTGCTTTTCGTGCAACTTGCATATAGCTGTTGTTGTTGTTTACGTGTTTTTGTTGACTCCATGATAGCTACTTTCATTTCTGTGCAGTTTCAAAAAGCAAGCGAAGAGCTGGCGCTTCTGCAGCGTGGTACACTTTTAAGCGCTGGCCGGCCACTCTGCATAAAATTTCACTCATACGCTGCAGTTGCGCGTTGTTTTCGTTAAACTTGTTGCCATATTAAATTCTATATTCGTAGTTGTTTTTGCACTGACCCAATTGCGGCGTCAAGCGGCCTTATATTTTCCTATATTTTGCTCATATGTGCTTACATTTGCTGCTGCTGGCCTATTTGCGCGCAGTTACCAATGCAAAACATATTACTTTATATTAATTCGCGGTATACATATATAACGGTGTTCTGTTTTGAGTTAAAGTATGCTTTTGCCGCATGCGGGCTTTAAAAAGTAATCACATTTTTCATGCAACGCAAATCCATCAGGCTTTGTTGCTTGTTCGATGACGTGCAACAGTGTCACTTGCGTTGTTATTGTTGTTGCTGTCAAAACTGAGTGCGCGTCGCCGCGGTGTTGACAAGTTAAGCGCGAGTGACAACAAAAGCCGTAGCAGCGCTCATCAGCGCGGTAGCTTTTTTTAACGCTCTTACAAAGTGCTGTTCAAGTATTTGTTGTTGTTTATGTGCGCTTTTATCCGCTCTTTCATTCTTTGTTTAACATTCTGTTTATAATTTTCGCGCATTCGCGCAATTTTCCAATTGACAAAGAAAATTTTAATTTAAATTGAAAAAATATCGATAGTCGGTGTTGATTAACTTCTTATAACGTGTTCACACGTATACTTTCTATTTGGCACTACAAATTATATAAGGTCATTTAAGTTCGATGCTTCGGTGCCACAAGAGTTAATAATATGTTTCCACCAAAAATGTGAAGTGATTCGATTCTTCTTCTTCCTCATTGGCGCAGACAAGAGTAGGTGAGTTTACAACAGCGCGCTTGTCCTTCTTCCTTCTCACTGTTTGGCAATTGGAGATTCTAAGTGTAGTCAGCTCCAACTCCATCTGGTCTTTTGTACAGAGTGGAGGTTCCACTTCTTCTGCTTCCCGCGGCGGCTACTGCGGGTTTAATACTTTCAGAGCTGGAGTGTTTCATTCATTTGGACGACAAGACCTTGGCCAGCCTCCCAACTATGTCATTGTCGTCGTATATCTCGGTCAGCTCATTCTTTTATCGACTACGGTATTCGCCGTTACCAATGCGCAAAGAACCATAAATTTTCTGCAAAACCTTTCTCTCGAAAACTCGTAACTCGATTCATCTCATGTTTTCATCGTCCTTTCCACTGCAGGATATAGCAGAATGATGAGTGGCTTGTAGAGTCTTGTCTTTGTTCGTCGAGAAAAGACTTTACTTCTCAATTGCTTACTCAGTCCGAAGTAGCACCTATTGGTAAGGGTTATTCTGCGTTGGGTATCGAGGCTGACGCTGTTGTTTGTGTTAATGCTGGTTCTAAGGTAGCCGAAATTATCTACGACTTGGCAGTTATGACTGTCAACAGTGACGTGGCAGCCAAGTCGAGAGTGTGACGACTGTTTGTTTGACGACAAGAGATATTTCATCTTGCCCTTTTTTACTACCAGACCCATTTGCTTTGCTTCCTTATCCAGTCTGGAGAAAGCAGAGTTAGTTTTGCGGGGATACCAAAAGGGGGTTTTTTAAAAGTAGCTTTAAAATCGACGAAGAGATGGTGTATGTCGATCCTCTTTTCACGGGTCTTTTCCAAGATTCGGCGCTTGGTGGATATCAGGTCAGTTATTGATTTTCCAGGCCACACTGATTAGGTCCAATCAATTTGTTGACGGTGGGCTTTAATCTTTCACACAATACGCTCGATAGAACCTCCTATGTTGAGGAGGCTTATCCCACAGTAGTTGGCGCAGATTTTGGTGTCTCTCTTTCTCAGTTCTTCGCCGCCGTGTTGGAAAAGCTCGACCGCCAATCCATCGGCCCCGGCCGCTTTGTTGTTCTTCACACGTGTAATTGCGATTCGAACGTCTTCATGGCTGGACAATGGAACGTCTTTTCCATCGTCATCCATTGGGTAATCGGGTTCGACATTTTCTGGTGTTATGCTTATGAAAATCACCTGTCAAAAATTATGGATATCCTTGAACCAGCCCTTATTCTGACATAAAAATTGCGTACTTATCGTCTCGCAACGGCATAATTAGCAACTTAATGTCACCAAATTGCCATCTAGTACACCATTTAAATTTCTAGGAAATCGTCTGCTTTGCGTGGTGGGGTGACAAGCAATAAAACGTGCGAACTTTTCGCACAATTGCAACTTTAGTGTCTCCAAAGACTAGCTGCTAACGGGCTGCAATTAATTGCACTTACATGCGCTCAGTACATTTGCGCAAGAAATTAAAGCAACAAATTGTCGAAAACTCAAATAAAACTGCACAGACACTGACGTACGCAGCGGGTGTTGAGTGCAATGTCGCACTTTAGTTAACACACCTGTCCGTTATATATGTAAACCATATAGCCATTGCTGCCAAAACGCTTGTGTTAAGTTGCCAGTGCTGATTGCTCACTTACAAAATCGAGCACAATAGCACGTACTTGCAACGTGTAAGCTGCTGCTGAGTGCAGAAAAAACAGCAAACGAAACTTGCAAACAAGTTTTCAGCGCGACAACTTTGCTTTCAGCTTTCATTAAGATTTCTGAGTTCATTTTGGCGCACAAAAGAGGTCGTGAAAGTGGAGGCGCGGCGCAGCCGGTAGGTGGGCACCATCACTCGAGCGCTTGTCAACGAGTGAAGTGAAAATTTGCAACTACTTTTGATGGCAAAAAGTGTGTGCAAAAAAGTTGCGCTTACAAAATTTTAGACAGACTCTACACTAGCAAGACTGTTGTAAGGTCATGCAGGACATAGGCGAAATCGACAGCCATGCCAACTAGCCAGCTAACTAACTGCAGCAGTTCCTGCGTACAGCAATGCGTCAATGTGTGTGTGTGTGCGCTCACACGCGCGTGCCGATATGAGCACTTGGAGCGTATGCTCGAGCGGTTGTACAAGTGGTCGGACAGACAAACAGCCAGCCGCCGCCAGACAGACAGAAACTTTGCAAAAAGCAGTCTGTCTGCTGTGTTTGTATGTAATGTATACTGCGCACTGCTGCACCGCAGCCGCACTGCTGTGGCGCTGGGCGGTAACTTGAGACGCGCGTGTGCACTCGAATAACAGTACTGCAGCGGGCGTCAGCCTGAGCGCGTCATCAAGTGGCTTGGGGGAGACTGCTGCCGGCTGCGGGCATTAACTTTACAGTTTTTTCTTTTCACTTTGCACTTCACACTTGCTGAGTGTTGAGGAAAATTTAAGGAGGCAGTTCTGACGTGCGTTTTTTCTTCTGGTTGCTTGCCGCCGCAAGCGCTTTTCTACGTTTTCGTTTTGCGTTTTTTATGCGTAGAAAAGGCGCGAAAATTAACCGTGTGTGCAGTTTGTGCGCTCCCAAGCGACGCAATGCGCACGTAAAGTTTCAGAACAATTTGCTGCTGTCATGTCGGCATGCTGCTGGCCGTCAAAGTGACTTTTTTCACATTTTTTTTTTGTGGAAAAAGTGCACCTTTCTCTCTTTTTAATGTGTTTTTACTATTGATTTTTTGGTTTGTAGTCACAGAGCGCCTTCTTTTTTATTTGGTTACATCAAGCTACTCCTGCTTTTTGGAATTTCGCACTGTTGGTCACCAAATACGCATGTTGCACTTTAAGCCTTTGCGACTGTGTTCGAAGTGGTAGGATCTAATTTTTTTTCATTCCATTGACTGCCAAAAAAGTTGTCAGCTTCAAACTCTGCCGCACTCAGCGGCTCCCAATCTACTAAGTTTTTCGTTTTTTATTTTCTTTAAATTTTTTTCTTTTTCTCAGTGTTTGTCTGATTCCAAGTTACAGCTACACGCTACGCAGTAAACACGCTTTTTTAACTGCATTGCGTGCCTTGTTTTAATGTGTTGCAAAATTTTGTCGGAGTGCGCTCAATCACATTATGTCTGCGTGCGATCTCCACTGCGGTCAGTCCGTCCATCGAAATTGCGCTTTTTATGCGCGCATTAAAATTGTGTATTTTTTCTTTTTTGCTCTCTATGTAAATGTGTTAATATGATTTGCGCTTTACGACTTTTTAATCGGTTTTACGCATTTTTCTCTGTATGTTGGCTGCTAAGGTGCCACAAAAGTCTGTTAAAAAACTTTACGAACGTGCAGTTTGTGGCAAATTTGCTTGTCCGGCACATAGCACATGCGTTAAGTTGATACCGTTTCATTAACGTTAATTATGCCGTTATGCCTTGCAATTTGTTTTATAGACATTGCATGTTTGTAGTGTTTAAAAATTTGAGCGTGTAAGCCACTTGTAAGCTTTTACGGTGCTTGTGTGATCATTGTGAGAAATTTAATGCAATTTCATTTCCAATTTATGCACACAAGTAATAAATTACTTACACTTATATATACACTCTAATCGGAAAAAACAATTGAAATATGAAATAAAAAATATGCAAATGAAACTGTGGTACTAAAATCAGCAAACAGCCAGTAATGCAGAATGTAAAATCAATTTTCAGCGGCGCCAATTAAAGCATAAAATTCACTCAGAATTTAATAAGAATAAATAAAACATGCTTTTATACACTTTCTGCTTAAAAAACTAAATTCTCTCCTATTTTCCCTCCACCATTCTGCGTATACTAAATTTAAATTATAAGCACTAAAACAAGTGACCGCAAAATTCATTTGATGTGGCAACAATTTAAATGTGTGCAATAAATATTGTCGACCCGCAGCAGAGAGCCAGCAGAGTTGCGTCAAACAAACACGCCAACAACAAAGCAGTCGATAATACTGAAAATGCAAACAGCAATAAACAAAGCGAAATAATAGACGCAAAAACAATAGCTATATACAAAAACAAGAACAATATACGCCAGCAACAACAAGCACAAACAAACAATTAACTTGTTCGACGCTTGAACCGGCTACGCAGCAGCAGCACCGCCCCCTTGAAAGCAGCTAACAGCACTTAATGTGGCAGTGGCAACAGCCGCTGACCGTAGCGCGCAACTGGAGGCCGGCTCGTGGCCAATAAATTCCAGCGCGCAAAGCAAAACAAAAAATGCCAAACAGTAAACATAGCTGCGCACATGTCTACATATTTATACGTATATATGTACATATATATATGTATGTATTGAAAGTATGCATGTGTTATATGTAGTTGTGTAGTACGCGCAGCGTTTGAAGTGTGCGTGGGCGAACCTGATGCTTTAATTATTGTTGTTATTGCCGTTGATGACATTGTAGTGTGTCTGCTTTTGATGACAGCATATGCGCTCGCTAATTTGATTGAGGGTCGAGGTGAGATGTCGCAGAAATGCTACCAGACGAAGCGTTGGATTTAATGCGTTTTGCCTTTGATCGAAGGTGAACCATAAATTTTCCCTAACACTTATTGCGAGGCGGATGGCACAATTTTTATACCCTGAATAGGGTATATTTGGTTTGCTACGCAGTTTCTAACACCCATAACTGAATATCGGAGACGTTAAAAGGTTCAGTGTGACGAGCTGCATTGATTTAGCTCGTCCGTAGTTCCACAGGTTTTTTTAAATATCGATCTGAATTTTTTATACACGTAATTTTCTACCCAAGAAGCCGTACATCTCTGTTAATGGCAATATCGCGCCACTATAGCATATAAAGCTGTCATACAAACTGATCGATCAAAAACGAGATAAAGATCTTTGTATATCCTTGTATGCTATATAAAATGCACCTGTGAAGGATATTATAACTTCAGTGCAATCAAAGTAAACATTATTTGTAGTTTTTTTTTCATTTATTTTTTTATTTATTTTTTATTTTTATTTATTTTTTTTTTTATTTATGTTATTATTTTTTTATTTATTATTATATATATTTTTTTTTTTTTTTTTTTTTTTGTAATTTATTTTATTTTTTTTTACAATTTTTTTTACTCATTTTACCCCCAAATTCACTTCTTTAAGTACTTCAATTATGCTTGTTATCGACTTTCGATAGCTAACTAACTCTTCATGCTTGTCACCACTATTTGCGCTGTTAAACTTTCTTTGTTGATTAAATTGACATTACAAACATTTTCAAGGTAATATATTTTAACCCAACCGCCACACCTTCAACTTGCCGTATTATTTCTGCTGCATTTCGCCGTTAGTTACTATCATAATCGTTATCGGCGTCAAATGACTGTCACTGCTGTTGTTGCTACTGATCACCACTTCAGCGCTTTGCTACCGTCTGTTGCCGCTGCAACTTTTTACACATCAATTTAACACCTTACTGCTGTTTTTATTGTAATTGCACCTCAGCTACCTGTGTTTTTCTCACTGCCCACCGTTTAGCGGTCGCGCCTATCGTTCATTGTGGTTCCTCTGCGCCACTCACAACTTGACCGCTGTCTGCTTTTGCTACCGTTCCGTCGTCTTCTATTGTTGTTTTTGTATTTATTATGGAATTTTGATCGTTTACTCGATTATTTTGTTGCTAACTGCTGTGTGGTTGTGGACTGGCTGCTTGTATGGACCCAGTGTTGTTCTTACAACTTCTTTCCATCGCTGTTTGGGGTGATATGTGTGAGCTGAGTGGGTGAGCTCAGTTGTTGTGGTCTCTAGCGAGTAGGTAGCTGTGCGCAAATTACACAAAGTGAAGTTAGATGGTTTTTTTGAAATTTTTATTAATGTTCTAAGCTCTCAGGTGTATTCTTATACTTTAATATTAACCAAACATTTTCTAAAATATTATTTTTCAAAGCAAAAATTGCAAGCTACCCTTTTCTAATGCCCATACCTTCTCAATATTTGCACTTGTTTAGCACTTGCCTGCAGGTTTGAGCCAAATTTGCTTGTGTAAACATAACACTTCAGCATTTGTAACCTAACCTCACAATTTTTCCTTTTTGTTGCCCGTTAATGGCAGCAAAAAGTGAGAAAGTCAAAAATCTTGCAGAAGCCAAATCCATAAAATTGAAAACTTCAATCTCACCTTTTTCGCACTTTGGCCGCAACTTGCAAGACGCCAGCCATAAAACCAACCACATATTTGTAAACTTTTGCCTCTAACCTTTTTAGCTTCTTTGCTTGCTTTCGAAATAGCGTTGCTATATACCTACATATGTATACCTATATAAATATAGCATCTCAAAAACGTTTTGAAAAGTGTTTTTGCTTGCTGCTAGAAAGTATGGCAACCTTTTTGCAACAAACTTGTGCTGCTAAAATCAAGCGCGGCACAAAAACTATAACCTAACTGATATGCAGCGGCAAATACTGTTACTCTGACGTTTTTGCTGTTATTGTTGCAAAAGTTTACCTTTGGATATTAGAATATCTGCACTTGCAGTAGTTGAAATTTATTAATATTCAGCGGCGGTAGGTGGCAACTAAAAGTTCAATGTGAAGCGTTGTTGTTTTGTTTTGCTTACAGTTGGCAACACTTGACAGTGTAACGTATTGGCTATCAAGCGCTTGGGTAGTCGAAAAAGTCTTTTCGTATTTTGTCGTTGCAGTCATATATCTCCAGTGCTACCAATCGCATTAATACACTATAATGCTGGAAAGGCAAGATTTTAAGCTTCATTCAACAAAAAAAAAAAAATTTAATTCGGGAAAGTTGAAAAAAAAGTTACAGCTGTTCGAATATGTGTGAGAATAATGAAGAAATTTGCTATATTTTAAATTTTTTTATAAAAAAGAGGAAGAATGCCACGCAAGACACCAATGAAATTTGTGAAGTTTACGGAGACGTTGTTGTATCAGTTCGTGTAGCACAACAATGCTGCGCGCGCTTTCGTTCTGGAATTTTGAGAAATAAGTTGAAGTTTGATTGAAAATACGAAAAGACTTTTTCGACTAACCAATATTTTGTTCCATTCAGCTATTTTTTTTTACTTTATTTTTCTCTATCCAAAAAAACTCTTCTACGAAAAAAAATATTTAGGAACTTGATTTTTTTTAGTTCCCAAGCAACTTACTTACTTTTCAACATATGGCTTCAGTAAATTCTTTATCACTTGTACCGCATGCCTTCTCAGCCATTGCTTGGTGCGCGTTAAATTTGTGAAAAGATATCTTCTTTCACATGACAAAAAAAAATTCTGAAACTTTTTTCAAAATGCGAAAAAAATGAAGTACTAATCCATTCAATTGCTGAAAAGATTCATTCAAGCAGCTTCATCACAATCTCAATGAAACTTACCCTCGCCGCACACGCGCATAAATCACACACAATAGCAAAAGCAGGAAAAAAAGAGTGGCACACAAATCTTATATATGTATCTGCCATACGCAACGCGTGAGACTCTGACTAAAAGCTGAGGCTGCTGAAGACATGAAAAAATCGAGTGGCATCAACGACAGCTGTCAGCGGCACAACTCTGTCTGCACCCAGCCAACTAACCGCCACCCTACAGCAGACTGCGACGGTCACTGAGTTCACATAGCCGCGCTCGCACACTACTAGCAAACACGCTGTCTGCCAGTACACTCTTCCAAACGCTTGCTATCTACGCGGCGATGCTTTGCATTATTCATTGTCATCGCAGCGTCTTGCAAGTTGAATTTATACGCGTTTGTGTGTGCGCTTCACCTTAACTGGTTCATAATTCAGCCATTGCAAATGTCAGGCCACTGCAGGGGCTGCACTTTCACCAACCGGCGCTTATGCTTCTGCCATGCTTCAATTGTGTTCACGTTGACAATGAGCGCACGCAAGCTGTGTGCGCATCCCCGAATCCTTCAATGACTTCTTCAGCGGCTGACTGGCTGCACAAACACACGCGCGCTCGTACACCGATAAACATGTGCTATTTACATACTCTTATGTTACTGATGCGCCACTGCTTGCCACCGTAGCGACGTGTGGGAAAAAGCTGGCGCTGTGTGCGTAGCAGTTACCTTAAGAAACGCATAAATCAAATTGCAAATTTAGTACAATGCGCAGCGCTGTGTGCCATTTCTGTGCTTGCTGCTACATATTTCTGTGTCTCACAGCCCGAAAATGGCGTCTTGGGAAAATGTGCTAGTCGTCTGCTGCGCCAACTGAGCTGTTGCTGCGATGTTTTTCCCAACTTTTGCACCTTCCAGTTGTTTTTGCATTTTTTGCTGCCACAACTTCTTGTTTTTGTATGTTTATTTGCGCCGTGCTGTATGGATTATTTTGTGCCATTTACTTCAGCAAAGCTTTTATTTTTTTATAAACTTTTTGTGTGTCTTCCGTTACGTGCCGCCTTGCTGCATTTCGTCTGCCGCTTGACAGCGTACAAATATCTGTGCGGCATACAACTCATTCAACTGGCCCGTTGAGATTTGTAACATTTGCTCAAAGGCATTCTGCAAATTTGTTTTTGTTTCTGTCATTATTTTTATTGTATTCACTTAACGGTGTCAATTTTTGTCTTCCTTGTTTGCTCTATTCGCTCGGATGCCTTCTCTGTTCTTTGTGAGTGAATATGCGAAGCTTCTTTAAGTTTTCGATACGCGTTTAGGAAAACTATGCAGATTAGGAGGAGCTGGAAGTAATCTGAAGTCTAAAGTTAGATTGGTGGGGCTTATCGGGACGTCGAATATTCTTTTAAAAATGTCAAAACTCTAAAAATAATAGCCTGAGAACTTGGGAGATGCATAAACATCTACAACAACTACATATATCGAGACTTCGATTTTGGCAGCCCAATTTTTTCAAGAAACCTTATTTCTTCCAAGATATACCCGAAGCTTATGCAATCTAACCATATCGATATGATCCTTGAAAGTTATTAGTTTGGGAGCTTAAGCTTCCAAAACACCTATGATCTCGAGATTCCTAAATTCAGTCGATCTTATCAGCCCAGTTTTTTCAAGAAAACTTATTTCTTTCAAGACGTTTACAAATACTAGATGTAGAAAACCAGTCCAGCGATCAGAACTACATAAAATATGACCTGGACAGGTCCAATTTAACCGCGTGCTTAAACCGAATTGATTTTCGAACTCCTAAAAAAATACTTATCTTCGTTTGAGTTTCCAAAACACTTAAGATCTCGCGATTCCTAAATTCAGTCGATCTTAGAGCTCAGTTTTCTGCCAAGAAACCTCATTTCATCTGTGATAATTATAAATACTTTTATCTCAAAAATAGTATTTGATCAGAACTGCATCTAAGTTCAAATATGAGTCGGACAGATCCATGTAAACCTAACTCGAATCGATCTTCGGCCCCGAAACTTGGAACTTGAGTTTGCAAAGCACACAATATCTCGAGATTCCTAACTTCTGTCGATCTTAGCAGCCAAGAAACATTATTTTTTACACGACGTTCCAAAATTTAGTGGTCAGTGGTCAGAACCAGTGTTACCGGTAGTGACTTCAAGGACAAGATCAAAAGGTATTCTTTAGTTAGCGATGCTTAGTTTATGTGGAAGGTCTCTGACTCTGGCAACTTTTGTTCTTGGAATTCCAAATGGTAGTGACTTAAAGTACAAGTTTAAAAGGTATTCTTTAGTTACCGATGCTCAGTTTCTGTAGGTTGCCGAAAGTCTCTGACAAGGCAGCTCTTTTTAGCAAACGAATCATGTTCTCAATATCTTTTTCGACTACCCAATGTAACCTCTTCCAATCCACATTTCACGCGACTTCCATTTTTATATTAAAAATCGCTTCTTCTATTCGTCAATATTCTATAAATGAATAAATGTTCTTTCTTCTGTTCATTCATATTATATAATTTTCACATTTTTCCTTTAATTTTCGCTTCCTTTTTTATCCTACAACGCTTTAATAGCTGTTCAATATTTAATTTTGCGCGTTGCTTACACAAAGCATTCATTCGAGATTTTTCTTCCGCTGCAAATATATTATATATTTTTAATTTTTCTGCTGCCCGCTTTACCGCAACTTTCTTTAACGCGCAACGCTCGCGTTGATGTGCGCGTTCGCATCTCCTTGGAATACTTTCTTCTCATGTAGTCTTATTATATGCCGACGGGTTGTATCGTTTACAAAATCCACAATGCAGCAAACGCGGAGAAAAGCAATCGCCGCGTGTTCGATGCCAAGCGGCAGTGCCAATCGTGTGCAGATGTAACCCTGTAGATACAACGATACAACTTTTATATGCAGCTGTAACTTTTTTTTGCTTTTCTAGCTGCAAATTTTTCTTCCTCATCTTGCTTTGCTGTACGTAGTTTCCTTCGCTTTACTTTTATTATATTTTTTTCTGTTTTTTTTTTTTTGCTCTACACGCCTGTAACTCTCCTGTGGAATTTATTTTATGTTACTTGCCAATTCGTTTTGTACGAAAAAAATTTCCTGTTTCTGCTGCCTGCTACCGCTTACAGTTACCCAGCATTGCTTCGATATTGCCGCGCCGCTACATTTCTCACTGGTTGGTTGGTTGTACCCTTTCGGCCGCGCGGCGTACTGCTTGTGCTCAATTTCTGCTGCATGCCGCTGCTTCGGTCGGGCATATCAATGCCAGCTGCTTGATTGGTTTACCATCGATTTAGATTTGTGTTGATTTTTTGCATTTTTTTTTTGTTGTTTGCTGCTCAGCGTCTTGTGTGCTCACTACGACGCTTTGCTCTTGCTGTTTGTTGGTGTTTTTTTTTTTTTTGTTGGGCTGCTTGCTAAGCGTTACTGTTACTACTGTGCGTTTCACCATTTCTGAGCCAGTGTCAATCAGGCGGTCGGTCGACTTTTTTTGCTTGGTTTTTTCGCCTTTAAGCCACTTCCTCTTTTATATGCATTACGTAAGGTTTTGTCTGTCAAATGATAGCCACAAAAAATGCTTGTCTTGCCACATAACACAAATTAAATGTTTTATTTATGTATATGTGTGCCTGCGGCTCAATAGCAATAGCTTTCTTGGCCTAACGCAGCAATAATAGCCGATAGGCTTCGCACAAATTGGTAGTAAATTGATTTGCACTTAATACGCGTGCGCTAATGTACTTGCCGTCAATGACGATGCCAATAAAAATGTGAAAGGTAATGCTCGAATTATTTCGACCGCTGAGTGCGCAATGACAGTGCAATTTCCGAAGTGATAATCTTACAGAGCTCGTCGTAATGCGTTAAATATTCCGTCGATTGCCGAGTAAGCATGAAAATGGAAAAAGTAGTGTAATTCAGTAGTTAAAAACTAGAAATGTGTTCATTTCTTTAACAGAAATATATAATTTAGAACTCGGAACTTTAAAGAAGGCACTGAAGTGGTAGAGCCTGCAAACGTCGAATAAAAATATAGTGCGTACCATTTCAAACGAATTCTTACATAGTATAGGCATTAATCATGCCAAATCACAATTAGCCAGTTTTCTGTTGTCCAACATGTTTCTGTTCTGTGTTCTGTTTCCGTTGTGGAAATGAAAAATTATCGACCAACATTTAAGCGACATGTTCAGTTCCATAGCGATATATCTCAGCTCCATAATATGATCAAAGTGTTGTGAATATATTGATAAAAGTATTTTCTCACGCCGTCTATATAAATATACTAACACTGAGCTCTTTCAAATGGGTTGTAAAAGTATATCAGAAACCTACGAATAAACGTACTATCTCAATGCCTTTTTAGGATAAACTCTTACTTATAGAACTGGATTATCAGTCACAGTTTTCTAGTCACGTCTCAGCTGAGTAACAGTCCAAAATCTTCGTTCAAATCTTCAGCCAATCAAACCATAGCTACAACTGTTCAGAACCGCACACTGTCATCCTCAGCAACAAGGTCATTTAGCGCTCAAAGTCTGTTTTCTCCTTTACTATATTAAACCGGCATAATTTAGAACCAACTAAGCCAATAACGAAATGCGCTAAAAAAGAAGTGTTAACAACAACATTAAAAGGCCGCTAAAACAATCAGCCTGCCGGCAATATGCAGCAAGTGGCAGCAAGCGGTCAGGTGGCTGTTGCCTGCTTCGCAGCAAAGGGCCCTAAAAAAGACCCAAACAAGCCAGCTGGGCGCTAAACAAACTGCGCTATTAAAGCAAAAACAAAATCTTTACAAGCAGCAACAAAAACGGCCTAAACAACTGCCGCCGCCGTCGTCGTCGTCGTCGTCAATGTGCTGTAAACACCTTTTCGTCGCTTGTTTGCTTGTTGGCGGCGAGTTTTGATTGTTGCTGCCGCAACTTTTTCACCTGCTGTTTGTTGCTACCGTTGTCGCAGTTGTTGCTTTGTTATTGTTGCTAGGCATTTTTTCATGTCGCCTTGTTACGGCCACTGCTGTTGTTGTTAATCATCAACATGCGACGTAGGTAGGCAATCAGGCAGCCAAACTGTCAGTCAGTCACTCACTCACTCATTCACTCAAGCAGCAGAGTCCATCAGCGGCGGCGATGTGTCGACGTGTTGCAGCAGCAACAAACACATTCATGCCCTCTAAGCGTATATTTGGGGCGTTTGAGGCCCAATGTGCGGCTTGTGGGCCTATTAATTTTGATGTTTATGATTAAATACCCATGTCTCGTGTCTGGTTCTACAGTTGTTTGCCGCACGTACAGGCGCGAGCTGCTTGCTGCCATGAAAAAGGCATCCTGATGTGGCGAACAGGCGGACAGACGTCCAGCACCAAGTCATGTAGGCCAATTGACTTTGATTTGTACATGCCACCGCGTTTCATTTTTGTGGCATAAACGCTGACAAGTCGACGAGACGAAAGTTGAAGTTTAGGGAGTGAAAAAGCGTAACGCGCGCTACTTGCTACCTTTTCGCTGTACAATTAGTATTTTGTCTCCAATGCCGTAGTTCGAAAGCCCTGCAGAACCGCGCTTATGCTTTTTTCTCAGCTCTTTTTTCCCACCTCTTTTTCTTCTAAAGTTGTTTTTTTCGCCTCCGTACCATATTCTGCGAAGCAGTGAAGTCCAAAGTCACGATAAACTTGTAATTCCGCGCAATTAAAAGTATGCAAGACACATACAAATCGAGCGAAAAAGGTGCGATGTCTTCACTTGGATTGAAAGATGTCAAAGAGCTGGCGTTGACAGGACTTGCTTGATGGCGGAAAAATGTACACGAAGCGTAGACTTGTGAGTCACTCGGTGGGAAGCTAATGTTTCTAAGCGTTTTGTGGTAATTTTCGCTCGGTTTATTTGTCACGGCTGTTGAAAGCGGTTTATGAAAAGGTCAAAGCACTCTTAATCGTCCGAAATATAGCACAAGAAGCATACACTGAAGCAGCTGTTTGAGGCTCCTTTCGATGTCTGTTGAGTAAAAGAGTGTAGGACGTTACCCAGTTTAAGCTCGTCTAGTTAGTGGTGGACTGAAATTGATGGTGCGAGTACTCGTGTCTATAAATGCGTACTAAGACGAAGCTCACAATGGATTATAATAGTAAAAAGTGTTAGAGCTTAACTCAAAACTCCATATTCTTACGAAATAGTACAAAACCCCAATTATCTAATCGACTCTGAAATGAATTTCACTCCAACTCAAATCACGCAAAACAGTTAGTCGGTTTTATTTATATGGCACAGTAATTGATTAGAGCGGCTTGCATGGCAACGTAATCTACATACCAATATTTTAAGATATATTTAACAAGCTTCGTATGAAATCCAATTAACCCAAATGCTTTTGACACTATCAAACCGCAAAGCTATTAATAAATTCATAAAATTCACGCGTCACGCATTCTTCGCCAGCGAAAAAAAACTATAAAATTATAATAATTTGCCGCGCTAAAAGCGTGCCGCGCCGCAACCGATTAAACGTGCGGCGGCTGTTGAGGCTTTTGACGTTAATCTGTAAAGCTTCTGTAGGCGTGAAAAAAGCAAATAAACTTTGGCAAAGCCGTCAGCCGGTGAGCGCAATGCTTCTTTTGGCGTGTAAAAACGTTGTCGTTTGACTGGCACTAATGCAACGTGGAGGTAATGCCGGTTAATTTGTTGCAATGCAAGGCGTTAAAGCGTAGGTTTTTTGACGATTTGCTGCACTAGAAATATTATGTTATCATATTTTGATTTTTTCGATTTTAATATGAATTGAATTATTATTTATGACTATTTTTTTATTTTCGGTGATAATTTTTATTGTGTTTTAGGGGTATAAATTTGAAATTTTTTAGAAAAGATTTGAATTTTTTTAGATTTCAAGCATAAAGAAAGTGGTATAAAAAACATATATTTTTTTAAATTTATTCACAATTTTTTTTACATCTTTTTCCAATTTTTTTATACTTTTTAAAATTTTATATTTTTAAATTTTTTTTAACCATTAATTTACTTTCTTAAGAAATTTATCTGATATTGTTAGAAAAATTTAAAATATTATGATAAAATTTTTTATTTATTATATTATTTTTTATATCTTTTTTTCAATTCTTTATTTTTTTTTTATTTTTTTTAATTTTTTTTTAATATATTTTTTTTTTTTTTTTATTTTTTATATTTTTTTTATTTTTTGTATTTTTTTTTTTATTTGGCGATTTTTTGTTCCAATTTTTTTTCTGGTCATCAGCATATATACATATATTATACATATCCTCAGCTAAAGTTCAAAACAACGTATTATCGAAAAGAATTGAAAATCGTTGTCAGATATAATGAGAATGAAATATGCTTCAATATGAAAGTATGGTAACCAATATACATATAACCATTTTATAACCAATATATCAACATTATAACCAATATCTAACCATTTTAACCAAAACTCAAATTTGATTTCAATATTAGGGGTTTCTGTTATGTTGTTTTTCCTTCGCCTGTAAACTTATGAAAAGTGTGTTACGCATTTTGCATTTTAAGCGATGATATATATAGATATATGTATTGTTATTAGGAATGAGTCTAATTTTTTTTTGGAAAGGTCGTTACATTATTTTATTTTTTTTTTGTAAGAAGTGGATCTGAAATTTATTTTCGCACTTAATTAATTTATTTATTTATTTAACAAATTTTTTTTTAAGTCAAAAAGTTTTCAAGTTTTTGCTGCATAAAATCTCTAAACACGAAGCATAATAAGAAAAAACCCCTTCACTCTGCCTCTGCGCCAAAATATTTACATTATTTATGCAAATGCTTTGCAACAAGAAACAGGCGTTACAACAGCTGAGCTGAACTGTCGCCGTAACGCAACGCCTCCTCTGCTATTTTGGTTTTAACCTAATCAAGCGCGCTAAGCGCACGTAAGCCAAGTTAATATGCCGCAAGCGCTGTTTAAGCTTATTAAGACGCGCTAAGACATTTTGTAAGGCGCATAGCAAAACAAACAAAAAATACAACAACAATACACACACATAAAATTTTTTCAAAACGGAATTTGGTAAAGTAAAAAATGTGTGTAGTCAGCGTGGGATTTTCTTTTCGTTTTTTACGCGTTTCCTTTTGTTGTCAGCAGAGTTCAATGTAACCCGAACAAAATAAAAAAATTTCGTATAAAAATAAAAGTGTCGAAATAATGATTATAAATGGAAATCAATAAAAAGCGCAGCTTACAATAGCATTTGAAAAATTATACAAATATAAACGAAAAAATTGTCATAAGTACGTATGTGGCAACGCTAAGAGCAGTGAAGTTATACAGGCCATTTGGTGCCGTCACGGACGTAACTAAGCCGCATGAACATCACTTAAGCAAATGCTTTGATGTCTTCCCCGTCTACTTTAAAGACTTCGTGAGTGAGCCGGTGAGCGCCACGCTGCTGGCGATCGATTACGCGTGCGCGCACGCATTCTGGCTTAATTAACTCCGCAGTGATGTTTTAGGTTACGTGTGCTAACGAGCCAGTCAGCCTCGTCTGCTTCAACGATGATACTTATATAATTTTTTTTTATGAACATTTTCTGAATGAAGCGCCGCCATCGCTACAAATTACTAAGCTTTCAATTTAGCTTTAGCAGTGCGGCGGCGGCAAAAAACAAAAAACTTAAATAGCGAAATAAAAGAAAAACCATTTTGTATTCTTGTCGCCGTAACTTGAAGCTCACTTGCGTGGTATATAATATTTAATAAAGCGTAGATAGCATAAACGTTGAAGAATGCTGTGTGGCACGTTTGTTGGCCAAGGTTGTTTCAGCAGCTGCCACAGAGGCGTGAAAAAATTTACCACATCGCTGCGTTGCAACGACCGCGTCGCGTTATGCTATCCGTTCAGCCGAGTAGTTAAATGAACTTGTGAAACGACTCTGCGCTCCGCAAAGGTATTGTGTCGAAGATTTGTGCAGTTGGTGGTCTGCTGCGCGCCGAGTGGCATGCTAACGAGCCGAAGAATGTGACGGCGAAGGGCATTGCATGGCTGAACAAGTGGCTTAATATGTGTGGGAATTCTTAGAAATTGGAGTTAACTGGAAATAAATGGAAAGAACTCTGCTCGGGTATACTGATTTGCAAAAAATAAAACCCTGACCATTGAAATTTCGAAAAATTGCTTTTAATTTAGCAGCTGCGCTCTTTGAAATACAAAGTTCTATAGTTCCTTGGGTAAATAGAACTTGGACCTTCGTCTTGCTTCTACAAGAGTTCCTTACGTTCGGAGCAGCGAATCCTCGGCACAAAATATCGAAACGTCAGACTGATTTTCTGTTATCAAAATTGAAATAAAATATTGGTCCACTACGCCTAGTGAAATTTGAATTTGACATTTGAGATTTCGAATACACAGTGACAGATGTGCATAGCATTTCCTTTCAACCCTGTTGGAGCGTAGATCCGAAGTTTTTCGGTATTCATGTAAGCACAGAAAGATGAGTGATTCGTTTCCCAGTTCGTCAGTAGGGCCGCTACCCTGGCCTAAAACCTGAACTGAACCTGCCATAAAGAAGACTTTCAAAAAGCGAGTCGCTTGCTATCAGACAGACGTCCACTGTAGCCGTTGTACAGACGCCATATCCTAATTCGTAGTAGGCTTGTTCTAGCTTCGGTGCTCACCTTCGACCTTACCGACTTAGATGGACAGTTCTGCCAGAAGCTGCTGGCGACATCGCTCTGAGGATCATTTCACTTACCGATCATCCTCCTCATCTTCACGAGATAACAATCCTCAGTGAGAAGATAATTTGAGCAGGTTACGAGGCCGAAAAAGCTGAGTTTCAGTAATCTTTCGCTTCAAGGCTGTCACAGCGGTAATCTCAAAAGAAAATCAATGTGCCTCGTGGCAGTGAAATGAGTTTGCGGAGTAGAGAGGCTGATGTATAGAATGTGTTATTCGACTAATAGTAAAGTTGAAGGAGTCCAATGGCATTACTGTAATATCTGACTTAGTTCAGACACTTTTTTCCAGTACGTGCAGACCTTCCGAATAACCTGCTACTAGCATCATAGAGCGTTTTGCCGATTTAATAACAGCAAGTACTCACTACAAACGTCTCTGGTTATTTAAATCCATTTTTATAATCCTTACGACCTTCAACAAAACCACAACCGTAGTCTACATACCCACAATGGCATAAATACTAAACCCTTCCGTATAGCTTACGTCGTCAGCGCCGAGGCCGTATTGTTGTTGATATTGAAGTGGAAGGAAAAATCAATAATCCTTGAACATTTCAAAAACATACGTTTCAACTCCATTTTGACGTGTATCAACACTGCTTAATGACACATTTGTGTGTGTATGTATGTATGTACAATTTTACACTTGAAAATATGGCCGAAAGCATGACAAGGCTTCGCTGATGAGTGTACTGTCAACACTGTACTGCCTGCTCGTTGGCAAGTGTGCGCTGGAAGAGGTGGGGTTGCATGTCCTTGAACTTAACGATTGATGGCAACGCCATTAAACTGTAGCACGGCGAATGCAAAGTCGGAAGGATTTAAAAATTGTGACGCGAAAGCGCTCAAGGGAAAGATATCACTGCTAGTGTGTCTAGGAAAGACAATTTGTGGAACCTTTTAATCAAATATTGAAATTTTTTATTGTGGTATAAATTATTATTTCGAAGTTTAAAAAAAATGCAAAAATATTATGCTACACTTAATTTTTTCTTTAGAAACTTTCTACCGTTCGTCATTCAGCCTCAAAAATCCATTATATTTAATAAATTTTTGTATTTTTTTCTTGCTTGCCTGCTCTTTACTTTTTGCTGACGCATTTCCTTAACTATTGTGCCTTTGTTGGCCTGTTGTCTACCCACGCATTCATCCCGTCGCTCTGTAACTCACTTCCGGTGCCTTTATCAACTGCCTACTTCTCCACACAACTTTGCTGGTGTCTTTCTCCAACCTCAAGTTTCATTCCTCATTCCCTCAACTTGTTCGCCTTGTGCTGCTGTTTCCTGCGCAAACAAGTGTTACTCTTTTTGTTGGGCAGCTGGTTGGGGATGTTTGTTTTTCGGCACTTTTGACATTCTAATCAAGCTGACTTAAGCCGCAACAGCATTTGACAGCCTGACAGCAACTGCGTAATGTAAATTCCACCCCTAAGCCACTTGTGCGTGGGGCATGCAAATGGCATGAGTACTTTGCAAATGTATGAAGTTGTATGTGTTTACACCCACAAGCGCTTCTTATTGTCCTTGCCCCTTGCCAGCAGCAGACGTCATAATCATTTCATCTTCTTCCCTTAGCCATTTTTGCGTTGAAATTACACACTTATCGGGCGAGTGAAATCAACAAGCAACATTATTGCTGCGTTACATTATTTCACAAATCGTTTGGCAACCCTCGCACGCTAGTTATCGCCTTCATTATCACTTGCGCAATGATGAGCAGTATTCTTTATTGGAAACCACATTTATATAATCATCAGCATAATGAACGCTATCAATATCACTGCTTGCGCGACAAGCTTTTAGCACGAAAGTCAACGTCGCTGAAGCGCCGCAGCCTTGCCACACAAAATATCGCACAAGCGAATTGCGAGTTTGCAGTCTCCTTTTTGTTGTTCTAGTTATTATGATTTTCACGTTCATTTGCTGTGATTCATTTCACATCTCATTTAGTTGCTGAGTAAGTGTCTTCTGTGCGTCCCCACGTTAGCTTTGCGCATCTTCACAGTTATGCTTTTACTCATGCCAACGAACTGGTACATTGGACAGTTCGCCAAAACATTCGTTTGAGACTCAGTTCTACGCGTCTGCTGTGACGTTTCGACGTTTCTTGATTAGCCATCAGCGGCGAGTGGCCTTCTAGGCTTGCCTTTGTAATGAAATCATGACTCTAATATTAGAGGTTTCGATTGAGTGCGCAAATGGTCCGCGCATTGATTGAGAATTAGTAAGCGAGAGTGTGGTGATAATTATGGTGATGTTGCCGTTGGCGCCGCGCCGTTTTTACAGTACTTAATTAGCAATTTGCTGTCTGCGCTGCATACTTGGTTTAAGAAGCGTAAGAATTAACGAATAATTATGAATTTCGAATAGAATTTCCATTAATTCAAGGAAATATAGTTTATGAACTTGTGAAACGTTTTGTGCGGTGAGCGGTTAAGTGCTAATTACTTAGATACTGAGTACTTAATAATTTTGAATGATGATTTAGTGGAATTTTTGATTAGTTTCGTAGATTTCCGGTTTCCAATTATTATTTTTTTTTTTTTTTGGAAAATACTGTTCACTTAACAAGCAAAATCATTCATTTTGGGCACATCAGCAATGGAAAACTTTTGCTGTGTTTTAATTAGAACGCGTTGCATTTGTCGAAAATGCGCCGCGCAATTTCAAAATCGCCGCGTTTACATGCCGCATACACGCAACAGCTTTTACTCTCTACCACTTTTGTGTATCACAGAAAATCTCATCGGAATTTTTAGCCCGAAAAGCGACAATTGCCACGCATACCAACGGCAGTCGCGCGATCGTATTCGAGCAACCGCACAGACGCGCATTATGACACAGTGGAAGCAGTGCAATGTAAAAGCGCAGCAGCCCTTGCTTGGCAAAAGCGCGCCGCCGAAAATCGCATTATACGTAACCGAAAGATCAACGAAGCAACGAATTTATATGGCACCACAAGCGGCCATGTGTACAGGTGCTGCTGGCTGACCCGTCTCGTTTGCTTGCGGCTGTTATCGTCACCACTACCGCAGTGCCAACAAAATCAAAGGGAAACACCAGCAAAGCCGCTCAAATGCTACCGCAACAGTTGGCACTTCTGCCGCTTGGCGGCTGGCTACCACAATTGCCGTTTACCACCAACAAAGCGCGATAAAGCCACTATCGGTTGTTTAGGCAATCATTTGCACCGCCAACACCGATTTATATAGTTACGTGCCTACGTATATACAGACAGACAGACGGACATGCATGAATGCCAGCCAAGCGCACACTGCCAGCGGCGGCTCTGCGCGTTCGTCGATCATTCATGCCAGGTTCCTATGGCCCGTAATTTGCTGTTTTTTGTTTTAATTTTTTTTATTGTATCGCTTGCTGGCCTGTGGTTGTTTTGACTCTTGCTGTTGCCGTTGCCGTTGGACGCGCGCTTACTCGCGTTGAGCTCTCATTTTTTCCCACCTCTTTAAAGCTTTTGAGTTACCAAGCCAGCCGTTAAGGTTCAGTGTTGTTTGTGTAACTGTTTTTTTGTTTTGTGCTTTTTATTTCTTGTATATTGCTGCAGCAAATTTCCCAGGCCGCTGCCGGTCAGTCACAAAGTTAAACAGCCGTTGGCCCGCATTCACGTATCTGTTGCTGTTGTTGTTTTTGTTGTTACCGTTCATTCATGCGTGTTTTGTAAGACATTCTCATTTTGTTGTGCATAACTTCACTTGTAGCTACGACGCACTTGTTGCTGTTGTTTTGCGTACGAAACATTGAAACAAAATTTAAAACAAATTTACACGTAAACACACGTAGAATGTACGCCGCTTGCAGCATACCGCAAAGGCGGCATGCATGCAATAGCTGAGACACGCTGCGCACTTGAGCGGCGGTCGGTGATATTTGAAGCGACGATGCGACGTTGGTATTTAAATGCAGCGCGCACTCGTACTTAGCGCTCCCTTCCGGCTCACTCAAGCATGTGCGCGGCGGCTTAGGTGTGGGAAAATGCTTAGCATTCGAAGGGTCTAAATATGCGCATGCACTTGCCTATAGGTATTGATGAGATCAGTTGGCTTACTGCAGCGCTTACTGCTGTTTCATTGTGGGCTTTGTTATATCATCTTCCGTGCTTTCGCTTCATTACTTTAACTGTAACTTATTTTCAACTTCCCCGATTTTTTTTTCATTTTTTTTGAAGCTTAATAGCCTTTCAAACAATATATGCTATGACATAATGTGATTGGTAGCACTGGATATATACGACTGCAACACAACATCTATTGACAAAATACGAAAAGACTTTTAGACTACCCAATATAATGTTTCGTTCACACTACAACTTCTATTATAGTGAAAAAGTCAAGCAGTTGTAAACAGCGCACTAGAGACCATACGAGCGTTCGACGCATTTATCGATTAATTTTCTTACGATTGTAAAAATGCAAGCTTTTGCAATAAATTCTATGCTTTAAAACCCGTTGGCTAGCGTAATTCCTTACTGCGCCGTAGCACTTCCGCCTCTAACGCCACTGCTGCCAAACAGGAAGCATTCGCGATTCTTGCTTCCGGCTGCCTGCTGTTCTGTACACCCATAGCTACTAAAATTAGACGACGCACTAAGCTGCGTGAAAATGGAAAATGTTGGCGAATTTTTCAAAAATATACACAAGCGTGTGTGTGTGTGTGTGCCAGTAAATAAATAAAATATGCCAACATTTCACGCGCTCGTTAGCGTTGCCAACTGTGTGGAAAATTATTTATTTTACATCTGCCTAATATTTATTTGGCACAGTCAGCAAACGGTAGGCAGCAGCAGCGCATAGCGGCGACTAATAAGCGCCTTAAACGCCAGACTGGCATGATGTGCAATGAGTACAACAATAAAAATGTGAAAGCATGGTAAACACGAGATGTTTAAGTCAATAAGTAGCTGTCGATCTGACATTCATTGCCTGCTTGCTGTGCGCCTTCGGCTTGGCCGCTGCTTTGGTCACCTGCTGTGCGCTGTGACGCTTAAAAGTTTATTTATTTTATAACTGCTCGGAGTTATGCGAAATCGTAACATTTTATTGCTGCTTTTCTATGCAGAAAAGTGTTTCGCCGACTTTTTGTTTTTGCTTCTACTGTGCAGCCAATTGTGCTAACATGTTAAGCGCCTGTATTCAAATAGATATAATATATAATATATAGCATACTTGTATATATAATTTCCCGAGTTAAAGCAGACAATAAGCAAAAAAGTGGAAAAATTTAAATTAAAATAAATAAAATATTTGGAATGAAAGGAGCCCAAATAAATTTGCGGCGTCTCTGGTTGTTTGCGTTTATTTTTTTTTTTTTATCAAATTAAAATTTTTTAGTTATTTTGCATTTTCAAAACAAAGTTGTGTGTGCAATTTAGTATGCAAATATTAGAAATGTGTTGGTTGCGGTATCAAACTTCAGCGATAATCGATAAACTTAAACTCTGTTTAGACTACAGATAATTTTTCAATACGCCAGTGAGGTGTTTTTTATTTTATTTTATTATTGTGGCATTATGAAAAATTTTTAAAAATGTGGAAAATAAATATAACGGTATATTTAAAAAATATTTTTAGCATAAAAATGTTATAAATAACAAATTTAAATACTAAGAGTGGCAATCACTTAGAAATCAAAAACAATACTTAAATTAAAAACAAAAAAACAAAACAGCGAAATTTATGATCTATGTAAATACAACTAATAAAAATTATGGGCATTCTTTCTTTGTAACTATTTTATTTAAATCATAACTAAATAAAAATCCGTCTCTCATCAGCAGAATATGCTAAATATCAAGGAAATAATAAAATATTAGTGCCGAAGCAGAAATAAAAATTTGCATCAAAAAGTTGAAAAACATTACGAAAATATTATTGCACAAAAGTGTGACAAATCGCCGTTTACTAAACGAAACCCCAATCAAAAAATAAATTACAAACTATAAAATCAAGTTAAAGTGCTGAGCAAATCAAAAACAAAAAAGAAAAGTTAAACAAATTGTAAAATTAGTTGCCTTATCGTCGACAAAGCAAAGAAAAATCAAAAAAAAAAAAAATAAATAAAAATTGAAAATAAACGCTTCCTTGTTGAAAACAGAAAAGCAATAAACATATAAATTTTGTACATACATACATACATACATATATTTTTGTAACAAAAGCATAATACAAACAAACTAATAAATAAACAAATTATAAAAACATCGTAAAACCAGCCATAAAACAACGCTGATATTAAAAAGCGCAGAAAAATTAGCGTCGCTGAAAGCGAGCAGCAAAACTGCCGGGCAACATGAAAAACTGTGAAATGTGCGATTTGCTCAAACTGCAGCAGCAGCAGCGGCAAGACAATTGCATCAAAACTACCGCAGCACAGTTGATAAAATCACTGCGTCTCAACACGAATCCGTTATGCCAGCACCAGCACCAGCAGTTGCAGCAACAAACGCAACCACAGGCAGCACAACAGCAGCGTTGCTCCAGTGTTGGCAGCACAGGCAGCGCTTGCGACACAATCTCCTCGCTGTCCGGTTCGGCGCTGTCACCGACGGCCAACAACAACAGTAATGCCTGCAACATACACCAACACGGCCTGCTGCACAATCACGTCGGTGGCCTTAAAAGTGCGCACAGCAGTAGCTGCCTCTTGCCGAACAGCGCCGCGTCGCTTTCCAACGCGCTAACGAGCGCCGCCGCAGTAGCCATGCCGCCGTACAGCAGCATGCCAGGCGCCCCGCTGGCAGCACAACAAGCAGCGAATGCAACACTGCCAACCACGTCAGCAACCAACATATTGCCGGCAACGGCGGCGCTTGGCGGGCTCGGTGCCGCGGCAATGGCTGCCAATTTGGCCGAATCGTTTACTTTATTGCATCAGCAGGCGCATCAGCATTTTCGCGATATACTCTATGCGGCACACTTGCTGGGACGAGGTAAAGAAATGTAGTAAAGAAAAGTAGTAGAGAAGAGTCATTTATTATTTGCGCGTAACTCACAAAAAAATATAATATTTCAATTTTTTCTGAAAGTAAACAATGAATTTAATGTAGCATATAGTAGATTTAACAACAAATAACTGCGTTATATAATAGCAAATCGCGCGCAAAGTATTTTGCATGCTGCGAAAAAGTACGAAATTCGCACAAAAATGTCAGCTCGTAATTGTGGGCGATTATTCAATGAAATTATATACATTTATCATTTTTTGTTGACAGTTGAAAAAGTCGAGAGCGTAGATATGTATGTAGTAGAGGCTGAAGAACAGCAGCAATTTGCAGAATATTATGGGTCACATAAAAATGATTAATGACTCTGCTTGAACAAATGTGTATTAATAAAAATCAGGCAAATTAGCATGCAAGGAAACTGATTTTAGAAAGAACCGCAACATGCGAGAATTAATTATTAAAGAATATTAAAGAAAGTTCGTGAGTTGGGGAAGTTGTGGCTAGGTTTTGCAATATTTGTTGAGTAATTGTCAATATTTGCACAATTTTGTCAATATAAATTTGAGTCAAATACTCGTTAGTCACAAAGTTGTCAATCTAAACCAAGTGTAAATATGTTTTTAAGAAAAAAATTTCGATAGTAAAAAAAATCGATAACATAAACACATTTATAACGAAAAAAACCGATAAAAGATAAAAAATATCGATAACAGATAAAAAATATTGACAGCAGATAAAAATTATCGATAGCAGATAAAAATATTGCTAACTGGTAAAAAATTTTCAAGCCAAATAACAGTATCGATAATAGATAAACTCATTGATAAAGGTTAAAAATATCGATAACAGATAAGCCATAGCAGATAAAAAAATATTGATAACTGGTAAAAAAATTTCAAAGCAAATAACAGTATCGATAATAGATAAACTCATTGATAAAGGTTAAAAATATCAATAACATATAAAAAATATCGATAACAGATAAGCGATATGATAACGGATAAAATATATTAATATTTGATAAAAACCGTCGATAACTAATGCAAATATTGTTAACAGATAAAAATATCGATGACAGATAAACACATTGATAACGGATAAAATATCGATAACATAAACACATAGATAACGGGTAAAACTAAAAAAATATTGCTAACAGATAAAATTTTCGAAAATAGATAAAAAAAATGTAAACAATATACAAGATGTAAACTATCGATAAAATAACAATAATTGATAAAAAAATTTATAACTGATATAAAAAATATCGATAAAATATATAAATATCGTTACTGATTCAAAAAATTTATAACATAAAAATATCGATTAAATATACAAATATCGATAACAGTTAAATGTATTGCATTTCAAATATCGGTTAATAAAACAAATCAGCTATTTGTCTTTATAACCTTATCTACACATTCCAAATGTTCTGTGCTTTCTCAAGCCGCCGTAAATCAAGTTCATATGCAAACGTTTGACATCTGGAAACTTGTGAACCATTTTCGTTTGACCGCCGTAACCCATTAATTTGTTAAAACAAATAACAACCAATTAACGCTTTGACAGCACAAAGCTTTCAACTGTTATCGCGCTTGTCGACCCTAGGTTAAGCCAGTCCACTGTCACTCGCCAGTGCGCGCTTATCTTCAAAACACATAAACAATAAACAAAACAAAAACAGAGACGGAGGCCGAGACCAAGATCGAGACAGCAAAAAGTTGACAAATGTCAAACACAATGTCACGCTGGCGCGAGCGGACAAGAGTGAAGAAGTGTAAACTAATAAGCGCGACAAAAATGAAAAGCAATAACAACAGCTGCAGCGTACTTCACAGCTCAACAAGTCGCCAGCAAATGCACTCGGAACAAATTCAGTCCATTACTGTCACAAACGCCCACAATTTGCGTTGTTATCGCTGTATATGTAGCGCGTACATTGCTTTTCAAACAATAACACAAATTAAAAAAGAAACGAAATTTTTATAGAAATGTATTTGGTGAAAGAATAAAATTTATATATAACAGTTAATAAATTTCTTTAATGTTCGCGTACATGACTTTATTTTAAACGCAACTGTCAGCGCCCATCTGTCATGATGCCATTTAATGCAGCTGTCAAGTGTTGAATTTGTTTAAGCACTTGTTTGTCGGTTGCGCGCGAGCAGCAGATGATCTTTGCCAGCAATTTGTCGCATTGTCCAGTTAAGAACCGTCAGCTTGCGCGGCTGCTGCGAGATCTGCGCAGTTTATCATTTGACACTTATGGCTGTCAAAGCGCATGATTTGCGCACATACATATGCGTCAAATACATACCACACTTGTGCTGCCGGTCCATACAAGCATTCTTTTCGTGATGACGTCGCTCACGTGAATTATGCTGCCGCGCGCCATTTGCTTGTTGCTCCATTTTTGCACAGTGATGTTTGTTGCTACCGTCAGTTTAACCGCCTTTTCAGCATCAATGTGAAATTGTTGCGCGTAGCAGCAAGCGCTTTTGTGTCGCATTTTGCCGGTTTGGGTTTGCGTTGGCATGTGGCAGGGTGTGGCGCACGGCGGCATGCTGCGATATGACCATCAATAACTTGTGGCGCTTGCGGTCTAAACACGCATACATATATTTTATATATATGTTGGTATAAATAATTTGTCACGCAATCAATGTGGCATTAAATCATAAAAAGAACAACAACATAAAAGGCCAAAACGCGTAATAGAAATGTGAACGCAATTTGACAAATGTGAGTGCCGCGCGTCAAACACAGCAAATTAGACATGTGTCACATTCCAAATCATGACCTGCAGTGAGGGAAAGGTGCACAACTGTTGCTCCGGCCGTGTGATGTTTGGCGCAGTAAAAGTTTCCGCGTGTAGCGCTGTAGTCAGTCTGTCGGTCGCCATTTGTTGGGCTGTGCTGTGCTGGTTATTGGAAGGTTTGGCGCCAGTCCTTTCAATGTAATTAAGTGCGAATTTATTTGTCGTTGTCGCAATTTTGTCAACACCCCTTAATTTACTGCCGACGCCTCTATGAAGTGCTGTGGTTGTACACAAATATTGTAGTAATCCGCGCTTAATTGAGTTTAAGCTGCGGCCCACCGCGCGACATGGTGCGTAATAAAAACGAATTAATGGCTTTTCGGTTTTTTCGGTGCGAATGTGTGGCGCAATGTGTTCTTGTATATGTTTACTCAGTTTGATTATTGGTGGCAGCTGGCATATTACAGCAGCTAAGAGTTTTGTGGTTAATAGATATTTATTTAAGTGGGTATACTAGTCGAGAAATATGAAAACATCGATTTTTTTGTATTTCCTTAAAATATGAGTTTAAAAGTTTAAAAATACCTGCTTTAAAGTTTTTTTTTTTCAAAATTCAGATTATTTTCTAAGTTAAAGGCGTTTTAGTCCGTGCTAACGAGACCGGTTGGAGGGGTCCTTATCATATCTCACGTTTTTAAATAATCGATTTTCTGGAAATTGAATGATGCATGAACAGCACAAAAGCTGTAAAATTTGAATTTTACAAGAAAAAACTTTTTATATTATAATTTGTAATAAAAAAATCTAATTTTAGTTAAAAAAAAAAATAAAATAAAAAAACAAATATCCAGAAATTAAAAAAAAAATTATAAAAAATTCTAGTTTCATAATCAAAAAAATTTAATTTAAATCTTAAACAACAAAAAATTATGAATTTAAATAATAAAAAAAATTCTAATGTTTAAAACCAAAATATTTACAATTTTTCGGAAATCTAATTTTTAAAATGAAAAATTCAGATTTTTATTAGTAAAAAAATTGGAGAAGTTTTAAAAATTTATCAAAAATTATTATTAAAATCTAATTTTTAAAATAAAAAAATATTTTTAATAATAAAATTAAAAAAAAAAATTAATAATAAAATTAAAAAAAAAAAAAAAAAATATTTTTTATAAAAAAACATTTTTCTTAAATTCTAGCTTTAGTAAGTAAAAAATACTAATGAAAAATTCAAATTTTTCTGAATTCCTATTTAATAATTTTAAACAATAATAAAGTTATATTTTTAATAATAAAAAAAATTCTAATGTTTAGAAACCAAAAAATTTAAGTTTTTTCTAAAGTCTAATTTTTAAAATGAAAAACTCTAATTTTTATTAGTAAAAAAATTGCAGAAGTTTTAAAAATTTATTAAAAATATATTAAATAAATAATTAAAATAAATTTGTAAAATAAAAAAAATACTATTTAAAAAAAAATTATTTTTTACAAAAAATATTTTTCTTAAATTCTAGCTTCAGTAAGTAAAAAATACTAATGAAAAATTCTAACTTTTCTGAATTCTTGTTTAATAATCAAAAAATTTTATTTTAAATTCTAAATATTGTCTTAAAAAATTATAATTTTTAGTGACAAAAACTTCTTATTTTTTCTGAATTCTAATTTTGAAACTGAAAATTTTATATTTTATTATTAAAAACAATCGAAATTAAAAAAAAAAAATTATATTAGAAAAAATATGTAATTTATGTATATTAAAATAGATATTTTTCTAATTTCTACTTTTAATAAGTAAAAAATACAAATTTAAATTAAAGAAATAAACATAATTTTTAATAATAAAAAAGTTCTAATTTTTTTTAAATCCAGTTTAATAATTAAAAAACTCTAATTTAAATTTTGAATATTAAAAAAATGCAAATTTAAATTAAAAAAATATAAACATAATTTTTAATAATAAAAAAGTTCTAATGTTTTTTAAATCTAGTTTAATAATTAAAAAACTTATTTAAATTTTGAATATTAAAACAACATAATTTATAATAATAAAAAAAATTAATTTTTTTTTAATGAAAATTTCGGATTTTTTTTTCAAAAACATTCCAGAAATTAAAAAAAAATAAATTTTTAATTTAAAAAAATAATAATTTTTCTATGTTCCAGTAATAATAATTAAAAAATACTAATTTACATAACAAAAATAAATATGATTTTTAAAAATGAAAAATTGTAATTTTTCTGAATTCTAGTTTTTGTTATGTATTATTAGCCGCCAATTTGCGATATTTTCCAATTTTGTTTCGTGGTTTATACGATCCAACATTTTTTTGTTTCGGAAATGAATACAAGGATCAAAATCAATGTGAATGCGACTTTTTTCTCTCCACAACTTCAAAGGCGCATAACTGTATGAATTTTTTTTTAATTTATTTTGTGTACTCTAGAAATAGAAATAAACAAATGATAAAAAATTTATGATAAAAATCTCGATTGCTTTTTTGTATCAACTGCCAAAAAAATTGCCCTCTAGACCTGAACACTACCTAATGATATAATTTTAAATTTCCCTTTATACGATTTAGTTGATAACATTATTGATTTAAATGGATTTACGTGTCCCTAACGCTTTGGTAAACTTTTGAAATTAAACTTTTTCAACTTTTTCACCTGTTGTAAAGAGCAAAAGAAATATTCACAAAAAAAAAAAAAAATCTTGTCAAGGGATTTTCCTTCACACAATTCATAAAGAAAAAAATTCAGAAAATTATTTACTCGCCTATTTTACATACTCAACACATTTTACATACCCAGCAAAGTTAAAGTACGTTTTATGGCATGCGGGCTAACCGCCGGTGATAGTCCACTTAAAATATTCAAAAGTCACTTTTTTATCTGTCACACTTTATCAGCATTCACGCAGGATGTCAAGCGACAAAAAATAGGAATAAAAACCATATACTATATGTGGTTACACACACGCCTGCAAATGCATAAATAAGTAATAAGGGGTAACATGTGCGCCTACTATCGCCCAAACAGCAGGCAAACCCGTCACCGCATAGCTGTCAGCACACATTTACATATTCACAAACGAACGCTGATTGAGCAGGCAAACGAGCAGACACTTCGACTGGCCACCTTCTTCCATCAACTCCCAAACAGACATTGAGCCACGTTCACTAACTGCGCAGCAGCTCAGCAACTGCTCAGCGCTGGCAGTTTGAAAAATTGTCAATTGTTGAGTTTGTCACGCTGACAAAATGATGAATTGGCTAGTGTGTTTTGTCAGCGCTACAGCAGACGCACACTGCCAGCAGCAAGTGGCATACATATGCACGCACATATACATACATACATATATATGTACATACATGAAAGTTTTAGCTACGCAGTATTTGCTTGCCGTGGTGAGTGTGCCCTGCTGATAGCTGCATGAGTGCTTTAGCCACACAACTGCACATCGATGAGTGTGATTATGTGCTTTGTTGTTGGTGCTTGCGGTGCACCATTACGTATGCCACCAATCGGTGTTGGTACACAGGAAGCATTTCAGCGCATCAAACCAATCACACGGGTGGCGGCAATGGTAGCAAAAGGCGCGTATGGGAAATATTGCATATGCACACCTGCAATCGTACACTTAATACAAGTACATGCATATATGTATGTATGTATGCATGCGCTTTAGCATACTCGTATGTGTCGCATTAGCAACGCTGACCAGTTGCACCTGCAATGATTGGATTGTTCTGATTTCGCCGATATGGCGGCTGCTACTCTCGGACCGCAGATGAGGCTGCTGTTTCGGTTTTGGTTTTGCTTTTTGTTGTTTTGCAAAGATCTCGTTTCATGGCCTTGGTATTGTCCGCATTGTTTGTGTGCCCGTGTGTATTGTTGCATGCAAAATTTTCTTTGTTGGTGCCGCTTTAATTCATTGGCAACGCCAATACTGCCACGAAATATTCATACGAGCGTAAAATCGTTGGCATATTGATTCAAAACCTAGGCTACCAGAACGTTGTTTTGCAGCAAAACAAAATTATAGCAAAATAAAAATTTTATAGCAAAATGAAAATTTTAAAACAAAATTTTTATACCAAAGGTTTTATAGCAGAAAATTTTATGTAAACATTTTTTATAGCGAAGTTTTATAGCAAAAAAATTATAGCACACAAAAATTATAGCAAACACTTTTAACGGTGAAAAATAAAAATTTCAAAAAATAATTTTTCCATAATATTTTATTGAGTGATTTTCACTTCAATCACCTGTATACATTTACACACGTACATATATGTATACTTACATACATGACCCCTCTTTCATTTCCTCTCAAAATCTCAATTCACCACTTATTTGCACAATTTTGACACAAATTTGCATTTTATATGGCTTTTCCTTGCCAAGTGGCGGCAATTTCCTGCGACAATTGCTACACTTCAGCGTGATTGAATGCGTTCAAAAGTGATTGAAAGGGCTCGCACTTACACCGAGTTGCCGATGACACGTTGACTGTATGCATGCATATATTTTCGGGTTTTTAGGTCAATGAGTCCCATAGTGTTACGCAAATGAATGTCAATCAAGTGCCAGATATTTATAACAATCAACAAACTGGGTAAAATTTTAGTTAGCAGACTCTCATATTCTTATATTTTTATACCCTAAACAGAGTTTATTAAGTTTGCCACAAAGTTTGTAAGACGCAGACATATGTGTATAGTATATATGTATATGTACAATTATACATATTATGTATATAAATGATCAGGGTGGCGAAATGAGTCGATTTACCCAAGTCCATCTGTCAGCCTGTTTGTATATACACGAACTACTCCTTGAGCTTTTGAGATATTGTACTGAAATTTCGCACACGGCATTTTTTTCTTTGAAAAGCTATTAATTTGACGAACCCGTCGATATCGGACCACTATAACATATAGCTGTCATATACACTCATCGGTCGAAATCAAGTCCTTATAGGGGAAACTTTTTCATATGACGAGTTATCCTCATGAAATTTGGCATAGAGTATTGTCCAACGTAACAGTACAAACTGCGAAGAAATTGTTCACATCGGACCACTAGCTACCATAGCTGAGCCAATTAAAGTGAATGGAAAACTTTTTCTAACTATTTAGAAGCTTCCCACACTTCACTAATTCGCAATCACCTATAAAAAAATATTAACACAAACCGCTAATTCTCATGACATGCCGCAGATCAAACCATGCTAATTATTACGCTTCGTGTATGTGCTTAATGGCAAGCTTGCCCTTCGGCGCGTCCTCTACGGACCTCTACCTACACTACGTTACGTATGTATGTATGTGGTGTTGGCCATAAAAATGCGCCTAATTACGCAGAACTTATGATGCGCCACACCTCAGTTCACATTCAAGCATTGCTTTAGCCGCAACGCACCATCAACTTTCCGCACATCAACAAACAACTGTCAACGAGCAGCAGTGCTGACGTTAGTAATGCAACCCCTCATTGAGCACTTCTCGGTGTCGGCCGTCATACTTAGCGGCTTCTATGTTTTCTCCTATTTCATTTTGCCATTAAGGCGCATTCACTTGCAACGGCTCGTCAACGCCACATCAACGTTCGCACGCCTCGCAGCAGCGCGCGTATTAGCAAGAATATAACAGCAACAACAAAATCATTGCCATCATAATTATCATTATGATAATCATACGCATTAGTAAGTGGTGGCTCTGACAGCCGCGGCTTTATTGGCGCTTTTTTGCCATTCATTCATTGCCTATTTGCACTATGCGTGCGCGCCGCCTTAGTGCCATGTAGTATATATGTGTGTGTACGCATCTATAGTACTTTCTGCAATTATAACACTTCAAAATTCCTCTGTGCTGTAACTGCGACAGCGGAGAAGCGGCCGCATCGTAATGTAGCATGCATAGCGGCGTTTAATTATTTATGCGCTGATGACATTGATGATGGCCACGTTGATGCCGTTGATGGTGATGATGATAATGTTATGTGCGTTGCTTTGCGTGGCAGGCGTTGAAGAAGGGAACGCGCGTTGATGATGCGTTGAATGCGCTAAATGGCGCATTATTTATGCGCTTTACTGCAAGCGCAAAGCAATGAATTTGAGTCGCACAGTCCGCTTTCGGTTTAAAATGTTAATTTTGTCAATGAAAGTTGGTTTTGCAATCAATTAGTTGAAAAAAAATTAATGATTTTTGTGGCTTGAAGTTAAGTAGTTAAATAAAAAATTTAAACTTAGGGAATATTGTGGTCCAAAGGTCCAAATTTCGTGTTTTAAATTTCAAAAAAAAAATCGAATTTTCCTTTTTATCATAATTCGACTCAAATCGGTTTAGTTGTCACGTCACTGAAAAAGCTATAATTTTGAAAACCACTTTTAGGAAAATGGTTTTGAATATTTAACGTGCCAAAATAACGGGTGATTTTTTTGAGGTTAGGATTTTCATGCAGTAGTATTTGACAGATCACGTGGGATGTCAGACATGGTGTCAAAGAGAAAGATGCTCAGTATGCTTTGACATTTCATCATGAATAGACTTACTAACGAGCAACGCTTGCAAATCATTGAATTTTATTACCAAAATCAGTGTTCGGTTCGAAATGTGTTTCGCGTCCGTGTCCGATGAGCGATGAGGCTCATTTCTGGTTGAATGGCTACGTAAATAAGCAAAATTGCCGCATTTGGGGTGAAGAGCAACCAGAAGCCGTTCAAGAACTGCCCATGCATCCCGAAAAATGCACTGTTTGGTGTGGTTTGTACGCTGGTGGAATCATTGGACCGTATTTTTTCAAAGATGCTGTTGGACGCAACGTTACGGTGAATGGCGATCGCTATCGTTCGATGCTAACAAACTTTTTGTTGCCAAAAATGGAAGAACTGAACTTGGTTGACATGTGGTTTCAACAAGATGGCGCTACATGCCACACAGCTCGCGATTCTATGGCCATTTTGAGGGAAAACTTCGGACAACAATTCATCTCAAGAAATGGACCCGTAAGTTGGCCACCAAGATCATGCGATTTAACGCCTTTAGACTATTTTTTGTGGGGCTACGTCAAGTCTAAAGTCTACAGAAATAAGCCAGCAACTATTCCAGCTTTGGAAGACAACATTTCCGAAGAAATTCGGGCTATTCCGGCCGAAATGCTCGAAAAAGTTGCCCAAAATTGGACTTTCCGAATGGACCACCTAAGACGCAGCCGCGGTCAACATTTAAATGAAATTATCTTCAAAAAGTAAATGTCATGAACCAATCTAACGTTTCAAATAAAGAACCGATGAGATTTTGCAAATTTTATGCGTTTTTTTTTTTTAAAAAGTTATCAAGCTCTTAAAAAATCACCCGATATGAAAAAATCGATATTTTTATTATCCACTAAAAAACTATAATTTTGAAATTTTTTTAGAATTTTGAAATTTTATTATTTTTTATTTAAATTTTGAAGATATGTTTGAATATCTAACCAACCAAAATATGAAAACCCCGTTTTTTTTTAAATATCTATACTAGAATATATCCCTATAAAACAACGAAAACTTCGAAAAAGACTAGTTCACTTCAAAAAAATAAATCGAAATTTAACAACCGTTAACTAAAAAGCGAACCTGAAATGAAAATTGATATCTAGTGGCTTGAAAAAATTCTTATATTAATTCCTGCTAGCCAACAACCAAAGCATATCCACACAGAGCTTGGTTAATTTGCATGTCGCGATCCGCATATGGCAACAACTCCCGCTATTTATACACGCCATTAATAATTATGCACATGTGACACATATCCGAACCATTTTATGTATGCTTGTGTCATACTCGTTCAGGTCTTTTGACGCGTTCATCAACTCGTTGACTAATTATGCGCACAATTTACGCGAAATATGCGCACACACACGCATTACACAACTACTTGCATAAACAGCAAAATGCATTAGCACAACAACAACAACTGAAATAGTAACACTTTGCCATTTTGCAGTCAAGTAGCGCTAAATATCTGGGCGTCGCACATAAAGCAAAAATGTGACAAAATGCGCCCGACTGCTGGGCCATTGCCGGGCATATACTGCTGTCTGCACTACTGCGGCGCTGTCAGCTAAACGTTATGCCGGCAATCAGTCTGTCATTTGCTCAATTATTCATTTATTTATTTATTTGCGTCGTTTTGGCGCTTTAGTTGGAAATTTATGTTTTTGTGTTGCACGTTGAAAGAATGCAACTTCTGGCTAAAGCAATAAACTGCCTAAGCCATATCAATTTTTTCAAATTTAAGAACATAATTTTTGTAATAGTCATTGTGTAAATTGTTTTCTAGTCTCTTGTTTCTAAAATCCTATAGTGTGAACATGTTATTACTTTAATTCAGCGCTGTAATCGATAATTAATCGTTTCTGTTTTTATTGTAACTTCTTCAGTTTTGCAGCTGTTAAAATAATTCCTTGCATATTTTGTCAACTCTAATAATTTTTACGTTGGTCTCCATTTATGTGGCGCGTTTCGTGCGCGCTGTGAACACGTGATCTTAAAGCGCTCACCAAGTGCCTGCTTAATATGCAGCAAATGTGTGGCACAAGTCTTTGCGATTTGTTGTTGCTACGACGAGTTTTTATAAACGTTTTGCCAGACGATTGATTTTACATTTGTTCTAAGCCAACTTAGTTTAAGCTATTGCAATTTGCATACATTTGCACTGCATATATGTACATACATATGTACATACATATGTACATATCGGACAGCTGCACATTATTTGCGCATTACTTTATTGGTAGCAACGGCAACGACAGCAGCGATATTGGCTGTTTTTTTTTTTTTTTTTTGGTTTCTGCATTCGCCGTTTGTTTGCATAAATTTATTATCTTCTGTCTGCCTTGGACAAACGTGAGTTTGCTTTTGCGGTTTTTAAGCGCTGCTGCGCATTGTTAGTAGCTGATTTATTAATTTGAATTGTATTTCTACGTTTGCTTTTCATTTAGCCACTGCATTTTTAATATTTGCACTTTTAATTCCGCGTAATTATCACACTTTGCAAATGTTTGCTCTTTCACGCTACACAACTAAGTGTAAATTGTATTAATTTCGCACTCGACTTATCGCCGGCCACTTCTGGAAAATCAACGCTTGTTGAATTGGCGCGAGCACACTGTTCAGCGTAGGTAGAGCACTTGTTGTCATGAGAGTACACCATTGCACTATGCAAACAAATAATTACAAATATTTTTTATTTACTTAATTGCACTTTACTTTTTATTTTGCATTTTTTAATTATTTATTTAATTTTTATTTATTTATTTTTTCTTTATTTGTATTTTTTATTTATATTTTTTTTTTTAACTGTATTTTTTTGAAATTGAATTTTTTTATTTTTTTTCTTTTAATATAATATTTTTTCTTAATTTGTATTTTCTCATTTATATTTTTTTCTTAACTTTTTTTTTAATTTACATTTTTTTCCTAACTTTTTTTAATTTATTTTTTTTTTTCTTAATTTGTATTTTTTTAATTTTAATTTTTTTTTTAATTTAATTTTTTTTTCTTAATTTGAGATTTTTTAATTCATATTTTTTTGTAAATTGTATTTTTCTAATCTGTACTTTTTTAATTTGCATTGTTTTATTTATATTTTTTTCGATTTGCTTTGATTTTTCTAAATTAGTACTTTCTTCCATACTTTGCACCGTTTTGCATTGGCTTCAGGTTTTACTGGCTTCAGTAGCCTTACACAAATCACAATCCTTATAGTATCCAAAGCAGATATAGCGGCAGCTATAAACCAGCACCCTTTCCGAAACTACAGTTATAGTTTATTCTTAAACACTGTTTACTTTCAAGCATCTTCTTCATGCTCATACTATATGAACTCCTTCTGCCTCCACTACTCATCGCCCCCATTTGGTTTTGCTTGCTATCAAGCCTTATCCATCAGACACATAACGCTAATTACTTAACACCTTTCGTTAAATATTTTAATGTGTTGGGCGTGCTGACGTGCAGTTGTCATAATGAAGCCATCAAACCATAAACATTGCAAGGCAATTACAATTCAAGACACAGCTATGGCGGGAATTTACAACAAACACTTATATATTTACATACATACACACTTATGTAAATATGCAGCGACATGTCGATATTGCTTTATGTGTGTTTGCCTCGTGTTTACTTCTTTTGGCTTCCGCATTTTTATTGCTCTTCCAGCCACAATCAATCGCAATAGAAATATAGATGCTTTGGCAATAATAAGACGTCTACGAATTGAATCATGCCAACAACAACAAATCAAGCAATCAAACGCAAACCTATTCTATGTCAAAGACCTTTGCTAACGACAATCCTGACAAAGCCCCAGGCAAAACTGTTGTGGCGCACTCCTTGCGCTCGCCTTACCAGCGGAAACAGGAAGTGCGCGCAAGTAGACGTGTGCGAGAAAATGAATGCAAGGCGTTTGTGTGTATGCGTAAACGCGTGTGTTCGTGTGTTTTCGTACATGTTCGTCGTGTCGCGGTGTCGACATTAGGCAAACCACAATTTTATTACCATTTAAGTATGTTGTGATTTTTATTGACGATACATTGCAATTGCGTAGCTGTGTATGTAGGTGTGTGCGGCAAGGGTGTAGCCATTAGTAGTACATGCTTATTACAAGTGTGTGGGCTTGTACGCAGGCTGCATAAATATCAGTATGTGGGTTTACCTTTATTTATTTTGACATGTCATTGACTCGGAAAGCTAAGCGTGGTTACCGACCCCCAAACCAATGGCTGAGTAGCATTTCATCCTGTGCATCGTCACAGCAAGGTGCTAATATGCTGTCAGCCGTATTTTACGCTTGCTTAGGGGTTGCTCTTTATTGCCTCATGTTCGCAAGCAATTTAAGCCAAAATTACCGTCTTGCCATATTGTTAGGTTATTTCCGCTACATAACCAATAGGTCTGGTTTGATGAAAGCATGTTGACAGCTGTTCGACAATTTTTTTGTTTTTTTTTTTTTTTTTGTACAAATTTCCACTTAAATTATTTTTATGTGTTACTTTATTATCTATAATATTTAAGCACTTGACACATCGTGGCAGTTGTGACGTGCTTAACCTCTGTTCAGATGCAGCCGCTTAAAGTGTGTGTCAAAGTTACTTACGTCATTGTGTCATCAAAACCTTTCTTATTGAGTTTAAGAGCTTCTTCTAAGAAATAATATATTTTCTAATAGAAATCGTGTCTTTAAATTCTCCTCTCAGTCTTTGAGCGAAACCGAGAATCTAGGAAACACAATCTTAGGAATAGCTGGCTGGGTCTTCTCACATGGCTGGATTAAATTGATACGACGTTAAAAGGATATGTAGGCTCTGTTAAGTTGATCTGTTGCCAAATGATGTGTTTATGTGATCTGAAGTGCTGGGCTTCTGGCAGCTAGTTCTATATAAGAAAGGCTGCCAGGGCGGCTGGCTAGTACCCGTGAGACTCTGTTAAGTTGATCTGTTGTCAAGTGATGTGTTTATGTGATCTGAAGTGCTGAGCTTCTGGCAGCTAGTTCTATATAAGAAAGGCTGCCAGGGCGGCTGGCTAGTACCCGTGAGCTCTGTTAAGTTGATCTGTTGTCAAGTGATGTGTTTATGTGATCTGAAGTGCTGGGCTTCTGGCAGCTGAGTCTATATAAGAAAGGCTGCCAGGGCGGCTGGCTAGTACCCGTGAGAGCTCTGTTAAGTTGATCTGTTGTCAAGTGATGTGTTTATGTGATCTGAAGTGCTGGGCTTCTGGCAGCTGACTCTATATAAGAAAGGCTGCCAGGGCGGCTGGCTAGTACCCGTGAGACTCTGTTAAGTTGATCTGTTGTCAAGTGATGTGTTTATGTGATCTGAAGTGCTGGGCTTCTGGCAGCTGCTTCTATATAAGAAAGGCTGCCAGGGACGGCTGGCTAGTATCTGAAGTGCTGGCTTCTGGCAGCTAGTTCTATATAAGAAAGGCTGCCAGGGCGGCTGGCTAGTACGTGAGGCTCTGTTAAGTTGATCTGTTGTCAAGTGATGTGTTTATGTGATCTGAAGTGCTGGGCTTCTGGCAGCTGGCTCTATATAAGAAAGGCTGCCAGGACGGCTGGCTAGTACCCGTGAGGCTCTGTTAAGTTGATCTGTTGTCAAGTGATGTGTTTATGTGATCTGAAGTGCTGGGCTTCTGGCAGCTGACTCTATATAAGAAAGGCTGCCAGGGCGGCTGGCTAGTACCCGTGAGGCTCTGTTAAGTTGATCTGTTGTCAAATGATGTGTTTATGTGATCTGAAGTGCTGGGCTTCTGGCAGCTTGACTCTATATAAGAAAGGCTGCCAGGGCGGCTGGCTAGTACCCGTGAGGCTCTGTTAAGTTGATCTGTTGTCAAGTGTTGTTTATGTGATCTGAAGTGCTGGGCTTCTGGCAGCTGACTCTGCCACCTTAAAAATCAGCTTTATAGATCTTAAAATATCTTTTAAAAGCCTCTGTATGTATATTCAATATGCCGTTTTGATATTTATTTAAGTTTGTATGTGCTTTGTAACTCCTCACAGTCTTCCCCCGCCGCTAAACAGCATATAAAACGCATATTATATTAACCACTCGCATTTTTAATATACTCCAACTTGCCACACCATGTTGTTGTGTTGTTCATAGTAGATTATACGGAATCACGAAATTCGTGATGTGCCACAATACGCGCGTACACACACACTAACAAACAGTATACGCCTTAAATACTCTTACTCTACAACCTATTTCATTTGAAATTTATGTGGCGTATTGATTGACAGACACCAGTTGATTAGCTGCATTGTCGCGGATTCTAATGTGAAGGCTGCCGCTGCCACACTACCACTGCCACTGCCCACCAACCAAAGCGTTAGCTTGAAAAGTGGCAAGCAAATGCTAATGAGGTAGTCATTGATTCGGTGACTGTCTGACAGTGCGGGGAAATTAATGATGAATGTGTCGTTGGGTGGGTGCTGTCTATAGCCAACAATACTTAGCAGCGACAGCGTGTGAAGCGCGTATAAAATTAATGCCTGCTTTGTGGTGAATGTGTGCATCTTTATACGATAACAAAACCACAATCGTGTGCTGCAAGTGACAGGATATAAATTTATAATTACGGCAATGTGGCTACGTACATATGTACTAAATATATATGTATGTATATAATGTGTAAGCGTTATTTTGTTAGCCTGACACTTTTTTATGTACTATTTACATTAAGCTGTCATTTAAACTATGATTCGACAAGATATACTCGGAAAATGATAGTTGTCACGACGATTCATTTCTATTTAACACGAAATTGTGGTAATTGAGTTGCGTTAGTTTCACCTGTAAAAGTGCTGTTATTATATTATATGAATTAGGTATAAATTAAACTGAATTAATGAACAATTAGCTCATCAGCTGTTTATTACAGCTGTTATTTGTTCTCAAAATGCGATTATGTAGGCTAATATTTATTACAGAAGTTTGTATTATCATTATTATACTAAGTATTTCTATTTTTGCTAGGGAGAAAAACTAATTTCCAATCTTTCCTCATGTACTAAAATTCTTTCTTATCTGCACAGCACTGTCTCTATGAGAAAAAATACACATCACTGCTGCAATAGAATAAAAGTCGATAGCAAATTGTTTTTTTTTTTTATTAATAAATTTGTAGCATTTGGCAACTTAACTAAACTATAAGAACCGCTCAATCAGGCTCTCGGAGCTTCTTAAAAGTCACTCTCCATGTATGTGGCCTGGCGTTATCCAGCTGCAACACAATTCCTCTGCTATTGTACCAAGCTGACCAATTGCTTTCTTCAGGCGTTCCGATTGTTGACAGTTCAGGTCTGTGTTAAGAGTTTGGCCGTAATGATTCTCTTTTTTAAATGTTTCCAATCGTTTGTTATGTAAATGTTTAATTACTGGAAAATCAGAACAGCGCTTACATGACGGTCAGACTCGACGATTTCTATGACTTTATCGATATTTTCGACAATTGGCCTGCGCAACAACAAACATACTAGTAATTAGGAAGAAATTTCAATTTTCTTGCATTTTACCGTTTCGAAAGCTTTGTCCTAAGTCCACTCACCTCAATTTGTGTGCAATCCTTAACTCAACACTATTTTCCAAAACCAAATCGATTTTCCCACTTTGTACTTGTCCAATGCCTCACTAACCTTTGTCGCTCACGGACGTAAAAGTCAAAATGTCAAATTTCCACACTACAAAAGTCAACTTGCCACAAGCAGCAGCGGCAAAGCAAACTCTTAAAGAGCGAGAGAAGAAAACTAAACCAAGAAATTTTCACATTCAAATTTATAGCTTTGTTAAGCATTTTACCTTTGTCGCAGTTGCTATTTGCCGCACATTCACGGCAACATTGTTTACCGTTGCTGTTGGCTGCTGTTGGCGAAATGCAGCAGCAACTGTCAATTGCATGTGGTTGTAGGCAAAAGCGAAAAGCAAAGCGTAAAAAATTAAAAATTAAGCAAATAAAATAAAAACTTGTTTTTGTTGTTGCGCCGATTGTCCGACTCGACTACCTAACCGAACAGCGCCAGCTAGCTCTGCCTACCGCCAACAACCAATGGAAGCGCACACGCTGTCGCATTCAGTGGCGGCAGCAAGCGCAGCGTAACTGCAATGAGCGCGCGTTTTTACGTAAGATTTTTCTTATAACGGTGACAGCAAAGCAAAACATCGGCAGCAACAAAAACATGTTTAACAAGCAATGTATGCAGTCAAAAGCAACAACAATTGCAGCGCCTGCAACTGTAAAAATATAAAATGCGCGATAAATAGTTAGTTTTTGTTGTTGTTGTTTATTTTCGGGTTTTCTGCGCATTTTCCGCTATACGCTAACAGCGTTCTGCGTATGTTAGTATGGTTGTTGTAGCTTTGTATAGTGCTGAATGCCTTTTAATATGAAATAGACCGATGTTTATGTTTTCTGGCGGGAACTGAGACACTGAGTGTCAACTTTATTATATTTTGAAGATTAACGATCTCAAGTTGGACGCATTTGACTAATTCTAGTGAATCATTTTTATTATAAGATTTTATTTACAACTTTCTCTCACAACGTCTAATATTGCTTTGTGCTATTATTGTTTACTTTCAGGCTATTACCAACCTGCCGGTCCATTGATCTCACCACACGTCCTACCAACTGTAGCCGCTGCACCACCGCCGCCTCCTAATGTGCCACTTCTGCCGACAGGTGTCACCTCTGCTTCCGCTTCTGCTATCAAGAAATCTCAACAAATACCCGCGCCGCTTAGCTCTGATCCGGAGCTTGCTGCCGGCCAACAGCCTCCACCATCGGCTACAGCCGCAGATAGCGCAGATAGTGATGTGCTTATTACCGGTGGCGATTTGACACCGTTCCGCTATCCGCCCGTCGCACATAGCGGCGCGCCCACTACACAGCACCAGCAGGTGCAGCAGCAACAGCATCAACAGCAGCTTCATCAACAAGCTGCCGCCGCTGCTGCCGCAGCTGCTGCTGCTGCGGCCGCCGCCGCTCATCAGAGCTCACCATATCCACGTTCGATGCATGCGCAGATGCACTACTCGACTGCGTATCCAGCCAACTATTGTACACCATATCCGGTGGAAGCGGTGTGCTACTCACCGCCCGCCTATCAACCCTACTTTTCGACCAAAGTCTATCAGAGCGCAGGTCCGCCACCACCTTCGACATACCGGCGCTATCCATACTATCAGCCAGGTCATCCGCCTCCGCCGGCCGAACTGTACGAACAGGGACCGCCACCACCACCACCGACAGCGGCTAGTGGTGCAGCACAACCCAGTGGGCCGCCACCACCAACGTCCATTCAGGGACCACCACCACCAGCACCGCCCCCCGGAACACAGCTTGTGCCGGCTGGACCGGCAGCACACGCACAGCATCTCGAACACTATCCAGGTCCGCCGGGCTATTATACCGGCTATAGTCCGGGCGGTGGCGCTGCAGGGCAGTGCTATACGCGTAGCATACAGGGACCGTATATGGGTAAGGAAAAGTATGGTTCTCACCTAATCGGTAGATACATTTGTGGGTAAGGGGTGGGTTATATTAAAAAAAAATCGAATATTGATGCCGTATTTTGGCTGACCACATAGCTGTTGCTTATTGTAACGCGTCTTTAATATATGTTTTTGTTTCTCATTTGCAGAATATCCACCACAGTGTCCGTGTCCAATGCAACAATCGTGTCCAAAAAACGTCCATACTGGGCCTCATATTGGTAGCAACAACGGCAGCAACGGCAACAGCAGCAGCAGCTGCAGCACGAACAACAGCAGCAACAGCAATTGCTCAACGATGAATCATTTGAGCAACAACAACAATACGTTGATGAATGGCAGCAACAGCAGCAGGGAAATCAACAACAGCAGCAACAGCAACAACAACAGTTCGAATATGACGAACCACAGCCAGAACAGCAGGAGCAGCAGCAACAACAACAGCAGCTCGACCAACAATTCATTGACTACCAGTAGAGGCCCAGTTAAAAAATCGACGACGACGACAACCTTAACCACAACAGCGACACACGCCAGCGTACCAGTAACAGCAACAGCTATGGCTTTAGCGTCAGCAACGCCAACAGAAATCGACGATCTGTTACTGTTCGGCAAGCAACATACGCAACAGCATTTGGATCTGTTGCAAGCGGTTAAGTCCGAGCTGAAGTTAGAGGATTCGGACAATAAAAGCCAGTACGAGGAGAGCGTAGTACAGCCTCCGACGCCGCCTGAAAGCTATACAACCAACGACGAAAAACTCTTAGATACACTAACAGAGCAGGAGCTGTCCTCGGCGTCATTGCCGGCAGCACTTGAAGAGGCTAATGCAAAGCTGCTCTTACGCAGCGATCAAAATGACAACAAACTGGCAGTGCCGGTGGAGAGCCGACAACAAACGACACCGCAATACGCGGGTAATAACTGCAACAATGCGCCGCCTGTGCTCGAAGCTTACGACTTGACATCAGTAACGGAGACACCTCCACCCTCCACGCCAAATTCAACTGTAGCTACCAATTGCAGCACCACCAACTCCACCACAACCGCCACCAATTGTGCCGCATTTCCGATCTTGGGGCGCAAAGCGCGTATTGGCAAGACGATGGCGCGCGAGATGGTTTACGCAGGCGCTGCAGCAAATGTGACCGCGCAGGCGCAAAGCAGTTCACAAACGCATTCGACACCAATGATACATGTGCGCACGTTGCCACAGCAACCGCATGCAATTGTGCAACCACAACAGCAACTGCAACAACCACCACCGCAGACCCAGCCGCATCAACAAACGCAAACACAATTTGTGACACTTCAACCGGAGCAGCTGTTGACTGCTATCACACCAAGTCCTTCACCACAAGTGCCAGCCACATTAAGCGAGTCCTTTCCAGCCGCCGAGACTGCGCAGACGCCTTTTATATTGAAGACAGAAATCAAGGCAGAAAAGATTAAGCTGGAAGACGATGAGCCCTTGTTAAACGCTGTGTTGCAAATGCAACAACAACAAGAGTCTAATCACAATCATGACAAAGACAATGAGAAGGCTGAATTGAAGCTTATCAAGGCCGAGCCACTGACCTTGACCTGTGAAGATGTGTCGACCGAAGTGTCTGATGTTACGGACACGCCGACATTGAAACCGTTAGGTATGTTATGATTTTGAATAAAAATATATAAAATAATTCCCAATAACCCAACTTTTTTCTTTCTCCACCTCAGTAGGTCGCATGCGCCTTTTGCCTAGCTGGCAGCAGCCACCAATAATACAGTGTGACATTGACCTCTCCACGACTTCAGATGATGATGTGCTCGATCTTTGTCACAGTCCAGCATTATCTTCTTCGGGCAGCTGCCAAAAGTCACGCCTAAAGATACTTAACCTACCCAAGTCACAACTGCAGTGTAAGAAATCTTCACCCAACGGGTACAAAAGTCTCATTAAGCAAGCCGAGCCACGCACATATTTGTGCCTGAGCGGACGAAAGCTGGATAAACGTGGACGTTACAGTAAACTTCAGTTACGGCAATCCAAAGTAGGTGGCGTCAACGCGACAATACGCCGGCGTCAGCTGGTGCTGACCGATAAGCAAAAGAAGCAACTGAAGTTGCGCAAGAAAAAGTTACAAGCGCTGGAACGCCGCAAGCAGGAGATCTTAGAAAAGCGTCGCGCGGCTGCCAAACAGGAACGGTTGCAGCGCCGGAGGCAGCAAAAGAAGTCAATCGCGCTCAATGACATAAAACAAGAAGATATAGAGCCATGCACGGATGAGATCGTCGATTTGGTAGAAGAACCAGAGCAGACGGAAAGCGAGTTCAGTGAAACCACGCAAACAGATGTGCCAACAATACGCATGCTACTGACCGAGAGCAGTAGCAATAGCAACAGCAGCAGCAGCCTGAGTACGCTACGCATCACGCCGAAACCTTCACCGAAGCGCGGCAAGACACCGCGTAAAACTTGTATACCGTTGCACTTAATCGAAACCATCGACTCGGTGGCACGCGGATATTTCTCAGAGCCCGAAACGTCCCGTTGCAGTGGCACGCTAAATCAGTACACCAACTGCGATGCTGCTGACGTTACTGAGCCTGCCTCGGATAAGGCAGCATCTGAACGTAAACAAAAGAAAGACAAAAAGGCGAGCGCCGAGAAGCGCTCCAAGTCGGAGACAAAGAAACCTATTAAAACCGCAACAGCAGCAGCGCACACAGCTGTGCCTGAGGCTATTGATGTAAACTACGCACTTATGATGGCGACAGCGCGTGCCGCACAAACTACCTCAATAACCGAACCTGCGTTGGTTTCGCGCAATGTAGAGCCTAACACAGCCTTGGATTTGACACAAGTCACAGAAGAGGCGTACGCCGAACCAACGGCAACGTCGCTTGAAGAGATTGTTAGCAGCAACAGCAGCACAAATAAAATGTCGAGCAAGTCAAAGCGTACGCCGGCTAAACGGAAACCTGCAAAAGCAAAGAAATCGAAAAAGCCAAAGTCAAATAAGAAGAAACTTAAACAGCAAGACTGCGACTACAACACATATGCTTTGGAAACGTCTGAGGAGGCACCGCTGCCGGCCACAGAGCAACTGGCATTGGAGACCAACAACAACATATATGACAAATGCAACGCGGAAGGCAGCGCAATGGAGGAGGTCGAAGATAGACCATCACAAATGGAAGCAGAAGACCTGGAAGAGACGTCAGCGTTGCCAGAAGTCTTGCAAGAACAGCAGTATACGCAGCCACTCGATAAACATTCCAATGCACAAGTGTTCCTGCCGCCCGTACCGCCAATGCCGCGCATTGTTTGCCAGCCGCATCACGGTACTAAACGCACGCGTTCGCGCTCGAAATTCGGCAGCCGCAAGCGACAGAAGGTGAAACATTCCACGGTCTCCTTCGAATTAGACGACCGCCTACCGCCCGCCACGCGCGGCGATGTCGTGCCGAAGTGGAATAACGGTTGGACGTGGGAGGGTGAGCCGTTCCAGGGCGCGGTATTTTTGAATGTAAGTGTTGCGTACGCCAGCAGCAAGTGCGAAAATTTATATTTAAATTTGGTTTCGTTTGCAGAGCGACGACCCGCTAGTCATACGCACCTGCTATCCCGCCATGCGTCACTCGGAGGGCGACATAATACGCACACGCGACTGTGTGCTGCTCAAAGCGAACGAGGATAATGATCTGCCATATGTGGCAAAGGTGGCGCACCTCTGGGAGAACCCCGAAGATGGTGCGTAAATTTATAGGTTATAACTCATTTAACGATACTTGATATTGTTTGTGTTTTTGTTGTTTTGTAGGTGAAATGATGATGTCTTTGCTGTGGTATTATCGACCCGAACACACCGAGCAGGGACGCCAGCCTAACGATAGCCCCGATGAGGTGTACGCCTCCAGACATCGCGATCACAACTCAGTTGCCTGCATTGAAGATAAGTGCTACGTGCTCACTTTCAGCGAATATTGTAGGTGAGTAGAAATAAAATGAAAAGCAATAAATTTAAAAAAAATATATACTTTAAAAGCTTCGAAAATTTATGCAAACTTTTTTCGTAATTCCGAAAATCGTTACGATTTTATATTTGGCTTCTCGGCACGCATTAGAACTTCGACTTATAGCATTAATTTTTCGGGATTCAAAGTTTTCCGTTCCATACTTTTTGAATGTCTAAAAAAATCGCTTGCTCTCTCTAACCTCTAATTGCTCCGAGTTTAAACCAATTTTTTAATTGACATGGAAACATCAATAATCTCAGCATTCTTCTAAACCCGAAACGCGTTCAAATACCCTAAATAATCGCTGATTTGTGTCATTTTCCAGATACCGCCGTCGTCTACGCGCTGCTGAGGAGGACATCGAAGAGGAGGTCTCCATAGTGCCCAAACGCGCCAGTTGTTATAGCATACGCACCGTGCCTGAGAATACAAATCCCGAACTGGTCATGTTCTGTCGGCGCGCGTACGAGTTTCGCACGAGGCGGCTGCTAAAGATGCCCAACAAACAGGATTACATTGTCGTCAACGGCTAAGCCGCCAGCACGCCCAACAGAAAATACTTGGAAAAATTGTTTTGCTTATAGTAGCAAATACTGGAGGCAGCGGGCAGCCACTACGCTTGTATAAGGTACTTTTGTTGAACTGTTGAGAACAACAACAACAACAATTAGCTGCTGAATTGTTTGTAGTTTGAGAAAACATTTCGGCAAGACATATAGGGTGCTGCAAGAGCGTCAATCAAGTATGCTGTTCAAATTAGTAATGAAAGTCATTAGGGCCTGTAACGGTAATTATTTGTTTGCATTATTTATATTTAAGTGAAATATTTAGGTGACTTATTTTACACCCTCCTACAAATCGCTTTTCCCTTTACATTTACATATGTACGTAAGCCACACTTAACTTAAGCTTAACTTGCTGTATGCGGCTTTTCGCCAATGTGTTTCCATTTATTAGCGTTTATTCGCAATATTCGCTCGTTACATATACATATATTTAAATATTTATACTTTCTATGTATGCGTAGGTGTTTATTTTTCTCTTATTAACGGTTATTCTCAACACGCCACATACAAATGCGGCGCGTGTTTTCGACGTTTAAAACAAACTATTATTGTAAGCGCAAATGTATTGAAAAAACGCATACACCAAAAAACAAAAACAAAAACAAATACTACTAAGTTAACTGTTTAGCTGATGTATGGAAATTTAACCAAAAACAAACTATTTAGACACACCCATATACTACATTAGGGTCCGCCAAAAAATCATACACAGTGGACCCAGTAATTGCTATTATATAACATGGAATAACAAATAACGAAACAAGGGACCAGACGGACTACAAGCAAAATCTGAAACTTTGAGCGCAAAATTAGAAATAGAAAAATAGTCAGTTAAGTTTAAGCCGTAATAATACTAAAGTATTTCGTAAACAGAACAAGCCAACAATCAACTTGCAAAGGAAAAGCTTGTATAATTTTTTATAAAAATATTTGCAATACATATTTTTTAAATTTACTTTTCAACGAATATTTTAAACTTTTCGAAATTTTCAGCATAATTATTCAAAATTTTTTCGAATTAACGCATTTTTGCTCGAATTTAAATTTTTGAAATTCATATTTTTTTGTTGCTATTAAAAAAATTTAAATTTTTTGGAATTCGTATTTTTTGTTGCCATCAAAAATTTCAATCTATTAAAATCATTTTTCGTTTTCTTATTTACTTTTTTTATTCTAGAAAGTTTTTAGTTGTTTATTTCTATTTTGGAAAAAATTGAAAATAAAAAAATAATTAATTTAAAAAAATGTTTTAAAAATATTTTTTATTAATAAAAGAAAATTTAACTTTGAATTAATTTGAAAACGTTTTGGGAAAAAAATTCCGAAATATAAAAATTCAAAATGCGAATATATTAAAAAACAAAACTTATATTTTTAATAAATTTCTAACACATGTTTTTAAATTACTTTTTTTTAATTTAAATTTTTTTAATTAACTTTTTTTTATTTAAATTTTTGTAATTTCATCATTTTTCCAAAAAAAAAATTCAGTTTTTTTCGAAAATTTCAACCTACTAAAATCATATTTATTTCTATTACTTTTTTAATAAAGAATTTTTTGATTTGTTTATTTCTATTTTGTATAAAAAAATTAGCATAAAAAAATAATTATTTAAAAAATGTTTTAAAAAGCTATTGAAAAATATTATTTGTGTGTTAATTTGAAAACGTTTTGGGAAAAAAATTCCGAAATATAAAAATTCTAAATGCAAATATATTAAAAAGCAAAAATATATTTGTTTTTAATTTTGTTTTTAATTTTTTTTTTTAATTTCAAAATTTTTCCAAAAAAACTAAATTTTTATGTTTGTTTTTAAATTTCAATTTATTAAAATCAAATATTTTGTTCATTTTCTAATTGCTTTTTCAATATATTTAGTTATTTTTTTATTTTTTTTCCAAAAAAATTAAAAAGTTCACTTACTTTTTTATTTTTAATTAAAATAATTATTTCACTTTTTTTTTTTTAAATTTTCAAAAGAAAAATATTTTTTTTTTTACTTTTTGAATCACTCCAAATTTTTGTAGCTTCTCCTTTGAAATAACTATATAGTATATATAGACATCTGCAGCTTTTCTTTTCAAAACAACTCTTTGCAAACAATAAATTTGAGAATCAAAATTTTAAATGCCGCAAAATTTAACACAAAATAAAAATAAACCGGAAAGCGGAAAATGAAGAAAATCAGTAGCGAAAATAAATAATAAAAAAAACCGTAGATAAGCACAAAGTATAGCAGTAGACAAGAATATCATAAAAAACGGACTCAAAAACATACATATTTTTACAACAAAAACCCAAAAACTCATAACGAAGCGCAAATGCGTGAGGCTCAGCAGGTCTAAAGTTTTGTGCAAATCCCTGAATTATGAAAATGTAATAGATTTTTTTTGTAAGTAGTTTTTAAACGCTGGCGCTGTTTTCATACACTTTATGTTTAATTTTACTTTTAAGTTTGTCAAGCAACAAAATATTATAGCTTAAGACGACGACAACAACAACATGAGAAATGTATTTAATTTCCATACACTTATTTGTAATTATAAGTAATTAATTAATTTTAAAATTAGGAGACAAAATACATTTGTATGCATTAAACGCGGCTGTTCATATGTATTATATAAGTATGTATTATATAATAGTTTTTTAATGCAGTTAATTATGTTAAATTATGTATAATTTTAATGGAAATTCCCTTTTCCAACACTCTCACACGCTCTCAGCCGAAATGTTGTGGCGACTCAAGTGCTAAATATCAAATATTTCCACACTTTTGCGCTATTTAAACACAAAATAATTACAAATGACGCATACATACATACACCATATACTCGTTTATGCTATTATATACACTCTTCTTTGTTTATGTAAGTTAAATTTTGAATTTAAAATAATTGAAATCGTTTTAGGTTAGGTTAGTCGTTGAATACTTACACTTGATTTGTTTATACTTTTTGTTTATGGAAATGAAATTTCACCAAACATATAATTTATTGTACATTATTAGTTTATATATACATATGTACATATATGTATGTAAGTACGCCGTTTCAAGCAAAGCAACGCCAAAAAAAAAATTAAATTGAAAAAATTATAATTTTGACAATTAAAATTATGCATAAAATATGCAAAATAATCCTTATTCATTTCCCAAGCACTTGGCAACGCTATTTCGCTATTAAAGGTTATAAGAATTTATAAAAAATAAATCATATGTAATTAATATTATTTTGTAAATATTTGTATGCATAAAAGTTATAAATTTTATCTTCAACTAACAAATTTTTAACATATTTACTAAACAACGTACACACACACACTTACAATAATTGTACACAAACATACAAACATTTAAATAAATGTGCGCTATGAAAACAAAATAGTAGAAAAAAACAAAAATATATTTTTTGTGTTTACTTTTATTAATTGGGGTTTTTTTTAATTTTTAAAAAATTTTAAAACGCTTTAAATTTTTAAAATTTTTTATAAATTTTTTAAATTTAAAAATTTTTTTTTAAATTTTTTTTTTTAATTTTTTTAAATTTTTCAAATTTTAATTTTTTTTTTTTTGAATTTCAATAAATTTTTGAAAAATTTTTATAAAATTTTTAAATTTTGATAAATTTTGAAATTTTTTTTTTCAAATTTTTATAATTTTTTTTAAATTTTTAAAAATTTTTAGTTTTTATAAAAATTTTCCCAAATTTTTTAATTTTATTTTTTTTTTAATTTTTATAAAATTTTAAAACATTTTAAATTTTTACGAATTTTTGAAATTTTTATAAATTTTTAAAATTTTTATAAATTTTTTAATTTTAATTTTTTAAATTTTTAAATTTTTTTAAATTTTTAAAATTTTTTTAAGTTTTTAAAGTTTTTTTAAATTTTTTAAATTTTTATAATTTTTAAATTTTTTTTAATTTTGAAATTTTTTTCAAATTTTTATAATTTTTTTTAAATTTTTTTTGAAATTTTTATAGTTTTTGTAAAATTTTAAAGTTTCTATAATTTTTTCAAATTATTTTGAATTTTCTATAAATTTTTTCAATTTTGTATAATTTTTTCAAATTTTTATAATTTTTTTAAATTTTTATAATTTTTTTAAATTTTTTGAAATTTTATAAATTTTTATATAGTTTTGTTTTAATTTTTTTTAAATTTTTAATTTTTATAATTTTTTTTAAATAATTTTTTATTTTAAAATTAATTTTTTAATTTTAAATTAGTATTTTTTATTAATTTTTTTCATATTTGTTTAATAATGCTTAAAAATGCGTGAAAAATCTGCATTGCATATCATTTTACAAAATTCTAAAGTTTTTATGTATAACGCATGACATGGAGTCCGGCTTAAGTGCGCGGCTCAAATTTTTGTGGCACACGGTGCAACCAGCTCAATGCACCAGGCGCGCAGAACCGTACAGAAGGTGGCCGGCACTTTTCGGGCGACATCTCCGTTGCATACTTTAAGGCGCCGGATGACCGACTTGCGCGACATCAAGCGGCTGCACATGAACACGTGCTGTTGTATGCCGTAGCATGCTTTTAGGCGTCAAATTAAAATTTGAAGCGGATGCGTATTTAAACACAATAAAATGCATTTTTCAGTTGAATTAAGTTATTTTATTATACTTCTGATTATAATTCACAGTTCATTGCAGTTAAATATTTTAAATATATGTAATATTAAGGATGTCCGACTGTTGTTTGGCTGTAAATAATAAAATAATTTCTTAATTAATTATTAATTTTTGTAAGTTTAAATACGAGAATTTAGAAAGAGAAATATTGAGTTGGTTATATTATTAGTGTGTGATTGAAATATTAAATTTTTTTTATAATTATTTTGGTAATATTTTTTTAATAGTTTGCTAATTTCTGCCGTTTGTTTGCTACTACACGCACAAAATATTAGACTTGCTGACAGAGGAAAATGCAAAGACACATTTTTGTCTTAATTGGTTTACGAAACGTGTACTAAAAGATATTATGAAACATTATTTAAGCAACTGGCATGCTCGTAAATATATAAGTACGGCAAACCTATATACATGCATATATACATATATACAGTAAAGACTCAAACATATAATGCAATACCTAACCAATCATCAAAGCAACCGAAATCATACATATACGTGTACTTATTATGGTGTAGACGAGAGATAACTATGTAACAGCAAAATTCAAAAGAAATAATAAAAACTATATTAATGGACGTACTTATGTAGTAGAATATGTGTATAGGATTATTGTCCTGATAACATAAAAATAAAAAATTATTAAATGCAAAGAATAGTGCATATGAAAAATGAATGTAAGCATGTAATAAATAATATTAGAAAATTAATACAAACAAAAACAACAAATTCTGCAAGTGACATTTGAGAGATAGCTGATTGATCGGCTGCACATGATTAGTTAGTTTTAAGCTTGTTTTAGGGATTCCAAAGTAAACAAGGTATACAGACTTAAAAGTCTAAACAAAACAAAAGAAAAAAATTATAAAAACAAATAAAATCATGTAGCAAACTGTGTGGTAACTAGAAAATCCATTTACATAGCAGTAAAATGAGTAAAAAAAAAATGGAAAACTAAAACAGAAACAAACAAAAAATTAAATTTAGTGCTATATATTAGCAACAAATACACAAACAAAAACCAAGTGCAGACAAGTAAGACATTTCTATAGTAAAATTAGTCAAATACACACACGCTTTACAAAACGTAATGAAATATCAGGCAGAAGTATATACATATGTATAAGTGACTTAGCGATGTATGTAAATTTATTAAAGTTGACGAGTAAAATTAAACAAAAGCAAAAGGGGAACACATGTGCAAAAACAAAAAGTAATAATAATAAAATAAAAGCAGACACCACTGTCTACCAATACTGTCTGCTGGCAGCGCCAAGTACACTGCATGTATGCACATAGTTGGCAATGCGTATGCGACAGCAGTAACGGAAGTCAAAGCGCCGTTTGTTGTGGAAAATTTTTCAGCAGTCAAATGATTTTACTAAAAAAGTTAATAATTACTAAAAAACGAAAACAAACCGACAAAAGACAACAGCACTGGAATATCAATTAGTAAAATAATAATAAAATTAAATTATGAAAACACATGCATACGTACATGATACATACATAAATACATATATGAAACACATACTATATTTCTACGTATTGTAAAAAAGAAAAAACCACATAACTACATATGTTGATACACAAACAATAAGAAATTAGTAAATTCAGTAAATAAGTAAAAGGAAAACGCTAAAGAAAAATTGCAAGGTGAATCTCCTCAGTCAATGAGTTATTTAGTAATTTAAATGTGTTATCAGCTGACCCTTCCAAGCAACTTTTTCTAAAAATCAGACGCTTAATAGGAAAGTAACGCAACTAAACCGAAAGATGAAAATAAATTTTTCACAATAAAAGCTACACACACACACATACAACAACTAACATGGCCTTCCCTGCTTCCTACTTACTTTCCATTCATGCTAATAATAAATGTTAGTGGCAAAAACAAAAAATTAACACAAATGCCATATGTTATAGCGTACATTATTGAAGCAATTATTAATTGTCAAGTTTAAATTAAATAAGTATATGAAATTGTTTCAATTTAAATTCGAACTCTATATACGAGATACAAGATGAAAGCAGATAAAAAACATATTGCATTGCATGCAGGTACAATAAAATTATACATACATACATATGTACATTGTATGTAGTGGCATGTGTTGGCATTGTACGTGAATGCGCTGATGCGGCAGTAATAACTCTAGTACGCGGTACATACATATATTTATGTAAGTTGTAAACCGTAAATAAGTTATACAACTGAATACTTGATTAACTGTTATTTTTAAAAACTATTTGAAGAAATTGCATTTAAGTTTCTTGTGAAAATAATAAGAATTCCTTAACAACCGACAATTCGTATGAGAAATTAAAGTCTATTAAAGTAAAGGATTACTTCAATTAAAAAAAGAGATGCCAGATTAATTAATAAATGTTCGATTGCTTAAGTAAAGAGGATACAAGCATACATTGGAACGAGGCATTGAATAATTAATGAAATGGGTCGAAAGTTATGAGTCACTGTGCAAAATATGAAATCAATAAAGATATCAATATATACACATTATTTATTGGTTAAATAAGCGTTTTTGTATGATACCAATGGCGTTGTGGTGTGGAATTAAATTTAGGCTTTAGAAAGGGAGGATAAGGGTTGAACTAGCTATATGCTCTAATAGTGCTCTTAAGTGGTACTGACGTAACATTGTGAAATGTCAGCGTCAGCAGAATGGTTTAACCCATTTTTTCTAAGTGTAAGTAAGTATTTTGCCCCCTATTTATATAAATTTGCAGCTTTTTTGAATGTGTGGTTACTTAAGTAAAAACAAATTCAAACGTAGTCGGAACTTATATATTACCAAAAACAAAAGTGTTAGCAAAAAGTATACTGGACAACGTCTACACCCTCCTTTATGTTCAATGAAACGAAATGATAACGAAACAAAATAGTAAACAAAACTGAATCAAATGAAAGGTTTCGCTGGTTTGAATTTTTAAATATAGGATGAGAAAAATAATTCCTATTACTTTTACGTGCAATATTAGAAAATGCTTTCAATATCAGCCATCTAAGGCGCCGAGTTGATCAAAGTGATAAATAAATTAAATTATTCGAAATACCTTGTTTCTTATGAATCATTTGCACAGAACGTCAAAACTTCTTCTAGCCGCTTTACGTTATCAGCCATTTTTGTCACAGCGTCTGTTAATCCTTGTATCACAGTTATGAATTGTTCCTCTCGCTGGTCACGTCTTTTCATACTCTCCAAGAGGGTTTCGTACATATCACTCAGTGTTGCCGATTTTCGTTTTTTAGAAGCATTTGTCGTACTTCCGGGTACTTGTAGTTCAGGCGACGATGCTGACTGTGTGGCAGATGTGTGTTTGTTTTCCAAACTTGACAAAACTTTTAAGTTGGTCGAAACCTTTGAGGTATTTGAATGTGGCGGTAAAATAATAATTCCTTGTGAGCTATCCTCTGTGTTTTTTGAAACACTTGATGAACCGAGCTGTATAATTTTTCTTTGACCATTGTCGGTTCTTGTAGGCGTATTGTTTTCAGTTGATGTGCGCGGAATAATAAATATTTTTGCCTTTTCCGTTTCTTTGGTCACTGTTTGGCGGGGAATAACAAATATTTCAGAGCGCGAAGTGGCCTATGCAAGAGAAGAAAATATTTTTAAATAAATTAAATTAAATAAAAAATATATATATGTTATAAATACCGGGAAACCCAATGTTGAAATATCTTCCATTGTGTTAGAGTGGTTCGCCTCGTACCTTGGGTTACTGTCCTCCGAAAGTACAATATTATGTTTGATATCTAATGTTTCCTCAAAAGTGTGTGTGACCTAAAGAACATTTTTGTATTTTAATAACTGTTTTCATCACAAATATGTTTTTAATTTAAGAATGCATACCTCAGCTTGAGAGTCATCTAGACGACTATTGTCATCGTCAGAGCTATTAATTTCTTTTTTTATCTTGACCAATTCCGCTTTCAGTACGCCCTTTAAACATGGAGGAAACATTTTTTATCAAAGGTTTAAAGATTTTTAAGTTATAGCTCACTTTAATATTGTTTGCTTTGTTCACCATGTTTTCGGCACCAACGTCCTCAGCAACAGCGTCATTGTTTGTGGAATTAATAACTATGTTTCCATTTTCAAAGAGAAGAAAAAATGTCTAAGCTTTGAAAAAGTTCCCTTAATAATGGGTGTTCAAATGGTATTCCTATACAAATAAGTGTACCTAAATTCACTTCCTCATTTAGTGAGCGCTGTCCGAAGTTCCATAAAGCGAATTCATCAAATTGTGGAACCCCGCTACTTTTGCCACGGCGTGCCCGACACCTTAGTTGACTGCGCCAAGTGCTCATAGACTGAAAGAGCACTATTTATAGATTTAAGTTTATTACACATGCATATAATCAATTACTAACCTCTTTCCATTTATCAGCTGAACGACAAGCGCCATCCATTGAATTCAAATTTCTCGCCAATCCTTCCCATAAATGACTTACAGCGCCGAACTTCGATGTTAATATCTTCGGGTGCTTACTTGCAAAGTTTACAAAGAATAATAGTTGATCCATAGAGGCTCGGTTTTTCCTATAACTTTGAAATGTTTCTTTTTATTGATTTGTTGATTACTTTTGTTGCAAACATTTTTAAATTGTTTGTTTACCTGTCTATGGCGCTTAAACATTCTTGCGATTTACGCCTTTCAACACTTGCTCTCGATAAATTCAGTGAGGGCACTGCGTCTGATTGTAATCGTGCTCTTTTTGGGTTTGCCGATGTGAAATCGTTTGCACAGAAGTGTTTGGAGCACAATCTTGAACTTTGTGTTAGTTTGACGCCAATCGCTACTTCCCATTTACCTCTCATATATTCATCGCGTGGAGGCGAGAACATTGAAACGGTATTATTCCAGCTACTTTTACACACTGAACATGAATTACCAGGCATCACAGCTATTTTTCTTTATAATAATTTAGAATGAAAAATTCCTAATGTACACGAATTTTAGAAGTCGTCAAATATGCGTACAAAACGAACTGTCAATTATCAATCACAGCTTTGTCACGTTTGTTGTTGGAATTTTCCTATAGTATCGTTGCCGAAAATTTTCGTATGGCACACCCTGTGGTAACAGCTGTTGCTTATCAATCGCCTTGTTGACGTACTTCTCTTGCTTTATTATGGGTTAGATTTTGATATGTTCATTCGTAAGCAGACTTTTTGAGTTACCAAAATTGAAAAAAATAAAAATTGAGAGCACTTTAAATTTTTAAAGAAAATAAGATTTTATGGAAAACTAGAAGATCTTTAACCGAATACATTTGACATAGTCTTCGGCATTTTTCTTTTTAATTACTGCCAAGTCTTTAGAGCTTTACTACGGCTGTTTTCGATTTTTTCAATGTCATATATTCTGGTCACCTTGCTAGTGAGTAATCTATGACAACATCAACTACTAGACCTTACTAACAGTGGAAAGTGAAAATCGCGGAATATTGTGAAAATTTTATATAAAACATCTTAAATTGTGTGATTAGAGCGCGCTGAAATGACGGACGCGTTTTCCTATCAACGCACCGTACAGAGTTTGGCTCGCGTATTGGCGCGCATAGAACCAACACCGTGGGACAAGGTAAAAATTGATTTTCACGGTCAACTCATATCACAAAATCGACTTTTCACCTTTGACTCATATTTTTAATTGTGTGTAGGTGCAATCGCTTTTCCGCTATTGTCCACAAGAAAATGCCGCTGGCGTTTTTTGTCTCGATGCTAAAGCACAAGATGCGGTCATTGCGTTGGGTATTTATTTCCTAGAAAGTGGGTGTCAGCACGAGCAGCGCATTGTGCCATATTTACTACGACTGGCGAAGTGCTTGCCAAAAGCTGTTTGGGTAGACGATGCAAAGTGGAGCAAAATCGATCGTAAGTGTTTTTGTAAGTGAATATTTGTTCCAGATACTTTATTTTCAATTGGGTTGCTTTATTTTGTCAATAGGTATACCATCGGCAGAAAAGTTCAGTTTTTGTTTGAATACTTTACTTTCCGATATAGCGTCGAAATGCCCCGATCTACGTGAAGAGATCATACTCAATCAAGTGGAGACACTCAGCGCTTTGGCAAATATTATCAAATCTAGTAAGGATAGTAGCTCTGCGCCACCACCCATAATACTATGCAAAGCAACTGTACCATTACTATTCGGTTTGGCGCGTTCTATGGGCCGATATGCAAGCCAAGATCCATCTTTATTATGTCGAATATTTCCACGCGAAGAAATGCCTGTGGTTAAACAAAACATGCGTGATGGTGGCAGTTTCAGTTCCAGCGAACGCATTGCTTGCTTTTCACAATTTCGCCCAATCATACCACGTTCAATGTCCGGTAGCTTGAGTCAAGACTCAAACGAACTGCGCATACGTCAATTGCAAATGATTAATGGAATTAAGCAACGACCACATTTGCAAACGTATTTCTCTGTACCATACGATCCGCGTACACATTTCTTCACCAAGACCGGCTCCAGTTTTAATCAATTCCCCAATATGCGCGCCTGTGAGACGCCAATTAAAACTAAGAAGTCACTCACAGTTCCACCATTTCCCATACAGCATCTACAGACCATCTTCGCAGTAGCCAAGAAATTACTCACCAAAGAGACACTGGAGCATTTGGATGAACAGGCGAGCGATATATTCGCTCTGCATCAAATAAAGGGCTATTGCTACAAAAGCTTTTCGGAGACGCTGAATTTGGTATTAGTGACGCTGCTACGTGAACTTTTACAACACCAAATCGATTTACCAACACCGTTTACGAAGGATGTGCAGGAATTTGTGAAACGTCTATTTTTAAATGGACAAACAGAGCTGGCAAATAAGCAGCAAGATCAAGAGAAGGAGAAGCGCGAAGAGAACGGTATACCGGTTGTGAATAAATACAAGGTGAACGTAATGGCAAATGCCGCCTGCGTAGATCTGCTGGTCTGGGCTATACGCGATGAAACGGGTAGGTGACTTGCTGGCTAAAGTACACAACCATTTTCTTTTCTCTTGCATTTTAACACAGAAACAAACATACACATATACATATACAGTTGTAAATTAGATTAGCATAATTACATACCGGGTACTGAATTTACGTTTTTTTTTTTATTTAATGTGAATTATTCTTTTCAGTTGATGAGGAGTACAATGTACCTTCATTGCAGTTGGGTTTAAAAATTTTATTGAAGAAAGGTTGTTAATTTTTTAAAGCTTTTGTTTTGTTACGAACCCATTTTTACCACGGTTCGGCGCATGCTCAAATGTTATTTCTCGAGAAAAATAAGAAGAAATCCATCAAGTACTAATTTAATTATGCATATTTTAACAAAATTTTAATTTTCATGCCAAACTTGTAGTAAACAGGAGTTGGACATATTATGCCACGTTTTTTACCTTTCCTCTCCAATATATTTTTACGTTTTGAATGCAGTTTATACCGTTATTTTCGCCTATTTTTGCGTTTTATTTTTTCTTTTACAATTTAACGCCAAAACCCCAAAGCTTAAATTGGCATTCGATTCCTTCGTTTTAGAGGCCGACAAGCTTTGTGGTCGACTGTCACAGAAGCTCAACTCTGTGCTGAGTCATAAGATTGTCTTAGACCACATGCCATTGCTGATGGTGTGTCTCGAGGGTCTTGGTAAGTTAGCGCAAAAATTCCCCAACATTGCCGGCACATCCATATCGTATTTGCGCGACTTCCTTGTCGACCCGAGTCCAATATTGGCCAAACTGCATGCTTATTCGCAGCAAACGCTGGCGCTGCAGAAAAAGGAGAAGGAAAAGTTGGCGCCTTTCAAGATCGTAGTGCAGAATAGCGAATCGCGCTCGACTGTGGATATTTATGGTGAAAATCAGAAACATGCGGGCATGCGCTCGGGTCAGGCAGCCTTCGAGGCATTGCGCGATGCGGCAATTGAAAATTTGAGCATTGCATTACGTTCTGCGCACACTTTGGATCAGTACTGTGTGCCGGCTTTGGTGGCCAACCTCTCGAATCGGCTGTTCACAGCAGAAAAACACGAATCGTAAGTACTGTGATATGTAAGATTGTCTTCAATGTTTTTAATGTTTAAATCGCTCTCGACAAATAAATATTACTTTTCCCTACCCACACATTCCTTTCTATATTCGCTCTCTTAGTGAATCTACTTTGGTAAGCCTCAATATTATTGTGATGCTCGGTCACGTTGCCGTAACGCTCAAGGACACTTCGAAAACCACGCAGAATATCTTGCAATTCTTCATTCAACGCTTCTGTAAGGTACCATCGGAGCAGAATGCGCTAATCGTCGATCAACTGGGCTGCATGATTATCTCACAGTGTGAACCGCATGTTTTTGAAGAGATTATGAAAATGTTTTCGCGCATCACAGTGCAATCAGCATCGTTGGCCTACACGTCGGATCAAGAACATCGCAAACAATTCAATAACGTGTCGGATGCAGTGGTCAATGCTTTGGGTAATATTGCTGCCAATATACAGGGTGACTCGGAAATGCTCGAATTATTGGGCAAACTGCTCGAACTCTTTGTGCAGATCGGTCTGGAGGGCGAGCGCTCCTATGACAACAATACACCAGGTGCGCAGAAGGCCAGCTCCAGTGCCGGCAATTTAGGTATGCTAATACCAGTAATTGCGGTGCTGGTGCGTCGCCTACCGCCGATTAAGAATCCACGTTTGCGTTTGCATAAGCTATTCAAGGATTTCTGGGTGTATTGTGTGGTCATGGGCTTTACAAATGCTCGCCTCTGGCCAGCCGATTGGTATCAAGGAGTGCAACAGATTGCAGCCAAATCGCCCTTACTCATCTCGCAGACGACACACAAATCCGACATGCGTGAATTGAACTATACGTCGGCGATTAAAAGCGATTCGGTGAGTTTGAATGAATTACGTAGCCAGATTCTCCTGCTGCTGGAACATCCAACGGCCGATGTGACTGCTTCGATCAATAAGTTGACCTTTGCGCAATGCACCTATCTCTTGAGTGTGTATTGGTTGGAGACTTTGCGAGTGGAAAATTCAGAAGAGCCCAGTTTGGAACCGATTTTGAGTTATCTGTGCGATAATGCGCTGCAAAAGGATAAATCTGGAATCTGGCAATGCGTGAAGTGGTAAGTTTCCAATCAACCCATAGTGTCCAAGCGGACAGCTTCCATTCATTTTTCGATTATTTTAAAGTGTTGCCGATCAAGTCTTTGAGAAATTCCGCAATGTGCTTTTCGCACATGACGAGATCCGCGAAAAGGTATTAGAATCACAGGCAATGCTATTGCTCGTCTACTTCAATCACATCCACAAGCAAATCCAGTTGGTTGCCGATCAGTATCTATCACAGTTGGTCGATAAGTTTCCACATTTGCTATGGAATCGACGCGTGCTCTGGTGCATGTTGGATATTCTGCAATTGCTTGCATTCTCGCTTACACTCGACCCGAACGAAGAGACACCCACGCTGCGCGTCGTATCTACGCCTTACACCTTGCAGCTTATGGATTCATTGCCTGCACGCGAAAGCCGCCTGAAGGACTTTGCCGATCGCTGTCAAGGTATCGTTAATGAAGCCATGAAATGGGCACCGCGTTCCACACGCTCGCATCTGCAAGAGTACCCTAATCAGATACCCACACAAGTACTGGCGCACCACAGTGGTCTCGCTTTGGCCTTCGATTCGGTGGTCAGCAGTAATACGTTGTATCCGAACGCTTTGCCATCGATTAGTAAGCGTCCAAATTGCGTGAATAGCAATACGCCGCGCTTCGTGTCCGTGTTGTGTCTGCGCAGCAAATACGCTGGTGAAATTTCTGGCATGTTGTCGGTGCTGAGTGAGGACGAAAAGGCGGGCTTAGCTGACCGCCTTGTGAAGGATGTATGGGACGCGTGTGCGGAGAAGAGTGACGCGAGTCACCGTGGCGCCTTGTGGCGAGCCACCGCTTACTTGATTATCTGCTCCGATGTGAACCGAAAGCTGTTGCATGCAGTGGGTGAGTCGAGGTTCAGGCTTAAATTGCAGTAATTATAGATATCTTATAAATACTTTTCTCTAATAAACTTTCTTTTCTTTTTCTTTGGCTCGTTTGCTTCCAGCCACCTCACAAGTTGAATTATTCACCGAATATGCCGTAGAAACGGCTGTGGAGTGCTGGCAGTGGGTGTTGACGGCACGCCAAGATCTGGAGCTCTGCTTTATCCAAGAGATGGTTAGCGCCTGGCAAACGACTTTCGAAAAGAAGTTGGGCCTCTTCTCGGACGAGGTAGAGACCACCATACCATTAGCCGCCTACGACGGCTGTAAGCTGGTCTCTAAGCCCATTCAAATAGCACCACATCTCATTTGGCTGCAGTTGCTCTCCGAAATGGTGGACACCGCCAAGTATTGTAATCGCGACAAGGTGGAAATGTTTTGTCTGCTGCTGCATCGTTGTCTGCCTATTTCGAAGAATTCGAAACAGAATCGCCAAGTATCAACGGTCGGTTGTCGTTTTAAGCTTCTGCAATGCGGTCTCTCGCTGCTGCAAGGCAATACAATACCGCGTTCGCTGGCACGGAACATATTACGTGAGCGCATATATAGCAATGCATTGGACTATTTCTGTGGTCCGCCCACATGTCCTAACCAGAGTAAGGAGCAGTTGTTGGATGACATTCTGATACTGTTGAAATTCTGGCAGACGATGCGCAGTGAGAAGAAACATTTGGTCACCTCGGAGGTTGGCGAATACGATATAACAGCGGTGGCGTCGACGCAAATGCTCTCCGTGAAACAGAATGTGGAGACGGCATCGCTAATTAGCGCTGGTGATGTTGCGCGTTCGATGTCGACTGGTGGCACTGGCGGCTGGTACAACACAATACCGCACTCCACATCTACACTATCGAAACGATCGAATCGCTCGAAACGACTACCGTATCAAAAGGACTCATACGACAAGGATTATATGAAGAAGCGTAATTTGATTTTGGAATTACTGGCAGTCGAGCTGGAATTCCTCATAACGTGGTACAATCCGATTAGTCTCCCTGACTTGGCCATACCCGGTAAATCCTTCGCACGAAGCCAGATTTATGCTTGAAATATGCTATTTAAATATATTATCCGTATTTTTCTACACAGGTGAAGAGCAGGTGAATGAATGGCGTGCACGTCCCTCCAAACCCAACTTGTGGCGCGATTACGCACGTCTTGCTTGGACCTACAACCCAGCTTTGGCCGTTTTTCTGCCGTTGCGTATCAAAAGCGCCGATTCGATTGAGGAGGAAGTCTCGCGTTTGGTTTGCGCCGATCCGATTGCGGTTAGCCACATTCCAGAGGCACTCAAGTATTTGTGCAATACGAAAAATCTGCTACACGAAAGTCCAGATCTGGTTTATATACTTTCCTGGGCTCCCGTCAACCCCATACAAGCACTTTCCTACTTCTCACGTCAATACCCATCACATCCGCTCACCGCTCAGTATGCCGTCAAGACGCTCAGCTCTTACCAAGCTGAATCGGTATTGCCGTATATTCCACAGTTGGTGCAGGCATTGCGGCACGACACCATGGGTTATGTTGCGGAATTCATTAAAAACATTTCGAAGCGTTCTCAAATTGTGGCGCATCAACTCATATGGAACATGCAAACCAATATGTTTATGGATGAGGACCAGCAGCATAGGGATCCAAATTTGTTTGACTGCTTGGAGGCGTTGTCACAGAATATAATTTCTTCTTTCTCTGGCGCTGCCAAACGCTTTTACGAGCGCGAATTTGATTTCTTCGGAAAGATCACAGCAGTTTCGGGTGAAATACGTTCCTTCCCGAAGGGTATTGAACGTAAAAACGCCTGTTTGGCGGCTCTGAAACGCATACAGGTACAACCAGGCTGCTATTTACCCTCGAATCCGGAAGCTATGGTGCTGGACATTGACTATAACAGCGGCACACCCATGCAGAGCGCAGCAAAAGCACCATATCTGGCTCGTTTCCGTGTCTATCGTTGTGGTATAACAGAGTTGGAGACACGTGCCATGGAGGTGTCTAACAATCCGGCAAGTATTCTAGTTTTCTTTTGAAGTGTGGTGAAATAACGCAATTTGCTTGCTTGCAGAACTCGCAGGAAGACGCCAAAATGACGCTGGGCGTTGAGTCGTGGCAAGCGGCGATTTTCAAAGTGGGGGACGATGTGCGTCAAGATATATTAGCGTTACAGGTTATAACAATTTTCAAAAATATATTCCAACAAGTCGGTTTAGAGCCGTTTCTCTTTCCATATCGCGTCGTGGCCACAGCGCCCGGTGTAAGTATTGTTTTTAAAACAGTTTGAAACAGAAAACGAATACATTGAAGTAATTTTCAGTGCGGTGTCATTGAATGTGTGCCAAATGCTAAATCACGTGATCAACTTGGACGCCAAACCGACTCCGGACTCTACGAGTATTTTCTACATCAATACGGTGATGAGAGCTCCAAAGAGTTTCAGGCAGCGCGTGCCAACTTTGTCAAATCTATGGCGGCATACTCGCTAATCGGTTACTTGCTACAGATCAAAGATCGGCATAACGGCAATATTATGATTGACAAGGATGGTCATGTCATACACATCGGTGCGTTGTTCATAAACACACACTTTATATATAATATGTTCATAAACTCGTCTTATTACGAACAGATTTCGGATTCATGTTTGAGTCCTCGCCCGGTGGAAATATTGGTTTCGAACCCGACATGAAACTCACCGACGAAATGGTTATGATTATGGGTGGCAAGATGGAAGCGCCTGCCTTCAAATGGTTCTGTGAGTTGTGTGTGCAAGCCTTCCTCGCTGTGCGGCCCTATCAGGATGCGATTGTTTCGCTGGTCTCGCTAATGCTGGACACTGGTTTGCCCTGCTTCCGCGGTCAGACTATAAATTTGTTGAAGCAACGTTTTGTAGCAACCAAAAACAATAAGGAGGCTGCGGCGCATATGTTGGCGGTTATACGGAATTCATATCAGAACTTCCGCACACGTACTTACGACATGATACAGTATTATCAAAACCAGATACCATATTAAACGACGTTGGAATGGTATGTGCGGTGGAAAGTGTATGTAAGCGTGTTAGTTTAAAAATGTATGGAAAGTCAGGGTGATGTTTCTCTCATGTGTGTGCTCTCTACACTGTTATTCGCTTATTTTCACCTCTAAAATTGTTGGAAATTTTTTTTGCACTAATTTGTTATTTCTAGATTTTAAGTGTACGACTATTAAAATGATGCTAATATTTTAGTGATTTTTGTGTGATCAAAAATATTTTGTCAAGCATAAGATATGCAATGTGCATATCACATTCTTGTTTCACACTAATATTAAAACAGCATATGTCATTATATGTATTTTAAAAATAAATAATTGTGGTGTTACTGCTTAGCAACATGTTCAAAAATTATAAAATTCCATGTTATAAATTAACCACTAATAAATGTAGTCAAAATTAAAATTTAACCCAATGAATGATTGTTTTTTTTTTCTTTGTTTTTTTGCTATACAAGAACTTGATTTTTATCGATCAGTTTGTATAGTATTGGTATCATTTTAGCCACCACAATAATCAAGAAAAATACACATCATACACAAAAATCGCGTTTTTGCACACAAATCGCTCACTGTATGCAGTAATATATAATATAATATAAAAATAATGGAAAAAGCTGATTACGTACTTGTAATGCTCCACAACATGTTACGAATAGTTTATTTATCATATTTCAATTCAGACTATTTGTTTCGGTGTTTCTTGTTTACCAAATAATGCGTTGTGGCTCCTTGAAATTTTCCCATCTGATTTCTCTGGTGAAAAATATATAGAACGTGAGAGCATTGAGCACCACATAGCAGCCCAGCTCCAGCCACTCTGCCCAACGGCTTTTAATAAGCGGCTGTGTGTGCAGGCGATAGAGTACGAATGGAATGAGAAAGTACCGCAGCTCCAGCAAGCGCTGAAAGCATAACACCAGAAAGACAGCTATCCAAAACATCAATTTGAAACTTGTGCGCATATGCCGAAGGCCGAAATGTAACAGTGCCAAGGCAAATACATAAACGGGTACCATGGCGTACTTAAACCACTCATAACGTCCATAGAAACGATTCCATATATAAAATATGTAATGACGATTGTCTGCCAGCAAATATGGATGTATGAGTGTATTCCATTTAACGGCTAGTATGCCAGTGCCAAGCAGGAAAAGCACGATCAATTTGTCACGCGATAGCCAATGTAATGTCGGACGCAATTCGTGTAGGGTATTTGAGACGCCGAAAAACAGAGCAAAAATGCTGAAATAAAATAACTGCGGAAAAAACGTAAAACACTTTAAAGCTATAAGCTCTTTGGAATATATTTATATATTGCATACCTGCGGTACATGTATAGTCGCTTCATGTGCGCGCTTATCGCCAATAACAATGGACCCATTGAGAAACACGAAGAACAGAAAAGGCAGTATTATGATTAGGTAGTAGCAGCCTTTACGTAGAATTTGCCAGATGCTGCGTCCCAGTAGCCGATATGAAGTGAGTATGTCCAAGAGCGTCTAAAGCGTAGCGCACCAATTAAAAACAAAATTTACTACTGGAGTGAGGTAGACCTACCTTGGGATTCAGTAACTCCACATGCTGTCTTTTAATGCCTTTGGCACGCGCATAATTTCCTGTAAGTACATCTAGTGCTGTTATACCGAAGCACATACCGACCCAAACCACATTAGTTTGCCGCATCAAGACACTAGCAGCAGCTGTATAATAATTCAATATTAAAATATATGAACAAATTCGCAAAAGTATTTAAAAGATACCAAAGACAGCAGCTTGCAGATGAGACTCTTTGTGCCAGTAGTAATAGAATAGCAGTATTGTCGTCAGCGATAACGTATCAGTATAGTAAAGATGACTAAAGAAATAGAGCGGAGGTAGTGCACCTACAGTGAAAGCATCTAATGCTGCAAGCTGCCCATGTGCACCACCAAGCAACCGGCGTCTTATTTTATATAGCAGTAACACATTTAACGCAGCCGCTACTAACGATATGCAACGTAAACCCAATGTTGAGCAAGCACCGAATGGTATGAGTATCAGCGACGCCAGATATAGGCCTGGGAAGGTGGTAATTTTCGGATCCCACTATAAATTTAAAAGGATTAGTGATTACAACGTTTAATCATTTAACTCTTGCATACGCACCACATCGAAGCGTTTGTTGCAGAAGTGCAGACCTTGTCGCAAATGGAATTCCTCATCTATTACGGTGGGTGCAGTGGCATAGACACGCAGGAATAAAGGTAGAGAATATGCTAAAAATAGTATGGGCAATAAAACCGGCCAGAAGTGCTTCTGCATTTCGCCTACTATATTAACCCCAAGTAACAGATATTGATTGTAAATTAGTGTTGGTGGAAAAGAAAATTCACTGACAAGTAGATAGTTTTGTTTACGAATGCACTTATAAAGCAGAATGCAATAAAACCGTTCTAATGCTTTGCCAACTCTACAATTGGAAGTGGTTTGGAAATGTAAAGTTGGCTTATCACATTGGTATAGAAAAAACTTTTAGTAAATTGAATTTGACAAATATGTTCACTATCCGAAATTTTTAACAAATGTATATATGTATATGCAAATATATTTACATTCGAACTCTCTTTAATACACTTACGTAGGTCTTTTTAATCTTGAGCGTATTTCACAAAACACTAAGAATGATAGCCGTTCTTGAGTAAACACTTAAATTTTATATGATTTAGTCTGTAAGAAGAGTTGGTAGCTCGTTGACGATATGTCAGCTTGTTGGCAACGCGCTAATATTCTGATTGTCAAGTTGGCAGTACTGCACCGCCATATTGATGAAAAAGGAGTCGTCGTTTCTTGATTTCTCGGCGTGTGGCGCTGGACTTTTCTGCATTAAATATATAAATTCGCTGCATATCGTTCAATAATTGTCTAAGTTATATTAAATCGGTGAATTTGCGTTAACCGATGTGATCTAAAAGACTTTTCGTGTACTCTAAAAAACGTTTGGAATACGGCGAGTGTTGGATCGTCATCGTCGTCGTAAGCGAAGGGGAGAGAACCGTAATTGGTAGTTGAAAAAATTGACAAGTATAAAAAAAAGAGTGAGGGGAAAAAAGTTTTTTTTTTCTACTTTTTCAATGCGAGTTTTTCGTTTTCGAAAGTGTATTTTGCTTCTATGAACCCTCGAAATTTTTTCACAAAGTGCATTTGATTTTTTTAACGTAAGGTGTGGTTTTTAAATGTCATAAAATCTGAAATTTTAATCTAAATATATTATATAAAAATATATATATAAGTGAATTATATAGTGTGCGGATTATAAGAGCAAACGGCTGGAGAAAAGTGTAATAGAAAAGGAAATTGTGCGAACATCAAAAACGAACAAGAATAAAATAAAAAACGTAAAAGAAGAAATCAAAGGAAAGGCAAGGCAAGGAATCAAGTGCTGTGACTGCCGAATACCTGTGCGAACGTGTGTGAACAGCGATAGCGCGATTCGGGCAAATAGCCAGCCAACTAGCCATAGTCGTCAGCGCAACAAAAGCAGTGGTTCTGTGGTTCCGTGAGTGCATTATGAAATTTCGGTGGCATTTAGTTCCAACGCATATGCTTTTAGTATGTTTCATACTAACTTTTAATAAGAGTTAAAAATCTGTGCAATGGCTAATCAAAAGGTCTTATGATGTGACAATGTGTATTTGCTTGATTTTAACTTATGTTTTCTCAAATTGTATGTGATTAATTAGCAATAGTTGAAAGAAAATTCCCTCACTGTGTGAACATAGTCACGGCGCAGGAATAGTTACAGGCGGGTTTAGGTAGGCAAAGATTGAGACAGCCTGAGTCTGTCACTATACAGCTTCACTGGAAAAGCGCTAAAGTCATGTAGAAAAATGTTTGACTATCCTTGAAATTGAGTCCTACACCAGGAAGAGGGAGTAAATGAGAAACGCAAGAGCAAGCGAGCATGAACACGCGCATACGCAACGTCAACGACTCTGCAGTCGCTTTTGGCACGCTGCTGCTGTCGTCGAGAAGCGAGACAACAGAGGTTTTAGTTTCGTGTTGAGAACGTGCAAAATACAAGATTCATTTGAATTACGTGCGTTAAAATGAAACAAATGCTTGTAGAAGTAGTTTTGCGTAAAGGGTCGTTGCTGCCAACCGCTACTCCAATTGGGATTATGAGTTTCCTATTAAAATTAAACTGATGAACGTTCAAAAGGCAGTATGGGATAATGCTCTCAGTGATTGTATGTGCAAAATAAGACTAGTGATAATTTTACGTAAAGATGTGCTAATTATTTAACCAATTGTTTAAAATGTTAGAAAATTTGCAAGAAAATTGCAATTGCCTTATAACTGTTTCGGGTTTATTCGGAAAAATTTTGTAGGCAATGTGCCGCAATAGTATATACAGAATTTTTCTAGACTACAAATCGGTTATTAGTGTGCTCTCATCTGTTTATTCCACTACTGCGGTCTTTAGTTCTTGCTTTCTCCACTCATTTTTGCTAAAAAAAAATTGTGCGTTCGGTATCGCTACGCTGCTAATATAAAATATATACAAATATATGTAGTATTGCGTCGTATATTTGCAAGATACGGATTGTCAATACGTTTGCGTGTTTCGAAAATTAGAATATTTATTTGCATCTTATAATTGCTTATTATGGAAGTTTTGCTGTATATATTTTCCGACAGCTTCGTTGCACCTTGCATTCCCAGTTTATTTGCTCATCATTGCTATCGTCAAGTGCGTTTCTAGTCCCCTTTGCTGCATTACCGTATTCACCATATTTCTTTGTTCTTTTATTGAAGACATTACTATACATTCTCATTTCCGCTATTGTATTCTTTCTATCGTCAGTGCATTAAATGCATTTAAGTGAAAGCGTATAAACGAGACGAAACGATAGAACTTGAAACAAATGTCAGTTCTTCTTTGTGTTGCTTTGCGCATTTGTTTCTTGTGACATTTCGATACCTACTCATTAATTTTCCGTATATCCGAAATTATTATTTTGTCATCTTTTCAAGTACACTTTTTGATTTTTGCTGGATAGTAAAGGTATTTGAATTCACTAATTTCAAGTTGCGAAAATATAAATTATGGGGAACCACATCCAATACCTATTTGACTCTCATAAGTTGTTCAATGAAAGTTTGTCGTTTAGAAGTATCCAAATAAATTTAAATTATTAGAATATTCAGTATTACATGATTAAGACTGATTGATATTAATTTTTTTTTATAATTATAAACATATATACATATATACCTATATTTTACATTGCGATGTTTAGCAATGACGGTTTCTGGTGTATATAATTTCATAGTTTTAGTATAAATTGCACTAAAACTTTAATGACAGTTCAGTTCAATGAACTGTCTAAACATTTTTGCTTTGTATTTTATTTAACTAATTTTGTTCGTTAGGGTAAAGCATATTTATCTATGCTATAAGTCCTATTTCAAATTAATGTATAGAAACTTTTCAATTGGGAAGAGCATAGGTGCCACCGAAGTTAACAATAGTTCTTAATTTTTAATGTATGTGTAATGGCATACTATGAACATAATAAAAGTGCAGTTACCAAATTTTAAATAGCCGGGAAGGGATGAGTGTAAATAATATAATATGCCTATAATTAGGCATTCGTTTTTAAGAGCAAAATTTTTTTTCTAAAGCTTTTGAGATAAACAATATTAAAATTCCTGTCAAGTTCTGGGTCAGTGGAACAAGAACAACAGTATATATTAGGTGCAAAAATTATCGTTAAAAATGTTAAAAGAACGATAGCAATCATAATGCAAGTGACGTCATTTCAGTGTAAAACACATTTTTCTATCTGTACATCAAAGCGGTACTAATTTAATAACGGGGAAAAAATATTTCGTTTGTATAAGGATTCGACCAACAGCTGACTTTTGCTCTTAATTTGATTTACAATTTAAACCAAATCAAGTGAAATATGTAGACACATGCTATGTGGGCATATTATTCTGCTAGTACAAGCAAGTTAATTTATCTGCCAAATCGACAATATCTCGCCTTCACTCTCTATAAACAAGCCAATTTATCATGTTTCAATGCAAAAAAAAATTAAAAAGTAAGAAAACACCTGTCTTAATGTCGCAAGTTCGTGGTGCAACTCGTTGTTTATACACTGCTACTAATACTTTTAGCATTTTTTTCTATGCCAATATTCACTTGACAACAAGTGCTAAAACGACGTTGGATTGTGAAAAGATTGCAAGAAAATATACTAACACAAACATTAAGGTATTTTAATTGCATTGTGGTGAAAAGCGTTGGTTCCTTTGACCATTCAAAGTACGGGAGTGCTGTAAATCGATGGAATATGCATTGCAAATTACACTTGACATATGTACACATGCATACGTATATAAAAAAATAAACAAAATCTGTAATATAATTATAATAAGAAAAACTTAGCTGACATCACTGTGTGATAGTTTCTAAAGGATTATATATTACTCTTTGTTATAAATTATTTATATATTTAAATTTATCGCCTTATGAGCTGTTTGTTGCATTTATTTTGAACACAAATGTGTTTACGCTTTTGGTAGCACGTCTTTCATACGTTTGTATTTTTGCTATCGCTATAATGCTCTCTTTCACTTATCTCCTCTACACTTGTCGCAATGTCAAGCCACACAACGAGGCAGCATTTGTTTTTCGTTATTTTTTTATTCACTATTACGTTTTGAAAACACTTTGTTTTTGCTTTCATTATATACTTATCTCCTTTTTTTTATTGTACTAAAAAAGAGAATTAGTCACACTGACCTATGTATGATTTGTTGTATCGTTTTGACGACGACTTTGTATTTTGTTTTTCCCCATTTCGAAAGTATACGATTTATTATATATAATTTTTGAAGATATTTTACGAAAATAATATTATGCGATTGAAATATAAAAAATAATAGCTTTGGAAGAGGCACGTCCGTAGCGTGAAACTTATTCAAATATTTGCTATTTATAGCTCGACTAATATTTCAAATAACTGATAGCTATTTGTATGGTCCGATCTGTTCTTTCTATCCATAAAATAAAATTATGTATTATTAATTTTCAAAATTATATTATATCATTTTATATATTGTCAAGAATAGTCTGATCACCTGTTAAGAAGGAAATCCACTTTAATATATTACTGGTGTTTTAATATTATTTACGGACATATTTAAAGTGACATTTTTTAATTCTACTAAAAGGTGTAATTAAGTCGAAATTATTAAAAAATGGCCGTTAAATTTTTACCGTATCTTCCTTATATAACCTCTACTCCAAAACATAGTTCCCCAACTCAAACTTCTTTTTTTATTTAACTGTGTAACGTCATTTTTACGCCACATTAAGTCTAACAATTGAGCACTGACTACGTATTGCCTATTTTTAGGCGTCTATACGCTATGGAACACTGTCTGCGCCTTAGTTTACCGCATCACATTCCAACACTCACGCACGCATGCATGCGTATTTTAATTTTGGAATACTAGCATAAATTAAATTCTGTAACGCCATGCCAGAAAGCATTTGCTATTTCCTAAATGTGTGGGTGTGTGCAATCGATGTGAATAATCGATTCACACGTTCAGTTTCATACGCTTCACCTCACTTGACTACTGCGCCTTGTTGAGTTTCAAAAGTAAAAACAAAAAATTGCTTTATAAACGCGTTAGTATGCGTGCCTATTTACTATTTATATGAATGAGTGTGTGTATGGGAATAATGGGTTATTTCGCCTAAAAGACTGCTATCGGAAAATTCTACACTACGCTTCCCTTTTGAGCAACGGCGCCCTATTGCTGCCCCTGCTACTGACATTTTTGGTAGCTGTCAAACATTTTGTGGATTCATAATACGAGAAAACCCAAAGCGTTGTTTAGACTTGCTACTCACGACATGATTACGCTGAGCGCGTAAACGAGAGCCTGAGAGTGTACATGCCGCCTCTGAGTGTGTCCACCTAGCAGTCTTTTTCGTATGCAATAATTTTAGGAGTACTAGAACCTCGGCTGTGACGAGGATTTATCGCGAGTACTTGAGTACTTGTATATGTAGCGTAGAAGCTATTTTCCAACGGCGCCAACCGCAATGCCCAACAGCCACCAGCAAGTGATCCATCAGTGCTGTAGCGAGTAGCAGCAGTTGTTGTGGTTGCTGTCATCATTGGCTCATTTCTCGTAATACGCGCTCGTCGCTGAGCCGTCGTCGTCCCCATCGTCGCTGTGCGGTTTATAGTCGCATTGCAACAATATTTGCCCTTTCGTTGAGCACGAACTCACTCATTCTTGACTGTCGACGAAACGCAACGAAGAATTACGGAAACGCGCTGCCTGCTACTGCCTACGGAGCGCGAAGCTCAACGCGTTCATTTTGCTCGTTGTTAACGAGTAGGAGCGCTGAAAGAAAAATCGAAAATTTACTTAAACGGCGAAAAGTTGCGAATCAGTAAAAATGAGTTTGTAATGAAAATTGAACTTTCCAATTCATACAAACGCTAAATTTTATCTAAAGTGAATATTTCATAATGTAGAGGTTAGCAAATGACAAAAAAATTGATAAAATAACAAAGTAAAAGAGCGTTTTGTAAATTGCAATGCACCAGTGCAGTGGTCAGCACTGTGATGGCATAAAAGGCGATAAAAAAACCTTTGATTTGTGCTGAAGGAATGTGAAATATGTTTCGCTTTTAAATTTGTGATAGAATATATGCATTTGCAGGTGTCGATAATAAATGTGACATTACGTGCGCCTGTGTGTATGTGTGCGAAAAGTTGCTAAGTGGTGACAAATTTTCCTTCAAACATTCGAAAAGTTGCTCATACGCCCTGTGCGACCAATTTCATGCTGAAAGTTTGTTATAAACGGGGGAAGTGTGCTCAATATGCAATGGAAGTGTGGATAAGCAGTGACGAATGACTTTGAAGCGTTAAAATTTTTCGAAAGTGTGAAATATTGAGGGTTTGTGAAAAATTTACAGTATAACACCACCTTTGAGGCAGCTATTAGACTTAAGTTACGTCTAATTTTTACGCCGAAAGTCAAAGTTTAAATGAAAAATTTCAGCGACTTTGCATAAGTTCTTCAAATTTTGCAATATTGCTACATTTATTGTTATTTGCCTGCTTTCAAACATAATTGCTGTGAATTTCCTTAACGTTTGGAGTTTTGACCACATTTTTGTAGTCAATTATCGTTCAGCTGCAAGAAATCCCCTCCCATGTTTTACTTACTCAAATAAATTGAGCAACCTTTCGCTCTAACCTCACTTTAACTTGGCGTTCTCATTTTCTAAATTCGTTGGTTTTCTGCTTTTGCGCACTGATTTACCGTTCGTATAAATTTTGTATATTTGTCTTGTTGTTGTATTGTTTACTTTTACGCTCTTAAGAAATTTATGCTGCCACATTTAGAAATTCCTTCGGTTTTGGCGTTGCTTTGGCAACTCTTTACGCTGCACTCAGCTACAATTGCTCTTTTACTCTCCCTCTCGCGTGCTCATATTGGTGGCATGGACGTAGGATTTTAACGAAATTATCGATGTGTGCGTAAATAAGTTTTTTGGGGAAATATTATAAAAAATTCAATTAAATTGTGGTTAAATTAGTAATATTTTTATCATCTGCATTTTTATATATTATAATTATTATAATTTATTTATTTTTTTTATTTCTGTTATAATAATTACATTTTTTTTTATTTCTGTTTTAATTTTTTTTCCTTAAATGTTGTTAGTGTATTTTGTATTTAAATTTTTTCACTGGCGGACATTTCCATTTTTTAGATATGGAAAAATTGTTCCATAAAATGTCAAATACACAATCTGCATTTTTGAATGCTTTTTATCGTTGTAGAGGAAAAACGCCGAAAGCCGTTATTTTGGTAATTGTGTCATTGTCACCAGCAGGCGATGGGCCAGGCAGTCGATATATATAAATATATATATGTGTGTGTGTGTGCGGCGAATGTTTTAATGTATCGCCTGATTACTACAACATGGAAATGGCAGGCGACAACAACAATGACAGCCAACGAATACTACTAGCCCACTTTTCGGCTGAGCTGTGCCTTCGAGTTACTGCACATTATTGTATGTGTGTCTGTGTTGATTTACATAGTTACGGCAATACGTCGTTTGAACTCGTCGTCTGTCGTGCACTCTGATTTAATATCGGCTATATATTCGTGCTTATATACACATATATAGGATAGATTGATATTTTTATGTACATATGCACACACACATATGTAGTTGTGCTACTTCCGACGCAAAATTTGGTCGCTTCCTCGCCTTTTCGTATCCTTTGTGCTAGCTGCCAGCATATTATCGCACACATACATACATGCCACTCAATAAGCAAAGTACAAGTACCGTATTTCAAAGCGCTTTTAAATTCCATTAACTGACTGGTGGCCTGACTGACAGTCTAATCGACATTGCATGGTGACCTCACCCTCTTTCGCTTCTGTCAATTTTTCATTTGACTACTCGTCTGTGCTGCTATCGCAAACAATTTACAATATTATCATCATAATAATCTTCGACGCGTTCGTCTCCATCATCCACTTCGCTGTGAGTGTGTCCCTTTTATTTGTTGATTAAAATTGCATTTAAATTACGGATTTCCCCGTATTTACTAGTTATACATTAAGGCAAATTTTACCCGTCGTCACCATACCCAACACATTGCTGCAACGTGCTTGTACGCACTGAAATTTTTAAATGCAATTTGCGTTGTGACATGACAGACAGTTATTGCAGCAAATTGCATTTCATTCCTGGCGACAGTGAGGGTAAAGAAGACACCTTTGAAAATGTGTTCTCTACGGATTTCATTTAAAATATGCACACTGCGAGCTTTTCAGCCTAATAGTAGGCAGTACTTGGTTAAAAATATCGCTTTGATCCTTTACCTAGTGCGCTTACCGAGTTCTTCAAAGCAAGTGAAAGTATGCTATATTTTTGCTTTGAAGTTCTTCAACTCTATGAATACAGTAAGTTGAAAGTGTACCTTGAAAAGTTGTACAAAACACTGGGTCTGAATCGTTTTAATTCTAAAATATCGGTAAATCTGCTAGATTTATCATGAAAAATTAAAATACATCTATAGTTCTTTCTCGGCTTTCAAAATGCCATACACTGCATGAAACCCGAAATATTTTATCTATTCTCACTTGAAATTGATTTCTCTCGTCGCACAGAACTTTATCTACATTTTAAGTTTTTCAAATTGTACTTTTGGGCTATGCTTTGTTCTTGGCCCCTTAATGTAGGCCAAATTTTCTAAGTTTACATCTAAACCGGTTTTTATTGCGCGCCCCTGAAAGTAGGCTAAAACGCATTACATTTGTATAACCTGCCTAAAAGTAGGCTATATTTATGCTTTTCAGTTATTTAACTGTATAATACTGCGTAATTATGAAATATCATTAAATCCATTTTGAATGCATGTAAGCACCAGCACTTGAATGTACTGCTAATACGTGTTGTGCGGCATGTTTACCAATCGTGACCTACAGCTGGTTAGATAAACATTGTTATTGTTGCTTTTGTAGGTATTTTGCTGTATTTTTGTTGTTGAGTAATGCCACTTGGACTGCCTGTATGTGTACCATTTGTCTGCCTGACGCTTTGCTACCTTCATCGGAATTTGGGCCATTAGTTATGCTGCACTTGAGCTGATTATTTATCAAAATATGTGCATTTATATGTATGTATATCGTATTGGTGAATGAGTACATTTGTACTCAAACAGTCTTCGGTTTTCTACTGGCGTTTGATCGATTTTTCCTTATGCTCTGGCTGACGGTGTCTTACTGGTTCAATAACTGTTTTGTTGTGTTGTATTTGCAGTTTTTTAAAAAACTCAATTTATAAACTAAGTGTATGCGTATCAAGCGCGTGTGTAAGTACATTTAAAATGCTTAAATCGGCTTGCGCTGGCGCTCTCCGGAGCTTTGTAGATACGTGCCTTATTATACTGTCCGAAATTCGCACGTCATACTCGCAATTTGCATATTTATTGCTTTTATGTTGTTGTCTGGCGCATTGATGACTTGACTTGGCTTGATGGCCGTCTGCCCCGCCAAATATCGAAAAAGAAAAAAAATCGCTGCTTTGCATTTTTAAACTTTCGATTAAAGCGTTGTTTTTGTACTTGAAAATCTTGTAGGTGTGTAGCAATGTGCATGCGCGTTTGTATGCCGCACTGATTTGCTACGAATTGTTGGCGTTTGTTGTTTTTGCTGATGACGCCAACGTAATTGGGTCAACAAGCAACGGTCATATTGGACCAAAGACAATAAGATGCCGACACACACACGCACGCGCCACTTTACCGCCATTAAGCGCAATGTGAAGCAGGCTTTGCACATACACACACATCTGCACGTATTTTTTTGTACGCTTTTTCTTCTGTCTTTCTATACATGATTTATTTGATAGAAATTTCGTCATAGTTGCCATGTTGCGCACACACATATATATGCACAGTTGTATGTGTGCTTTTATTGTTGGCTGCAATTTATGTGTATGGTGTACTGTATATCTTTGCTGTCGAGGCATTGTCTTTCGCTTACGCTTTAGTCTTTGTGCTGCGTCTTTCGTTGAATTGAAGTCCTTTCTACTATGAAAGCATATTTTGCCTTAATTTATTAGTTGCCCTTCTCATGTAATTAATTAGTGGTTCAAATAATTACTTTTTCATAAACAACCTTCTCTCGCCCGAAAGTATGCAATAATATTTTGTAGTGCATTGAGTGTTGTAAGCCCTTTGGAAATTTCTAAGTTTCTTTAATCTACATTGGTTACAAATATAGTAATGAAGTGGAACGTGTTGTAACGCCCAAATGTTTGCTAAACGATTTATTGGTTTTGTGGAAAACTATCGTATTTCTCATGTTTTTTCACTCTGAACGTCTTTTCAACTTTACTTTTCTCATATTTTTTCACTCTGCACTTCCTTCCAAACACATTTGCGCATAATGCAGACTTAATTGTCTCAATGGTTCTACAGCAATATCAGTGGGACCACAAAATACAAAAAACTATGCGCCTAAACGCCAAAATGTTTGCTACGATTTTGAATAAGTGAACTAAAAATTAATAATAAATGTGAAGACTCCGCGTTTTGTGTGAATATATATTAATTGAAATCTATTTTAGAAAACACTAAGTCTATTAGTTAACAAAATCATAATTTGATTTTTGTTTTAATTATTACGTTCAATAAACCGCGTTCTCCCTCGCTCTTTCTGAAAATTACTATATGGGCTATAAACACAATTAATTTAAGTTTTATTTACTCACATTTTTTTCTTCTTTGCTGTTTTCAGATTTTTTAAATTAAACTGTTTCAAAAGCTGTTGCTTGGCTGCGTAGGAAATCGAAGAAGCACAACAAATACGCAGAATATGTGTATAAATAGTAGTTTCTTCAAGCCAACATAAAAACTACACTGCAGCAACAACAAATAAACTTTTTGGAACACAAATTTCCAAAATACAGTAAATTTAATGAACATTTTTGTGCAATTGAATCAAATTCAAACGGAGATAAATAATCACTCACCAACACAAAGGCACTAAAGCAAAGCAACAAAAACTATAAAGCAAAAAGCAAGTGATAGTGGAAGTAGAATCAGCGCAACAGATGTTAGAGAGCAGCTTACGAACTGACTGATTGCGCAAGAGAAAAAACATTGCTAAACTGTCGCTGGAAGCAAATGTCCAAAAACAACAAAAAGTGAAGAAATCATAACTTTAATCGTGCAACAAAGCCACTAAATAGTCCTACTATACGCCGATTGGCCGATCGATGAGCAGTTGCCGCCTAAAAGCGTATATAGAGGTATGTCTTGTGAGTTCTAATCTTTCACGACTTTAATGTCAACTAAACTTTTATATTTTTTCATACATTTAGTTTATTGGATAACGCGCCACGTTTTCGGCTTCCACAAATCAACTAAAAAATCAAACTTACAAAGTACTGCAGTGCAAACACCGCAAAACGTTATCAAAGCAGAAGCTTAAAATATATATATAAATTGAATTTCGACTCCTTTAGTGTACCGCTGTAAAAGCGAAGAACTCCAAGCAAAATTAGCGCGCCCGTAGCAGTTGGTACAAAAAATACCGCCGCTGGTACAACAGCGACCACCGCTGCCACTGCTGCTGCTGCTGCTGGCACTGTCGCCGTCAAAAGCGTCACTCTAGCTGCTGCCGCAGTAGGAGACACGGACGACGATATGAGTGGGCGTCCAAGGACAACCTCATTCGCTGAGGGCAACAAGCAGGCACAACAAAATCTCGTGCTTGGCGGTGTTAAAACAAGTAGTAAGTACAATATATGTCTAAACGTTATATTTGATACAATAAGTCTTAATAGTTTTCCATATACTCAGTTAGATTTTAGCTAGGAGTTTCTTGTTTCTATTAAAAGCAGTTTTGTGTTTGCCACGAAGTTTTGAACACCTTAACGGTAATTTCGGATTCTCTAGAAAATTATATGTATAAATAAATGATCAGCTGTACGAACTTAGTCGACTTAGCCATGTACGTCCGTATATACTCAAATTAGTACTATCGGAATCGCTGATATCGGACCACTATAGCATATGGCTGTCATACAAACTGAACGTTCAAAATCATGTATTTGTATGAAAAACTTTTTTATTTGACGAGATGTCTTTACAATACTTAGCATGAGTTATTGTCCAAGCAACGGTACAATCTCAGAACAAATTTTTCAGATCGTACTACTATAGCATATATGCAAACTGCCTGATTAAAATCAAGTTCTTCTATGGAAATTTTTTATTTGTTACAGTTATTATTGCTTCGATGCAGTTGAAGTAACTTCTTTGCTTGTTTCGCTTAAATTAAGGTGTTGACGACACCTCACATATAGTTTGTTTTTGTATACAAAATATAAATATTGTAGTTAGTCCTAATCAGAAGTTTTAACGTATTTTTAAAACAGTAAATTTGCGTTTTATATCAATTTGAATTTAATGAAACAAGAATTTAAATTATTTGAAAAAATAAATAAATTTTTTTTGTGTACCGACAAACAAGCGCACATGTAAAGATTACCGTAAAATGAAAACAATTCTACACTCAAAAGCGCAATTTATACAGTTCGATCGTTTGAGTGAGTTAGTGGCGTGCGAGAAGCCGATGAACACTCTGAATTTGCTGAGAAAAGGTTTGAGCATTTGCTTATTAATAGGACCGTTACTTTAGAACTGTATGACTTTGTGAAGAGAAGCTGCGAAGTTGACAATGTTCCTACGACAGTAGGGTCTACGTAAATGGAACGATCCCGGATCTGAATCCGGCCAAGGACTGTCAATTCGGCAGCTTTCTTTAATTTATTTTAGAAACAGCAACAAGTCGGCATACCTTCCTTATAGTGGAATCGTTGTTGTTACTAATTGAATGGAAATTGTATGCCCCAACCTGATTATTCTGTTGTTGTGATAAATGTGAAATTTTTACGAAGGACTGTTGCAATGAGTTTTTACCCGTTAATTTATATTTGAGTCCAAACGATGATATAGGAGTGCTACTTCGTCATGCCTACCAAGCAGAAAACTGTGTTGCAGCTGAAAAGCTTCCATTGCAGATGATATTGGATCTGTTAACTATTGCCATTGTGAGCTTAAGATCGATCTTTGTTCTTAAATATGAATTTTAAAAGTGTTATTATACGCGCCCAAAGCATTTACTACCTACTGTTCCTTTCCCTCACGACAGTCGGGTCCAAGTAACCGGAACGGACCCATATTTTTAACGGGCCAAAGATTTAACTCGGCACAAATCTTCGGAAATTACTTCCGGTATGTTTTCTGTCGCTACAACAACAACACCAACAATAACAACAGTGTCTACTGTGCATTCAAAGAATTTTTTTAAATCTATTTTTTTTTTAATTAATTTTTTTTATTTATTAAAATGACTTTTTCCGCGTTTCCTTGTTGGGCATTACAAAGCGTTTTCAGCACTTGTTGCGCGATTAAGCGCCTATAAGGCACCAATTGTACTAATACACAAAAATCTTCTCATTCTCTCTCGTGTTCTGCTCTCTTTCTCTCGGCTGCAGATCGTTGTTGATCGCGCCGCAGATTGCTGTGTTGCAAACACATTTTCGCTTTATATAATATTTAAAATTGTTTTCCGCCTATTATTTCAAAATTTTCTTGCCCATAAATTTAATTTTTATTTCCTTTATAAAATTTTATTTGTTTTCGTATCTTGTTTTTGCGGCGAGCGTTGGCTACTTTCATCATCTATGCCTGTTGATGACGGTATAACCCGGTGTGATGTTTTTCATTGCCACTGGCACGTTGCTGGTGCTGCCTTCGGTTATGCGCTCGTTATATGTATGAGTACATGTGTCCGACAATGTTGCTGACTCGTTTAGAATGTTGCATTCTCACGCGACGTGTGCAATATGCTCTTTTGTATAATTGAAGTTTTCTTAATTTCATTCCACGCTCAGCGCTTTGGAATAATGTACCTTGCCAGCGTTTGTTTTTTTCTTCCTTTTTTTTTGTTTTTGTACAGTTTTTACTTCTACTACCACTTCCAGACTTTTCGCTCATATGTACATATATTTTTTGTATTCGAAATTAGACGCGTTTGCCGTTTGTGTGTGGCGGTGGCAGCAATAATATTAGCCACATTGCATTATTGTAACTGCTTAGGAACTTTTGTGTTGTATTTGTTGCAATTTATTGCATTGAGCAGCACCTCACTGCCTGCTGCCACCTTCCTCTAATGCCAACTGTTCCACTGCAGTTGTACATTCTGCACTCACATTGTTGCTACAGCTGCCTTTGTTTTTTGATACGCCTCATTTTCTCGCTGTTTATCTTAAGTTTTTTGTTTTTATTTAAAGTTTTTAATACTTGCATGCTTTCCATTGTGCTTTCTATTATTGTAATTGTTTTCTTTGCTGTGGCCGGCGCACAATCGATAAAATTTTATAGTTTCGAAGCACGGACACGCGAAAGCAGACATATTTACAAGCATGCATGTAGGCAACAGAACAGCGCTACATATTTTCCAATTGCAACTCTGTAGGATATGGTTTACACCCTGTGCGGCCAAAGTTTTCTCAAATACTTAGAAATCGAAAGTTTATTTATTTGCATAATTTATAATTATCAGTCCTTGAACTCAGTCTTAAGTTGTTTTTAGGTTAAAAATTTTCAGAATTTTGTTAAATCGCTTATAAATCGATATTTCGGAGCGAAAAAACTAACAGCAACACATTCGTAACTCCTGTGTTATTTTTGTTGTTGGATATTTACTGTTATAGCGTCCGTTAGTTCCGGTTTTGATTCGCTGCAATAACTTAAGTTCAGCAATTAGTAATACAAAAACATAATATAAGCAAAGTGCAAAATTCAATGTCGAATTATGAAACTCGATTGAAATCGATTTTTTTTTTTTATAAAAAATCCAGTGCGCTTGCTCTCAACTGATCGTAACTTCACACGGTGTATGTCACTTAGCAACATGTTGCTGGTCGCTTGGTAAATGTTGTCGGTCACTTGGTAAATGTAGCTGGACGCGTTGCCAACACCAGTCAGCTAAACAACACTACTTTTGTATAGTGAAAAGTGCACAAATATTAAATTGACAAATAATAACATCAGGGGATTGCTTTGATAGCTGGTTGTTGTTGTTGTTTTGCACAGAAAACCTTCCAAAAGTAATTTTAAGAAATGGCGCTGAGTTGTCAGTCCTTGGCCGGATAAAAATCCGGGTCCGTTCCGGTTACTTAGACCTGACTGTTGTCGGTTGTTGTGTTTGCGGACAGAAAACCTTCCTAAAGTAATTTCAAGAAAAGGTGCCGAGTTGATAGTCCTTGGCCGGATAGTAAACCGGGTCCGTTCCTGTCACTTTGAGCCGATTGAAAGGTCGCCGCATATAGTAAACTATGGTATAGTGTACCATTTGCGCCGCAACGCTGTGCAATCTAAAGTTTAACCTGCTGTATTTCATTGATTTTTCTATATTTTCCCACTGCTGTGTTTACTTTATGATTTTTCTTCCGTACTGTTTTGTTACTTTGTACTTTTTCGGCCTGTTTTTTGCTGTAAGTTTTGTTAGTCGCGCATTTCGTCAGCTCGCCACCGCCGCGCCGTGTCGCCCTTGTCTGCCAACACAATGCAGCGCACAGTTCATTTATATTTCTAAATTCGTTTACTTGCCTTTTTTTTTTTTGTTTTTGCTGTTCTTCTTAACCTTTTTACGCCAAAGTTCTGAATTTATTTGCTTACAGCTGCTTTTGCTTTTCACCACACATTTGCTTTTTATATATTTTTTTGTGCTCTTTTAACATTACACTTGTGCGCTGACGCTGACGGCGCCGCAAAGGCTACTTCTGCCGTAGCAGATTGCCAGCGCGTTCGTGCGCTTGTACCAATATATGTATGCGCGTGTATGTGTGCAAGTTTTGTATGAATTTTCGTGTTGTGCACTGCTTTTCAGTCCATTTCGGAATTTTCTTCAGTACACATTGTGCGACGAGCTGAGCAACGTGCCCGCGTCTATTTCTTGATTCACGTTCTTTTCCGCGTTCCACTGCCGTTTGCCGCGCGCTCGCAGCGCCGTTGAAATTAAAACGCACGCGAGCACTTAAAATACAGCTGAAAAACAGCTAAAAAAGCGGTTGAACGGTTGAAACAAAAGCGACACACTGCAAAATCGAAAGAAGTGAAAGACAAATAAGAAATTTAAAATAAATACAAAAACAAAAAAGTTGCGTTGACGGCAATGCGTGCGACGCTGGCGTCGACGACGTGCTTTCTATACGCCATTTAATTGTGCTTATGTGTTTGTGTGTGCGTGTTTTGTTTGAAGCTTTACGCAAGTGCCGCAGTCGCAGCGCTCACTCGGTGTTACAGAGGAAGTAGTGCCGCTCTGACTGCTGGAGCTACGCTGCGTGCGCGAGTGTAGAAATCTCTATCGCCGTGCATATATGCGCGTGTGTGTGTGTGTGAGCGCTTCTGTCTCTTCAGACTTGACGTGATCGCGTTGCTCATTCTTTGGTTTTCTCCAAATTTTTCGTAATTCTTATTTCTAAATTGTGCTGTTTCGAAAGTGAAGTGCTGCTCTGTTTCAAAATCAGCTACAAAATTACTCTTTTTACATAATTATACATAAATATTCTTGATCTCCAGTGGTGTGTTTATGAAGCTTTGCGCTTCTTCTAAATGCAGCTCGTGAAATGTTGCTTAATCGTTGTGCATTACTCGAAGGTAATAAAAAAATGGGAAAAATCAAAAGTAAAAAACATAAAAAAAGTAAAATAAAAAAGTAGACAAATCATTACCTTCACTATCTGTCGGCGCATTCGAATTATTTTATTCGCTCTACTGCCAGCAGCTCAACCAGTTGCGCGATTTTATGTGTTATATATAATTTTTATTTTACATTTATTATATCTCTCTACTTATTTCTTCTTCTTCTTCCTCGGCACTAACATAATCGCCGTTGGCTTTGTGGTGTGTTCTACTTCTTCTTGTTTTCTTTTTTTTTAATTATTATTTGTATTTGTTATTTGCCATTATCGCCTTCGTCACTTTGTATTTGCCGTTGCCGCGCACTAATTTGGCCGATCGTTTGCTTAGACAACGTTCGACCTCGGCAAAGTGCGCTAAAGTGTCTTCCGTTTGTAGACGCTTCACAACGGTTACTCATTTTTTGCGCCTACAAATATTGTACTTGTGGTGGAGCAGGTGGACGGCGGAGAGCTGATAAAGAAGCTGTCTGGCAAAATTTACATTGGAAGTTGAAGTGGTATGGTTGGAGTAGGGTTACAGCGCTGGGAGAGTTTAGACTTTGTTTAACGTGGTTTTAATATTCTGAAACTTCAAATTATGACAAAATATAAAATATTAAAAAAAAAAAAAAATTTAAATAGGGTGTAAAAACGCAAAAATAAGTAAATTGTTTATATAATAAAACTTATATAACGACGTCTGATAAATATAAACGAAATTAACAACTAAAAAAAAATTATTTATTTAAAAAAATGATAAATTATATTTTTCAATAAAATAATAAAAAATTAATTGTTGTATATTAATGCAAAAATATTACAAATTAATTAAATAAAGATATGTAAAAAAATAAAAAAAATTGCCAATGACAGAAAAAAAAATTCCAAATAAAAAAGAAAATACATAAAAAGTATAAAAAAAATATAAAAAATAAATAATATGTAAAAAGAAAGATTAAATATAAAATAATATAAAAAAATTAATCCAATAATTATTAAAATTGATAATAAATAAAAATAATTAATTAAATAAAGATATGTAACAAAAGAAAATATGTGACATAAAAAATGTTTTTAAATGGAAAACCTTTCAAAATAAAAAAGAAGAAAATACTTGAAAAGTATAAAAAAGAAGATTGAAAATAAAAAAAAATATTAAATAAAAAATAAAGATTAAATAAGATAAAAAGAAATAATAATAAAAAATATATATATCTTATAAACGACATTTAAACTCAAACATTAGATACAATTATAATTTAAAAAATATAATTAGAAAACAAAATTTTATTTATCATTCACTTTTAAGTTCAAAAAATACAAAAAATGAGGAAAAGTAAAATATGAATTACAATTGTTTTAAATTAGAAAATATAAGTTAAATGACGAAAAAAAAATAGATCTGTTAAGGTTAGGTTAGATAATGTGAAGAGATTTTTCCTAACAGGAATCCAGCTTTGACAGTTCAGAATGCTAATTTCAGAATTTGATAATACTGGTTTGCGATTGGGCAAATTACAACTTTGTAGGAAAGTTTGACAATTTTGATTTTATTTATCCGTACTCGGAACATTTTGATATACGAGCGCTATTTGTGTTATTTACAGTAACTTGAAATATTCATCTAGGTCTAAAAATGACATTAAATAGCGAACATATTCGAGAATAATCTATTTTACAACTTTAGACGTGGGTTAAGGCAACAACAGTGCATAAATGACCTTAATTAAGTTTTTGGTGATAAAATTCCATCCAGGGACCTGTGTTTATCGATGGTATGGTGAATTCAATCAAAGCCGTAGATTAGTAAAATCTCGTCAAGGTCGTCCAAATCAGTTGTTCCGGAAATTATTGACGCTGTGCGCAAATTGATATTGCAAGGTCGAAATATAAACTGAAGGTTATATTTAGCATTTAGAATGATGCCATTTGAGTTAAATATGCAGGGTTTTATTCGTTGAATTGTTGCTATTTTAAAGGTAATATCATAATGTCACTTTCATAGGAAACTTCCTCTCTTTGCTTGGTGCCAGATTCGGATAATAAGAGAGAAGTCCCCGATCAAGTTTTCAGAGCTTCTGATGTTTTGTTATCGATGTGTGTTTGGCTTAACCCCATTTCAATTGTTTTGCTCCTCAATTCCAAAGCTGGGCGTTTCTTAACGCTTTCTTTCTTCAGATGGTCCCATGGTTGATAACGCCGGTCCGAGTTAAGATACAAAATAGCCGCTACCAGAGCTGCTATACTGGTCTTTAGGTCGGTGACATTGCAGTGGCAAGAAATGGTATCCAAATTCCATCAGGCTGGGAAAGAGTGGGGGGTTCCCCTATCATGCTGAATTTGTGGGATTTTGTGCGAGCTCAGCAAGCGTTGGTCAGCAACCTGACGTTTTGGGGTTGTAATTCTGGTCCAGACTGGAAGGTAAAAGGTCCATTGAACTGCCAGCCATTCAAGCAGCGAGGCTAAAGAGAAAGATAAGGTGGAAACATCTAGACATTTTTTACTCCACTGTCCAGCTTTCACCATTTTGTAGCATCTCGTTTGCCATACTTTACGAATCCGGCGAATTGTGACAGACTTTGGGACTGTTTTTGATGTACGACGGTCGTTTTGATCCAAACCTAGGAGTTCTGGGAATCACAACTGGCAAGCGTCTCTAGCAGTCCAAGCGGGATTATTCGTGGTTTCACGAGAAATCATCCCATTTACGTAACCTAACCTAATCTAAGAGTTCGGTTGTTATTTTAACGGTTATCTAGTCCGCGATAGGATGGTAAGGATTATCTAAGTTGTCGTCTCTGTTTCGACGGGGTCAGACCTAAAGGAAAAAGGGTAGGGGGGGCATGCAAAGAGGTGACCAGTGTCATGAAGGAACTCATTGCACGCAGGACACATGTTGGATATGTTTAGGGCTTTTCTAATTTGGCCAATCGTTTGTTTAGTCTTAAGCGAGCAGCTCATAGCCAGTCCTGGCTTGCTCGCCATTTGTTTCTCTTCGTTTCTTCGAATAAGATGTTTGGTGGCAAAAATATATTAAACCGACGCGTACTTGCTCCTAGCAGCCATACGTGCATACATTTGTGAAAAATGCCATTATTCGCACTCTGTACCCATCGCCTAACTACCGGCCCTCACTCTTCACCCATCACATGACTGCGCCAGCTGGCGGTAAAACAGCTGATTCATATGTTTTTGATGTCACACCGCAAATCAGTGGAATTTATTATAAAATTTAGTCAAAGCAAATGCAAATCGCTGTTGTTTTTGTATTTGCTTTGGCGTAATTTTTCAAAATCGCAAATAATGCTAAGAAGTATCTGCCCATTTTTGTTGTGCTTTTGCAGCAGCGTTTTGTGTGCGTGATAAGGAGCAGAAACCAATAGAGAATTTCAACTATTTGTCACAATTAATTATTCCTTTTTTCCTCAACGCATACACGTGCGCCATTTAAAATGTCCAAACGCACACATACATGCATATTATGTGTGTGGAAATGGCTGTTTTTGAAAAAACATTGACGAATTTAAAATATATGCTGTCAACACCTTTTGCTTGCCGCTAAAAATGTGCGACACAGCCGCGTCACTTCTAGATTTTAATTTACATTCTTCTTCGAACACGAAGCAGCAGAAAACCGGGGGCGAAAATGTCAAAACTTCAACAAAAAAAAAAAATGGCAAAGAATCATTAAAAAAATAAAATAAAATCGCAAACAGCAAAAATAGGCAGAAAATAATATTTAAAAAATAAAGAACCTGAAGCACATGTACATCTTGTGCGCGCTTGCTGGCCTTTGGTTACTACACAAGCTCATCAATATATTCTTAACGTTTGTCACCTAAAATGACGCAAATGGCGCTTTGAATGTGAAAAATTAAGCGAGAAAGCAGCAAGTCGCTGCCGCCAGCCATTCATTGTAAACTGCCTGTGGGTGCTGCCGCAGCATCGCAATTTTTCGGTGCCGCAGCCGCAACGCACGGTATCACACACACCACCGCCAGCGCAATGGTCATGCAAATCTGAGCGCCAACTGGCTTTTGTCTACCTGCTTACTTGCCGCCTGCCACCCGCTCAACCAGGCCCCAGCACAGGCGTATGAGATGTGTTGTTCGGCTGCGCAACTGTTGTGGCAGCAGTTGCTTGCCGCAGTCGTGTACCGTGTTATTGACCCAGATACCTGAATACCCAGAAAAATGTAAATTTCTGTTGCGGCGAGCGTTGCTCGGCAGCCGCAAAACGCCAGTACTGCGCGGCCCTGCCTTGCCCAGCCCGGCCGTCGGTGGTTTGTGCACTTGTACTCGAGTGAAATTTGAAGAAAATGAAAATTGAGAATAATTATGTATAAGCAAATTTTCACTGTTTTTCGTTTGCACATTTTCACATTCACGCTAGGAAGTAGCACCGCAGCACCGTAGCACCTGTATTTTCTTAATATTATATGTTTTCTATATTTTTCGTGTACGCGTTTTCTTTGCCTGCGGTTGTTCATATAATTTAATTTTTCTCTTATTGAAATCGGTAAAATTCCACAGAATATGTATGTACATATCTACATGTTTATGTATGCGTGTGTGTGCACGCTGCCAATTGGCGCAAATTGAAAATATGTACATATATTCCTTCGGCTAGGCTGATTTTTGTGCAAAAAATTCTTTGATTTCGAATTTGAGTATATATTTATGTACATATATTGCACTGAGTTTTTATGTGTAATTTTTATTAAATTGTATTAATATTTGAAATTTTTTATTGTTTTATATAAAATTATGTTTTTAGTTTTTTTCTAAATTTATTTTTTTGTAATTTTGTATTTTTTTTTTTTGTTTATGAACGTTTCATTTTGTTTTAAGTTCAGTTGTTGTTACTAAATTTTATCTTTAGTTTTTTTAAATAATTATTTTATTAATTAAAATATTATTTTATTTTATTAATGTTTTAATTTAGCTTTCATTTCATCCATATTTTTAATTTTTTTTTAATAATTTGCAAATATCCGTTTTGTTTATTATCATTTTTTCTTTTATTTTTTTTAATTTAATTTTTTCATTTCTATTCTATAATTTATTTTCTTATTTATTATTATTATTATTAATTTTTTTTTAATTTTTTATTTTTTATATTTTTTTTATTTATGAACATTTCATTTCAATTTTAAGTTAAGCTTTTGTTATTAAATTTTGTATTTAGTTTTTTAAAATTAATTGTTTAATTTATTTTTTTAAATTAATTTTATTTTATTTCTTTTTTAAGTTATTATTTTTTTATTTTTTAAATAATTAATTTATTATCTTATTTGTTTATTATTATTTTTTATTTCAATTTTTTCAATTAAATTTTTTCTTACTATTTTATATTTTATTAATTATTAATTTTGTTTTTTAATTGTTAGAATTATGTTCATATTTTTTTTTTTTAATATTTATTTTCTATATATTTTATTTATAAACGTTTTATTTCAATTTTTAGTCAATTTTTTGTTACTAAATTTTTTAAAATTAAATGTTTACTTAATTTTTTTAATTAAATTTATTTTGTTTTAATTTAATTATTATTATTATTTTTTTAATAATTAGTATATATTATTTATTATTATTATTTTTTATTCGATTTTTTTATTATTTTTTTAACTTTTTAATTGTTTTTTATATATTGTTCTCTAATTTTTTTATGTTTTTTACTTCATTTAATTTATATACTTTTTTTGTACTTTAATTTGATGGAGACACCTTTACTGTTGACTCATAACAGCCCACAATTTACCTCCATTTCGCAGCATTGATTACTGTTTGGCTCTATTATTTGAACTTGCTGGCAAAATGCCAAAATTCAATCGAAAGCAATCTATAAACACGACTATAATTAACGAACTGACATTATATTCTCGCATATCATTCAATTAAAATTGTTTGCCAAAAGTATGGGTTTCATCGCAAGCCAACAAATTTTTAATGCAACGAATAACTGTTTATTTGTTTTTGAGATAAATTGTCGAAAATTTGAGAGAAATAACGAACTTGACGTTATTTATGCCGTTATAAATTTATTGTACTTCTCGAATAAGCGATAACTGTTGATTAACTAAATTCTTATGAAAAGGGGTGTTAGAAATATATAAACAAGTATAATTAGGTTACAAATAATTATTGAAAAATAAATAAATAACAATAAAAGCAAATTTTAATTAAAAAATTGGATAATAAAAATTCAAAAAAAATATATAAATATTATACATGGAATTAAAAAAAAAAAATAAAATAAAAAAATTAAAAAAAAAGAAAATAAAAAATAAATAAATAGAAGAATTAAAAAAAATAAACTTTAAAAATTAAAAAAAAAAATATTAGATCTGAAGAAATATTGAAAAAAATATAGAATAAATAAAAAGAAAATCTAAAAAAAAAAAAATAAATATAAAAACTAAGCTAAAATGTAAAAGTACTTGTTTGGCTTTGTGAATACCTTCATTCATTTTCAATTATTTTAAGCTCCTTTTCTTTCAATGCTTTGCCTTTTTTGTGTGCACTTTTTGTCACTCTTCTTAAAAATATGCGCATCCCAAGTTTTATCCCGTGATTTACTACAAAGTGGCATAGAAAAAAATATGCAGATGAATCCGAATGCCATTTTCTTCGTATGTCAGTAGAAAAAAGAAACATAAAAATCGAATTAAAAGACAAAAAGACCAATCAAATGATATAATACGTGACAAATGCATGATTGATTGGTGATCTACGTTGCGCTCGTTGAATGATGTCACTTGACAGCCAAATACGCGTATTTGTTGTGTGTTCAAAAGTGCATGACAGTTGCCAGGCGACTAACGCGAGCGATGAGCGTTGTTGACATAGCGATCAAGTGCTACCGCACTCAAATACTTTGTAAATTTATTACGTGCACTTGCAATTTTATCACTTTTGTGCGCAGAACGATAGACCGTTAGACTACAGCTGTTTTGGCTGCTCTGTTTTATACAGATTATGGAAGCGGGGTAGTAGTATCTACGGTTTAATTTCTCAAAAAGCAAACTTAATATTGTTTTATAGTAATTTTTTAATAATTATTAATATTAAGTATAATAATTAATAATAATTAAAACTAATAAAAAATAATTAATAATAGTTTCTTATACAAATATATTGAAAATTTCGAAAACGATTTTTTTTTATCAAATTTAATTAATAATTTTTTCCTTCTTTTCAGGTAAGTGTCCCAAAGATTTTATTTATAATACAAATAACTCCACATAAAATATCTGGTAAGCAATTCTGAACATCAATTTTTCAATAACTGAGTTAAGTTTTGAGGCTCCAAATTAATATTTTTATAAAAAATTTGCTGCTCACTGATTTTTTTACATTTTAATGTGATTTTTATTTTAGAAAATTTATACATGTACTATATTGCTTGTATACTTTTTCTATAAAAAATTTATTGTGCAAAAAATTTACAGCACAGCCTTTTGTCACTCGGCGACACGTTTGCGGTAAAAACAATAAAATACATTTAATTGGTCGCGCAGTATTATTAAAAAATACAAATTTTTGAGTTTTTGTTTCCATTTCCGATATTTTTGTACCTCATTAATGTTTTAGTTTTTTGTTTTTGCAATAATTTTAGTTCTTTTAATATTTTTCATTTTTAATTTAAATATTTTTTTTTGTTAAAATTTAATTTTAAACATTTTATTTTATTATAATATTTTTTATTGTAATTTAAATATATTTTTTTATTATAATAAATTTTATTTTAATTTAAATACTTTTTTTTATATAATAAATTGTATTAAATTTTTTTAGCTTAAATAATTATGATTATTTTAGCTGAATTATTATTTTTTATTTTATTGTTTTAGTTTTTTATTTAAATGGTTTTTTTAATTTAATTAATTTTTTAATTTCAAAAAATTATTTGTTTATTTATTTTAATTAATATTTTTTTCTCAAATTTTATTTAAATTTTTTTTTGTTTGGTTGTAAAAATCTTTATTTTGGTTCAAATTTATCTGTTTTTAATTTAACAATAGTTTCATGTATTTATTTATTTTTTTCTTCTCGTATTCCGCTCAACTCCTACAATTCTTTTTCACTTGTATCTTTTGCAAGCAAACAAAAAAGCTTGTAGTAGCAAAATCAATTTTCTTTTGTTACAGGCAGAGCTTTTACTGATGGCATACGTACACATACACAGCACCACTCTCTGCTGCTTTCACACACATACCTTAATTGCATTGTCGCTCATTTTTTCGCTCGCACACATGCTTGTCATTGCATATTTTTAGGCTTCACTGCAAACGTTGACAAAAGTCAATCATGCTCAGGAAATTGCTGAGGAAATTTGTATTTCCAGAAGAAGTCAAATGAAAATAAGTAGTAATGAATTGTAAAATCGATGAAATGCGTTGAAAATCGCATAGTGATGTGTTTTTGCCAAAATACGCATAATTGAATTCAACACACGTTACTCATACGCTGTGGTGTACCTCGATGTCGAAGTAAAAATAAATTCTAAAGCAGTTAAAAATTCTTAAACTGTAAAATAAATTTAAAAAACACTTAATTAATTGATAAAATTCATCAATTATCGAAAATTCGATAAATATCTGAAATACTTCAATATATTTTATTAATATAGCATATACCATTAATATGGGTATTTGTGCGTATCACAAATCTTCACCTGCCGTTTACATATTTTGCATCGAGTTTTTCATTCATAAATTCCTATTCAAAGCAAAACCAAACAAAAGTTAATTTCAAAATTCCGCAACAACCCACAAAAAACGAAGTCAATGACTGATTGCCCCATAGTCTGACTTAAATTTTTATCTAATTGCCTGCCCACAACAAGGCAAACAACAAGTTTAGTAAAGCAGTTGGCAGCATTTACTACGTCGCAGTTAATTCTCTCTTTTGTCAAGTAAGCGTCAGCAGCACCTTTGTTGTTGGCGCCGGCTTTTAGCGCATACCTTGGAGTGTTATCTTAGCAGAAAATGAGTCAGTCAGCAAACAATGCGTTTATTTAAACGTGACTTCGTTGAGTTATTTACCTTTTTACTCTCTCTCTCTCTCGCTGAGCATAAACGATCAATGTACACTCTCTTTTGGTGCTTTTGGCCTCATTGCCCTGCACCGCTTATCTTTTGTTGGCGTTGCTGGTTTATTAATACAGATTTCATATCTTTGCCATAAATTCTGCTGGAATTCGATGAAGCAACAATAATAAACTTACAAAATTAAATTGTTTCATATTTTTTTCTTTTGGCCTATCGCTGGCCATCTAACACGCCGTTATTTGTCTTTCCATCGGAAATGCACATAAAGGTGCGTTTGCATGGCGCAAGGCGACAAATTGCCGCAGTGCGTTTTGACAAGTGTCGCGCTGATGTGTGAATTGTGAAATCACGTAGCGTTTTTACGAGTTTTGCTTTGATTTCGAATTTTAATTAAGCATTGCTATTGCTGATTGCGTTTGGCTTCTTAGTTGCAGAGTCAGTTAGAGTTATTGAGTACTTGAGTATAGGCGATCGGGAAAACCAATGAACTAGAAATACCAAGTTGACAGACATGAGCCGGATTACGTGACATTTCGTATTAAATTAAATGAATTCTTTGAAACAGGAATTATTTATTTTTTTGACAATATAGAAATTATTGTTTTGTAATTTTTCCAAACTTTTATCATTTTTTAATCGTTATTTTTGTTTAGTTTTTACATATTTATTTTTTTTTTTTTTTAATATTTTTTATATACATACATATGTATGCCATATAATTTTTTTTTTCAATTTTATTTATTTATATATTATTATTTTTATTTCTTCAGTGCAGTTTCAGTTAATTTTTTTTAATTCCTATCGTTTTCTTCGTTATATAATGTATTTATTTTGTTAAAAATATTTTTTATAATTTTTTTCCAATATTTTATTTACACTTGTTAAAATTAAAAAAAATATATATTTTATATTTCTATTTATTTTTTTATATTTTTTTTTATTTTTTTTTTTTTATATTTTTTTATATATTTTTTTATATTTTTCTTTTATATTTTTCTTTATTTTTTTTATATTTTTTTATTTTTTTTTATATATTTTTTTATAAGTATTATGTCTTAAATTTTTTTTTATTGTTTATACTTTTGTGTCCAATACGGAAATACTGCAACAAAGTTTTCGTCTTCCATTCTATGGCATTTTTTTTTTTGTAATTCTGATACGCGTGTGTTTGCTCTCTGACCCTTTTGGCTTTTTCATCGCTCTCTGCCTTTCGCATGCATAATTTTGTGTTTTTATTGTTGTCAATGCCCTACCATACTTGAATAATTCCATGTATTAATTTTTCATGCATGAGACCGGAAATATTTTTTTCTGTATTACTTTTCGTTACATTTCATTAAACACAAATAAGAAAAAGCTGAAAACCGTACGATTGCTTCTTACAACTTCCAGCTGCTTATTGAATGAACGCTTACAACATATTTTGAGGAAATTTTTGGTTTTGACATTTTTCAATTTATTTAGAATTATTTTTTTATTTCGGAATTTTTTGACATTTATTTCTTATTTTTTATTACATTTTCTTATTTATATGTATTTTTTTAATCTATTTATTTATTTTTTTTTTTAATTTTTTTATTTTATTTCTTTTTATTTTTATTTTTTATTTTGTTATTTATTTTTTATTTTATTTTTATTTTTTCATATTACATCGTTTTTTGTAATAATTAATGTGTAAACAACTTTTCTTTTTATGAGCACTGCGACGAGTTTTAACTTAAGCAAGCTAAATTTCACGACCCCTAACTACAAACTTTACTAAATTGCCATTTTCTGTTCACCTCAGATAACAATTATTTATTGTTTTTCTTGTTCGTAGTGTAGAGCTCATCAATACCTTCGAAATGCAATATATACATACATACATATAGAAATTTTTTATGTATGTAGCACCACTTATGCTCTGCGTGCTCTAAGTTGAAACTCGCACCGCTACAAGATGAGCCGCACTCACGAAGTTGAGCAGTTACTCGCTGCCGAGAGTTGTCAGACTGTCAGGTTTTCGATATTCGTTACAATAATGTCGAAAACTGTTAAATCCAACTATTATGTATAAAATTGGAATATTAAAGTGAGGTTATGAGCGATAAAGCTGTATGGGGTATTCAGCTTTCAAACAGAAAAATTTCCACTGTTATCCACATCTTTTGAAAAATTTTATACAACTTCCAACTTTAGATTTCACGTTTAAAAATTGGATCAGCAAATTGAAAAATTAAAAAAGTGAGGTTATGAGCTATATATTTTCTAAATAAAATAGCAAAATAGTCAGTATCTGTAATCTATAGCTTTTTAAGTTTTTATGTCGAAATTTTGACGAAACTCAACTTTTTCACACTTTTTTTTTTCAAATAAATTAATTTAAAAAAAATCCGAAATCTTGCACAAGGTCCAATTCTATTTTCCACGTTGTAAATTTGTCCCAGTAAAGTTCCTCGTACTCATTTTCAAATTAGACTCAACCCAAAGTAGCACGAAAATCTGGCAACACTGCGTGTCAACTTCTCCCAACCGCGATCGTTGTGATCTTCACTTTCCCCCACTTCCACGGCAACTTGTTATCCAGCACACCGAAACAACAACAACAAACACGAAGCACACAGCAAATTCCTTCATGTTGCTTTTCTAGTTTGTGTTGTTGTTGTCGTTTGCTTATAGCTGTTGGCGCTGGTGTGCTATCGATTCTGCGTCCATCCGCCAACAACACCATCGCCCGCATCGGTTGCGCTCGTCACCGCTCCAACACACACTTTACAGTTTAGTTTACTTGTAGACGAGCTACGAAGCAGTCAGAGTGTGCAGTGGTGTATTTTCGTGTTTCTACCAACGCGTGAGTGTGTGAATTTGGTTAATTAAAAACGCCAACCAAAAGTATAGCAGAACAAGCTGTGCACGCATTCGTATTCGTATTTTACGATAACAACAACAATAACAAATATAACTAGAGCAATACGTACCCGTCGCCGTCCGTGCTCCGATCGGTGTTAGCGGTCTCGATTTCGTCAGCGATTTCGCGTTTTCGGTTTCGATGTTTTCTCAGTAGTGAATTCAAATTCCTTTTACTCAATTAAAAAATCTAAATCAATGGGTCATTTTGCGAATACAACAACAAGCAATTGAACTTTCTGTCATTAGTATCGATTGTCGAAAAAATCGAATAGTTTTTGAGTCGTCCCGATCTTCGTAAACATTACGAAAACGGATCTAAAGCGTCAACGTCGTCGCATTCACGATCATCGATGTGTCTGTTCCAGTAAAATTCAAAATTGCATAAGCAAAATTTTTCTACATTCAAATACAACCACGTACGCACAACAACGTCGTCCGCATTTGAAATTCCATCAAAAGCGAAAAAAGCGAAGGAAGAAAAAGTAAAAAGTGCGGCCGAGAAAATATAGTAGATACGTGAAAATTTGTACGTTGCAAACGACGACGAATAGTAGCAGCACATTTGTTGCGCTATTTTGGGAAATTTTTCAAGCATTTAGATGTTTTGGGTAATTAAAACACGAAAAATATTAACATTTTGCATCAGAAAAAACGAAATCGATATGCTACAGAATATATCACTTAATAAAAAATTCAACGAAAACGAACACTAGAGAAATATGAATTTGAAAAATTAAAAAAAAAAATAAATAATGAGCTCTAAATTCTGAAAATCAAATTTTCAAAAACAAGTTTTCTAATGAATTTACAAAAATTTCTAAAAATTCGAAAAGAAATTTGCATTTGGCAAAAAAGCAAAATATTTTTTGTATGTATCAAAAAGGTAGAAATAAATTTAATTTTCAAAAACAAAATTCGATTACATTTGCATAATCCCGGAAAATTCGAAAAGAAATTTGCATTTGCAAAAAAAAGCTAAATTTATTTTTTGCTTTTCCAAAAATAGAAATAAATAAAATTTTCAAAAACAAAATTCGATTACATTTTGCATAATTCCTGAATATTCGAAAAGAAATTTGTTTTTTTGCAAAAAATTTGCTAGCTCCTCAGCGTTGCTCGCTTTCACACAGTCGCAGCTGAGCAGCAGTTGGCGCAGAAGCTCAATGACAAAAAGTTCGCAAATACTCAACTTAACCTATTTTTGATTCGCACAAAAAGAGCAAATTTTTTATAAAGTGTATGTTGTTGTTATTGTTTATGTGCTTGTTTTTGTAATCGAACACTTGAATAACACGCGCCAATCAAATTTTAATTGAATTAAACAGCAAAAGCTGCCGCCACAAGCAGCTGCTGCTCTTAACGCCTCCAACAAGCATCGGTCGCGCCCACCTACCCGCTCACCACTTTGAAAAAGTCGTGCTTCCACTTTAGCGATACGACTTCCTCTCCATAGACTATAGCAGCACTCTCTAATATGACTCTTCATTTTATTGAATTTGCATTTCGCGTTTTTTTTTTTTTTTTTGTTTTAATTTTTCGCAATGCATGGAATTATTCATATAAACATGTTATATTAAGAAGAAAAAAATTTAAATGAATTCGTAAAAGTTGTCAGAACGTGTCTTAATCAGTAAATATACATATTTATCGATGCTACTCTACTGGCAGTTATCGATTTTCGATATGTTGTGCACAATGAACGCTATTAATTTGCTGAAGTTGTAAAAATATGATTTCATAAAAATGCGTTAACTGTTAATTAGTGTTGTATTCACAAATTCAGTTACTGCATTTTATCGCTTTTTTGCCAATAATTTTTATTTATTTACATAGCCACATAAGAGTTATTAACCTCCTTCGCTGCTGTCACGAGCCATTTCAAAAATTTGAAGTGCTGATATGCACTCTAACAAAAAGTCAACAACAAAAGCAAAAAACAAATTTTATCAATGGAAAATTTTCGCAACATTATGACCTGCTCACGCTTCTCCTCAACCACTTTTTACTGCGCGCTCTAGCGATTTTTGCGAATTTGAACCGGTTTCTTTCTATTTATTTATTTCGCTTTTTTTGCCATGTCGAAATGGCTCTTTTTCATGCTGCTGCCATTTATACCTGTTCGTTGATTTTTACCCATATGTATGCTTGAATTTTGGCCAATAAGTCTAGTGACTGGCAGTAAAAAGACAGCAAAGCTGGCCAGCCTCTTCTTGCTTTTCTCCACATTAAACACATACATAAAGGGTGATTTTTTTGAGGTTAGGATTTTCATGCATTAGTATTTGACAGATTACGTGGGATTTCAGACATGGTGTCAAAGAGAAAGATGCTCAGTATGCTTTGACATTTCATCATGAATAGACTTACTAACGAGCAACGCTTGCAAATCATTGAATTTTATTACCAAAATCAGTGTTCGGTTCGAAATGTGTTTTATCGACAAATTTTGTTCAGCGATGAGGCTCATTTCTGGTTGAATGGCTACGTAAATAAGCAAAATTGCCGCATTTGGGGTGAAGAGCAACCAGAAGCCGTTCAAGAACTGCCCATGCATCCCGAAAAATGCACTGTTTGGTGTGGTTTGTACGCTGGTGGAATCATTGGACCGTATTTTTTCAAAGATGCTGTTGGACGCAACGTTACGGTGAATGGCGATCGCTATCGTTCGATGCTAACAAACTTTTTGTTGCCAAAAATGGAAGAACTGAACTTGGTTGACATGTGGTTTCAACAAGATGGCGTTACATCCCTACTCACTCGCGTTTTTCTATTTGGCCTTTTGAAGGCTAAATTTCGGGAAAAATTGATTTCAAAGAAATGGAACTTTTAATTTGGCCACCAAATTCTTTTAAACGCTTTTTAGCTTTTTTTGCCTACTAATTTTAATTTACATAAATAAGAGTTAAACCTCCTTCCTGCTTTGAAACGACCATTTCAAAAATTTGGGCTATTCCGCCCAAAAAAAATGTCGAAAAAGTTGAAAAACAAAATTGGAAATTTTCCGAAATTAGACCCCCCCTTTCCCCAACCACCGCGGTCTAGCATTTTTAATTTTGAACCTTTTTTTCTATTTTTTAAAAATTGTCCATGACCAAAATCTCTTTTCATGCTAAAGAAACCGTTGTTGATTTTTCAAATATGTATGCTTTTTTTTTTTTAAAAAAGAAAAATCCACCCTCTTTTTTTAAAAACACCCTACTAATACATATAGTCCGTAGTTCATATGTTCTCCGGTGCCTACTCTTTACGAAGGCGGTCGGCCGTACGTCGTCGGCTAGCTTAGCAAGTCTATGCAGGCTGGCTTAGTTTCTTGTATATGTAGGTTTAAAGCGTATCTCTACGCCTGCTCTTTGATTTACTTGACGATTTGAGCGTAGTTTATAACTCATTCATCTGAATTTCTCGACTGCATTATTTTCCACATTCGTATGCCTACATTCATAAATGGAGGTGTGAAGTTATGTATTATGTTTTATACTATTTCGTTTGCAATACTCGGCCTCTTTTAGACCGAACTCTTCGTTTTCCATAACAGTATTGAAGGAAAGCAAAGATAGCCTACGAGCTCATTTACGCGGTTATAGCTTCCGCGAGAGACTGGCGGCAGCTCACATTTCTATCTACCTTGTTGTTCTTTGGTTAAACACCTTAGAAATTTCTGGAAATGATTTTGCAGTCGTTGACACGTTTGCTTAAACTGTTAGCAAGTGCTTGTACTTAGCGACTTTAATTCGTTTGTTAAATTAATAAATTCCTCACAAGACATGACAATATATGTATGTAGGCTATCAAAATGATGTACAGATTTTTGAAAACCTACGTTTCTTTCTGCCTGTAATTTTCTACGAAAGGTGTTAGCTACCAGCCGGTTTTGATGTACTATAAGTGTTGACTTAAAGTTGATAAGGTTGCTTAGCCATATAAATGTTTCGTTGATTGGATATAACCGGTAGTTCCGTTAGATTACCGGTTTGATGTAACCAGTAGTTCGCCTGTAAGGTTATTTCATAGCTCTTATTAGCTGCTGTTATCAAATCATCAGTGATTAGTTATCGATTTTTTGTACAAACGCAAGTTTATTCTCTATAAAAAAAAGAGCGTAGTTCATAATACTTGAAAATTTGTAGAGTCGAAAAATTATTGGAAGTACTTAGTTACATTCCGCAGCATCCGCCGCCCACACAGCTAACAACGATCAAACCACCCACTTATTGTGTAGAGCTTTCGGCCTCACTATTACTCACAGGAGTAACGTCACTACTTATTCTTCCACAATTCTCCCTTCTTGGCAGTTTTTTACGGCTTTTTGGATCACTCTGCCACATTCCTCGGCAATCAGCGTTTATTTTAGTACCAAAATATATGCGCACATTGGACTTACATCATGGCTATGTGCACACTTCGGTGCGTGTTGATTGTTTTTTCGTTGTTTTTTCTGTATGAACGCGGGTATATACCTTCTGACATAAACTTATCGCGGCATCAATCCCAAAATGCATGTTTACATTATTAATAATCTTGCTCACTATAAATACATTATACATTTCGAAATTATATACATATACTCTATATAGTATATATATAATATAAATATTTATTTTTTAGTATAAATATAAAAATACGAAAATACTTTTTCGACTACCCAATATATTAGAATTTCTAAAATATAATGTTTCTCCCATCAATTCCATAAATATGAATTTCTCAGTTCTGCTTTGAAGCAATGCCATGTGCTTATCAGCGCCCCGCATTGAGCATAAGCTACCACGTGATTCAGATTTTCGAAACGGAGTTCATTATCGCAACCCAACCGCTTGCAGTTGCTTGCCCTTCTGCACATAACTTTATATGTGGTTTCGGTTAATCCCCTAGGAAGAGATATGCTTCTTGGAATACGGCACCTAATGCTTCGCTATACATGCTTATTTCTCTCGGTTCCTATGCTTTTTTTATATTCGTTATTGAGTTTGTCGGCCTTCCGTCCGCTTTCGTCTTTAGCCTTATGCGCCCGACGTGCTGAGCTGCCTTCAGTTAGACGTTGTTTCGAGTCGCCTGGTCGATTTTAAATGCTGCCGGCACTGCTGCTGTTAGCTGGCGCTTACTCGCGCATACAGCATAAGTTTACACATGTCTTACTCGGCCTCTCTTATGAAATGAGTGCCTAAAAAGAGTAGAAGAAAAACACATAAATGCAAAAACGAGCAAATATGTAACATTCGGTGCAAAAGTTTGCCGCGAATCGAGTAGTGCGCGAGTCACACTGAAAGAATTCAAACAAAATTAACCATAAGAAGATAAATAAAAAATCGGCGAAAAAACAAATACGAATTGAATGAAAAAGTGTTCAGAAAAAGACCAGACCACATGTTCGAGTCAATGGAAAATTTCCAACCGGTTTAGGGCAGCGCTACATTGTATCTCGTCTGTGCTGCTGCTCGCCTGTTTAGCGGGGAATTTTTTTTTTGTGGTTGTTCATTTTTTTGTCGATTATGCGAGCAACAATTTTTTTTTTGCTTCTGCAATATCAGCACATAAGATTTTTTTTGTTGATTTTTAATTTAATAGCAGCGATTTATTTTTCGAACGTTTATTTTGATTTCTGTATCACTGAGTCATTACACGACAAGCACGCTCGGCGCTTTTGACCTTGAACTTTATCCTGCTTGATTGCTGGAGGTTGAGTATAATGAAGTGTCGGTATTTTATTAAATTTGATTTAGAGGAGGAAGTTCTTAATCAGTGTAGTTTCCACGAGCCAGTATTTCACAAGCAGCATAATTCTCTTGAACTGTCAGCGCAGTCATATATCGTATTTTTACTCTTATGTTTCAACTGTAGGTCAAAAGAAAGTTGTCAATCATCCTTAAAAGTACTTGTTTTGATGGTTTTGATTCAACCTCGATAGCCGATTTGCAGGCATTGTAATCACAGCACTGTCTGTGCTGATTATGAAATATATTGCTTTGATGCTTCAACTCTAGGTCTAAAGAAGGTTGACAAACATTCATAAAAGTATTTGAAAGTACTTTCTACTGCAACCCCGAATATTGGACTTTCTCATTCAGCCTCGAGACGGCCGACATTTCGCAGGCACTGTAAATCTACAGAGCTGCCAGTGCTGATTGTGATTTAAGTTGCATTTTCTGCTACAACTCTAGGTCTAGGGAAGGTTGTGAAACACCCTAAAAGTATTGGAGATTCTCCTGCAGCCTCGAGACGACCGGCATTTCGGAGGCAGCATAATCCTATCGAGCTTGTCAATGCTAGGTATGCAGTGAGTTAAAATTAATCTCCAGATGACTACGTTTTAGCCGACTTAGTCTTCATTAATCGTGAAGTTAGCTGCGGCTTATAGTTGTTGCGGCTAAGTACCTCCGTGCCCGCAGTTTATGTTCTATTTATAAATTTTTTGTTGTCCGTAGCAGCAGCTATTTGCCGCCCTGCGTCTACAACCACAAGTTCTGTAATGTATTTATGTTGAGTAAGCAGCGATCGGCGACTCCGATTAATTGTAATTCCGGTTGATGGACTGATGGACTAATCTCGGGCACTCTCTTCTGCATTTTTTCCATTCTAATGTATTTTCTAATGGCCGCTAATGCGATCATTAAACATTGCATGCATGCCGCGCATCAACGTTGATCTCAATTCCACGACTGGGGTGTGGCACCGCACAAACGCATACACACTTACGTCTGTACATGTGTATGCATTTAGTGACATGCCTTCTGCGGCAGGCGATCCGCTGAATCGCAACTTGGCTTTTGCGTGCTTGGTACCTTCAGACTCATTTGGTCAATAGGTGCAGTTGTTGCTTGAAAATATGCCACTTCTCATGCATGTATGTATGTATGTACATGTTGTTCTTTGCAGATGCGTGTTGCATGCAACATCGATCGAACGGCGCATTCAGAAAGCACAGTTCCAAGTGGAAAAAACAGCGATAGCGACAGCGACAGCTGCCAACTCAATTGCTGCCTGGCTGTTATCCAAGTTGGGTGGCAGCCGCCACCGCTAAAGGAGGAGGCTGGCTGGCAGTGGCATGGCGTGTTGGTGGGCGACTGCCGCGCTGCTGCAATTTTTATGACTATGTAGGCTGTCTGACTGTCTGCCTATTTTATTTTTAAATTATGCGCCATACATTTAAGTGGTTGCTGTTGTTATTGCTTTTGCGCTGGCTGGCATCGTGTCTAGTTTTCGTCACTGTGGTTGTTGTTGCTTCTCTTGTACGCCGCGACGTGCATTGCATACAACATTCTCTCACGTACAACAACTGGCGGCCGAACGCGTTTCGTCGATGAATCGAGTGCCGTCTTGGTTGGCATATTTTTCGTTGTTACGCGTATTTTACAATTCAAAGACCTCTAGCGTAGCGCTGACGGCGCTCACTTACACTTACAATCTTCTTACATCCTTTAGTTTTTGTTGTACTTCCCAACCTCGTTTGTTTTCGTTTAATTTCATTAGTTTTTATTTTTCTATATTTTTACTTAACGTTGTGCTATTTTTATACACCTGTAAGCGATATACTCATGACAGCGCACACACTAGCCATACACTCGTGCATGTCTCAGCTGCTTTATGCGCTGCCTACAAAGTAGCCGCAACAAAAGCGACACTGCGCGGTGTTTTACAGGCTGTCGTCGCCATATTTGTTTTGACTGTCGGGCTGGCTGGCTGATTGGCCGGCGCTTGTTTTCATAATTACTCAGCGATTTGCACGTCAATTATGCTGAGCCTTTTTTGGCTTATTACAGGGGAGTGGGTAGTAGATAAATTTAATTACAGTAGCGGTGTTTGCGTTGTGATAGTCATTAGTAGAGGGTACATTAAATTTGCCACGAAGTTCGGAAAAGTCAGAAGAAAAGGTCCGAGACTCTGTGAAGTATATGCGTATGTATCGTATATAAGTGATCAACGTGACGAGCTGAGCCGGTTGGTCACGTCTGTCTGTCTCTTTGTATATACGTGAACTAATCGCTAAGGTTTTGAGTTATCTGTCTGAAATTTTGCACACGTCGTTTTCATTCCAAGAAGGTGCTTATTTGTCAGAACTGCCGATATCGGACCACTATAGCATATAGCTGCCATACAAGCCGATCGCAATCAAGTGCTTGTATGGAAAACTTTCTCATTTAAAGAGATATCCTCACAAAATTTGTAATATAGTATTATCCAAGGTAACCGAATGATCTCCGAAGGAATTGTGCAGATCGGACCACTATACCATATAGCAGTCATATAAACCGACCGATCGGAATCAAGTGCTTGTATGGAAAACTTTCTCAATCGAAGTGATATAGTCATGAGTTTGACATGGGATATTGGCTAAGACAGTGGTGCAATCTCTCAAGAAATTGTTCCGATCGAATCATTATAGCATATAGCTTGAACTTACCAATCAAAAAAACCCGAAAATCCCAAAGTAGCTACTTTTTTTTTGTTTCAAAAACTTTTTAAATTTGGGGACAAAATATTTTTTTTCTTAAAACAAAATTTTTTTTGTATAGGGTATTTATTTTTCCAAAACCCACTTTTTTTCCGCTAAGATTTTCCAACCAAAAAATTTTAAATAACGGGGATGTTAAGTACTAAAAGCATCGTTTTGTTTTCCTAAAAACATTCGGGACCCCAAAAAAAATTTAAAAATAAAGATTTTTATTATTCCTATTAAATAAACTTTAAGGGAAAGGGCTTCCCTATATGGTATGCACGGTGTTTAAATTGGGGGCTTGCACGGGAAAACAGGTTTTCGAAGAAAAAAAAATTTTAAAAAATTTTTGCATTAAATATTTTACTTCATTTAATTTGAAACAGGAAAAGCAGTAAATCTGGTTGCTTTCTTTTTTTTGTCGAAAAAGACACGCTCAAACCGATATTTTTCCCAAATTATTTATATTTTAATGATAAATATATACATAGATATGTATACATACTTTACATCATATTTACAGCATTTCACGCAATCACTTACTGAATTTATTGCCACTCAAGATGCTTGTTTCGCTGTTATTGCTGTTGTTGGCTATCATATTTGCGCTTACATGCGACAAATGCATATTTGCTATACATATGAACAATGGGCTGAGATAATTAAATTTGGTTCGCTCATAAATTTTATTTATTGGAGTCAATGAAATTTGCACATTACAGAGACGTGTCGAAAGAGTTGGGACGGATGAAAGCAAGCGAGCGTTGACATGTGGTGCGGTAAAAGCATCAGGTGAAACAATACGGTAGTCTCTTATTGCACGGTTCGCAGTCGAACACGTAACACAACGAGTGTGACAATTACTATGCGAATTATATGCCTTATTCTGTAATAAATTTTTATAAAAAAGCTGCTTTTCTGTGAGTTCTCACAACGCAGTTGCTTCCGTATTTGAGCTTTTGAATTTTCTTTCTATAAATTTCATACAATATTTTGATAATATGGCATTTATTTATGAAGCGTTGATAATTTGCAAAATAGAATTGCAATTTATGCAACTATGTGTTGTATTTACTCAGGTTGAATTACCAAAATTTTTCATAATTATTTAAAGATATGTTGTTTTTGCATCATTCCTGAGCCATTGCAACCATTCGGTGGAGAAAAAGAAGTTCATCGAAAGAATGTATTGAAAAAATTTTCTTCAATTATTGTATTGAATAGCATTTTTAAATTTATTTTGAGTATTTACATCCATCTGGTTCTAAATAAGAAGTTCAACGTAAAGACATTTGCATCTTTTTTCATTTTTTTTTTTACTGCATGAAATTGATCATATGCAATTAGCAAAAATAATTCAATACTACATACGAGTATTTTAAAACTAATCGCTGTTATCGATAAATTTATCTCCTTTCGTTGATATCGATAAATTTAACTCGTATCGTTGTTATCGATAAATTTCCTACTCCCAAATCGTTACTAAAAATTTAGCACTGTGTATGTCATCGATAAATTTCACACCTATCGTTGTTATCGATAAATTTTACACTTATCATTGTTATCGCTAAATTTTACATTTATCGTTGTTATCGATAAATTGCATACTCCCAATTCGTTACTAAAAATTTAGCACTGTATATGTGTCGAGTGAATATTATTACTTAATTCATTTATTTTTATTAAATTCTGCGAGCACTCCGTTTTAATTAAGGGGGAATTTGCATATGACTTCGTTTGCTTATGCCTTTTCCACCATTCCACCAGTTTTTCGCACTTATTTCGCCATATACATAGTAATTGCGAATTCATAAGCGTTTCGCGCTTGGTACACAGCTGTCTCTCTATAACATATGGCCAAGCGGCTGCTTTATCAACCACACCAACTATGAGGGTCAATTTTTTTTTATATGTATATACATACATATATACGTAGTTTATATGCCGCAGGCATTGTTGGCCTTTAGAACTTTTTTCACCGATTTCTGCTTACCACAGTTTTGCCGCTTATTATTTGATTATGCGCTGCTCTTACATTCTTGCAATTTATTTCATATTTCCATTACTCAATTTATAAATTTTTATGCGCCCGCTGCTATTAAGTTATACATATATTTGCTGTTATTACAAGCGTATAAGTTATTGTCTCATTTAATTTATTGCCACGAATTTTAGAGGCTAAACGCTGACCGCTGATGGCTTGGCCTGGCCGTTCGTCTAAATTGCAAGGTCGACAATTTATTTATTTATTTTTTATATATTTATCGTTTGAAGGATAAGGACGACGCCAGACATTACTTGCATATGCAAGTTATGAAATAGTCCAAATTTTTTGTTTTTCGCGTGCAGTTTATCTTGCAGAATTTATATGTTATTAAATGTATGAACTGAAATGGTTTTATGACGCATAAATTTGCTTGATATAATAACATACATATGTACATGTTTAATAATTTTTTCCTTAGAAATACATTTTTTATTACAATTTTTTTTTATTTTCTTTATTTTATATTCGTTTATTTTTTATTTCAAACCATTAACTTGATTGATTTAATTTTTGCTAAAAAAACTTTTATTTACATTCACTTGATAAGCCACGTCTATCGATAATCGATGACATTAGTACCGTTTCATAATGTTCCTCAAACAAACTATGCACCCGATTCACATTACAAAGCACGTGAACCATTAATAAATGCACATTTATCACGCACAAATTTGGTTAGCAATTCTGCTCGCTTTACCTTCTCCCTAATATGTGGGAATTTTTCACGCCTGAAAGCATATTTAAATACCCTTTACGCATAACCTTCACACTTGCCTGCACTGTGCAACATAGTTAATTTGCTTTTAGCGGCATTAGGCATGCATTTGCTTTGTACTTGAATTGTTCAATTGAAATTGCTAATTGCTTATGACTACTAAATTTTTATAACAATTCTGCACAGCAAATCGAAGGCGCAAATAAGTCATGTAATTGCAAGTAAACGCATGCAAATATTTACATGAAAGTACCAATCAGTTCACATACTCTTTTATAAATTTATTTGTTTACCGTGTTAAATACTTAGCGTGTATTAAAAGAAAATACATTTGAATACCGTTGAATTAGCGCCAATTGTTAACGCTTGCAGCGATAATTGCTGTATTTCTATTTGCCAGCCTATAGTGTTGTCTATGTGTGCACAGCGCATTATTCGCACATTTCCTCATATAATTGTTAGTTGCATTTCTTCCACCCACATAGCACTCAATTCAATTAATATAACTGTGCGAATAGAAATCTAAATTGATTAGCTACTCATATATGTACAAACATCAATCAGCTGCTTCGAATGTATTCGGCTTTAAATTACCAATGACAACAACGAGCACAGTGCTGTTGTCGAAGCGCTAATGCGACACGTATACGCCCCTGAGGCCACTTCCATCGCACTTTAGTCTGTTACATATGTATGTTTAGTTATTGTACATACTACATTTGTGTGAGGCATTTTTTTTATTATTGATATTTACTTTAGTTTTTCGCATGAGTGCACTAAATATTTCAACTCTTATCTAAATCGAAGATTTTCGGCAGCTTTAAGGCGCAATTACTCAAACAAAAAGTTGTCTAAAATTTATTAATTTTTCTCTCTGTAGTCTTATAATACATTATATAAATATTTGATTGACTGATTAGGCTAAATAAGTGCTAATAAGTGCGCTGTCTAATTAGGTTATAACTGGTTGGGTGGCTCGCAAATTGCACTATGTCTTTCATAAGTATTTCGCATTTGTTGCTAATTTAAAGGACAACAAAATATTTTTTTAGTATCAATATTAACCACAATTTATTAGCATTTCGCCCCATTTCGCAGTCAACTTCCAGATACTTTGTATCAAATATACATACATATGTACATGTCCGTTGCAATGCTTTTTAAATTGAAGACGTAATTGCCAAGTTCAAAGTATCCGCCATACTATTATTATTATCACATTAGCGTTATCTTTCTGGAAACGTATACATTTATGGCTTAAATACTATTTTTAGCAGTTTTTCAAAGTCGACAACTTGATAGATTTATTTTGTCTACTGGAAGTAGAAGCATTTATTATAATTTTTTTTAAGTTTGAAGATCACGTTTCAGAGCATAGTTGGATGTCGTTTAATATAAATTTATTACTACTATTTTTATCACATATACAGTTACGAGCAGTAAGATAGACCCATCGATGGTGCAAATTTTTGATTCTAAAAAAATTTACATTTGGTTTAAAGTAAACAAAAATATATTTTTATTATTTACTTCATGTTAAGTGCCATTGTGTGTACATATGTATTTTTTCCTTTTTGTGTGCTATTTAAACGTTTTTTTATTTATTGTTTTTATTTTTTTTTTATTTTGTATTATTATTATTTTTTTTTGTATTATTTTTTTTTGTATTATTTTTTTTATTTTAATTTTTTTTATATTTTTATTTTAATTTTTTTTGTTTTCTTTTTTTTTTTACATTTGTTCCAAAATTATGAATATTCATAAAACTTGTTTAACTTATAACTTAAAACTCTTTAAGAAGCACATATTTGGTCCTCTAAACGCCATGTAAACAAACTCCTACTTGCTATCGATAACTCTCCACTTTCAATGTTACTTCATATCTGCAACCATATTTATTTAGCTTGTGAAATCAAGTGTTTACTAGTTTACTGAGAGATTTAGTAACTCGTTGTTAGTAAATTGCTGCAGTTTTGAAATTCTATTTTCTCCAGCGCGCCTAGAGATACGTACATAAGCTTCTTATCACTTGCATTTAATATACTACTGTGCTGGAAAAGTACTTGTTTACCTAGTTCATTACACTTATTCTAATGTTTTGTTGGAAAATTCCGCTGGTTATTTATACACAGAAGGCACGCTTCACTGCTATCAGTTCAACAGAATGTACATTTCACAATAACAAACATGTTTTTAGTCTTTGATCGTCTTGCTTAATACGCACTTTACATGCCGCCCGATATTGCATTAATTAACCGCATATTTTTATCACTTCTTTTTTCTTATTATGTACTTAGTATTTCACATCAAAAATTATCTAATTTGTGTCGGCTTATGACATATTCAATCAGTCCTACCTTATCTGACACATCGCCGCTTTATTGCGAGAACGTGTATTGTAATAATCTTGAGCTGCCACTGTGTACTTCTATATGTTTATATTAAACAGGCGAACTCATAGAGGAACATCGAAAAAATCGTGCTAATAAAAAATATCACCAAAAATTGTATTTCAATTATGAGGCAGCACTAATCTCTCATTTTTTGCCTGCTTATCATTACGCCTCTACTAAATGCTTATTTATGCTGATTATATTTCGAACGTGATTTGCGGTGGCAGCACTTATCTGCCCGATTCGTGAGCTATATTTACATAGCGATACCGCAAAAGAGTGAAAACGCCTGCGTTTACCTTTGTATGTGTGAATGCACATTTTTTTGGATTACCGATAATGGTTATCTTCATACAAACGTGTGTTATTTGACCGTGCACACACACATTGACATTGTAGTTCTTTTTATTTTTGTATTTGTTTACTAATAGCATAGCACTTCATTCAGAAAATCACACTGTCCTTGCATACCTACGTCAATGTTCTACGTGTGCGCGCTCCTTACGTCATAAATAAAGCAAACGAAAAAGAAAAAATAAATAATAAAATAAGATACATGTGTACATTATCACAAATATACATATATTATAAATTAAACAGAAATATAGTTAAAACATATTTGTTTTTGTTTTTAACTAACAAAACGTTTAATTAAAATTTCACAAAAAAGTAACTAATTTTTAACATTTTTTAACATTTGTTTATAGCAAATGTTTTCTAAATTTTAGCGCTGACGTCAAATGCTATGCAAATTATTTAGTTATTAATCATTATTTAAATCCCAATACCGGTGTGTTTGCTTCTTTTCTTGTACATAAGTATGTACTAGGTGCGGTTCGCAAACATATTTTTGTGCTGAGTTATGCGCTTATTTAAAATTCAATTATCCAAAAGTGAAAAGCCGGCAGGCGATTAGTTGTAGATAACTAACGATTTTTGAAATGCTGATTCATCATATGTTTATTTTTTGCCTTAACCTTTTTAAAAATGTTTTTTGTTTCATTTTAAATTTTTTATATTTTTTTATTTAATTTTTATTTCATTTTTAATTTAATTTTTTTTTATATTCTTTTTTATTTAATTTTTATTTAATTTTTTTTTTGTTTTTTTTTTTATTTTAATTTTTTTTTTTAATTTAATTTTAAATTTAATTATTTTTTGTTTTTTTTTTATATTTTTTAATTTATTTATTTAATTACTTAGTTTATTTAATTTTATAAGTTTAAAAATATATTAATTTCCATCTAATTATTTTTATTTAAATATATTATTTTAGTTTTTTTTATATTATTTTTTTATTTTTATATTATTTTTTATTTTTATATTTTTTTTAAATTCTTATTTTTTAATTTTTTTTTTATTTTTAATTTTTTTTTTTATTTATTTATTTAATTAAACTGTACTTTACCTAATTTTATCCTCCGTTAAAAATCTCCACAGTCATCACAATTATTGATTTAGGGTCGCAACAGTCGTCTTCAGAGAAATCAGAATAATAAATATATATGTATTTGCGCTAAATGCATTGCAAATAAAATTATTTACTCTACACATTTAAATAGTTATGAAGTATTTACATGACACGCTATTTGGAATCTGTGCTCTATGTTTTTACACACAGTACACATTTCTATTCTATTGATGTGAAAAGTAATGCGTATAAATGCATGTTTATATAACTGGCCACACGTGCCGTCTGTTGATCCAAACGTTTATAACTGAATTTACTTACAAAATTTATATTATTCAGTACAATGTCTATTTTAGTCTATGAATATAGTTGAAATCGTTGGTATATCAGTTTTGAAAAAAGGAAGGAAGGGTAGGGGTTGCGATATTCTCTTATGACTGCAATTTGCGGCAACTTTCCTTTCAATTTCCACATTATATTGCTAATGTCTTTTTTATTAGCCTAATCAATTAAACACGTTCGATTCATTATTGCCTACTTTTTTATTGCTATTAGCAACCGGAAATATTGGCAATAAAGCATTGCGTTAATGTTGCGCCAGCGTGGGTGGCATTTTTGGCTGCAGCACGTCATATTTTTACGCTCATACCAAAATATATGCCAACTTCATTTGTACAATTTTTGCTTATGCGTGTTATGTCTATACTCGAGATTATTCTTCGGAAGATAACAACTTTGATTTTACGCTATGTGAAAAATGTGAAATGAGTCATGCGTGGGCTGTGCTAAATTTTACTATATGCTCATAAAAATGTTTAGCAAACGCATGCTACTGATTGTGTGGGAAAAGTATGCAAAAATAATTTGGCAGCTAATGAAACATTATTTGGATATTGCTTTGCTGTGTGCATGACAGGCAATATACATAGTTGATATTTTCTGTTAAAAATACAGTAATTTCTGCCACACAAAATGCAGAAATTAAGACTTTCATTCGAATTAAATAATACAGCTGAATTTAAACTGTTTTTACAGTAAAACTTTCTTCCGCATGTGTCATCGATTACTAAATATTATCGATTTTTTCGCAACTCTCTTTTCTGCATTACATTTTTATAGGTCAATGACACTTTAGCCAAAAACTACTTGCCATTCACCAATATACATACATACATATATAGTTTTATAAGTTAATTTATATATATATTTTTTTTTTTTTTTTGAATCATTCACTTTGCACGAGTAAGCAGTAATTTCCATTCATCTATTTTCTATCTCGCTTCATCTTTTCTTGGAAGTTTACTAATTTCTTGAAATACAATCAAAACGAAATTGCCGTGGGCCAATATAAAAATAATGTGTAAAAAAACTTTGTAGCCGAAAGTAGCAAGCAAAACAAACCAAATTATAAGTATATTTAACCGCTCTTACCTTTTGCTCGTGTGAATTTCACTTTAGTAGCATAAAGCAGTAAAGACAACGTGTGAACAACCTCTAATCAATAATTGAATCAACAACGCAAACGATAGTAATCGACTTTCGATATAAATTCTCTCACTTTGTTTGTTTTTGGGTTTATATTTTAATGCGTTGAACTCATTAAAACTTTTCAACAGCTTTGCGCATTTATTTCGCCAAGCACCATAGTTGCTGCTCAAAAGTCAATTGTCATTACACTTTTCTACTTGCTGCACTAACAAATCTTTAGCGTGTTTAGACCACTTTCAACTTTCCAACATACCAGTTTAACATCCCGCGACCTTTATTGAAAGCACACAAATGGTTAGTTAAATGCGGTTCCACATTTTCCGACCTAAAAAGGTTTTGTCTGGCCAACTGCTAGACTAGTTTTGGTGCGCACCATTGTGTGCTTCACTATGTAGTCACCTGACCGCTGGTGTCTCAACCATTACGGTTTCTACAACTTATTTTTGCGTTTCTTACCCGCTTTACTGCTCGAAAGTCATAAAAGTAATATACATTTATATATATTTGAAAATATTTTTTGTATTATAAGTGACCCGCTTGCTGCTGAATTTCACTTTAGTCTGCCGTCTTGTCTTGACGCGCTACTAGCAAGCGCCAATACATTTACTTTGGGTTTGCAATTAAATTTTCGCCACCTTTGCTTGAACTCAAGCACCTTTCAGTTCACACGTTAGCCCGAGCGCTTCGAATATAAAATTCTCACAACAGAGTTGCTTAAGTAGAACTTGGCAAAAAAAGCGAGTTAGCAAATGGTTTGTTGTCTTTCATTTGTGCAACTTCTCAGACAGCCGTGATTTGTGACATGTGACTACTGAATTCGATTTTAAGTTAGGCTCAACTATTTACTTGTAGCGATAATTTTTGAAACTTTCAATGTTCACGTAGTGTTCGTTAGTAATTCGAAAATTATCAAGAGTTTAATACCATTCTGATAAATTTTTAAGTAAATAAATATTTTCGTTTATTTGCATTTTCCCATTTGGACTTGAAAGCGTCGCCAATCACGCGAAACAACAAAACGCATTTATATTGCAACTATTTGCATTGCAAGCACATTTTTTGTTTATTACTTCCAATGTCTGTGTTGCTGTTGGCGCGAAATTCATTCACGAATTTGTTTACCCTTCACCGGCCAAATGCTTCCCAGCAATTCCCCACACATATTTTCATGGAAACTCAATCAATTAATGCGCTGACTTGGCGGCTGGGCGGCGATGTGCCTAATAGGCTGCGCTTTAAATTATTAACAATTATAAAATTCATGAGTGATTTAGCATTCAATTCGCATGCGCGCGTCGTTGAGCAGGGGTTAATTGTATTGCCTGCTATAGGGGTCCAAACGCGTCCAGAGTCAATGGCTCTTTTGCATGATGCAATATTTGAAAACTATTTCATGCGAGTGCGCTAATTGCCAATAACGGAAAGCCGTACGTACATCTACACACATACTCTTAAACTTTGACGCATTTGCAATTGTTTACAGAGAATAAAACTACGCTGATTATACTTAAACATATATGTATATTTTGTTTTGGGTTTTTTACTCCTTCTAATTATGTTTGCTGGTTTCTTTATTGATTATGATTCGCCCAATTCATTTGTTTGGATGAATGTGTTGACGACATGCCTTGGCAGTCAGTAAGTCAAATATATTTGTCTGCTCGGTAATTTGACGTTGAGTTCCTTACATTCACCGCTTCATTCATACACAATATCATAGCATTAAACAAGCGCTTTTGCACGCTTTAACACGGCTTTAATATTTCCGCAAATTTCCAAAGTTTATCAATTAGTCATAACGTCTAATTAATGTGCGCTTGTGTTGAAATATGCCTCGAAAAGTTTATTTTACTACATAAATGAGGATTCCAAGAATGCGCTGCAAAGCAAGCTAACTGCATTCAAACTCAAATTTACGTCAGCCAAAGTGAACATAAATTTGGTTTTTTCTTCTTTGATTTCTAAAATGTTGATGGCGTCAATTACGTTCGTTTTTCTAATTAAAAATTAATTTGAACAATCTTAGAACCTATTCTCGTTAAATATTTGAGCTACGATAGCATTAAAGAAGAGTCAACTGTCAATTCTCAGATTCTAACATTCAATCCGTTTTATTGTATAATCGATAACTGTTCGATTTTCCCACCATATTGCCATTGGAAATTTATACGCAAAAAATATCAGAACAAAATGATCACTTTATTTTTTCTACATCTCATACCTCAACTACCAATTTTTCAATAACGAATAGTTACTTCTTTTTTTTTTGTATTATGCTTAGTGCTTTACTTAATTTTTAAGCAAGTTGCCTAATAACATTTTTGACTACTTCTAAGTTCCCTGGCAAATTTTTACTGCGTAGTTAATTTTTTTAAGTATGTTTTTCGCTTTTTCTGTTTACTTTTTAAATGTGTGTTGGCTTACAATTCGTTCGATTTTTATTTATTGCCTATTTTTTATTATTGTCTTTCTTCAATGCCAACTGAACAGCGGTCGATTTGTTTGCTTGATATTTCAGCGATTTTGCGCTTCACTGCGTCTTTGGCTTTAAGTTGTAATGAGTCACCATGTTGTTGTTTTCAGAAACTAGTTTTTAAAGCAAAATAGAAATAATAAAATAGAGATAGTGTATAAGAAATTTAGTTTGCATTGACCTTTCACACAAATTCCGTTGTTACAATTTCGGCCAAATAACCCTTCTCCGACTTTATTTGTAGATTAGCTACAAATATTGCATCACCTTAACGCTTACCAATTGAAACACAATATTTAACGCATTCTTTTAACTCTCCTCATTTTTCAAGTTCCAGTTTTTTCGTGCTTTCGTACGAAAATCCCCGCATTACGATTTCAACTGGCTTTTTAAGGCCGCTACTAAAGTCACAAAAATTTATTGTATGCAGTTAGTTGATGACTAAGCGAGTGCTTTACATTTAATTTACAGTTTTTTTTTATTGCAATAAATGCATGTGTTAAACATTTGACGCATGCGCGTATTATACATATAATTTATATGTTCGGGTTATTGGCGCTGTAAACTTCATTGGAATTTTTGCTACGTCAAATTTGTGGTATTATGTAAATATGTCAGTTACACTACGTTGGTTAATTTTTATTATTTTTTTATTTATTAATTTATTTATTTTTATTTATTTATTTATTTTTTTTTATTTATTTATTTTTTATTTATTTATTTTTTTTATTTATTTTTTTTTATTTATTTATTTATTTATATACTTTTTTTTAATATTTTTTTTTTTTAATTTTATTTTTTTTAATTTCCATGAAAGAAAAAAATTTGAAATGCCACTTTCTTCTGCATGAGGTTTCATTTTCAGTTTATAAAAGTCTGTTAATACTAAGCCTAGGCGCTGCATAATGTTAATGTATTAATTATCGATTTTCGATATTATTGCCAAATGTCATTCCAGTGTGTTACTGCAACTTTTTTACATTTTCATAAAATGAACTCAATAATGTATTGAAAGTTTTGTTCTTTTGAAAAAAAATATTGCATTTTTTATGGCCTACGTCACGCTCATAACATTAGTGCAGTCAGCAGCATGTAAATATATTCTTCTATTTTTGTTTACTTCCATTTTTTGCTGAAGAATGTTGGTTTTTGCTGTAGGCAACGCTTAAATTTACATATTTTGTGCCTAAATTCAAATAAATAGTATTCGAGTGTGCAATCCGAGCAAAACGGATATTAAAACGCAAAAGTAAGGCCTAAAATCGAAAATGTGACTTCCTGTTACACGTTGTACGTATGTACGTGTTACTTTTGAAAAAAGTTTTGCGTAGAAAATTATTGTGCTCGGCATCAGCTATATTTTTGTTTACGTTATTATATTGCGAATATATTAAATTGTATTATACATTATATGTACATATCATTATGTATTTGTGAGCGCTCCATAAATGCCAACGTCATTAAATTAACTCAAGCGTAGTGATGACGATGTGAGCACTTAACTGCTTGTTTACATTAAGCAAAGTTGAAGTAAAGATCAAAGAAAATGTAGTACAAGCTCGCAGGCACTTCGTGAAGAATAACGCAAAGCTGGAAAATACTGGAAGAAAATGTAAAATTTCATTGGTTAAAGTGTAGGTGGCAAATACTTCCCAAGAACAATTCAATAAATGTAAGTCTGATTGTATTTTGTAAACAAATTACATTAAGTTGCTTAACATTCCGTATCATAAACGACTGCTACCGACAAAGGCCACGCGCACGTACCTACATACATATGTAAGCGTGTGCCGCCTGTGTATTATGTGTGCTGCATTATTGTGTGACGAGTTGTAAAATCGTAATAAAAATGATAATAGCAAGTTTCAAGTGCATTATTTGCCAACACATTAGAAAAACAGACACAGGCATGTCTGTTTTACGCGTGAATGCCTGATTACACGAGTGGTGGGCGGCTGTTAGCAACCCCAGTAGCGGCACTAACAATTATTGCGAACTAGTTGCCGCTCGCGTGTAGTAATTAGTGTAGTGGTATGTGGACAGCTGTTGGCAAGTTAATTACTTACAATTCGCTTATCAGCTTTAGACGCTGCCCGCTTGAGTGATTGCATTTGAACGTCCTTGACTCAATTCTCAAGCGTTTAGAAGTTGGCATTAAATTAGTATTAAACTATTAAACTTAAATGTTCAAGTCTCAACTAACTCAAGAAGAGAAAAACATTCTTAATTTGAAAAAAAGTTGTCTCAATTAACCTATAAGAGAAAATGTTTTATTTTTTTTTATTGTACGAGTTACATATATTCACGAAATTCGGCATATATTATTTTCCGAGCTAGCGGAATAATTCTTTATTTAAGAAGATATGTTCAAGAGTTTTGGCAAGCGTTACTGTCTAAGAGAATGAGGCAATCTCCGAAGAAATTGCTCTGATCAGACCACCATAGCATATAGTTGCCATACAAACTGACCGCTTAAAGGCAAGCTCTTTGGATATTTTTTTGTGAAGAGTGTTGTTGCTTCGGTGAAACCAAAGCTAAAGTTTTTTCTTGTTGATAATTTTTCTACACAACCGCTTTCTTTGTTCTTTCCCAGTAATCGCTTTAAAAGCTTTACACCACATTTTGCTTTTATTTACGAATTCATGAAACCACATTTTATCTACCACAATATTTGTTGCAAATTTTGCATTACAATTTTTGCATATTAAAGTTAATGCAATCTGCTTTGTATACACTCTGCTTTGGTCGCATGATCTCATCCAGTTAGTTAATAGTCGTGAACTGGTTATTTGCATATTTGTTGTTGCTAAATACACGCCCTTCATTTCACAATCAACGCGGCAGTATTTATCTGCTCGCCAGCCACACAGTGGCGAGTGTTTTAGCATGCTTTGTACATTTGCTCATCTATTAGTTCCCAAGTGTGTTTTCTTTTTCGCCTGAACTCTGTCACCCAACTCAAACCACAATAACAATGTGCTAATCTCAGTATCAGCCGTCAAGAAGCCGCTGACTTTTCCACCTACCATGTTGTTTTTTCTGCACATATCGCTTGATATCGTTCAATCTTGCCAACTTCTTTGTTGTGCTTGCCAGCGCAATTATTTGCATTATTAACGGGTGATTTTTTTGAGGTTAGGATTTTCATGCATTAGTATTTGACAGATTACGTGGGATTTCAGACATGGTGTCAAAGAGAAAGATGCTCAGTATGCTTTGACATTTCATCATGAATAGACTTACTAACGAGCAACGCTTGCAAATCATTGAATTTTATTACCAAAATCAGTGTTCGGTTCGAAATGTGTTTTATCGACAAATTTTGTTCAGCGATGAGGCTCATTTCTGGTTGAATGGCTACGTAAATAAGCAAAATTGCCGCATTTGGGGTGAAGAGCAACCAGAAGCCGTTCAAGAACTGCCCATGCATCCCGAAAAATGCACTGTTTGGTGTGGTTTGTACGCTGGTGGAATCATTGGACCGTATTTTTTCAAAGATGCTGTTGGACGCAACGTTACGGTGAATGGCGATCGCTATCGTTCGATGCTAACAAACTTTTTGTTGCCAAAAATGGAAGAACTGAACTTGGTTGACATGTGGTTTCAACAAGATGGCGCTACATGCCACACAGCTCGCGATTCTATTGCCATTTTGAGGGAAAACTTCGGACAACAATTCATCTCAAGAAATGGACCCGTAAGTTGGCCACCAAGATCATGCGATTTAACGCCTTTAGACTATTTTTTGTGGGGCTACGTCAAGTCTAAAGTCTACAGAAATAAGCCAGCAACTATTCCAGCTTTGGAAGACAACATTTCCGAAGAAATTCGGACTATTCCGGCCGAAATGCTCGAAAAAGTTGCCCAAAATTGGACTTTCCGAATGGACCACCTAAGACGCAGCCGCGGTCAACATTTAAATGAAATTATCTTCAAAAAGTAAATGTCATGAACCAATCTAACGTTTCAAATAAAGAACCGATGAGATTTTGCAAATTTTATGCGTTTTTTTTTTAAAAAAAGTTATCAAGCTCTTAAAAAATCACCCTTTATTATTATTATTATTATCTCCCACGTAAGCGGAAGCAGCTTGTCTTTTTCACATGTGTGTGTGTACATAATCTTCGCGACTTTTCCATCAGCGCCGCCAGCAGTGTCAACTTTCAACCTGTCACCTTTGTTGATCCTTTTCATAATGTAAATTGAATTCTTTGTTTCTTTCTTTGAGTATTTGTTGTAAATATATGTTTACAAATTTACTTTTCCGTTTTAATGGGCGTCTTTATTTGCTGTATGCTTGCAGAACACATTTTCTTTGACATATGTCCGTCATCGTACAGTGGTTGCGTTTGCTGAATATACAAACAAAGAAATACCTAAAATTAATCCCATGCCTTCTCAAAGGCTTATTTCACTTTAAGGCTTTATTTAATTTTTTTTTGTCTGTAATACAAGTAGACAAGTCTGATTAAAAGCATTTTTTGTGGTCGAATGCTTTGCAATACGTTTCCATTATTTAGAAAATAATATTTTCTACAATAAATTTTTGTATGGCATTAAAATACTTTTTGAATAATCGATAGATGTTTATGTGCAATCGATAACATTTTAGGACTATATTTTGCCGAAAGATCTACGTTGTAAAAGCTTTTTGTGAAATTCCAAAGCTTTTGCGCAGGTATTTTTTTATCTGTCATGTTAAATATTACATAAAATTTGTCATCAAGCTTTTGTGATAAATGTAAAATTTTTGGAGCTTAAACGAAGCAAAACTACTTTTTCGCACTCATATATATTGTTGTAGACAACATGTCAGCCGATATTTGCTGAAATCTTTACATTTTAAAAGCTTTTGCTGGACTTCTGAAGCTTTTACGAATATCTTTTTAAGGGTAAAGTTATCTTGTGCTAAAAATTATTAAATATGAAAACAAATTTACTCTCAAAGCTTTTTCAATATATTCAAAACATTTTTGGAGCTTGCAAAATGAAGCAAAACGATTTTTTTCACACACAAAATTCCGCTAGTTTTTTTGAAAGCTTTATGCTTAAAAAGCTTTTATAAAGTTCTGAAGCTTTCACGAAGCTTTTGCAAAAATATATTTTATTATTATTATACTTCGTTAAAAATTATTAAATAAAATTTAAATTTTCTATTAAATTTTTTCGATACAACGAGAGCTTTTCTAAAGATTAAAAATTCAGTTTTCGAATTTTTTGGTTTCGCACACACACACTCAGTGTTACGGTAAACATTTATGATGATTTATGTTGAAAGCTATATTTTTTAAAGCTTTTTCTGAAGTTTAAGCTTTCTAAAGCTTTTTTTTAAAATAGTTTCTGACCTCAGTATTATTATTTTACTTTAAAAATGTTTAAATAAAAAAATAAAATTGCTATCAAAGCTTTATCGAGCGCTTTTTTTGAGCCTAAACTTTAAGCTTTTAATTTTTTTTTTTGCTTCACACTTTTTGCTTACACTGTGTGCCTTGTCAGCAGTTACTTTTCACTGTCATCTCTACTGTCTTGGTCACTGTTTTTTCTTCTCTGCTACACTTAATAGCATTTTCTGCTTCACGTCGAATGCGTCAAGCAAGTTTATTGATTCCTTTTGTGTTAAAAATAATAAGCGCGCAAGAACAAGAACGGCAGGCGACAGTAGAAATGCTATGAATAAGCAAACTAAGTAATGAATACTAAATGCAAATGCCTGAACATTTCATTATTAGAAGGCAACCGAATTTGAAAGACGCAGCTTGAGCACGGATGGATGTCTGTCAATTACATAAATTAGTTAAATTATGCAGAAGTAAATAAAAGGTTAGGCAACACGATATTTGAATTGCATAAATCCGCCGTCTACCTTGTAGTATTAATTTTTAATAGTTGGTCTTTCTAAACTATTCAACAACACATAAATCGTTTTTTGAACTCCCCATAGGTGGGTCGAAGGATATTTTCCACCACATGTCGTGCACTTAATTTTTTTTATTGTTTTTGTTATTTTTCTGTCATAAATTTTTCACTCTACGGTTTTAAATAGCCCAACAACGCCTTTAACTATCTATGTTCGTTTCGTTTCAACGCTGTATTGACTTTTGACACGAAACTTGGCGCCACTGTACATTTCCATGCCATAGCGGCTGTTCGGTCAACGTGGCGTATGATGAACACGTTAAAGTTTTGACGTGCCAATTGGAACGTTGCTCTTTGCGTTGCCTATCAGCTGAAGAGGGAGAACAGGAAGAACACACAAATGTAATTAATCATTCTATTGATTTATTTACGTACACAAATTGATTAGTTGTGCCATTCGAGAGTAATATTAATAATAAAAACAACAGCAAAGTATATAGAAAAACATGCAAAACTTATTTGCTTTCAATTTTAACGTGTCGCAGCTCAGCAAATATTTGCAAAAATATATTTGCGTTCATTCGCGTTCGCTTTCAATTGGTTATAAGAACAAAAAACAGCAAAACAAATAATAAAAATAAATATAAAATTGCGTAAAGGCTTGCTGCGATTCTGTTATGGCGTCTGTCGCCCGTCACCCGTTGCGCGCTTCCGCCGTCAGCCACTTGCGTCAGTGTCATTGTGCTTTCGGTTAGTGTGGTTAGTTTTGAGTGTTGCCAAAAACATAAATTCAATTAATCGGAAGGTTGCCATTTCTACGCATTCGGTCGCAAGTTTTCTTACACAATAATTGCTACACGCAGCTTCACCTTCGTCAAGTGCAGCATAGAAAGTGAAATTTCTCATGTTTGCATTTTATTTTCTCGTTTCTATTTCTATTTTCACTACATACGCAATATACTATAGCGGAATGTCAATAGTTAGCGTAAGCTATGCAGATGTCCTAGACCCAATTGAAAGTGGCTGAACCATTGTAAAGAAGCATTGCACGCACTTAGACTTGAAATTCTAGCGCGAATACTCACACTAATTTTTTTTATTTATTTAAATTATATAATTTTCTGTTTTATTATTTTTTTTAATTTATTTTCTTTTTTTATTTTATATATATTTTTTAAAATTTTTATTTTTTTTTTATTTTATTTTTTTATTTATTTATTTATTTATTTTTTTATTTATTTATTTATCTTTTTTTATTTTGATTTTGTTATTTTTGCTTTTATTTTTTAATTTGGTGGTCCAATATTTTCTAGTACTCAATAAATACAATCGCAAATAAATCCTTTAATGCAAATTGTGCGTTGATGAAAGAAATATGTCGCCAAATTTTTCGATTGCAATATTTTATACGCAAGAATTTAAGGTCAAAAGACACCAAATACGTGTTAAGCTTGTTGGACTTAATATTTTTTTATATGTTATATAATTTTTGCATTTAATTTTTTTTTTATAAAAAAATGTTTTACGTAATTTCACGATTTTTTGCGCGTGTGTTAATTAATTGCTGATAAGAGCGAACTTAAAAATAGCTGATCCCATTGATTAATTCACTTTGGTAATTAGCGTGTTCTATTATTAGATGCCATTTTGTCCATCAAATCAATCATAGAAGTTTAAACACATTAACACGCTACACACTTGAATTAAAAAGCAGAAACTGTGAAGAAGCACTTAACATACGTTTTATAGGTGCAGTGGAATACTTCTTACAGCTGCACTCGAGCGTAGATTTGTTAAAAAATTTAAACTTCTTTGTAGTAGCAATTTCGAGCTGCTTAGTAATACATTTTACTACGCTGTAAAAATATGCTCTGAATTAAACGCCCTGATCAGTTGTTTACCCCGTGTTTCTGATTGATTTTCGCATGTCTGCGTTTTTACAAATTTTTTTATTTTATTAACGAACTTTTGTAACTTTTACGGCATTATACAATATTCTAAGGCTTTCACTAAAGATCTGAGAGCTTTAGCACCGCCTTTAGAACTTCATATCCATCAAAACAAGCATAAAGCGAGCACCGTTTCGTGCTTTCACAAGCTTTAAAAGTAGATATTTAAACTTCAAATATTCTTAAGCTTTCATTAAATATCAGAGAGCTTTTAGAAGCTTTAAAAGTAGATATTTAAACTTCAAATATTCTTAAGCTTTCATTAAATAACGAAAGCTTTTGCAAGCTTAAACGTTATTCTGATTATTTTTCTTGCACTTGCCGAAAGAAAATTTCTCCTATTCTGTACTATTCCACGCTATAGTCGCCAAAATTATCATTTCTTCTGCGCATTAATTATGTGTTCGTTGTAATATAAATGTAATTGTACACTGAATTATTCATATTAAATCCGTTCACAGTTATTTAAGTCCTTATTTTCCACGTCAGCGCATGCAACACGCAATGTAGCGTGCAATTAAAAGTAAAAGACTAAAACAAGCGTTTGAATATATTTTTTAAGAAACTACAGAAATAGTTGTAGGACCTAAGCTTTGACGCATTAAAATTTTCTCTCTTACACACTTTTCATTTGTGTTATACTTTGCCAGTTTCATTGCACGAAATTTCGAAATAATTAATTAATTATTAAATAATTGAAATTTAACTGATTAATTTGTTCACATGATTAATATTTAATTTGATTGACTTAAACTGTCATTAAAAGCAATAATATAAACTGTGGAACACACTGCAACTTCATATTCAAGCACTTAACTTGAGAACCCATTGTCAATTTATTGATTCACTCTTATTACGTCAAGTCTTTACACAACTCATGCTTTCGCTTAGCAATTACTTGTTGTTTTAGCTTTTAAAGTGTGCTTTGCCACATTTTTCAACTTAACTGTTTTTCTCTCAATTCTTCTTAACTAACTGCAGCTGCAAATTCAAACGAATTTTAAATTTTTAATACGACCATTTTCTTGCACTGCTCTCTTCACTCTTATACAAATATAGACTTTGAATAGATCAACTCAAATGCACGTGGCAGTAATTCAGTAATTGAAGAAGGAAAAAATCAATTTCCTTGCTTTTCTTACTACATTTGCGGGTGTGTGTAGCACCCAGACTACTAGGAAAATGTTTGTACTGCCATGCGTCAATAAGCGCCACGAGCTGTGTTGGTCAACAAGCTATTTACCAACAACAGTAGTCGTAGCTATAGAAAGTACACCCACACCTGTTAGTTTGGAAGTCAACTGGCGCAGGTGTGTCCGGTGGCCGCTTAGAATGAGGTCATAACTCAAGTGTTAGTTAAAAAAAGGATTTTTAATGTCTGCTCGAGTGCACACACAGGACTAGCTGTATTTGCTAGTTTGTATATTGAAGTGTTCCTGCAGCCGAAGTTTAGCCAGAGTGGACTATACAATTCCATTCAAATAGTCTGTCCACAAGCCACTTTTGTTAAACATTTACACATTTTTTTTTTTTTAAATCTTGTGTTGTCGGGTATCTAATTTCACATTTCATTAATGCAGTCGCTAACTTCACCAATCATGTGCACAGGCTGTCGTTTATTTTTCACCGAAAATGTTACATTAACTTGATGCGTTGTCAAGCGCTTTTTTATGCTTTTGTTTGGCAATTTCTTCTCGCCGTACTTTGTTTACTGACATGCGCTTGATCAATCTACTTATAATCTTTAAACAAATTTTCGCTGTATGTCAATCAGTCATTTGAAATTATTTATACCAGTTTTTGACGATTTCTGCAATATTTGCAAATGTCATTCAAAGTAGTCTGTATTAACGCAATTTTACAAATTCTTGCCTAACTGGCACTTAAGTGTATAGGTACCGTATGAAGTGTAGAGATTAGTTATCGATATCAGCCTTGAGTTTGATCACTCACCACTGATGACATATCTTTAAACAAGTTTATTTGTGTTAAAATTTGAAGTGGACACTTGCATGACTGTTCAATTATAATGAAATTTAAGTAAACAAAAAATGTTAATTTAAATTTTCTGTATCGCATACCTACATACATGTGTACATATGTATCATATTAGGCTAAAAAGTGTGTTCTTGTGAAATTTACGCCCACTTGGCATACGAGGCTAAAATTCTTGAGTATTTTCCATAGAGAATCAGTTAAAATTTCTGTGGTTGAAGTGTTGCAATCATACATATATACATACATATATACTTCAAGATTAAGCTCTACCAACATGTGACTCAACGCTTTAATTAGTAATACATATGTATATTGAAAAATTTTAAATATTTATTTTATATTTCCATTTTTAATTTTTATGTTTTGATTTTTGTTATCTTTTGTTTTGTTTTGCGCTTCATTATCGCTCTAATTACCAATAATTTGCGTTTTAAGTACTAATTTGTAAATGCTCCATGTAAGCCCTTGATAACATGACTTGGACTCGTGAAACTCACATGTACCTTTGTATGTACATATGTATGTATGTGTGTACGGCCAACATATTTACATACTTATAAATAAATGTAAAAGCCCTTCCCGGCTTATCAGCGTTTTGCGGTTGAGCCACAGGCTCACGGTGACTTATCAGCGCTGTTTTTTTATTTTTGTCTTCGCTGCTAAGTACTCGGCGTCATTGCAAGAATTGCAAATGGATTTCATAACACACACACACATTAAGTAAGCCCCAGCATTAGCTTGCCGCTCTACCACACATTCCATGCGTTGGTGCTAATGAGTTTCAATTATTTTTTCCCCCGTTTACTTCTTGTTTGCCATTAATTTCCGCTAATTCCATTCAACGTAATATACTAAGCAACAAATATAAATATACATATGTGTATGTAAGATTTTTTTTTCCACCACACCGCCGTGTTGGCTTCGCTGGGTGCCTCCGTGTGTTGTATTACCTGTCGGAGCAATTATGTACTTCGGCTTTTCCACACACTCGCACACACACATCCGCTCCATTATGCGCTCTACTTGCCCATAGTCGGTTACGATAGCCACTGCTTGGCGCCTTCGCGTTTCTTTTTCGGCTGATGCGGTGTTCGTGCCTAGCCGATGTACGTTTCGCACATTCAGCGCTGCGTGTGTGTGTGTGCCTGTGTGCGTGTTTGCGCGCTGAGTGGATATCCAACTTTCGCTTTTCTATTTTCCGCCGCCGCTTAAGCAGTGGGTCGGTGACTGGCTGGCAGCGGGTGGACATTTGGAAAATAGATAACATACATGTTACACATACGCCATGGACGCCCATACGAGTGTATGTGTACATACATATGTACTCGTGGAAATGTGTGCGAGCGCGCTGAAAATGTTAGCTGCCGTCGTCCATTGTGTGCGCTGGTATGTGTTTCATGTTCGCATTCGCACTCACTTTCGTGGGTTCGTGCGCTTGTGAAGTCGTATTCGTATGTGTATGCCGAGGCATTTTTTTGTTGTAATTTTTAAATTCAGCATATTCGTGGCAATATGAGCGGCAACATGTTGTAGTTAGTAAGTCAGTCGGCGTTTGACAGTCACAGTAAGAAGAGGCTATTAACGAGTCCAATAGCCGATGATAGTATAACACACGCGCTCAATGCAACAACAATAAGTAAAAACGAAAAATATAGAAATACAACAACACGTCAGCGCGTTTGGTCTGCTATAAGTGGAAAAAATTTGACAAAATAAAGAAAATAAAACATTTTTTAGAAAATTTCAAATTCGAAACGAAACATAGCAATATAATTTTGAAAGCATATCGATTTCGGAAACACTAAATTCATACGAAAGCTAATGCTAAATGTTTGCGAAATTTCCCAACACACAAGTAATGTGTTTTTACCGTTAATTTTAGTAAACAAGTGCAATGTGACTGTTTAGAAACAGAAAGTTTCCTTAAAAGAAAAGCGCCACTAAACAAGTGTTTTGTATAAATTTGTGCTCATTGTGAAAAAACAAATATTCAAGGACCCAGTGCATGCGTCCTCAGTGTCAGCGTGAATAATTTTCAGTGCAAAAAAACAAACATTTTATACACAGTGCCTTCTAAAGTGTGTTTTTTTCATCCACTGAGATTGTTAAGCCAATTAGTGACATTTCGAAAGAGAGACACATAAAAAACAACTGCAAATTGTAAAAACTGCGAACAGCAAAGGCAACACATAATTAAGTCGCCAGTCAGTCAAAGTTATAGTGCATATAGATAACGTTAAAGACCGCAAAGACTTAGAAAGAAATTACCCTAAGACCAACATTTCAACCCTGATGGCAACAACAGCACCGGCCAGCGCCCCCCTTATCAGCCACAGCAGCTCCGCCAACAGCAGCAGCAGCAAGCCGATTACCATACCCTTGCTTGAGCGCTTCACCAGCCAGCTATCCACCGGTTCGGCCGACAGTGGCGTCGTTGTTGGTGGCGCTAATTCTTCCAGCAGCAATTCTGTGGCGTTGACTAGAAAAAGCCTTGCCACCAACTGTTCATTGGATACGCGCTGCAATTCGCTATGTCTGCACGGCACGAATGTCAAATGGCAGCTCCAGAAGCTGAAGCAGCCCACCAATAAACAGTTGCTGTCGCAGGATAGTGGCATCGATGCCGTTGTCGATGGCGGTAGTGGCGGTACATTGGCCGCTGATGGCGACGCAGATTCGACCGCTGGTTCGCGACAACAACTCAAGTCCATGCAGTGTTCGTCGTCCAGCAGTGAGTCGCTGGGCGGCAATTCATCTGGCCTGTCGCTGTCCAAATATTCGGAGGATGGCGGCGAGTCGGAGAACTCGTCGGGCATTTGCATGAGTGTCGGCAGTGGCCGACGCATTAAGTATCGCAATAGCGCCAGCACCTGCACTCAAGGTTTAGAGGACCGTATCGAAGAGGTAGACATACCAGACGATTACGACGAGGAGGAAGACGACGTGGATAATGACGACGTCGATGTAGACGAAGACGATGATGAAGTCGATGTGGGCGTAGATGATGATTTGGACGTGGATGAGGATGAAGACGTTGAAAGCGATAGCGATTCGGGTAATAACTCGGGTGTTGTGGGTGAAACAGGCAGCGCCTCTATGCCCACAACGATCGGTACACTCAACGGCTCCTTTGGCAAGATCGTGCCAACGAAAGCGCTCGGCGTCAAAGAACCACCGGCAGCGAATCAATTGCTCATCAAATCGTCGCTACATGCGCCGCAGTGTGCCTCAGCGCCGGTAGGCAGTGTTACTTACTCAACGTCCCACCACAAAGCCAATGAAACAAATAAGCCAACCACTAGCAGTAGTAATCATAATAATCTAAACAATAATCGTAGTAGTAGCACTAGAGACCATAGTAGTAGTAGTAGTAAACCGCAAGCAGCCACTAAGTCCAAAAATCCCGAATCACAAGTATTGGCCACTGATGGCAATTATTATTTTCCGCTGCTGAAAATCTCCGACGATCCGTACATTGATTCGAAATTGATTAACAAGAAGGATGGCCTACAGGACACCATGTATTATCTGGACGAGTTCGGCAGTCCGAAATTGCGCGAGAAATTCGCACGCAAACAGAAGGAGAAGGAACAGAAGCAACAGAAGGCGCAAAGGAAGCAAAGCAAACGCGAAGAGGAGCGTAAGAAGCGCACAACATTGGCGCCGAACGCCACTGCTGCATTCACGACTGACAAGCAAACCGCTAACAGCGGCGCGACAATGGAGTCCAAAAAACCAAGCAACGTCATAGACGCTGCAACGAACTGTGATGATAGCTCCAAGGAGCAAAGGCAAAGTAGTAGTTATAAGCACAAATGCGACGCTGCGACTGGGAATGAGCAGAAGACCGCTAATGAGGCGGATACGCGCATTACAGCGAGCAACAAGTCGCTGTCGACCGCAACCTGCGTGACCTGGAACAAAGTATTCCGCAAGTTCAAAACTGTCTTAGGTAAATGGGGATTTTTTAGAGTTAATTTTTTTCTAATTAAAATATGATGTGAAAATAGTAAAAAAAAAGTTTAAAAAAATTTTTTTTACAGTTGAAAAAGTTTAAATAAATATTTAAGTCTAAAAAATAATTTTTTGGAAGTTTAAAAAATACTTTTAATTTAAAAATTAAAAAAAAAAAAATAATAAAAAAAATTAAAAAAAAAATTAATTTAAAATTAAAAAAAAAAATTAATTTAAAATTAAAAAAAAAAAAACAAATTAATTTAAAATTAAAAAAAAAATTTAAATTAATTGTTTTATTATTTTTTTTTTTTTTGAAGTTGAAATTTTGAAGTTTATTTTTTTTTTTGAAGTTGAAACATTTTTTTTTTAATTTAAAATATGTATATTCAGTAGTATTTTGCCTTGATGTTCAGAATTGCAAAGCAGAGTTAAAATATGCTTCCGAATGCTATAAAGGACTTATTTAATTTAACGCCATGCTCTTATCGTACAAAAACATTTTTAGAAAATAACTTTCGAACTTCCATTATTTTTAAGTATATAAATTTTGTTTTGATGAGCACTTTTTACTTAATTTTTATTGCCTTTATTAACTTAAACATTTCTCTTCTCTCCTTTTTAGGTAAGTCTGATATGAGAACGCAAGCTATAGCCAATACTGGTAAGGCACAAGTTTTTATAAAGTCAATAATTGTTCGACATTAGAAATTGTTTTGAAGCTTTGTAATATATAGATTGGAAAACATTTATATTGAATGCAACTTGTTGCCTATTTTTAGGCGTACAGAAAACATAATTTTTCTTTTCAAAATTTTAGTATTGTAGAAATTGTCTTCCATTTTTTTAAGGTTTTTATAGATGTACATGTGTAAATTCTATAGAAAATGTTTTTTTTTTTTTTTATTTTTATGTACTTTTTATTTTTATTACATTTTTTCTTAAAATTTTTAATATAATATTTCATTTTGTAAATTAATTTTTTCTTAAAATTTATAATTTAATTTTTTTAATTTAGTTTTTAATTTTTAGTTAATAATTTATGCAGTTACAATTTATAATGTGTTTTTTTTTTATAATTTCCGTTATTGTTTGCCAAAATTATTTTTCGCTGTCAACGATATGGTTCCATTGTATGCATAAGTATATATGCATATTTAATTTTTTTTTTTTTCAAAAATGAAAACAGGCATGCCAGATTTGCCCCTATTCATTGCCTCCTACGTATGTACATACTATATTATGTATGTAACATTTGTAAAAATATCTTGCCAAGTACTCAAAAAAAAAATTTAAAAAAAAAAACACGAATTTTTCTGTTTTTGCGGTAATTTTATTTTTAACAGCACTTTTCCGGCTATTTTTGTAAATTGAAACTGAATTTCCTTAAATTTGGCACAGCTTGCCATAATTTACTCGTGTAAAGCGTTAAATAAACAATTTGCTGTTTCAAAACTTTTCGTTGCTACGTCATAAAATTTAAATTGTTAGTACTTTTTGACACTTGGCAATTCAAACCTATTTTTTCTATTTTATGTACATATTTATTTCGCATTTATTTACATAATTCGTATTTAACTCAGCGATGACCGAGTTAATACGCAACGCATATCGTTCTGAACTTTGATTGCTGCCTTGTGGCCAATATTACAAACTTACTTTAAACGCATATGATTACATGTCTATATATATAAATACACACATACATATATGTATATTTATGATGTTGATATTGATGTAGGAACAAATGTAGCACAAATAGTAAACAATACGCAGAACAAAGACGCATTTTGCGTGCGTATGTGTAACCTTATTAATTCCTTATCATTACAATTATTTGCTTATTTATTATATTTTTCATTGTTTTCGAATTTTTGATTACATATTTACGGAATTTTTTTATATTTTTCTTATAAATATTATTTTTATTTTTTTTTCTAATATTTGAATAAATATTTATAAAAAAGAATACAGATACTTTATATATTATTTATATAATTTTTGTAAACATATTTTTATTACATATTTTTTTAATTAAAATCTGTTTTTTATTTATAATTTTTTTTTTATATATTTTTTTAATTTTAATTTTTTTTTTAATTCTTTGTTGTATTTTTTTTTAGTTTGTTTTAATTATTTTTATAAAAATTATAGATATCTTGCTATAAAAAATAATTTTTATTTATTTATTTTTTTTTTCTTTTATTTTTATAATTCGTTTTCGTTAAATTTTAAAAGTATATAATTTATAAATACATTTTATAAAACTAAATAAAGGGTTATATAGAGTATAGGATTTTTGCTCGACAATACAATTACATATGTCAGTTTTACACATGCAAAGTTTGCACTTCGCGATAAGACTTGCTTTTATTATTTTTTTATATTATATTTCCTCTGCATTGATTACAAATAACCGCAAAGCGATTAAGCCGAGCAAAAAGAAACATCTTCAACACGTCATTTACAAAAATAATTCAATGAACGCACAGCAGCACAAGAACAAATGCGTTATTTATCATTTCACTTTGCTGTGAACATTGGCTGCCATGGCTATAAAGCTGTGCCCCTTTCCCTTTTTTACATACACTCATTAAAAGTATTCTTCCGTCAGCTTAGACTGCTTGTCAGTCCTTTTGTCACTTGCCGATAAGCAGCCGCTATCAGCATGACTGTTGCTTATTTCACTTTGCGCAGCCTCTTTTATACATTGTCGTTGTTTTTATAAAATTATATAAATTTTATAGTTTGCTTTCGTTTTTTCTCCCTTTAGTTTAATACAAAGCTTTGCAGCTTTGTTTATTTTTTTTTTACTATACATTTTCTATAAAATTTTTAATTGTATTTTTGGCACAAGTTTTTTCATAAATGAATTTTTAATTGTGTTTCTTGAGCGCGGAAAAATCTACTATCTGTATAATTTGCACAATGAAAGCGGTCATTTAGGTTATCGCGCCTAAAAAGTCAGCTGTTATATGCAGTGAGCGTACGACGACAGGAAATATTCAAGATATATGTACATATGTACATACATAAAACTCGGCAAAAAGAAAACGTAAGAACAATGAACTTTTTTCACTCTTGGTTAGGAAAAGTATGATTTTTTTAAATTTGCGAATATTTTTTTTAGAATAAAATTTTTTCTGCATGGGTGAACAGGATATTATTATAGCTCCCTTGCGTTCAACAAAATTTTAGGTATAATTTTGAAAACTTCAACATTTTATTTTATACTTTTTGCTGCTTTCTGAGTTTTCTTCGCACATTTTTATTGCGCGTGTGAAGATGGTATTAGTTTATACCATATACATACATAATTTCCATATGCTTCCATGTGTTAAAAAAATGTTAAGCGTATTTTTAGTTTTCCGTTGATTTCCGATTATTCTTTTATTTTATTTTATTTTATTTTTAATTCTTAAAAATTAAAAAAAAAAAATTAATTACTTTTTAAGCTTTTTTTTTAAAATAATTTAAATTCTTTTTAATTTTTTATTTAATTTTTTTTTAATTATTATATTTTTAGTTTAATTTTTTTTTATTTTTAATTAAAAACATTTTTTTTTTTTAATTCTTTTAATTTTTTTTTTTTATTTTTTTTTTTTTTATTTTTTTTAATTTTTTTTTTATTTTTTTTATTTTTTTTTTTATTTTTTTCTTTATTTTTTCTTTTTATTTTTTCTTTATTTTTTCTTTTTTTTTGTTTTTGGAATTTTTTTCGAGTTTGGTTCTTTAATATGTATTATTTACTATAAATGTAATATAAACGTAAATATTTTTCTTTTCATTAATGACACTGCACACTTAGCTAATTTTGTTTTGATAATTCGAATATTTTCGTTAAGATTATATCAGTAAATTTATGTTAATCAAATTCTGAATATTTATTTCTACCATCAAGCTTTCCAGCTGCTGCTTTGTTAGCTCAGCAGCAGCTTGGCAGCGCAGTTAGAGACATTAAATATAATAACTTGTTTACTAGACATTTTAGCAAAGATGTTTCTGCTCAAGTGATATTTAAAGTAAACAATTAAAGTGGGGAAAGACGTAGAAAAAGACCTGTCCATTCGGCTAAGTCGAAAATCTACAGTGATTTGCCTATTTTAAATATATGTACATATATACGAATGTATATATAAATTTTTATATATTTGCTTTGAAGAAATGGGTGTGTCCGCAGCTGCCTCTCATTTCACTTTTTTCAAGTAATTTTTTACATTTTATTTTTTATTTACTTATACATATGTTTTTTCCAATAATGTATTTGTTTATTATCTACACTGATTCCTTCATTGCCTTACTTTTTGTTTTTTATTTATGTTCTTCGTTATTTTTAAATACTAATTTTGTAGCACTTTCAACTACACACATAAGAGCATCATGCGATTGGCGGCATTTTTTATGCTTCACCTATTTTGGCAACATTTCAAAAATAACAAATAATTAAAAGGCAGCAGTATTACTTTCCGAATTTACGCACGTTTAGACTTTCCTAAGCGTATTTTTAAAAATTTCGTGTTTTAACAAATTTGTCAAAATTTATCTGTAACACATTGCTGACGCTGCTAGACTACAACCACCATGCAACACCCACTCAGTGCGGCTATAAAATTTCAAATGCAAGCGAAAAGCTACGAATTTATGCTATTCGAATTCGAAATTTCGTTAATGCCAGTGCAAAATAATGTTATTTTATTTTTTCGAAAAATGCTGTCGGGAAAGTTCTTCTATCTATTTATTTTTAAGCTCCTAAATGTAGGCTATGTTGTGTGTAGAGATGGCCTGTCATAGCGCACGTAGCATATATTTGTTTTTTACTTTTTTTTGTCTAATTTTTGTGCTAACATACATTCAACTGAAACGTGCCAAAAACACTCAAGATGTATAAAAATAAATATTTAAAGAAATATCTGCAAGCATTTTCGGCTGACACTTATGTTATTGCGAGATTTTGTTATGAAAAAGTGTGCGAGTTTATGTTTTATTTTTTTTGTTAAACTTTGGTATAAATTTTTATTTTTGTTCATTTTCAAATATAACACATTTTTTAAATTTTCATACTTTTTTTTTTTTATTCGGTAGAGAAATATTTTTATTTCATAGTTTTTATATAATACTGTATTGAAATTTTTTCTTTAAATTTAATTTTAAGTTTCTTGGTAATCATATAATATAATTATAATTATTTTTTTTGTTAATTTTCATATATTTTTTTTTTTTTAGTTTTTTCATTTAATTTTAATTTTTTGCCGAACTTGCGTATAAATTTCTATTTTCATTAGATTTCATATATTGTTTATTTTTTATTCAATAGAAAATATTTTTATTTTGTAATTTCTATTATAATATTGTTTAGAAAATTTTCCTTTCTGTTTAAATTTAAATATTTTAGGTAGTTTATTATACAAATCTTTTTTTTTTTTAATTCATAGATTTTTTTGTAATTTTTTCATATATTTTTAAATTTTTTATTGTAATTTTTTAATATATTTTTAATTTTTTGTTTGTAATTTTTTATTTATTATTTTGTTTTTCGTAAATTTGAAAATTGAGCTGCTTTTGTCTGAAATTTTTTAAAATTCGTCATTATAATATTTTTCGTAAGAAGTTTGAATTAAATTTTTCCTAAAACCTATAGCATACGAAAACTGACCTTCGACCATTGACGTGAATAACGCATTTAATTTTAACTTTGTTTTTCAAAGGAAGAAATTCAGTACAAAAAGACTCAAAGCATAAAAAAAAAACATTTATAACTTTTGTATGTACAAATTTTCCGCGCGTGCTACTTTCTGCGGTGACGCCACAACCGCATGTCCATATTATATGTAAATTCCAAGATACGCAAACAATTTTGCACCTTTCGTCAGCTTTTCTTCGACGAACTAGTTATTCGTTACTTTTACAACACTCCTCGTCCATTCTCACCACTTACTGTAACGCGCTGGAATTTCTGCTGCCTCACATAATATTTATACATATTTATGCAACCACAATTCTTTGGCTTCCTTTTAATTATTACCAAACACCGTTGGTCGCCTTCGGTGCACCTTCTGCCGCAACTATGTACACACTCACCTCATTTCCCTTAGCGTGTTTTGTAAACATTTACCTTTTCCACTGTTTGCCTCATCATTGTGCGCTGGCGTTGCAGGCTTGCCGCCTGAGGTCACCGCTTATTTCGCTTGCTGGAAGCGTACAACTTAACTCTTTAGTATATTTCCCTCTTCACGCTGTACAAACTAATTAATTTGCTGGCTTTGTGTGAAAATTTCACAGAATATGCAATAAAGTTCGCTCCCGCGGCTATTACATAGTTCTAGCAAAATTTGCCTGACCTCTCTCTAGATAATTATTGCTTATTCATAATTTTTTGCGCTTTTCCTTTTGTGTCTGTAGACCAAAAAAAAATCTAACCCACTTTTGACGTCAATTTATTGCTATGTTTTCCTTGCTTTTCATTTTATTTATTTATTTTTTTTTCTATTTTTTTTTTTTTTAATTTTTTTTTTTATTTTTATAATTTTTTTTTTTTTTTGTTTTTTGCAATTTTCACTATGCTTTTCCCGTTTTTCTTCCAATCGTAAAATTGTATAAACACACGTGTCTGACAGCATGTCTTTTCTATAAATTTGCTCCTTACAAAATGTATGTGAACAGAACAAAAGTGTTTGGATTTGTTTTCTTTTTTGTTTTTGAGTCTTTGCACCTGTATGCATATTTTTAGCCATTGCAAATTTTATACTTAATTTATTTTAGTAACAACATGTGGCTTCTTAGTACTTTTCTATCGTTCGCTATTTGTTTTTGCACCCTTCGTGCTTCAATTGGCAGTCCTCCATCGATTTTCTATTGTCTTTTATATATGTATGCACATACATGTACAACCGTTGTTTTTTCGTTACTTTTTGCATTATGACGCTCACGTTTTATTTTTGTAGTAACTGTTGCCACGATCAACAGGATCGCGTGACAGAACATCAGTTGATGTTTTCGTTGCATTTCAAATGGCTTGCAAAACATATAAACATGTTTAAGATGGCGGCAATTTCGATTAGCTCTTTTTTTATTTACGAGAATGGAAGACTATATTATCTTTAGTTAAGTAATGTGCTGATGCTCACAACTAGATTGTACATATGTATGTGTATAATACTCATGATCAGCAGCTATGGCTCTGCTTATAGTTGTATTGGAAATATCGATAACGCGTTTCCATCTCTTTTGTAAATATTTAGTACACAAATATTGAACTAAATACAAAATATGTCTAAAAATATTTACACTTCTTGGCGTCCTTAACTTGTTATCACGTTTTAGTTAACCTACAAATTATCAGATTTCTCAATAACGCCTCTAAAAGTACACATAAATTCCATTCAATATCTGCATTCTTGCTATAATTAGCTGCAAATTGATTTCAAATGCCTGCTACCTATTTTTAAACCCACAAATGCATATATATAACACTAGTTCCGATCGCTTCAATGGCTTTGATAAACAGTGGCTTATTTTTATCACAAACGCGGTGACGTCGCAAGTATATACATATCGCAATCTTGTGATCTATCTTTAGACGTGTTAATATGCTAAACATGATGCTTCTTTCCTCTACAAACAAATACAAATACAAACAATCATAAATTTAAGTTTCACGAATTGTTTTGTCACGATCACATGTCATTAGCGTTCTTTAAAGCAGCACGCCGCGCATATGTATATGTATGAATATATTGTACATACAGACAAACTATGCAATATATTAGACTATACAATAACAAAAAAGTACAACAATCAGACATGATAGTGTCTGCCTCAATTGGTGTGGAGCAGTTTATTGAGCGAATTAGGCAAAAGTATTGAGTATTTATACTTTGATACGCTGCCCATTATCGTAGAGCAATTTCGCTAATTGACTGATAAAAGAAAAATTCGAAGAAATTTCGTTAGCTTAGAAAGAAAGCAACGTAAAGCTCTTTTTATTTTTCTATTTTTAATATCAATAAATGCACACGAGTGCCATGAATTATTTATTACTTTTATATCAAGCGATAATAAAACAGGGTTCGTTATTTAAACAACTATAAATTATCGAAAACCAAATTATTCTGACTGAAGTACACACAACAGGTTGTTGCTTAGCTAATTTGCTTAAGTAAATACATACATAAAGCTTTCTATTATATATTATTTCAACTAAATATATGCAAATTTGTAATTAGCTGAGCGACGTTTTGTCTAACTGACGTCTGCTGATCACAGCCAAATATAATATAATCGATCACTTTCAATGAAACGCCTTTGTAAGTAAACATAACAGTGTGTACACACTGTATCACATAATTACCTAATTATCATGCGCTCATGTGATTTTTACAATTTAAACTAGAAAGTAATTATACAGTCGCAATGTCCACAAAAGCATTATAAAAGTGTCTGATAAGAGCGCGCAATGTAGTGGATTTTCGCTAAGTAACGCTAATTGCCATTTTATACCAACACCAGTTAAGACAGCACAGCTCTTTTTCGCATTTGATTGACGTTGATCGGTGTTTTTGCTGGATATCAATTTCCTGTCTTTATTTGTAAGCAAAACAGTTTTTCAGCGCGCCCAGCCAGTTAGCCCTAATATTCGCATGCTGTTTTTTAGTATGAGCCAAATTTTTATTTAAATATTTGTTGCAAATCAAGAAAAAGGTAAGATGTTCAATGGCTGTTTTAAACCAAATTGTTTGAACTAACTTAATTCACATAAATGTGCTAAAAACTCATATTTTTATCGCAGCACAATTAACACTTATTTAAGCAAATCTTGAATTTTTTTAAATTCAAATTTACATGTTTTTTAATGCTACATATTTGCTTTATTTTTTCGCTATTTTTGCTCCTCTAACTACATACATAGGTATATCTCTAACTATTAATATGAATTATTTATTAAATATATTTGATTTCTGTAATGTCCATGTGTAGCGCAACAATATGCGCCCGCGGAAAACGCCAGCTGCCGCAAGCCCATTAAATAATACAAATACGATGAGGGCTGCCGCTGGCGACATTGACATTGCTTGCAGCGTCTGTTGTTGTCTTTATTAATAGCGTTTGTGCTAACTAATTATTTTTTGAAAATTTCTCCTTGCAACATTTTACAAATTATTTATTACAATTTAATTGCTCTTGGCCTCAGTGCTTGCTTGCGGGTAGACAAGTCTGCCTACCTGTGTCTTCGCGCTCCACTAAACGCTTTTAATGAGTTCGTTTGCGTACCATTTGCTTAGAAGCTTTTCTAGCTGATATTGTTGATATTGTTTCATTGCACCATAACAATTTAAATAATTTCGTTGCAAATTAAGCAGCAGTACAGGAATGATGAATTCATGTAAATTAAGTAAAAATAATGTGCGCTTATTTGTCAGCCAGCGAAGCGCGGCAATTCTTATCGCATGCGATATATATTATGACGTGCAAGATTTGTGCTTTTCAATCCATATTGCAAATTGCTCATGGAAATTAAGATTTCGTAGAAAATCAATATTTCTCTGCGCATTAAATATGCTTGCGTTGACACAAACAGTATTTTTTGGGGTTTTTATGCGCTTTCTGTGCATTTGATTATTATCTCTCAATAAAAGCTTATGCCCGCAATGCAAATATTGTTTTGTAATAATTTTGTAAAACGTTTAGCTGCAGATTGCATTCGTTCGGTACTGTTTGCTCGCTCACTCATTACTCGTAATTAATTTTCGACAGTTTTCTTAATTACGCGCCGCAAATCAAAGCGCATTTTTCATGCGACCCAACACAAACCGAAATTTGTCTACCTTTGATTCTCAATAGTTTATTTATTTTGGCCCATAGCAATTTAAGACGCTTTCAGCCAGCGGGCGTTAGCTAAAGTGCTGCTTCGGTGAGCACAAGAAGCGGCGGGTGTGTGGTGAGTCGTAATGATTTCCACTCTTTTTTTTACACTATATGTTGCTTGAATGCGAAAAATTGCATTACAAAAGAAAACACAATCGAACTGTTGGGTGAAAAAATGAAGAAGTGCATTCGTCGTGTGGCATTCGTTGTCGTTTGCGCTGCTTGGCGCAGTTGCTCTTCATTGACGACGATCGAAGATCGTTTTTTTATTTATCTAACGCTCAGATAACTTTGATTTCTGCTCGTTTTTTCATCTTTAACTAATCAAACGTCATGCCGATTGCTTAGAGCGCACTCAAGGGAAAATAAAAAAAAGTTCGTTTAGCCGATACTAGAAAGAACTAAAAAAATCTACAAAGGAGCAGTTGCCGTGCGAAAGCAATTATTGTGGCTGACAGCGAGTCCCCCGTGATTTGCCAAAGCAGCATTGCAGTAGTTTCCGCTGGTCGTCAATGCAATTAACTCGTACATTTAGTGCAACTGCAACGGTCCATTTTTTATAATTTGTTTTATAGTGCTCACGCGCGTGTCCCTGTGTTGTTGGTATCGTTTTGGTCGCTTAATAAGGCGATTAAACTAGGTCAAAACCAAATTGTTAAGTGAAGTGGCTTGCAGTGTGCAAAAAAAAACATTACAGAAAACAGACGAAATTGTGTCATAGCAATTGAAAATTTTTTAAAACACCAAAGTCAAGTTAAAAAGTAAAGCAGCAGCAATTCGAAAAAAATTGTAACGCTTTAAAACGCTTCCAAAGCGTTAGTTAGCAAACCAAACTATTTTAAAAAAGTACTTTTTCTCCGCTCGTGCGTAATCGTTTCGACGATTACATAGTAAACGCCTTCAAAGTGATCAAAACGGGGCGCCCGCGTAAAATAATAAAAATCGTGCGTAAGAAAAAGAAAAATGGCAGTGATGGCACCAGTGAAACGGACACCGAAAGGCGTAGTTCCACCACATCGCTGACCACAACTACCCGCTCTTTTGACACAGACGATGATAATGGTAATAATAGTATTGGGGATAAGCCAAAATCTGTTGGTCTGATACGGGTTTCTTCCGCCGGCGCTGCATTAACAAAGCTTCCAAATACTACAGCAAATGCATCCGGTGTTAGCTTACAGAAGAAACCGCCCATTGCGGCGGAGACGCTCAAAGCGAAGCTACTTAGTAAACAAAATGCATGTGATAGTAGCGACACAACAACTAGTAGCGAGACAACAACGACCACAACAACTACGACATCCAGTGATACGTCGTCCAGCAGCAGCGGCAAACGCGCGCCGCCACTATCAAAAGTGAATGGCCTCCTAAGCCGCACCAATTCGAAGCAATACGATCCAAGTAATATGCGGAAAATAATAGAAATAGCGCGAATTTGCGTAAAAACGAGCGAGCAGCACAAAAAGAAGATTTTTTTTTGGCTTTACAAAATCAAATGCGTTGATTTAATTGTAACAAATCATACTAATCATAATCGATATACATACAGCAGCCAAAGCACCGATTTTCGACACCTTTTTAAACTGTAATTGCTTTCGCCAGTTTATAGATATTATAAGAAATAGAAAATTTTACGAATTGTGTTTGAAGCAATCGTTAAAGATAAAAATTTTGAAAGATTTGTAATGGAAATCTTCTAAAATACGAATGTGTTATGTATTTACACATGCACTTTGCACATTTTGCAGCTGATAATTAATTTTCTCACAAATTGTGATAATTGCTTTTAAGCTGCGCCAGCATTTAGACAAATAATTTCATACTAAATTTTTATAACAATCTGTTTAAGTGTTTGTTATCTCTCGTGTGTCGCGCTACCTTATACTATTTGCAAGTTGTTTTGACCAACTTTTAAATTCTGTCCTCTTGCGGTCGCCGCCAGCTTTGACAGCTTCTCTAATGCTGAATATTTACCACGGCTCATAAAATGTTTATCATTTATTTACTGTTCGTGTGGTTTATTATTTTACACTATTTGCTGACATTAATTGCGCAGTGAGCAGGAATAGTTGACTGCTACTATTAAATTATTTTGCAACTGGTTATAATTATAATTATAATTTTTATTTGGACAAAATATTTGTTTTTTAATAAATTTTTCATTCTATATGAAGCAATAATAATGCAAATTTTTTATTAAACAAATCCAATGGTTAATTCTATTTAAAAAAAAGTGTGAACACTGTATAACTATGCTTCCATAGCAATTACTCAAAAGTAGCTGCAGTTATCGATTTTCGATAATCTTAATTTTATAACAATTGTTGTAGATGTAATGTATTTACAAAATATATTTATGTACTTACCAAAATATATACATACATATGTATTTTACAACTTTTACTCTACTTTCAATAGTATGCTCAATTCTTCATCACCTTGACAGGTGCACATGAAAAAAAGTGACAATCACAACCTTCGCTTTCTACTTTAAGATACAAAAAATGTTGTAATTTTGCCAAATTTAATTGAAATCAATAGTGATTGTTGACTTTAAGCGACCAAAAAATAGCATATAGTAATTAAAAAATTTAAATTTACTACTTTTTAGAATAATTAGCTTACTGCAGCTGTCATACAAACTCGCTTGCTGTTTACTGCGGTATTTGGATTGACAGTTTAAATGTCAAAGCTAAGGGCAATATGCATTGAGGAAGGGAATAAATACTTGTCAACACCTGCCACTGCTGTTTTAAAGCAGCAAGTTAAATAAAAACATAAACCATTGAAATAGTAGAGGAAGAGGCATTGCAAAACACTGCTTTCTCTTCGATCTTGCTTCCTTCAATGAGATTTGATTGACACATACTTGCCATTGGGTTCAGAGGCAAACGCCCACCCACCCGCATACTACAAGCAATAGTTACGTTGTATTTTTCCTCTTCAACGACAACTGTGTACACACGCAATTTTTTTTTTTTTTGCTGGCTTCTAACTTACACAACAATTTGTCTAGTTTATACAACTTAAAGCATGTGTTTACTCGTGTTCCAAAATTAGCTTGCTGTTTTTGTATTTGATCACTCACTGTATTTTATCAGCAAGGCGAAATTAAATTCTTTGTTAACACTTTTGAGACACTGAGTACACAATATATGCGTGTGTATGAACATAACGCTGAGGCTTCTGTCTAAGATAGTAGCAAATTTAGCAGCCTAGAATTTCCTACTTTTATTACAAGCAACTCTGTGTGCATGTTGCTGCTTTTGAAATGTAAACAAATGATAATAAATGCAAATAGCGATTATTCTTCATACAAAGGTGTATATTTATCAAGCGTATTAATCTTCTGAGATTTCCATTGGCACACAGACACATACATGCAAATAATGCAATAAAAATGGAAGCCAAGAAATGGCAGTAATATTTGTGGCGATAAGCGCACTGCTACATAAAAGCAGCCACAGAAACAAAGCCCGCCACTGTCGAGAGTAAATTTATTATAACTTTTATTTTTTATTACTATAATGCTATTGTTGAGAATTTACTGCAGCAGATTGTTAAAGGCGGGCAATTAACGAAAGAAATCTATTTTTTTATACTTTTGGTAATAGTAGTAAATGTGTGTTTATGGCTTTGTTTTTAGCAACGCTCCAATTTTCACTTGGCAACCAAATTAGTACATGAAAAGTAAAAGAAAAATTAATATTGCTGATAACCAGTTGCGTAAACACCTCATTTTTTGTTTTTTGCGCTGCTCGCTCATAAAATCATAAATAAGACGAAAAATATACGCAAAAAAAGTAAACAATTACAATTTGTAACCAATGACCATTTCTTTTCCCCACGCACTTTGCTCTACGCGCGCCATTTCTTAAACTCTGCCACCCTGCCACTATGCGGCTGCAGGTATGCGGCAGCTAATTGGTAAATTAAATGGTCTGTGGCCTGAACATAGCGTTGCGAATTCTATACCCAAAGAAATCGATCCAACGAAAGAGAAACTGGAAGGTGCCTGGGAGACGATAGGTAATTTGGTGAAGACCGCAGAACTGTGTTTTTGTGAAATTTGTTTTTAAAATAATATTTGGAAAAAATTGCCTAGTATACATTGTATGTTAAAAATATTCGAGTATACATTATAATATATATACAAAAAATAAATATTCTTTAAGTTAAGCATGTGATCGCTTGATAAATGCAATTCTCGATTTTCGATGATATTTAATGCCAGCAATTTTGTGTACGTACAGATGTAGATATAAGTATGCATTTAGTATTATTTTACCAAAATATGTTTTACAACTTTTCCTCTATTTTCAAAAGTACTCAGCTGAACAGCAATAAAGTTAGAAATTTTTATATTTGTCTTAGTGCTTACGTGTTATAGAAACTTGTGCCTTACTTAGTAAAACTTGTATTTAAATGTCGTGTTGTATATATTTTTTTGTTCCACATATTATTTATAGCATTTTTAACAAATTTACGTAATTTTTCAATCCTCAGGCAGAGATGGTTCCAAGATTACAACAGTCGTCGCCACACCTGGCCAAGGTACTGACCGTGTGCAAGAAGTTTCCTACACAGATACCAAGGTGATCGGCAATGGTAGCTTTGGTGTGGTCTTTCAAGCGAAGTTATGCGATACCGGCGAGCTGGTAGCTATCAAGAAAGTTTTACAAGACAGACGATTTAAGGTAAGCATTTGCTTAGCAAAATAAAATTAATTACTGCTCAAATGGAATATATGTATATGCTAACTAATCGCTGCCATTTTTTTTTTCTTTTCTGCAGAATCGTGAATTGCAAATTATGCGCAAACTGGAGCATTGTAACATTGTAAAACTTTTGTATTTTTTCTATTCGAGTGGTGAAAAGGTGAGTATCTTTTTTTCCAAAAAATCAAACGTTTTCCACACTATTTTCATTAACGTATGAACGCACACCCGCGCCACAACTAACAGCAACTACACATTAATCAAATAATTTACCAAAAATTGCATAAAATGTACTAAGCATGACGTCCGCACCGATTTATCCACCACACCACTCTACCTCATATGGCCAGCAGCTAGCAACACTACAAGCAAGTGGAAATGTGTCATATGATGTGTGTTTAATAATTTCGCATGCGAACATGCGCAGTTCAAAGATCTATTACTTGACAACAACAACAACGTATATAAATGCACATTTATTTGGTCAACTTTAACCACATTACTGCAATGATCATCACATTTTCGTGGACCTTTCTTACTTTTTAGTTTCCTTTCTTAATTATTTCATACAATATTCCACGCCCACCCATGCCTATCAATATTTTAAGTTTGAAAACTAATATATCAATTCTTTTTTTATATTTATAATTATATGTACAACTATAAACTGCGCTTTGTAACGCAAAAAAATGCATTTCGAAATACAATCGAATTTCGCAAATATAAAATTTACAAAAATTGTACGAAAATTTTTGTACGCGCCAATTTTTAAAAATTGTTTTCAACTTTCCAATACAACTCTAAAACCAAAAAACATAAATCAAACAAAAAATGCAGTTAGCCGAATTCCCGATCGATATTGGCATCTTCGCCAGTGTCCTTAAACCGCAGGTAGCTAAAAAGTGTTACATGCAAAAAATAAATCAAACAAATATGTAAAATATCAAATATCTTAGATACTCATCTCATCGAAAGAAAACAAAAAAAAAAAATATTACGAAACAAAAGTTACTAAATTAAACAGCAGCTACGACGACTGTCGCAACAACAGCAAACTTAAATAAAACGTATAACTCATGTCATCACGACATTTGTTTTGTTGGTGCTAACTAAAAATTCTTTAAATTACTGCTATACTACTGTAAAAGCTTGTTGCAGTAAAAATGTGATAAAAATTTACAAACTGCATTGTATATAAAAGTACACACTGCTTGCAATTTTTCTACTACGCTCCCCACACATGATAATTAACTTACTGCTCGCGTCGCTGTAAAATTAATACAAACAAAAATTAAAAGAAAAACTTGAAATTTCAAAATGTAAATATGCAATACATAAAACTAGTGGTAATTGCCAGCTACTACACGACGTAATAATATTCGAAAATTATCTTACATACTCCCCACATTTTTTCACCATCCTAACCGATTTAAAACTGTTTTCGTTTTTTATCAATCGTTTTTATCATACGCCAGTCGCTAAATGTGCACTAATTCTGTGGCTGTTCTGCATTTGATTACTAAACAGTTATTTAATAATTGCATATGTTCCCGTTTTCTCTTTTATCACAGCGTGATGAGGTATTTTTGAATTTAGTTCTCGAATATATACCAGAAACCGTATACAAAGTGGCACGTCAATATGCCAAAACCAAGCAAACGATACCAATTAATTTTATACGGGTGAGTGAACATGTTGTTTTTCTTTTCTTTACATTTATTTCTTCATTATATAAAAAAGTTAATTTATATACCGTATTTTTCTTGTAATATTTATTTTTTTACTTAACTTACAAAAATCAATAAGAATTGAATAAAATATATTTTTTAGACTGCATTAGAATAAAAAAACTATTTATACATATATTTATTGTTATTAATACATGTATTTTATATTATTTATATTTATAAAAATATATTTTTAAAAAATTTTAATTTATATTTTTTGTTTATAATTTTTTTATCTAATTTTTTTATTATTTCAATTTTTATTTCTATTTTTTATATTCATAAATATTTATATCTAATGCCGCCTTCATTATTTCACCCGCAGCTCTATATGTATCAACTATTCAGAAGTTTGGCTTACATCCATTCATTGGGTATCTGTCATCGTGATATCAAACCGCAAAATTTACTCTTGGATCCAGAGACGGCTGTGCTGAAATTGTGCGATTTTGGCAGCGCCAAGCAACTATTACACGGCGAACCGAATGTATCATATATTTGCTCGCGGTATTATCGTGCACCGGAATTAATATTTGGCGCCATTAATTACACTACAAAAATTGGTGAGTTTCCAAAAAATATATATTTTCTATAAAAAAAAAAAATAAAAAAAAAAAAATGTGCTTGATATTAATTATTTATAAGCCGGACCTATCATCAATTTATTATCCTTTCTTTTCGTTCTTCTCACTTCTAGATGTGTGGAGCGCCGGCTGTGTATTAGCTGAATTACTACTCGGCCAACCAATTTTCCCCGGCGATTCTGGTGTCGATCAATTGGTTGAGGTCATCAAAGTTTTGGGCACACCGACACGAGAACAAATACGCGAAATGAATCCAAATTACACGGAATTCAAATTTCCACAAATTAAGAGTCATCCATGGCAGAAAGTAAGTGCAAAAAATATAATTACTTTAATTTAATATGTAATATATAGTTATAAGCAGTTAGTCATTGAAGTTCAAAGTAATCGAAAGTCGATAACTCCAGATGCGTAATTGTAACGTGAAATGTCAAATAGAAAAATGTGAAGTTTCGCAAAAAATTGTGTTTAAACATTCGGCAAATATACCGGAAAAATAATTATATATTTTATATCTGTTAGCTCTGAATTTCGTGCGTACTTGCTCATCAATTATTGATTTATCGAGTTTCGACTATTTTTGCAATTACAATTTTAATCTATTTCACTTAGTGTAGCCAGTGTTTGCAGTATTTATTTAATTGCTGCCTTGTACGTATGTTTCATTGTTAGTGGAAATTAGTATCTTACTCTTAGGCTTTCGTTACAATCATGTTCTATTCTATTTTACGCCACCCATCACCAAACAGCAAGCAACGAACCACCCACATCATTCACTCCACATTTGAATTGTTCCCCTTCACTCTCTGCCACCTTACTATAGTTTGCACATCCATATTATATATAATATTTGCGCTCTAGTTAGAAAATTTGTAATATTCCATTCGCCTTCAAATTGTCTATTTGTATACAACTATTTGTTTTTGTATTTGTGTTTAACTGAAGTGTGAACTATTTGCAGTCACTACTTGAACGTAGCCAATTTTCAAGCGCCCTAAACCAGAAGCAACGTTGGAGAGTAAGCAAAAAAACTAAAACCGAACCGAACATGCCGACATAACAACAATAAGCAAAATTTTCTAGTTAACACACACAAGTAAACAAACTAAAATCACAAAAAATATACAAAAAAAAAAAAAACTTGTACAAGCACAAGTGCAGTACGAAAAGCTCAAGAACCTAGTACTTTGAAGATAAGTTCAAAAGCAAAAGAAACCAAAAAAATTGTGAAACTGAACGAAAGCAAATTAGTGGCTTACTTACCACCTCCTCTAACTGTCGGTATCGATTTAAATATTTACCTTAACTTAACGTTTCATACACTTGAATTGTATTGTTTTCACTACTGAATTGGCTGCCTCATGACTGACTACGCTAACTTTCTAAAAATAAATATCGATTGGCTGTGTTTTTTCGTTAATTTGATTTTCCTTTTGACTTGAAAACAAAAAATTGAAATGAATCGTCCGCTTTGAAAACAATTGAATTAATAATACATATGAATTTGTATGTACGTGCGTGTATGCGTGCGCATACTACGCGTTGCTTCCACAAAATCGGCTCACACTGCAATTAATCCACATACAAGCCAGCAGCGCGCCTACATTTCGCCGTTTCGTTTCACCTGCTGACCCTAGCATATACTCAAGTGCGTGTGTCATGTAGGAAATTATTGTAAATACATTACAAATATTTGCATATTTTATTCATTTACTTTCTGTTTTGTTTAACTTAACCTCACTTAGCAACAATATCACGCATTATCCTTCAAGAGTTTGCGCAAACGGTCAAGTTGCGCTACTCTGTCACGCCTATCAGGTTTTCTCACACCCAAGGTTCAAATATGGGGGGAAAATGGAAATATAATTTTTGTTTAATTTCCCTACTTACACCTCAAATATATACACATATATTATATAAATTAGGAACATATTTAAGCAGCCCCGACTTTTTCATGTGTGTAGAAAGGTTGCATCTGGCTTTTAGCATAGCTACACTTTTGCATGCTATAAAATTCAAAAACAAAATTGAAAAGGTTCAAGAATTAAAGTAAATAAAATAAATAATCATAGCATATCTTTAGGCGCATAAATGAAAAATAGACACTTTTCACTATACATAAAAATCATACATCATTACATTTTTTCAAAACTTTAATAAACATTTCTTAAAGCATATTTCAATCCAAAAATAAATTCTTTTTTAGTTACTGTACATATTTATATACATAGTTGTAAACAAATGCTGCAGCTTACAATCCAGTTTGTGTTATTGGATTTGACGAAACCGTTCGCCCTTTTTCCAAACCAAGTTTTAATATAAACTGCGTTCCTACGTTTTTTCCTAATTTTGTATAGTTTTTGAAATGACAATTTTTCAAATTCTAAAAAAAAAATTTTTTTTTTTAATAAAAAAGTCTTAATTTTTTTCACTTATTTCTCATCCGCGCAGGTTTTCCGTATACGCACTCCGACAGAAGCTATCAATCTGGTATCACAACTGCTCGAGTACACGCCCAGTGCACGTATAACGCCACTAAAGGCGTGCGCACATCCATTCTTCGATGAACTGCGTCAAGAGGGCAACACTACATTGCCCAATGGTCGGCCTATGCCGCCATTATTTAATTTCACAGAGCATGGTAAGTGTGCGCTAGAGTCGCAAACATATATTAAATTTTAACTTTTCCAATTTTGTGGATTTCAACATTTATTTGTGTCCGTTACGTTTTTACAGAACTATCGATACAGCCAAGCTTAATCCCACAATTGTTGCCAAAACATCTGCAAAATAACAGCGCAGGTCGACCGGTTGCCGGTGCTGGTGGCGAGGGTGCTTCTGGCTCAGCTTCAAATCCGTCAAGTGGCGCCGGTACGCCAGGCGGCGCAACTTCCCAAGCAACTTCAGGTTAGTAGTCTTTCGAAACTATGATAATTCAAAAAACAAAAATGTAGAAAATACAAAACAAAAAAAAAAAACATTTGGCAGAAAAATTACATAAAGGACATTGTTAATTGTTAATTTTTGCGGTTTTATGTAAATTGTTGTTCGTTACTGTTACTACCTACACTTGTTCTGTGTTGTGGCCTTACCGAATTGTATTTACAACACTAAAAATTAAAACTGAGTGCACCTTCGCATGCTGCGGCATTGAGATCGAAAATATTAAAAAATATAATGAAAACGCAAAGAAAATGTCGACGTTTTGTAGTAATTTTTATTTTGTAGCGGTTTTGGTTTTTCTGGTTTCATATTCTATTATTTCTACAGAATTCTTTGTTATTCTCATTTATAAACAAAATTCATGGAAATTATGTAACTAAACATTTACTATTTTTAATATGACATACTTTTATCCATACATAATTTTTTATTTATTTATTTTATTTATTAGTTTTATTTTAATAATAATTTTTTTTTACTGTAATTTTTTTTTTTTTTTAATTTTGTTAAACACATTTTTTTCAATTTTCTCTAAGTAACTATTTATTAATTAAATTTTAAATTATTATTATTTTTTCTAAAGTTTTGAGTTAAATATTTTTTTGCTATTTTTAATTTTTTTTATAATTTTTTTAACGCTTTTCACAATATCTATTTTTTTTATGTTATTTTCTAAGGTATTTTATTTTTGTTATTTTATTATTCATGCTTGGCCACAGTAATTTTCGTTAAAAATTTCGATTTTAAATTATTATTATTTTCTTTTCATTTACTGATTTCGTAAATTAATTAATATTGTTGTATTTAGTGTTAGCGTTTGTGATTTCTTATTTTAAAACAGTTTGTAATATTTCACAATTGTACTTTATGTTTTCAGTATAAGTTTCTGAAGTAAAAAATTCAGTATCTTTTCCTCAATTTATTTTAGATTAGTGTAATTTTTGAAAAATTTTATTTTGCGTTATAATTTATTCTAATTAATTTTTTTTTTGTTTTTTTTTAGTTTTTTGTTTTGTTTTCATTCATTTTTTACTTTTATGTGTTAATTTTTGTTTTATTTTTATATATAACAAAAAATAATATAATAATAATTTGTCAATATACATACGTATATTTTGTTTAACTTTTATATTTTTTATAAAAATAGTTTTTTGTTCTTTTTTATTTTATATAAATATATTTTTCGTTTTCTTTATTTCTTATTTAATCTTTTTTAATTAATATTTTTTTTTTTAATATTTGTGGATTGTAGTTTTTTGTTTCCGTATTGATTAATTCTGCTTTTTATTATAATTAATTTTTTTTGTTCTATTTATATTTTTTTGTGTTTAATTTATTTTTTGATTTTATTAATATTTTTTATTTTCGTCCATTTTTTACTTTTATATATTATTTTTGGTTTTATTTTTAGGTATTTTCAAAAAATATATATGTATATATTTTTTTTTAATTTTTATATTTTTTATTAAAATAGTTTTTCATTCCTTTTTTATTTTATATTCATATATTTTTTTCTTTTATTTATTATTTTTTTTTTTTTTGTAATTTTTAATTCACTTTTTTAATTACTTATTTTTTTTAATAACTAATTTTTTTTTAATTTTTTTTTATTTTTTTAGTTTTTTTTTATTTTTAAAATTTGTTTTTAATATTTGTTGTTTGATGTTTTTTGTTTCTGTATTGAGCATGTACTGTCCATATGTCAACTTTCTTTACTTTGTGAACTCACTCCATTACTAAGTTAGACTAAAATTTCTACTTTTGTGTTTATATACTCCTTTCCCTTTCTTTATTTTATCTGAAAATATATATATGTTTGTATATTTTTATTTTTTTACAGATTCATAGTGGCATAGTTCTTTCTTACGTTATGTTATAATAATAAAAGAATAAAAACAAACCAGATTTCTTTAACAATATTAAAAACAAAAACAAAAAACATAAAATTGTACCTATGCATAATAACATAGAGAAGCAAAAAATAAAAAAACTAAATCAAGAGCAAAAACAAATAGCAAAGAAGAAGAAAGCAAGCACAACAATCACTATATCTATCTAAATATACATATATAATATATTTATATATATTTAGTAAAAAGCAAAACATATAAATTTAAATAAAGCAAAATTTCTGCAAAAAATATGTAATTATAAGCGAAGCACTGTAAGCAAGCAAAATTGCAACTTAGAAGCATAAGACGTAGCAGCAGAAAGCGGCACAAGCAAGCAACTACAACTATTTCTTAAAGCAAAAAAAAAAACAAAAATAAGTAAAGTACAGCGCGCTATTAAGCAACAAGAAAGCCGTACTTCCAGTAAATGAAGCGAAAATCTTAAGCAATTCTATAAATATATTCATAATTTTATGTAAAAAATTTGCATTAAATTTGTAGTTGATTTTTTAAACTTCTTTTTCTGTTTTGTATACGATTTTAAGCTTTTACAATTGCTCTGCGATAAATCTGTTTTTATGAAAGGCTGGCGGAAATTATTAAAAACATACAAGAAAAAAAAAAAAAAACTTTTTCGTTTATTTATGCAACTATTGCACAACACATACTCAGCCTCTGCACAAAATGCGTCCATTTTTGGTGTTATTGCAAAAGTTGGCAATTTTGAAATTTTTCGTGAAACAAAACAAAAAAAAACCATTAAGAAAAATTTTTAATTTAATAATGTAGTTGTTGACTTCCATCCATATTTCGTGTTATTTCAAAGGTTGTCAATTTTACAATTTTTGCAAAAAATAATTGTAAAAGCGAAATTTTTTACCTTGAAGTAGTGAAAGCTGAAGACCGCAGTTTGAAGTTGGAGCGCTTGTTGGATCCAGTTTGAGGCGTGCTAATGTATCGATAAAAGTCGATAACTAACCAGGGTAAACCGCTGACTGATACTGATGTGGACCGCGGTGCCGTCAACAGAGCCTAGAAATTATTTCAAAAAATTATACAACCGCCCATGTAAAGTGAAAACACTCATGTAGTCAAGCGTCAGCTTAACGTAATAGCAAACAACTTAAGTGCGAAAATCATTAATTTTAATGCGCACTCAAGTACTAAGCCCTCGTGCGCACCTATGAGCTTTTTCGCTATAGCAGAAATTTCAAAAAAATATTTGTTTTTAATCACCACTTTATATTATATATCTAAACGCTCACACAAAAACTATTTTATTTAACAAAAAATTTAATTATATTATGTAAACATATTTGCATGAAACGAAGAAGCTAGTTTTATATATAAAAAATATGTAAACATAGTTTTTTTTTCGTTTGCCTTGTTTGCCTTATTTTAATTTTATTTAATTTTTTAACGCAAATTAAGTGAAACCATGTTGTAAATTTTTAAAGAAAATATATAGCGTGGAATTAATTGTTAAATACAATATACATTTAAAACAAAAACAAAAAAAAAAAAAAAATAAATGCTTTAAAAATAGAGAATTAAATTTATAATAATTATTATTTCTAAAGAACAAACGACAAAAATATATGAAAAATTAAAAACACGTAAAAAAAATAAAAACAAAAATATTATATTAAAAAATGGAATTTGGGTTTTTCTCACTATACGCCTAGTTTTTGTTGTAGTAGTAGTAGTAGTTTTGTATTTACCGTTGTTTTTTTGCTATTCTTCCGTTCTATGCTCCGCTTTTAGCTAGCAGTATGCTAAACGTAATTTGTTTTAGTAAAATTTCAGTATTAGCATTTTTTTATCGTTGGTCGTTTTTTTATACTTTTTGTGTATTTGCTACAGTTACAAGTTTTTTAATATTTGCAATTTTTATCAAATTTTATTTGCACATTTTTACTTAATCAAATATCTTGATTTGTTTTATCTACAGAAGGAATTATATATTTTTCAGATGTAATTAAAAAATAAAAATTAAAAAAAAAAAAAATATTAGTAAATCAGAAAAAAAATTAAATATAATAAATATAAATTAAAAATTAAAAAAAAAATTAAATATAATAGTAAATAAATTAAAAAGTTAAAATATAAAAAAATGTGATATACATATAATAATTAAAATATTAAAAAAAATACTTAAAAAATGTATTAAACTGATTTTTTAATAAAATAGCAAAAAATTAAAATACTTAAAATAATTAAACTATTTAAAAAAATATATTAAAAATAAATAATTAAATATATTTTTAAATTAAAATAGTGATTTTTTTTAATTAAAAATTAAAATATAAAAAAAAAACAAAAAAATAATAAATACTACTTCCTTAAACTACAAAAATAACCTAAAACTTAAAGTAAACAATAAAATAAATAAATTGTAGCTACACCAAAGACATAAAGATACTTTTATTGTCATATTCTCCAACATATTCAAAAACGAAATATACATATATTGAAATTTTTGAAAAGTACTAAATATTTTGTTATTTTGAAAATATTTAATATATAACTGTGGAATGAAATTTTTAATAAAAAAGGTATTATTAAAAAAATTATACATTTATTCAAAAAAACAATAATTATATATTTATTAAAAAAAAAAAAATTATACATTTTTTTTGAACAATAAAATTTAACATTTTGTACAAAAAAAAAATCCAAAAATGCTAAATACATTTCACAAAAAATAAATTTTTCTACCATTCCGTAGTGTATCGGTGCCACATTGTTAGCGTCTTCCGCAGTATTTTCTACTCCCAAGAATTTTTTTTTTTTGGTAAATTGCTTATGTACATTTCAAAATCAAATCAATATTTTGAAGCAAATTCTAGGGAACATATAAATAATTTATTAACTGCACGTAACAGTATTAAAAAAATAATAATAACAGTAGATGCCAAGCGCTAACCTTTGGCTGCTATTTTAGTGTTGCATGCAATTTATTAACTTTTTTTTTTTTTGTTATCACACATACAAATTTATAATAAGAATTGTGCTCTTTTTAACATAACGTCAAATACATTTATATATTTAATATGCATTCAAAAAAATTAACAATTAACGAAATGTCAATTTTTAATTTATCGAAAAGGTACGCCATTTTCGCTCTCTCTCACTGTCACCTGCTTTGCAGGCTAAGAATTGTCAAATTTACTAATCAAATGTACGTTATTATTATTCTTCTCCTACCCCTCCTGCATTTCACCAACAACTCCACATGTGACTCCACCACCGTGCACACACATACATACACCACACATCATTTGTTCAACCGATTTGGCGGAATACGCATGCTGCGTGCAGGCACACAATCGAGCGCATCGGCAACAACCAGCAGTGGCGGCGGCAATGCAACAGTGGCCAACCCATCGTCCAGCGCCTCAGCTGCTGCGGCAAGCAGCGGCGCGCCTTCAGCGGCACAAGCAGCGCAAGCGAGCGGCGGCGATGCGGCCAACAGCAGCAATGGCGGTAACCAACAGCAAGCGTCTGCCACCGGTGCGTCAGCAACTGGCGCGGGTGATGCCACTTCGATTTCAAGCGCCGGTGGTGCCAGTGGTGGCAATGGCAATGGCGGCGGCAGTGGTGGCAGCAATAATAGCGGCGGTGGCAATGGCACACAGCCGCAACAGACAGCGACGACAATGGGTTAGCGAGCTGCAAACGAAGAAAATGGAGGGCCTATTAATTCTAATAAGAATAATTAAATTTAAAAACATAAAATATACACATAAAAGCTAAAATAAAAAGAGAAACATTTAAAAATAAAATAAATAATGCTAAAAATATATACATACATAGAGAAAAATAGTACGAGTACAGAAAGCAAAAACCGAAAATATAGAATGGAAAACATTAAAACAAAATACTAACATAAAATTAATTATATCTTATATAATAAATAATACATAATTATTAAAAGTAAAAAAAGCAAAAAAGGTAAAAAATTAAAAAAAAAAAAAATATTTGCAAACAAAATTTAAACATAATTTGAAAATGAAATAATTTCGTTAAGTTGTTAAATGGGTAACAACAATAACAACAAAACAAGAAACACAGCAAAGCAAAGTGTGAATTTGATTTTGAATGTTATGATTAATTTAATTATTAGCAGAAAGCATAGTTAGCAGTACAGTGCAGGCAGTTAGTAAGCGTATAGCGGCATATAAAAAAGTAAATAAAAATGTGCAAAAAAAAAGTTAAGTAAAATCAGTAAAACAGAAGAGTACTAATCAATTTCATATTGATAAGCAACTAAAAATACACAAAAATAACAACAACACAAAATTATAATAATATTTAAATGAAAACACTATTTAAATTTATTATTACAAAATATGAAAAATAATGAAGAAAGAACTTAGCATAAATAATAATAATCTAAATAAAATCACACATTTGAGTTGTATAGTTGAGGACTAAAAATGTCACTGATGCTGATTGAAAATAAGTAGGGGCTAGTTAAGGCGCACATAAATAACAGAAGTAGCGCATGATACAAGAATCCAAGCAGTTGCAGCAGTTTAAGTACATAGCAAAACAGCCGCAACCGTTGGCAGTAAGTTTAACAGTTAGTGGTAAAAGGAAATGTAATCAAAAAATAAAAATAATTTAAAAAAAAATAATTAATAACTTAAATCACACAAAAAATTGCAAGAAAAAAGCGTACATGGAACAGTGTAGGTAAATAAAGCGCGCCAGCAGGCAAGCGCGCGTACGAAACCGAAAATCAAGAACGATTTTGTCGCACTTTGCACTACTGTAAGCAAAAAAGAACTCATAACTGTATAACTCCAAGCAGATTCAACTAAAAAACTTTATTAGCTAAAATCAACAGCAAACAATTTACAAATATAATTAAAACACACATAAGAAAAACAAAGCAAAACAAAAACTAACAACATAAAAAAAACATAACTCTAAGTAAAAACAAAAGAAAAAACAAAAAAAAAAATGCAATCAATCAAATGCGCTTCAAAAGCTAAACTACCAGCATGTTTGGCAACGCCATGCAGTGACAACAAGCAACACATACAAAACTAAACAAAACTGTGCATGTTTGTCAAACTTCAATTTCGGCATTGCAAACAAAAACTAACGTGTATAGCCGCAGTTTTGCCTATTTTATCGTTGTGTTTGCACGCATTTCGCCATTATGCCTTGCAGCTATTTAAAGTTAAAAGTATAAACAGTCAAATGCTTGGCTGTAAGCAGTAAAATAGTGTGATTTGGCGTCTGTACGTAAACAAAATTTGACGTTATGGTGAAGCAAAATATTGATTTGCAATTTTCGCAACATTTTGTTTTAGTATTTCAAGTGATTTTAGCAAAGTTACAGAACAAAAGTAATATTTTAGCTGTGTTTGAAGCACAGCAGCAAAGCGCATTGGAAAGAAAGAAAATATAGCAGCAGAAGTTTAAATTTAATTACTAACTAAGCAAAATATGGAAATATATATATATACTAAATAGTAAAGAAGAAGAAACAAACAAACGGGGAGATTTCATGTCGCGGTAAGTTTTTTTTTCGAGTTTCATTTATCATGTGTATGTCGTTCTTTATACGTTAAACAAATAATTAAATGCAATTAAACTAATTAATAAAAATATATTAGTATGCCGTTTTTATTATGATTATTAATAAATATTATTATTATAATTATTATTATTTATGTAAATGTATGTATATATATGTATGCTATGCTACATGTAAACATCATTTAAGTCGTTAAGTCTAACGGTCATGTTTAATTTTATTTCTAAATACAATTGAAAAACAAAATGCAACAAGAAAAATAAAAACAAATAAATAAATATAATTAATAAACATTAACACATGTATGTTTAATTTAAATAAAGTTATAAGCTTAGTTGGCGACTGTTTGACGGCGTTGGAAGCAGGGTTGCGAATTTTTTAATTAAAAAATTTCGAATTAAAATCAGACATTTAGTTTTTATACCGATTTCAGGTTTAAAGATGAAATTTTAAATTTTTCAATTATAATTCCGGTTTTGATACTAAAAATTAAATTTAAATTTTTCTGAAAAATTTGGAAAACTAAAATAAAAACAAGTAAATTAACATTTTTTTTAATTGAGAATTTAATTTTTAAACCAAAGTGTTTAAAATTAAAAGTAAAATGTTCAATTTTATGTAAAAATTTAATTTTTTATTTTTATAATAAAAATTTAAATTTTCTTTTATTATTACATAATTAAAATTGAACATTTTACTTTTAATCTCAAAATTAAAAATTATTGAAATTAATTTTTTAATTTAATAATTTTTTATTACATATTCAAAACTGAACATTTTATTTTTAATCTCAAACATTTTGAAATAAAATTGAAAAAATATTTTTTTATTTAATAATTAAAATAAAAAATGTTCAAAGTAAAATTTTGAATGGAAAGGGATAATAAAGTAAAGATTAACATATTTCTAACTGATACACTATAATATAAGGTGATTAAATATATTTATTATTTATTAAAAATAAGTTTTTCTTTTCTAAAGATGTCCCAAACGGTAGTACGCGAAATAAATACGTAAAACTTTAAAAATTATTTAATTTTAATTGCTTTAATTTTTTATTATAAACTTTGTTTTAAGTTTTTTTCAATCCGGTTTTGGAGTTAGAATTTTAGAAATTATTTTTAATTAAGATTTTCGGGATTGCAAAATAAAACAAACTATTCAAATGTTAATTCTAATATTTTTTAATAATTTGCAACCCTGTTTGGAGTTTGCTTTGTAAACAAAAAATATTTTAATACACAGAAATAAATTTAAAAAAAAATTAGTAATGCAACAAAATACAAATTGGTATATAAATAACAAGAAATAAATTAAATCATAAACTCAACTAAATTTTTTATATTGATACATTTACATAAAAAAATTTAAACTGAAAACTTTATTTCTTAAATTAATTGTTGAATCTAGCAATTTTAATACATTTTAAAACTTCGTCGCTAAAAACCTAATTAATAGCTAACTTTTGCAACCTTGAGTGGTCTTAGCGCATTAGGCGATTAAAACTATTTACATTTAAAATCCAACATGGTGATTTGCAAGAAGCTTCAACTTCAAATCTAGAAAAGCGAAACTTGAAACTGAACTATGGAGCACTAATTATATTTTAAATTATTATTTATAGTTTTTTAATTAAATATATACATTTATATTTTTATTTTACAAGCATTTCAAATCTCTAATGAAAGCTTATGGAGCTTAAAGAGCTTTAGTATTTTTTTTTATTCAAGCAAACAAATAAGTGGCAGCATCATATTACATATACAAATATTTTCAGTTACAGGAGTTAAATAAAATTATTTCAACTTAAACCGCAACATTCTCGCAAGCTTTTGTTTCGTAGTATAAGCTTTTCTGTGCACTGGCAAGACATTTGAAAAATAAATTGAAATATTCTAAACAATAATTGTTCACGTTATGTGATAACAAAGCTAAATAAAATTTTTAAATAAAAATATAATTTTTAATTTAATAATAATAAAATAAAATAATAAAAAAAATATTTTTAATAAGAAAAAATGTATAATAATGAAAAATAATTTGGAAATATTTAACTGAGAAAAATTTAAAGGCACAAATACTCAACCGCACTGCGGCTTTAATTTTGCTAGTTTCTATTTTAAATAATAAAATAATATGAATTTGCAAGCATGCTTATAAATTTATAAATACTTAAATAAGCGTAATAAAAAAGTGAAAACAGTAAATAAAGTAGTAGAAAAAATATATTTGAATTCTTTAACTGTTGTTTAGCTGTAAAAACAATCATAAAAATGCATAATTAAATTGTAATCTAAACAAAAGTAAAGATATAGAAGAAACATGTATGTAGCTTAGTTTATAAAAAATTAAAGCGATAAAAAATTAAATATGAAATATTTGTAGCATAAAATACATATTATCTTTTCTTACAAGCACTGCTTTCAAGTGGCTGGATCAGTTGGAAATCGTGCTTCAATAACGAATTTCACTTAGCAGTTTGAAATATATTAGTTTCTATGTTTTATTATTTTTATTTTAATTTTCCTTTCTACATATTTATTTTTTAATTTTTTTTTTGTAATTCCCATTATTTTGTTTTGTTTTTTATAAAAAAATATTTTCATTTCCATGTGTTTACATATTTATTTTTAGGTTTTATTTATATCATAATTATTAATATATTTTTTGATTAAATTTTATTTATTTATTTTTGTAATATTATATTGAAAAATATTAAAAACAGACCAGTTTCAATGTAGGTGCAGTTTTTTATAAATTAATCTTTTGCAATAAAACCACTTTTTTGTTTTCTACTAATTTTATTATTTATAATGCTTAAATTTTTTAATAACTGTATATTTTTTTTTATTAATTTGTATTTTATAGTTATTCTGTTTTTATTTTTTATAGTGCTTAATTTTTTTTGGAACTATATTTTTTTAATTATTTGTATTTTTTAGTTTTTTTGTTTTTATTTTTCAATAATATATTGAGAATTAAAAAATGAATGAAAAAAGCTACTTTTAGCGCATTTTAGTGATATATTATGTACTTATTTCAGTGTCAGTAACTCATCTAAGACAACAAAATCATTATTTCTTTATAATTTTTTTTTTATTATAACTCTGAATTTTTGGAAACCATATAATATATAGATAATACAGTCATTGCAATATAAAATGCATACCTGCTTTTGTAGTTCAAAATGTAAAAATTTTGAATTTATAGCAAGTATAATATTTGTATGTATAATTGCGATTCCATCCGTTAAAACACACAAGGCAAATTAAAAAATCGACTACCAGAACTCCTAATCATTTGCACACTCATACGATCACCATGTCACATCTCTAACCAATAATAAACACCCTTTTAAAATTAGTATTTTTTCACACATTTTTCACATTTTTCATTTTCTTAATAATTAATTTTTTTTTACATTTCGCTTTGTACAATGGATATATCATTAATATGCAAGAATAGCAAATTAAAAAGCACTGTTACTTAATCAGCTAAAACGGCAACTTGTTTACTTTAACTTAAAATCAGTAATAAGAAACAAAAATGAACAGAATACAAAATAACTAAACGTATTTCTTGAAACAGTGTTGCATTTTGCATCTAAATACATACTCTATAAAGAAATGACAAAAAAAATTCGAAACTTTTGAAATTGTAACACCAATAGCACAAGAACAGCAGTAAACATGCTTAGAACAGCGTGAAAATAAATTAAAAAATAGTTATATAAATATATTTACAACTTATAAATAAATTTAAATGGATTATCAGACAAACATTCATATGTATTACTTTAATATATACATATTATGCATATACAGATATGAATATAAACGTAACCCTAAGCGAAAGTTGCTAAAACTGTATAATTTGAAAAAAAAAAATATTACAAAAAAGCGACAAATGGTTAGTTAAATAATAAAACACAAAACATACATTTAATGAAAAAAAAAAACATAAAACTAGCAGAAGCGTTTAATAGAAAAAATAAATATATGAATATAATACATTAAAAATATGTATGTATGTATGATGATTTCGATATTCACTATTACAAATAGTAATAAAGAAATAATAACAAATAAATGAACTCAATATAAAAATCTTCAAACTTTAATTAAACATTAAGTAAATGCAACTAATATAACAGTTAAGAATAAAACAACAGCAAAAAATCGTAAACCAGGAAACTGAACGCTACAGCGAGAAATGAAATGAAATGATTATGTGGCGGCGAAGACGTGTAAAAATAATAAATATGCAACAAAAACAAACAATACTGTTTCTATTCCAGTTAGATAACTATATTTGTATACTTTCCCAAATTCAAAGATATCTACCATACGATTTTAATCGCGAAGTTTGTATGACAGTTATACAGGGTTTGTACGGAAAATAATAGGACTGAGTTGATTTAAAAAAAAATAATTATTTAACCAAATGTTACAATTCAAAAACAAACAACAATTCAAAAAAACAAAATAGGCTCTTTCTGCGTCGATGTAGCGCTGTCAGCGCGATTTCCAAGCATTGAAGGCGTCACGGAAGACATTCGCCGGAATAGCCTTGAGAGCCGAGGTGCATGCTGCTTGGATCCCCTCTGTCGTCTCAAACATATGTACATGCCTTTTCAGGCAAGGAAACAAAAAAAAGTCCGGCGGCTGCGTAAGCGTTGGGATGCCGGCCTAGGTTAGGTAGCTGTTCACATGAAAGATGACGTGATGCAACTTCCAATCGGCTGCGATGTCTTGTCGAACCCGATTGACCCTTCGTTTGAGTCTCTTGAGGACTTCCAAGCAAAACTTGTTGTTGACGGTGGACGATGCCGTTGATGTCAAAAAAGACAATAAGCATCGTTTTCACTTTGGATTTGCTCATTCCTTTCTCATTCCTCCAAAAAGGCCTGGTGCCACCGAAACACACACTTCTTGCTAAAGCAACATCTAGGTAAGCCTGCTTGCTGCGTTTTCGGCTTGCACCACTCACATAAACGCGAAAATGCTTTGTCCTGACTCTCCAGGAGCTCGGAGACAACTGACCAGCCGCTTTGTTCGCTAGCTACCACTCTATACCGAATCCAATGGGTGGGCGCACGGTCCGAAGTACAGTCGCGGCGGATCAGTCCTATTACTTTCCGGACAAACCCTATATATATCATAGTGATCCGTTGCCGCTGGTTCTATCACTTTTAGAACCCAGCGAGTATAATATTTACCGTTTGCTTTTATTTTTTGTAGAAAATAATTACCCAAGATTTCTTTCTAGTTAACGAGCGGGCTTCGTAGGCCCCTCGTAGGTTAGGTCTTAATAGTTCAGTTCTATGCAATCAATGCAAATTTTATTAAATCTTTTATAAATATAAAAATTTTCAAAAATTCTTTGTATTATTTTGTAGGTATGTATGTGTATATATAAAAATGCGCAGCATTATTCAAACATTTTTCACAGACTCGCTTATTCAGACCGCGTATCTCATGGCAATAAAGTAAAATAAAAAAAAAATACCACTAAATAGCAGATTATTCAAATAATGAATTTTCCAAAAGGTCTGTTGGTAACTTTTCTCTAAATTCCAATTAAAAACCAACAAGTAATTCTAGTATCCGTCAATAATGTTGACCGCACCTAGTACTCCCATCAGCCGAGCAACACCTTACGCATCATATAACCATTAGCACCGCTCGTTTGTGGCAACTCTGGCTCTGGCTCAATACACTTGGAGGAGCATAAATAATGCAGTAACGGTACACGATATTTGCCACAGAAGTCGACAAATTTGATATGTTCCACGCGATTGTCGAAGAATACACCCTTGCATTTGGGATTTACACAACAATTGGCGCTCTGTAGATAATCATTGACGGTGCGCGGCACAATGCCGGGACCGAAGGGTATGCCGCTACACTTGACGACACGCGCAGCGAACTCCATCAGTGTGGGCGGCTTCATAGCGATATCTTGCACGAAACGCACAACCAAAGGGTTGTCGCGCAAGCTCAACTGTAAAAATAGATAAAAATAGAAATATGTAAAAATCATACGAATCGCTTAAAGCTGTTAAATAAGCATGTCTACACACCTCTGTTAAATTTTTCAATGCGATAATATCTTTTGGCAAGTGTCTTAGGCGATTTTTGTGCAACAACAATGACTTCAGGCTGTTCAAATGCGCGATGCTGGTTGGCAAATTCTCAATGACATTGTCGCACAGCACGAGCGCCTGCAGTTGGCTGAGCATGCCCACGGAGTCGGGCACATCGCTGATTTGATTGCCGCCTAGCGAGAGTACCTGCAAGCTGGAAATGAGCGTATAATTAGTATGTATTTTTTGGTTTTTTTATGAGCAAGCGAGTAAAGTTCAAAGCTACAGATTTGGAGCAGTTGCTAAGCGGCATTGCACAATAAATAATTTTGTGTACACATTTTAAATTCAAATTTGTAGTTCGAATTACATAAACAACAGCTTATTAAAACAACACCTTGAATGATCAGCGTATCGAGCTAAGTAAATTTAGCCATGTCTGTCAGTCTCTCAGTGCCTCAGTCTTTCTGTTTATAAGCGAACTTGTCCCTCAAGTTTTTGAGAATTTTGGTCATGTATTTTTCCTTCCAAGAAGCTGTTTATTTGTCAGTCCCCCTATATTGGACCACTATAACATAAAGCTGCCATACAAAGTGAACGATCAAAATCAAGTTCTTTTATGGAAAACTTCAAGTAATTGGGCAGAGACTACTGTATCCGAAAAAAGTTGCATATCGTATAGGATCATATATGTATGTAGGTATATTGCCCAAGTACCGTAATATCCCACTATATTGAGCTTTAAAAGTAAAATTCTTGTATAAAAACATTTTTATTTGTGCGATAATAGCTTTCGAGCAACGGAAGTTAACATTTTCTTAATGTTTTCATTACAAAAAAAAAATTATTGCGCTTAGCTACAAGTTATGTAAGATATACTGGTACATATAATTTAAAAAGTCGAAAATAATTAAATTGCGTTAGTAACACTTTCTGTTTTTAACATCTTGCTTCACACTATCGCATGCAGATAACATCAGAATCCGCCTAGAATCAAAAGTTTTATTTATGACGCACTTAGTATGTATGTACATATGTATGTCTAATATTAGATACATACATACATGTGTACATATGTACATGTATAGTATACATGCACAGCTGTTCACATACAAATGTCAGCGCTAATCAAACGTGTCCTAATACATTGAAAAGCCGCCAAGCATCTATTGCCTTTTGTGCAAAATAGTATTATTTATGAGTTTGTTATAGCTTTATTGTATTTTTTAATTTATGATTACACAAAGATTCTTATCGCCAGACAAAGGCTGCCTATCGTTAAGCACAAACAGGCAATAGTGCCATTATTTTTTTTTTTTTTTTTTTTTTTTTTTTTTTTTGTTACTGCGTTGGTAAACACACTTTTGATGTAAAGGCAGACATGATAAGCGTCGGCCCACACAGCAGCGTAGGTCAAAATGAGAGTTAGATAAATGGAAAAACTCTCAAAAACAATTAATTAAATAAACGGTATTGCGTTTGACACATGTTTAAATGCCATTGACAGTGAAGTGCTTAACTACGTACACACATATTTGATGTGTGGGATTTCTGGTATTTTTTATGTTTTTTATATTATTAATTTTAAATTATATATGTATGTATTATATTAAAAGTACAATAATAGCATCATAGTAGCTGTCATGTTATTAATTTACTATGAGGCTATTGTTATTGCTCATATTAATATGTATCAGTTATCGTTATTGCTTGTTATCACTAACTTGTTATCGTTTTTCATATTGCAGGCCAATAAAAATAACTCAAGTGTTGTACGTTAAACAAATAATCGTTAATAATTACATATATCATATTTTTTAATGCAAAAACTTAAAATGAAATTCATTTATTGGGAAATTACTAATTCCTGCAGAAAATCTGTATATAACCGAGGATTTGAAAACAAAATATGGCTGAATGAAATTGTTTACATTCAATATTGAATATGAGTTCAAATAGTCGTTAACCGTGAAATCAATAGGTGCGGATGTCAAAGCATGTAAGGTACCTTTAAATTGTGTTGATAATTGATTTTCCGGCCTTTCATAATAAATGTTTATATCTTTGTTTAGCAAAATTTAGAAGCACCCGTGCCCACTACAATTGGGTCTACGTACGCGGAATTCAGACCATTTTTATGCGTCCAAAGGCTGTCAACTCGTATTCAAAATTCAATTCAAAATTTTCTTAGTAACAACAACAACAATTATGTGAAAGAAAATCAAACGCTGCGCTACTGCAATTCGCTGTGGAATATTTCCGGCTGAATTTTTAAACAAATATGCCCAATATCACGCGTGTCAGTTCATAAATTGTTTCGAAAACATAAAACTAGCTTAAATGTTCAATTATAACGCCTCGCATGCTACTAGTGTATAAAGAAGATCATGTTAAGAAGAGCACATAGCAGAATAGTCACTAACCTAGTCACGAATCAGAGCGTGACAAGCAACTTGTTCACTTTAGCCCCTGTTGGAAGTACAGAGTGAGTAAATAAGCATTATTTCTTTGAATTACGCTCTCATACATAGGCATGCATGCATGTTTGTATGTATGTATGTGAAAAATCTTTTCAATAAAAGTTAACGGCGCGGTACCATACGTATTTCATAGATAATCAGCAACTGTAGTCAGATTTTTATTTACATACATTGTATTGTGTGTATGTATTTGAGTGTAGCACATATAGTATAACGCTTTTCGAACAGATAATCTTCGACCGAAAAGGTTGAGTGCGGCTTTCAAAGTTTTAAAAGGAAAAATAGCTGATATGACAACGTTTTTTCACAGGCGTTTTTATATAAAATTAATTTCATAACTCTTGTTTAGTTAGACAACCTTCATACAGGTACATACATGCATATGTACATAAGTAGTAAACACATTTTGTTATTGTATGGTATGTTTGTCTGTACACATATAGTCAGGGCCGTGGAAAGAAAACCAGGCTAGAAGATTACGTAGGATTGTAGTGAATTACAAAACCTGTCCCCTTGTTCACTGTACAAAGACCCAGCGCGCGGATAGTTTATTTGCTGCGAAAATACTGCAGATTCCGACTATTATAAAAAATTACTATTGTAGAAACCGCACAACTGTCATTTCTATCAACTCGCACAACATCAAATTCAACAACATAACACTATTGCCCACCTTTGCATTTTCCATATATCCTTCGAAATTGCTGTTATTCTATTTGCACCGGCGTAGAAGTAGCGTAACTGGCGCAGCTCAAGCACCTGCTCGGGAAAGTGCGTCAGCTGATTGCCGCTCAAATTCAGCTCCTTCAAGGCTGAGTTGCGCATCACAAACGATTTCGGCAACGATTTGTTGGACAAATTATTATTTTTGGCAATCAATGTGACTAACGGTAAATTGCAAATAGCCTCAGGCAATTGTGTCAAACAATTAGAGCTCAGATCCAGTACTTTCAAATTGACGAATTTGGTAAGCGCTGGCGGCAGTTGTGTGAGTCGGTTGTGATTCAGCAGCAACGTCTCGAAATCCTTGTGTGTTTTGAGCGCCTTCTTTGCATGCAAATCGTCGTCCAGTGTGATTACGGTGAGGTTCATACGTCCATAATCCAGTGTTTTTTGCTCGCGCGAGTCTGTGTCGCTGCTGTCTGATGTGTATACCTCCATTTTTCTTAACAAATTTTATTTAATTTTCTTGTGTATAATTAATTTAATATTTTCAAAGTTTTTCCAGTGTTTTTTTTTTTTTTATATAGTATAAATAATTTATTTATTTTGATTTTTTTTCATTAACGATTAGAAAATAATAATTTTGTACACTTCGTGCTTCAGTTTAAATTTAGTGCATAGTTCCGCGCGTGTACGTCTTACTTCACTGACTGTTGTTCAATATTTTAATTCAATAATTTATTTCAATTGTCGATTGCCTATTACTCAACTGAGTACGCGTTGCGTTGTGTGAGCATGAAACGATTATTATATTCTCAATTAAGCTTCTTCGCATAAAGCATGCGCTATTTAAGTTAACTAAAGCGAAGCTACTCCGTCTGATGATCTGATGATTGCCCACTGAGTATGGTAAACATTCGTTGGGGGCAGACGCTGTATTTCGCCCTCGCGTGTTCACTTCGACGACGACAACACGACTGGTAGTTCTGATCAGTACGGATTGGATGTTGGCTCTGCTTTTGTTTCGAGTGATTAGTATTGTCAATGTGTTAAAGGTATTATAAATAAAAATTTTGGCAGTAAAAAGCTCTCGGCATAACAGATGAGAGCGATAAGCAGTAGATGCGACTCCGACCGCAGTAAAAATTGTTTTTACAACGATCACAGAAAAAAGACGGCAGAAAAGCATACGCGAGCGAAAAACGGTGGGTCGGAATGACACAAGCCCCTAGTGCATAAAGCTGAGTTAGGAAGGTATTGGTATTAAAATGTGTTTGGACTGGAACTGAATCTTCAAAATTCAAACTGAGAAACTTTAGACGAACCTTCAGCAATATGTACATAAATAAGACAGCTGCAAAAAAAAAAAATAAATGCGCGCGATCGCCAAAACATTTTTTATGTTCGGGTTTAGGTTGATCTCCGTTATTAGTTATTAGTTTGTGCTTGGCAGCTGTTTATTTAGAACGCAAAAAGTTTGTCTGATGATTTTTATACTCGGCATTCATGAAGAGCCTTTTATCACCGTCACTTCCAACTGTGGTCCCCCGCTGTTGAAAAAGCGACATGTAGTGCTCCTGTTTTTTTATAATGCCGCTAGAGCCTTTAAACTGTAATTTATGTCATGTCTAAATTAACTTAACCCTTTTAGACCGAGCCATCCTTTATTTTTATGATGTGCGTCTTGTTTTAATTCGATAAATACAGATGGATTGTCATTATAATCATTACCATCTGTAATAATAATTTCTTTCGGATTTAAGGTAATTTTACGCAGACAAATTAGGCTCGTCGCCAGACACCTTTTTCGGTCCTCCTGCCGATCTGCTGCGACGTCGAGGTACTCCAAATTTTTTCAAAATAAAATGCCGATTATTAAAGTAAAAAAAATACTTTTTTCGCTTTTTTCTATCCACCAGTTGTAGTCTCGGCTGCGGCTGAAGTCTATGGATACGTAATCCTTGCCATGCGCTGCTATTATAAACCCCCCCATTAAGTTGTATGCCCGACTTCTCTTCATTCGTTCTTGCCCTGGGCATAACTAAAGATTAAGTAAAAAGCTCCATCTAACATTGTTGCTCGAAGTTTATTTATTAACGTTGATTACTATTGCGATTTATAGCCTTGTTTTTCTCACTTTAATTAGCTGAAACGTACATATGTACATATGCACAAACAGATGCGCGTGTAAACTTCCTTTTTTGCGCTGATATTAGTCGGGAATCTATTATCAGTGCCATTTGCACACACACATAAAGAGGAATTAATGAAAGCTTTCTATATTTTGTTGGGTTTAAACAAAATTCCATTATTTCGCAGTGCTAGTGTACTCAAGCTTGTTAAAGCTTAAAACTATGCTCATAAATAAAAATTTTATTTCAACGTCTCTACAAAATCGGTAAAAGCTCTCTCATAGCAACAGCTTAACATTATGTACTCAAAACATACGTATGTATTACGTTGATACGTGGTTTCTGTGTCCTTATCTCATATTTCCGTTAAACTTCAAATAACTGACATCTGTAAAATTTTTAAATTTTGGCTTTTCCCGTTACTCATGCAACCTATGTATATGTCAAAATATCCAACTCTTTTTGTGCTATATTTTTTACCATCAAAAGTCTTACTAAATTTAGAAATATTACGAAGATATATTTTTTAGACGTTATGTAAGTTGTCTAAATTTAATTAATGAACTTCCAACACAATTATGGCGCTTTGATAAACTAATTCAAGATTAGATGAGAGTATTTGTTATCGCTAACGTATTGGTTTGTGGTCTACTTCACAGTTTTATTTATGATTTTGGTTATTTTGTTTTATCAGGACTAAGAAGAAAAATGTTGTCCAAGATCTTTTACGAAAGCTTTCTAAGTTATTGGCTAAATAATAGTTATTGACTATAAATTAAAAGTTTTTGGTCAGCCAAATAACACGTGTTCATTTTCCGCACGCATTTGTGGAATTTGTACTCCAACGGTTAAAGGGTCCATTTTCAAGACTTCATTAAAAAAAAATTAATAAAAATAGCCTTACTATAATGGTAAAAAAAGTTTTGCTCGTCAAACATTTATTTTAACGGTAATTTCACTTTGATAACAGTTTGTGGACCGATGACATACATATCTAAGTTCATTTAAGCTTTTGTTGTTATTGTTTTAACGGTTATTCAATCCTCGTTAGGATGGTGAGGTCATTTCAGCTCTTTTACGTCAGTTGTAGTTTCGCGCTCGCTTCTTTAAACTCTTGTTGGTTTGTAGTTTCAAAAATCATTCCTTAAATAATTTTGAAGCCGGCCTAGTTGGCCGTATGAAAATCCGGGTGGGTTCCAGTTACGCAAACTCGACTTACATAGAATGGCTTTCTTTGCACTCATGTGTTGCTCTCACCGACATTACGGCGCGCCAATAGTACCTATGTAAGTGTTATTTAGCTCCCAATGGCATAATGTTACCCCAAATGCTGATGAAATTTAAAACGGCTGCCGTGAAATTTAATAAAATTGTTTAATAAAAACTATAAATTATTACTTTTTTGCACAGATTAAATATAATCATTGCAAACGTCAAATATGTTTGCATTTAGATAAGGCAATGTCACTTTGACAATTAAAAATTTTGTCCTGTTCTATTGGTTGTAAACGTAAACAGTGAAAACTAGTTAGTATGTGCATACGCCACTACAGAAGTGCATACATATATACGTATATACATTTATTACTTTATTGATAATCGCCGTCTACAATCAGACCTCCCCTCCCTGCATATACACCCTGTAAATTACTATATTCACATTACATACATTTGTTTTTTCGTTAGGCGCTTATCAAAATGTATACATACATACATAAGTATGTATGTACGTACGTATATTCACACTTATGTCTTTATATACTCGTATTTTTGTTTTCACAAGTATTTAAATATAGTAAACACCTTATACCTATATGTATATTTATAATTAAAAAATTATGCAAGTCATCGCAATCAACTGTTAACCCAAACACAGTAAATAATTAGCGTGTGACCACACATGCAGTATTTATTGCATCTTTTCCAAAAGCAATGATACAAATATTCTCGTTCAAATCTTTTTAGTGGTATTTTATTATATTTAATCCAAAGGAAATTTTACAAATAAAAGCTGCTCATATATTTGTATGTACATCAGCTTATCTAGCTTCGAAATCTAATTTCGCCCGCTAATTAATTCCCCACTACAAAGATATTTTTCCCGTTTTTCTAATATTTTTTAACTTTTTTTTTCTAAAACTGTTGGCCTTTCTTATCAGTAATAAATAAGGCCTTATCAATCTCTAGTTTCATATAAAGTTCACCTCATACCAACAAATCCTATTTGGGACCAGACGTTGCCTGTATTTGGGGTTATCTTGGAACATTTATTTAATTATTATTTATTATTCGCATAAAAATTATATTTTTAAAGTTTATGCAGATGTTGAAATTAAATTCCAGTTGTTAACGTGTTTTCATACATACATACATGTACACACATATGTATGGCATAACCTCAAAGTGAATTTAAGATTGTCAATAAATTACTAAGTGAAAACTTAATGTTGACGCAATCGGTCATACATATGTACGTTTTTACGGGTTCACGAAATTGTGTATTTGTCTTTGTCAAAGAAACGTTGTTGGCAACTTTCAAAGCAATAGGAGGACTTCCGGCCATTATCTGTGCGGCCCGATATGGTCGCCTGGAAACGCAGACGGAGAAACTTCAGACGTGCCCAAACACTGCACATAGTACGACAATAGGATCCCTCTTGAAGTTTCTCAATGAATGGCTGCATAGCGAGGCGTCCATGCCTCCGGTTAAGGGACACAATGGATCACTCTCGAAGAAGTTTCGCTTTGATGCATTCGTAGAAATCATTTTTTGATTACGTGGACGAGATAGAAAATACTCCGACCAGACTACGGACGCAACTAATTTCAGACATGCACGGAACGTCATTCATAGTGATGCCATTAACACCTTCGATGTAAATGGCGTACTTGAAGTCAAACAACCACTCACTGCAGACGAAGACTTTTGTGAAACTGCGTTCTGGATTTTATATCTTTCATCTGTCCAAAATCGATCCATAAATACAAAGTATATATCCTGCGTGCAAATCTAAAATCCCTATCCTTACGATTGAAACAGCACGTTTCCTGGCGCTCCTGGTGGATGATTTTCACGTGTATATGTGTTAGTTTCTATGTAAATTCTTTCAAATATCCAAAACACTGCAAATTACCTAATTAAAGTTAGTAAGTAGCCTGAAAGCCAATTATTGGTTAAATAACCAATCGCTATCAGAGGTTTCTGCTAAAGTTTCGGTGAGTATATAACGGCCCTATTGATAATTCAAAACGAAACTCTTGTGTATGTGCGATCGTTCATTTCTTTCTTACGCAGTGAGCAGTATGAGTTGCATGGTAAATTTCCGTGCTAATTCTTTCTATGAATTCGAGTTTCGGTAGCCGTAACGTAATAGTTGCAAACAACATAGACTTCATTATTGTGAACGACTTTTCAATAAGAAGCAGCACATATAATTCAACAGTTTGACATTTTCAACTGTCATCAGCACCTCTGCAAAAACAATAATTGTAGCCTGTGTTAGCAAAAATCCACCCAAAGTTTATTATAGAGTTTATCGCGAAATTTTCTGAAAGTTAGTCTTAATTAAGCAGATAAAACACTAATTATTTTGTAAAAACTAAAGTAATCACAATGTCAGATCTCGATAAGTGGATTGAGACAGTTAAGGAATGTAAATATTTGCCCGAGAATGACTTGAAAAAACTTTGTGATATCGTGTGTGAAATTTTACTTGAGGAATCCAACATACAACCAGTTAGCACGCCCGTCACAGTATGTGGAGATATACATGGACAGTTTTACGATTTGGAAGAACTCTTCCGCACAGGTGGCCAAATACCTGATACCAACTATATTTTCATGGGTGATTTTGTAGACCGTGGCTATTATAGCCTCGAAACTTTGACACGTCTGCTCACACTGAAGGTGAGCGTTCAAATTCATTTAATTTTTTTCATCATTGATAATTATTGATTTGTACTAATAGGCACGTTATCCTGACCGTATTACACTGCTGCGTGGAAATCATGAATCGCGACAAATTACCAAAGTGTATGGCTTTTTCGATGAATGTTTCACCAAGTATGGAAATGCTAATGCATGGAAATACTGTTGCAAAGTTTTTGACCTACTGACAATTGCTGCGGTTAGTATGACAAAGATTTAAATTAAAATTGTGTACTAATCGTTTTTCTTTAGATTATTGATGAGGAGGTGCTATGCGTGCATGGTGGTCTCAGTCCAGAAATTATCACACTTGACCAAATACGTACTATAGACCGCAATGGTGAAATTCCTTATAAGGGTGCATTCTGTGATCTCGTGTGGTCGGATCCAGAAGATATGGACCTATGGTAAGTACAAAAAGAGCTCGTTTTTTACTTTTTTGGCGAAAATAATGTTTAATACATGTGCATTTTCAGGGGCCAGAGTCCGCGTGGTGCCGGTTGGTTATTCGGTCAGCTTGTGACAAAGGACTTTATGAATATTAACAATTTAGAATTGATTTGTCGTGCACATCAACTGGTTAACGAAGGTATTAAATATATGTTCGATAGTAAGCTTGTAACAGTGTGGTCAGCGCCCAACTATTGCTATCGTTGTGGCAATGTAGCTGCGATTTTGACGTTTAAAACTGCGAAAGATCGCACAACCAGTATTTTTAATGCGGTGCCTGAAACGGATCGAGTCATACCACAACAGAATACAACACCATATTTTCTGTAAAGAAACATATCTATTTGTCCACCCGCCCACTTGTGATTGCTCATCGTGGAGTATTTTTTGCCTTTAACGTTTACGCTGTGTTCTTCTTTACTCCACGTTTTTGATATACTCGATTTACCCTAGATTCGATATATAAGAATCTAAAAAAAAAAATATCAAACATACATATAATAACAATAGCCAAAATAATACAAAACGTTCCGGTATTGGTATCAACTGCTGCAACTAGCCTGCAAAATATCACAACTTGTTTGAATGCATGTCATCAGTTTTTATTACTACGTAAAAAATACTTTGGTTTTATACATAAAAAAAGTGGTATGAAATTTGAGAATGTGTAAAATTTGTTTTAAATATTCCTCAACTAATTTTAATGTATTTAAATTCGTAGCCTACGGCATTTACTCAAGTTATGTTACTTAATAACAATTCGTAAATATTGCCTAAGGCCTGTTTGAGCGTATGTCTGTGTGATAAAATTCGCACAGCTTCTTCAATTTCATGCCCTCTGCAATTAAATCTACATAAAAGAGTGTATAATATGTGACTAAATGAAAATATCCGCGCAATTCGCAATTAATGTAGATAACATAAAAATCTCTTCCGTTAAATTGGTCAAATGCTGTGGAGTAGCTATCAGTGTTGGTGCAAATACAGTGGCTAAATTATGCTCGTTCATTTTGTTAGCCGCGTAATGGGAAGCCACTCTATAAAAGAATTCAGAAAGTAATCAAGAAATATCAATTCAATTGGCTGAATGTTGAAATACCTTTTTAAATGCTCTGCCATGAATTTAAGGCAGTTGTAATGCGCTGGCGGTAAACGTTTAGCCGCCTCAGTCATATTACTTATCTGCTCTGCAGCGTTAGGGCTTCCTATAAGAAACAAAATGTTTTTTCAATAATCGCTAATAAACTTTCATATATTTCAGTTAATTACTTGCTGCTTGCATAAAACTCGGGTAAGCCTGAAAAGTGATGAGCGGCACAGGCAGTAGACGCAGATAGAGTTTTAAGGTGCCAGCTATCACATTTACATTGCCATAAGCGCCTTCTGACATGTCCGTCTTTTCGCCATCACGATCCAGCGCTAATTTGAGCGCGTCTATTTCATCTGCAAAGCCCGAAACACGATATATACCCTCTTGCAACATACCACGTGCCTCAACCTCTTCCACGCAACGCCTCACAACGAATGGTACACTGCTCTGATACAGTTGCACCACCGTGGTTAAATCAGTGCCAAACACACCACGTATGAGCTTCATATCCGGCACACATTTGGCCGGCACTAACTCTGCACATTTGAAATGCGCCATGAAACCGCATGCTTCACACTTCATACCCTGTGCTGTGAAACCCCAAAGAAAATTCGCACAAAACTCACACCAATTGAGACCCTTAAAGTTATGCACCTTAAAGGTATGTGCCTTTTCATAGACAAGTGGTAGTATCAGGTCGGCGGTATCACTGACGTCCTTCATTTTGTTGGTAACCTCTTTATTTATCGGCGCTTTGACACTATCGCAATCACCATTGACATCCGTGTTAGCAATTTCTATAACACCGCAACTGTCTTTCGCTGACACCATTGACTTGCCAAGCTCATGGGATAATGCCCTCAATTTACGTCGGTTAAGTGTCATGTATGGACTCTGTTGGTAGCAATTGCGCGTTTGCTGATTAATTTGTAGTATGATGGGAGCAGCATGTAATTGCATGTAAAAATTAACCAGGCCGTCAGCAACCAAATCGTGTATGGTATCATAGTGTTTGGATTGTTCTTGCAAGTAATGCCCTTTGCCAGGTTTGTAATATATCTTAAAATGCTTGGTACGATAATTAAAACGCACGCTTAAAGTAAAATAATCATCTGCTTTGGGACTACGACGCAACAAGTAAGTGCCATCTGCTTTATTGGACAAAAGTTGTTCAGCTTCTAGATGCCCCATTGCGCCGTGGTACTCTGGACCATAACAATTCCCTTCATTATTGGCGATATTTATTGTTAAGGGCCGTGTGCGGTGTAAAGGTTTGGGCGTGGGCGCTTCCAGCTGTATTTTATACACTAACAAAGAAGCATATTAGCTGTGGTCAGGGATACAATTCACATAAATAATACTTACACTCGGGTTTCCATACCTTCTGCACAGGAGAACTGGGCTCCACAGATATAGTGGAAGGTCGCGACATTGCGCTGCGATATTTCGCCGTTCAAATTTTATTATTTTCTGCAAGTCTGTATCATTTTTCGCAAATTAATCTGTTCGTTGAACTTTCGTAGAAAATTGCATCCATAGAAAACTATATGAAGTTAATTGTCAAATTAATAACAAAAAAAAAATATCACACAGGAAACAGGGTGCTCACGGTACAAGTTCATAATTTAACAAGTTTCTGGTTTAATATAAGAGTTGTATTGATTTGGATTTGTGATCCAAAAATATTATTCGCTATGAATATATGTAATATATATACTATATTTATACATATATAGCATAAAGTTAGTAAACAATTATTAATAGCTAGAATTTATAAAATGTTTGCATTTATAAAAATTGCAGCCACTCTGTATTTTTATACTTGATAAACTGTCACGCCAACAACGTTGCTGACCCTGCTCAGATGAAATGAAAGAAGCAGGCATAACAAAACAAGAATTTTCCATTTGAAGTGTTTGATAAAAGAGAATCAGAAAAGGTGAAAAACGCTCATATCGGTGGAAAATCTGTGAAAACTATTAATCACGAATTTGTGTGAAGTTAGCAACGCGCGTGAAATTTTTATTAGTTATAAATTAGATCTATGACGAGTAGTACGTAAAAAAGTGAGAACGGACACGCAACCAAACAAGAAAAAGAAAACATTGAATAAGATTTTTAGAGGGGTGTGCGGTACGTACGGTGGTATCCAGACCTATAGAAGTGAGACCTTGAAAAAAAAGACGACGAATATTGCTTAGGACAGTGTAAGGCGGAGCACCAAGGAATGGCGTATGATCTCCAGCAGCCATTGTGAATCCAAAAAAATCGGAAAAGTTAATAATTATTTTACAAGTGAAAACTAGTTGTATTGTACTAAAAGTGCTTGTCCATAATGCCAAAAGTAATGGGATCAATTGACGCGGAAGGGAATGTGACAGCCGGGTCGCATAGTGGACGTGAGGCACGCAATTTAGCCGAAAAGCAACGCCGGGATAAAGTAAATGCAAGTATACGGGAACTAGCTACCATAGTGCCGCAGGCGGCGGATTCATCGCGACGATTGGACAGGACCGGTATACTAAGATGTGCAGCGCATGGTTTTCGTTTGCAATACATATTTGGTAAATCAGTGCCAAGAAAACAGACAATGCATGAGCTTTCACAAGATCCGCATTTTGCGGATGCGTTGACATACTTATTAGATAGCTTCTTTATAACATTAACCTGTCATGGACAAATTGTCGTAGTATCAAACAGTGTGGAGAAATTGCTCGGACATTGCCAATCGGATCTCTATGGACAAAATATACTGAGCATAACGCATCCAGACGATCATCCGAATATGCTGCAACAACTAATACCACGTGACATGGAAGCGCTATTCCGTTGCAGTCACGAATATCAAATGCAGCAGCAAAATAATGATAGTAACAGCAATGAAAACACTGATACGTTTTTGAGAGACATCAATGAACGCTTGCGTAATGATAAGCGTTCATTTGTTGTACGTCTTGCACGGGCGGGTACACGTTCAGAGGCGAATCGAAAGTATGAATTGGTGCGAATTGATGGCTGTTTTCGACGCAGCGACTACTCCTGCTCAAATGGCACATTTCCCATTGTTTCACATGTTTTGCGGCGGACACGTTACAATGGCACTGAAGGTGTCCATGCAATGCAGCATGATGTTATAGCACAAGCCGCATTGCACGGTATTAGTGGCAACGATGTGGTGCTTGTAGCTATGGCACGCATCATACATACACCAAAGGTTACCCATTATCTAACAAGCGAGAATAGCGGACGCATGGAATATAGAACACGCCACTTAATAGACGGACGAATAATTGACTGTGATCAGCGTATCGGGCTGGTGGCTGGATACATGAGAGATGAGGTAAGGTTGCTTACCACTATTTTTAGCATTAGGCATAAAAAGTTAAAAATCACAGTTTGCAAATATACACACACATATACATATGTATGTAGGTGTATGTAATATTGTAATAGAAAATTAGACAATTTTGTGTGGCAACTAAGTGCTAAAAATGCAGGTATTGGCATAAAGAGTCATTTAATAAATAAATATAAATAGCTCAATTATTTGCTTCGGGTAGGTTCGGTCGGTAGAAGTCTCGCTTTGTTGAAAGTGTATTGTTGCTCTGTTTGTTTCTCTTAACCGCCTTATCAGTCAAAGTACACGTATTTGTATGCACATACATATGTTTATTGCTTTTAGATGATATTTGCGTTATTGATACAATTATTTGTATATTCGTACATACATATGTATGTACGAGCGCTTATTCTGCTTAACATGCGAATACGGCGACAGCAAAACAGCTAAAAAGTATAAAACAAAACAACTAAACGATAAAATGTTTAGCATTTTTTTTATTTTGAACAGCCGAAAACATTATGGTTTTCCGTCCGTCTGTCTATTTTCATATGTACACACAGCTGTTCAGCAGACTTCAGAGCACAACATTTGATTTCTTGTTGTCAAAATGACTTTGCTGGATTAGTTGAATTAATTAATCACACATTTAAATAATATTGTATTTAAGCATATATTAATATGGATGGTTGTGTGCAGTATTTGTTTGTTATTCTGCTCAACGGCGAAGACATTCGCATTAAGCGTATTGAACTGCCATTCAACCGAAAAAAATCAAATGATCAAGTAGGTAATCGCCCAAATCAAGAGACAAGAAAAATCAAAAAGCACTCGGGTTTTGATTTAACACTTTTGATTTTACGTAAATAATGTAAATTATTATTTTTTTTTTGTTTGAGGATACGTACATATCTACATATGTATGTATGTATGTATGTGTTCAAACAGGTTTTGTGAAATGTATGTGTGCTAATGAAAGAAAAAAGTGACGGATTTTAATGTTATATGACCAAAATTCTAATTTTGTTACATTGAAGAATTGGTGGTGGGAAGCATTTTTGAAGTAACAAATAATAATAATAAAAGAATAGCTAACATAAAAAAATCGTTAGGGCTTAACTATGTATGTTCAGCTGCACAGTTTATGAATATACATATGTACTTGTATTACAAGTATAGCTTATAAAAAATTGCAAGTCAGTAAATATGTACACATGTAAGTATGTGTATGCATTCTACTAATGATAAGTTAGAAAATAATAAATTGAAATGAGCGCAGTGAATGTGTTGGTTAAAATGCTACACACAAGTCTACATACACTGGGATGTAAACATGTATGTATGTTTGTATGTATGTATGTATATATCTAGGTATTTTTGTTTATGGTACTGATATACGTGCGTATCTACCATATAAATACAAACATACATATCTACAAATATAAATATACATATGCATATATCTGCGTGTAACAATTTGTATGCTTGCCTAAGATAGATATGTACATATGTATGTATGTGTGTCGACACACGCCGAGAGCGCTATTAAATGGTTTACGTTTGTTAGAAATAGAATTGGCTATAAATATTTATATAGAACTATTTTATTCGCGTGAGCTTTCACTTATCATTTTATTTATTAATGTTATTTTTATTTATCTTTCCTTTTTTTTGCAATATTTTTGAAAAGCTTGTAAATAAAATAATTTATATAATAGCAGTCTGTGACCCCTGCGGGAGTTGCATATAGGAGCTGTAGGTCTGTTGTATAACATACATACATACATATGTATATTTTTGCTGATATCAAACAGCTACGTAGTTTAAATAGATGGGGTAATAGTAATAGAACACAAATATATGTAATACATTTATACACTTACATACATATGTACGTTGCAGTTAATTTTATACAAGTAAGCATACATACATACATATGTATATAAAAAGATACTATCGTTCATGCAATGTAATTAATAATGGTCTGGCGTGAACCCTCCCGACGGGTTTAGGCCAAGTTTTTACACATAATTAATTTCCTTGTTGACAAAGGTGTGGTTTTTTGGTTTTCAGTATAGCGCTGTATTGACTGCATAAAAACAAACATTCAATCATTTATTAGAATAAATTATTAAAATTGTTCATCTGTTTGGGATGACACAAACAAATAAATTTTTATGCTTAAACATTACATACATATAAATTTATATTAATGCATCATAAGTACATATGTACATATGCATAAGAATCGAACTATAAGTTTTTAACTATTTGAGGTTATGTCGGGCACTATCGTATAACGTGTCGTCTGTGGCTGTATGTTATACTTTATATTTGCTATAAGTAAATGCATACAAATGTATGTACATGTGTGTTTTGTGTATTTATGTATATATTTGTAAATATGTATGTCTTTAGTATGTAGCTTGATTAGATGGCAGACGTACTGCAGATAGCATTGAGGAGTTCATGGTTTTTACGACCAATTATATGCGAAACTTTATCTACACATTATGTTTGTATGCGCGTGCTAATGTATGTATGTAAATTGTGTCTGTATATTTATATTTACTTATTTTAAGATCTTCGTTGACATTTCTAGCATATGTATTTGGGTTTTTGTACTCATATATGTACAATATATGATAAATGTGTACATACATACATATCTACATATGTGACTAGTAAAATGATTACTAATTTTTATCTTTCGAGTGAAAATTAAATTAATTATTTTTATATTTATATTAAAAAAAAGAACTCTTATACAAATTCATCACATAAAATGCCCCTGATACGTTCATAAAAATTGAAGACTAGTTCCGTATATCGCCTACATTTATACAAACAAACAGACGGATATGACTGATTCGCTTTTTATCATAAATTACAAATATTGTCACGTTGTCCCAGATAATGTATCAAATGAGGCTTGCTAAATGATAGGCTCGTAATAAGCATATATCCTATTTTAATTTTTTTAACTTTATTAATAATAAAAATATTTAAGATAAGCTCAATGTTTATGGCAAGCACACTACTAGGTATAGCGTAGAAATGCCAATAAAAGCTGTTATAACATTTTTTTCTGTTCTATTTTTTTCTATTTTGTAGTAAATTTCTAAACAAATCTAAGCAAGATAAGCCTATTGTAGGTGATATAATCGTTATTTTGTAGCTGTGTTTACTGTTAAATGTCAATGAGTATATCGCGAGTAAGTGTGAGGGTTTGACTTCTTATGACATATTGGTTTACATTTTAGTTGAGTATTGTTTTCAGTCAAACAAAATAAATCATATTTTCCAGGATTTTACTGCTTTAAATAACTTATTTATGCACGCCTACTTATTTTCATCTTCCATTGCAGGTCCACAATCTTAGCCCATTCTCTTTCATACACCACGATGATGTGCGTTGGGTAATTGTCGCGCTACGCCAGATGTACGACAATTTTGACGAGCAAGGTGAAAGCTATTATCGCCTACTCACACGGAATGGAACCTTTATTTACCTGCATTCGCAGGGTTACTACGATACCGTAGACACCGAGCGCAATGTCTACTCCTTCGTTTGCATCAATACGCTGTTGGATGAGGAGGAGGGCCGTTATTACATGGAGGATATGAAGCGACGATTTTCTACAATTATACATTCGAATTTGCCCATTTCCTCAACGGTGGACGCACCTGCCTCTCACGATCCCGTGCGTTTGGAACGCAGTGTAATGTTTTTAATTGACAATTTACAAACACGTCGTACGCAAGGTAATGGCACAGGCTGCGGTGAAGATACCGCTACACAGGCAGACAATGAGCGAACAAAAAGTCGACGTCTGATGTTGGTGCCGCCGGAAGTCTCCGCGGTGCGCAGCACAATCATGAATTCGTTGTCTGTGGTGAATATTGCTGCTAAGAATTTGCGCAGAAATATACGTCGAAAAGCGCGTAGGGATTTGCGTAGGGCGCAAAGAGGGCCACAAAGCTGCAGCGATAGCAGTGATACATCCATCTCAATAGATAGCAGTGACGAAGATGTTGCGAATGATCAAAACACTGCTTCGTCCGATTCCATGTACACAGATGCAACGCAAGCGAATTTGATGCGACCAAGTGTGCTGCAAATGAATACAGGGGCATCCACAAGTCAGCGGACCGCGCTGGATCAGCGCCTAACTGCATCGACAATTGGCGAATTTGATGCGAGCAATGCAACACACACACCCGCGTTAAAGCGTGCACGAGCAACGGTAATGGCAGCTAGTTGTAGCAACGGCAGGTGCAGCAGTGGCAAGAAAAAGAGCACCAAAATATACATTGAAGAAATCATTCATCAACCGAAAACTTGCATGAGCACGCTACTAACGCCACCCGCAACCACTATGCCAATTGCAAGTACGACAGAAATCCATGAAGTCATCAACAATTCTTTGGAGAACATCGACCAGTCACTGCAGAGCATACAAGCGAATGCACGCAATTTGTGCCAACAACATGCGCAATTTTTGCCTCAAAATGTGCCAGAGAACTTCAATCAGCAACTGGATGAGATTATTGTGGAACATCAGCGCCAAGCTGAGCAGCTCATTAATATCAGAAATGAGTACGATGTACATTTGCAGCAACAGTTGACGCAGCAGCAACCGCCAGAGTTACAACAAACACAATTGCCCGCATTTGATGATTTAGCTGCTATAGATCTACCGCTATTGCCGCAGTTGGTATTTTCCAGCGATGAACAACCGCCACACATCGATGCTGCGCCAAATGCAAGCAATTATATAGAGGCGAGTGCTACAATCCTTAGTGAGTTGGAAAAGCGGCTATAGTGTGTGTGCCAAGTCTGCCCGTGATGGCTGGTCATTGCTGTGACAATAACATTGTTGTAAGAGGTATTTGTGTGTACGCAGCGGCGGCGCCGACACCTTCCATTTGTATCACAACACAGTGTAGTGTAACCAGAGCTGGTGAGTGTGCAGCTTTTTGTGTCCCATCGTGTTAAGGCAACTAGAAAAACACTTCAAACGACAAAAAGAAAAGTTCAAACCAAACTAATTCACTAACAAACAATTTGGTGTGCCAGGTGGTGGCGTAGAGCATATTTTTGGTGATTTCACTACAAGAACAAACAAAAAATTATTAAATTATGTGGTGGCTTAGTAGGATATTAGTACACTTAACCTAACTGGTGTTGAGAATTGTTAGGGTGCAGTTAAGATAACAAAAAAGAGCTATAATGTGTTGAGACAAATGAAAAACAAAATGCAGCAATTAATTGACATTGAAAGTGAAGAAATAAAGTATAAAGAAAGTTTTAATGATTGCACAATAATAAAGTTTTTATATTGTATAACGGTTTTCAAAGTGATTGTGCGTTTTCTGTGAGCAAATGCCGGCACGAGGTTATCGAGTTAAAAATAGATAAGCAAGTAGCTTTGAACAGGAAATGTTACATACATAGAGTGCTTAAATATGGAACGATTTTTTACTAAATAAGCCAATCGCAGTTACATAATACAAAATTTATTACTCGAGCATTGTTTTTTTTTTAACTGAACATTTTTATAGAAAGTGCAAGTGATAGTGCAAAACAAAATTTTTTACAATAATGTATTAACATTTTTTAATTCCCCTACACTTTGTGTAAAACAAAAGTTCACTGTGGTTTTCAACAACATAAAAGCAAGTGCCAGCTAAATTTATTGAAAAATAATTCTAAACGCATTACGAAGTAATCATTTAAATTTTTTTTTTCTAAAATATTTGTTTTTTTTTTTTTTATAAATTTTGCGATAAGAAGCCCAAGCATAATCAAGTAAATTTGTTATATGCTCCTAAAGTTTCTTATAAACAAATCAAAACCAAACGGACTGTTTTATATTAAAAAAAGTGCTATAAAATTTTTTTAATACAAAATAATTAAACGAAAATTGTCCAATTTTAATATTTTTCATAAATTATGGCAAATAAATCCATACAAAATTTGCATAATTTTTTTTAGTAAATTTCGCTTTAAAAAAAGTTTAAACGAAAAATTAATAAATTATTTGACTGTTCGGAAAAAACAGAACAAATAAAAAACAAGTTTGACTAAATAAACATTTGTGAAAACAGTCTACAAAAATATTACAACTAATATTGAAAGAATAGAAATTTCTTAAGAAGAATCTATAAAAATCTCATAATTATTAAAAATATCAAATTTATTTAACAATTGATTGAGAAACTAGCGTAGACAGCTATGCAAACAATTTATTCAGCAAATGTATAGGATAAATGTACAAATCCGACAACAAGAGCGGTGGTTTGTTAATAAAAAAAACGTAATATGCAATACAGGCCAAAAGTAAGGGCTTGCGCAGAGTATTTTTTTTATATACTATATATTCGACAATTTATAATATTAAAAATTATATTTTTTATAAAAATATGCGAATTAAGAAGATATTTTTCTTTACAAAAGCAAATAATTAATTAATGGAAATAAGATAAGAAATAATTGAAAGACTAATATTTTTTAGCGCGCTGTGGAAGTTTTGAAAAGATTTTTTACAAAAAGTATAAACAAATATCTTGAGAGATAGAATGAACAATGTACCCAAAACAGTATGTTATTATACATACATGACTTATTTAAAAATAATTGCTTGGAAATTATATACAACAAAAAATTAAGCCGAACATAAATATTTAAACGCGAGGCCGTAAAAAATATATTACAAAAAATGAAAAAATACATACTTGCTTCAAAAATAATAGTGAGAGATAATAATAAGATTTTTAAAAAAGTTTGCTTGCATATTTAACTTTTATACAAAAGAAAAAAAACCAAAGAGACAACCTACGACGTCTTGGCTTCCCAAAAAACCCAAAACAAACTTGTCAACGCATTTTCACTCCAAACGCTTTAGCTGCAAAAAATTCTCAACACATAATTATAAGCAAAAATTTTTATATATATTTTATTTTTTTAAACTATATATTTTACAAAATAGTTTATATCACTAAAAAATTTTAATGCAGGTTTTACAAATATGTTTATAATGTATTGTTTTATATTTTACTTCATAATCGTTTGTCTTATACAATTTTAACATTAACCTTAAGTTTATAAACAATTAAGTATAGCAAAGCTTGGAAAATTTATATATTATTTTACTGCATTGTTTTTTATTATTTAATTTTAATTACTTTTTCTAAGCAGTAATTAAGTTGTAAAAAAGTAAACCCAAATGATTGACGAAATTTTATGGCAAAACAAAATGCGTACATTTAAGTAATATCACTGTTTTTATTATGCACACATACACACATCAATATGTATACATGTTTTTAGCTGTTAATGATATATCTTAAACGGATAAAAGCAAATAGTTTTTCACTAAAAAAAAGCTTACAATAAAAAAAGTAATAAATACTTATACATATACATTTATTTATGCATGCAAATTTATGTAAATATGTATGTATAACTCTGCGAGTATATGTGCGTGTCGAAAGCCATATTTGGAGCGTATTTAAGGTGCGGTGCTGTTTATACAATATTTTGCACATAAGAGGACTAATAATAAAGGCGAGAGTAATATAGAAAGCGTAAGATATACAAACATATATGTGTAACGTGGAACTCGTACTATTTTTATTAATTGTATTATAAGTAATAAATTTAAAAATAATAAAGGAATGTGTCATTCGAAAAAATTCACTACTTTTATTTTCGCTGGTGCAAGGTAGGTTCTTGGAAAAATAAATTCTACAAATCTTCAATTAGCTAAGCTGAAAATTTCATTCACATATCACAAAATTCCAATAAATAACAGAGAAAATGCAATACTTCAAAAATTTGTACAATTTCTCACCACGCGAACAGACCTGTACAGTTCGCACTACGCGAACAGACCCTGCGAAACGCATTTTTACAATTTGTCAAATTGCACCATATCTACTAGGCGAACAGAACCGCACAGAAAGTGTATGCACCTGCAGCCCCTGAAAGTATGCCTCTCACAAACGCGCCACGTGGCAGAGCAACATGGCAGCACACAGCCACATGTCGCCCTATACATGTGCTAAGCAACATGACGCGCACACAGCTACATGTGTCTGAGCAACATGACGCGCACACAGCTACATGTTGCTCGTATATATGTGGCTGGCAACATTTCCGGCGCCACTTGCTAGCAATTCTGCGCGCCTGGTGCATTGGGCGGAATTTTCGATTTGTGAAAATGCAATGCGCGCAGGTCTGTTCCTTTCATGCGAAATTTGTTTTTGAGAAATTCTTTAAAATTTACATATGTGCGTGATGTATACGACTTTTATTCGTTATTTTAATAAAAGACAAGTAAAAATAATAAATTTTTATTATTATTTATTTGATTTAATTTTGCAAAAAATTCAAGGTTGCCATATAAGTTTTAAATAAAAAAAAAGTTTATAAAGTACAATTTTTATTAAATAAATAATACCAAATAATTTAGTTTCTTAAAAATATTATAATAATTTCGTTTAGGGTTGCCATGTGATTTTTTAATGAAAAAAGTTTACAAAATAAATTTTGTATTAAAATCAAAACATGAATTCATATCAATTCTAAAAAATTGAGCCCTTAAAAAATATTATAATAATTTTGTTTAGGGTTGCCATGTGATTTTTAGTTAAAAAAAATTTGAAAAATAAAATTTATAAAAATCAATATTTGTATTGTAAAATACAGTTTTCAAAAAATATTATAATTTCTTTAAGGGTTGCCATATGGCTCTTGATTAAAAAAAGTTTACAAAATAAAATTTTTATTAAAATAAAATCATGTTAATATTAAAACATTTAACTTACAAGAATATTATAATAATTTGGATAGGGTTGCCTATGATCTTTGATTAATAAAATTTTTGCAAAATAATGTTTATATCAAAATCAATATACAAATTCACATTAATACTAAACAATATATTTCTTAAGTTCATATTAATACTAAATACTTTAGTTTCTTAAAAATATTTTGATAACATCCTTTAGGGTTGCCATATGCCTCTCGACTAAAAAAAGAAAACAAAATAAAATTTTAATTAAAATCAATATATGTTAAAAAATCAAGCCCTCCAAAATATTATAATGATTTCGTTTAGGGTTGCCATCTACCTTTTGATTAAAAAAAATGTACAAAACAAAATTTTAATTAAAAAAGGAAAAAAAATTCATATCAACACTAAAAATTTGGCTTCTTCAAAATATGTTGATAATATCGTTTAGGGTTGCCATTTGAAAAGAGTTTAAAAAATAAATGTATATTAAAATGAATGCACAAATTCACATTAACATTAAACAATATAGCTTCTTCAAAAAAAATTTATTAATTATATTTTTTTTTAATGAAAAAAGTCTAAAAAAATAAATTTATATCAAAATCAATTTATAAATTCACATTAATGTTAAACAATATAACTTCCTCAAAGTATTATGATCATTTATTTTAGGGTTTCCATGTGATTTTTTAACGAAAAAATCTAAAAAATTAAATTTATATTAAAATCAATTTATAAATTCACATTAACAATATAACTTCCTCAAAGTAGTATGATCATTTATTTTAGGGTTGCCATGTGATTTTTTAACGAAAAAAGTCTAAAAAAATTAAATTTATATTAAAATCAATTTATAAATTCACATTAATGTTAAACAATAAAACTTCCTCAAATTAGTATGATCATTTATTTTAGGGTTGCCATGTGATTTTTTAACGAAAAAAGTATAAAAAATAAAATGTATATTAAACCATAAACAATATACATAGCTCCTACAAGATATAAAAATTACGCTTAGGGTTGCCATATGATCTTTGATAAAAAGGTATACAAAATAAAATGTATGTACATACATACATATGTATGTATATTAAAATCAATGGGGTTGGCATATCTTTGTATAAGCCGAAATATTAAATTTTGTTAAGTTTTTATATATACATACATACACTAATATTTTTACAGGGCTGCCAAACTAATTATTTAATATAAATCATATTAATTTAATACGAACGAAGCATTTTCGCTCCCTTTGAACTTTTCGCAAATGTAAAGCCAAGCACATTACAACAACCACTTCAGCTGTCTTATATACATACATACATATGTACATACACACGTTCGTTGCGTACGCTTTTTCTCACATTCTTGTTTTATTTTCTGCCACTTCGTGTTCGTGAACTTGAACTTCACGCTCGTTTTAAAAGTGACTTTCGTCGGAAAAATACAAACAACGAAATTTGCATGCCAGCAATTAGGCGTTTACAAACAAACAAGCATACACACATACACTGTATACAGTGAGCATGTATTATTTGTACGTATGTATGTAAGTCTGGGTCATTTCAGCTGCGCTTTTTTGGTGAAGTTGCCTTTAGCGGGTTATTTAATGAGTAACAGTTGAAAAAGTAAATAAATACAGCTGGTGGGCTAGCGCACCTTATAGGAAGAGGTTTTTAGCGCTCAGATGTTCACTGGGCAATAAGCAAGTAGGTTATCAAAAACAAACCAAAAAGTAAACAAAAGCTTAAACAAGCGAAGGTGTTTTGATGACGTTGCGCTGATGACTTCGAAACAATTGGCGCAAAATGTGGTGAATGCAGAGGCAAAACCAGAAATATATTGCAGCGATATGCTGGTTGGAGATACAACTGCAGGGTGCTCCAATTGGTGCTTAGGAAAATAATGCCATAAATTTTATAAAAATTGTTTACTATTGTTGGGTACAAATAGGTCGTCATAACACCGGTTTTCAGAGAATCATACTGAGCGATTGATGATGGAACCGTTCCTACGACACCCGGGAACCGGAACGGACCTAGATATTTATGCGACCAAGAACTGTCAACTCGGCAGTATTCCTACAAATAACTTCAGGGATTGATTATGGAACCTGTGACAGTCGGGAACCGGAACGGACCTAGATATTTACGCGACCAAGAACTGTCTGAACTCGACAGTATTTGATGTCCACATTAGTCTTAAAACACCGATCTACGTATCCGAAAAAGTACTGTTACCTCAGCAGCCTGGAACAGTGTAGTGAAAGTTTAACGTTGTTGCAACAAGTTTTGATGAAACCACAAATATTACAGAAATCTGAAGATCACTATTTTATATTGTATCTCATACAAAGTAGAGTTTAGATTCGGACTTGAACTATTATACGTAGCTCAGCCCTTTTCGATCGACAGATAAAATGCTAACTAAAAATATCTCGTGCCAGTTCTGAAATTCCATTGATTTAAAGCTCTATCTGTCTTGAAACTAGTCTGACAGCAATAAAGTCTATTAATAACCGAGTCCCGACTTCTTTCTGTTGGTTCGTTTGTATAGTTGGATAGTCGCCTTAATGCGTACTGACATTTGGCGAAAAGCAAGAGGGTACTTACGTATTAACGCCACCACAGGAAACCTGGTCGAACCAAGACGGGGATGTCTCGAGATCTTTCGCTTAAAACTTATTTCTGCGTTGTTGGTCTTTATCCGAGTTAAAAAAATAACCCTTGTCAGTTCAACGCCATACTCGCGAAGAATTCGTTTCGAATAACCATTCAATTTTTGTTGCGGTGGAGTTAATACGTAAATACCAAGAAGAGTTATACAATCTTTCAACGAATGGCTGAAATACAACAACAACTTTCCTCTTACTGAGCTTGCGAATCTGGAGTTTGTCAGTACAGAATCCGAAGACACAGCGGGGAATCGTCATGCACATACCAAAAGCTTTGATGGAGATTTGCTATGTACAGACTCAGTCTTGGTAGTCATTTAACAGAATTAGTTATAAGCGCTGGATCGTTCAAGTTTGGTGCGTAAAAACCGAAAGTTCGGCGAATTCGTTTTCGCTAAAACGCCTACGCCTCTTTCTTCAATCACTGCCACAAATTACTTAATTAATTATTAATATAATATGGTCTCGACGGTAGTCTTTAACTAATTCACAAATATCGGTAAAATCCAAAAAAAATATATAAAAAGCAAAAACAAAAAAACCCGCATCGCTTATGTAACGACTTCTTAAGCAGCTGTCAAACGATAATTTTATGCAAATATCAATATTTGTATCTTCATATTAATCTATCTGTCTATATATCTAGCTTTTATTATTGTTTTGTTGTTTACTTTTGTTCTTTTGCTCAGCCAACTTGTTGTTCGGCTAGTTACCGTATTTTTTAACACAGTGCATTGTTTTTGCTTTTTCTTTGTTTTTGCACGATAATTGGGCAATTTGAAAAGCCATTTCTTGTTTTGACGCCTCCGCTTCGCGCTGTCAAAAATCATAGGCAAATTGTTGTTGCCGATGTCTTCTGGGTATGACATATGGACATGTATGCAGACGAAGGCCTCCGGCGACCGATTAGCGTGGATAATGATATTGTATGTAAATACTCGTAAATAGCGAACAAGAGAAAAAACCCAATAACAAAATTATTTTAATGTTTATGTTGAGCAAAAGTGCCCAGCGTACAGTGGCTTACAAGTTCCATCGAAGATATACAAAGTAAACAAAAAATGCGCAGACATACATATTAGACAGAAGACAACGAATTAAATGATGCGTCCCAATGGGAGTTCCTAGAAGTGATCAATTGAGCTACGCTCGGCATAACCGAACGTAAGTAACGTATCAAGTAACCTATCGGCGTAATCGAACCTAAGTAACTTATCAAGATCGGGAAGGTGCAGAGCAAAGATTTTAAAGAGAGAACTTTTATAATGTAATTTGCCGCCCTATTCGGCTTTAAACCGACTGGACAGCTTCCATATCTTAAGAATAGTATTTAAGAAAATAGTATGCGCAATGAAAGTTATTTTAATGGATATCAGTTGAACAGCTTTTGCAGAAGTTTTGTTAGACGATTCTAAGCTCTTCCTGAGTTTTTCAACTGGTAAAAAACAACGCTTGTATTTTTTAAGCTTTGTCGAGCTTTCTTATATGAATAGGAAGACTTTCTAATTTTTTTTCAATTTTTCGCGTATCTTCCATGTGGAAAACATCTTTGATATATTCAAGCTCAAATCAGCAACTTAGGTAGAAAAACGGGGCCGGCAACAATGTAATGAATTGTTGGAGAAAAAAACTGCAAAATATTTAGAGGACAGGGAAAGAATTGTTCTCGATTTGCTTTAATAAGAAGATTACATAATTATGCCGAAAGAAGTCTCAAAAATACAGTCGAATGCTTTTGTTAACTTGTCTAGATAGGGTGAAAACTAGAAAAGCAGCAAAAAGAAATTAAATTCCATACAGGGCCAGATAAAAGGCTTACGAATCCAAACTTGACTATAAAACAATTGAAAAGCAAGAGCTCGTGGCAAATTGAACTGCGCTAATACTCAGAAGTAATTTCATACGAACATTTGCAAATTCTTTCGAAAGCAGTTTAAAGTGATATGCGATCTCAACTACCACACTTTAAAGAAATTATAGCTTTAACTCTGCTTTTTCGATAAGTGAGATCAAAAAATAAGGATCCGAAGGTAAACGAGAGATTTGATGCGAAACAGGAGGCACCCAAAGCATCTTGCCGTAAAAAAGCTATCAGTAGATGACAGGCTTAAAACATTTTCACTGTGGACCGCTGTTCATGTTGTTGCAGTATTTTTGAGGAAACGTGTAGTAGCGGTCCTCTTTGGTCGGACCTAAATCTGACCTCTCTCATGCGGAATGTGTAGTCTCGAAAGTTGCACCTAATCTTGACTGAGCAGTAGCTTCGCTCGTTATTTCTACTCTCTCACTCTCATTTGTGTAGCGCTTTGAAAGCGTGGGATATGCCCAGCAATTTATTATCATATTTCGTCAAAGTCTATATATTTATGTATCTGTATCTATCTATCTATGTTTGCATGAGTGTGTGCCGAGTACGCGCCCCTGCAGTCCATATTTATGAGTTCTATTAGTCACCAACTGGTGAAGACGAATTTCGATGAAGTGTTGGCTAAAAATAGGCAATAACACTGGCAATCAAATTTAGCAGTGAATGAGCTATTTTGATGTTTTTTTCTTTGTGAATATTTTATTTTTGGTAAGAATCTATTTTTTTAACTCGGTAGCGGTAGATGTGGAGGTGGAGCAGGTATTGCTTAATACAATGATTTTTTTTTTTGCCTTACGCACAATTTCTGACAATTGCTTGACAAATGTTCAGCCATCAATCGAAAGGCATTAGTGATAGTATTTAAACTCCTTGACAAATTGCTGGATTTTTTAAGGGTAAGGTTAAACATTTTACCCATTACTAAATTATAAAAAATATTGAAAAGTGTAGTAAAAAATTAATGAAATGAAAAATTATTTTATTGGAATTGGAGAAGCCTATAATCGCTCATACATACACACATATTATACGCGACTTCCTGCTGACAAACCGATAAATCGATGCAACCATAAAAAATTTATATGTAATAATGAAGCAGAAAGTACATATGCATATATACATGCACATATGTATGCACGCTATATGCATATCAAAAAATAAAAAAATTAAAAACAATCAAATCAAAATGCTCTCTTATCAGCCAGTGAAGTGCTCTGCTACCCGCATGGACAGCACTAATAGCTTATCGCTTGTTGAGTGTTCGAGAGCATGGTTGGGCAAATTGGCTACAAAAAGTGAATAATGTGTTAAAAAAATATATATATAGACCACCCGCTAGGCTGAAGTTCTTATCAATAGCAGAAAATATATTGTAAAAATAGCAGATAATTCTTTTAATCATATAAATAATTATAGTAAAAATGTTAACATAATTATAATTACGTGAAAACAATATTATTAAAAGATTCGAAAAAAGTTTGATTTTTGTAATTACAAAAAACTCTAAAAAAATTTGGTTATTAAATATTTTAAAATTTATTCGCATATTTTTAATGTGAACGATTTTTTTTTGTAAAAATGAAATAATTTGCAATTAAAAAAAATATAAAAAAAGAAAGTTATTAAAAGATTTTGGAATTTTTTTAATTTGAACAATTTTTGTTTTTGTAAAAATGAAATAATTTGAAATTTAAAAAAATTAAGTTATTAAAAAATTTTGGATTTTTTTTTTGCATACTTTTAATTTGAAGGACTGTTTTTGTAAAAATGTTTGATGTTAGAGAACATTCGACAAATCCTAACCTAAAATCGCTAACAGTTCTTCAGTGAAGTAAAAATATTACGAGAAAAAAAAACGATCTATTTTATTTATTGGTCCCTTTTGGCAAAGATGCTGTTTTCTCGGACTGCGATTTTCTCTAACTGTAATTTTCTCTAACTGTAATTTTTCTTAAAAAACTTTAAAAATGTCTGTGCATCTCTGAAGGTTCTAATGGTTATCTATTAAGTTCTAAGAAAGGTGGTTGTATCCTTAGCATTTTTTGTTGCTTAAGGAGAACCTAACTTTTGTCAAATAGTTTTTAGGGAATGAGACTGAGTTTTTAGTCTGGATCGCATATGTATCCGAACTGGGACTGCATATAGAGCCGGGTCTGTTCAGAACTTTCGTAAGACCAGTAGGTCCCGAGATTGGTTGCATATGGAACCGATGCCGTTCCGGACGTTTGTATGATCGGTCGATCCTGAGACTGCGTATCGATCACGGACCGTCCCGAACTCTTGTAAGAACAATAGGTCCTGAGTCTGGATGCATATGGATCCGGATGCCGAATTTTTCTAAGAACGATAGGTCCGGAGACGCTTACAATTGATTGAAATCATTTAAAGTCGTAGTTTCACAGTTTGCATTGGAGCTCTTCCCCCTTATAACCCAATCGCATTTACAAACCGCGCACTTATTTTCAATCTTAGTGTTTGATTCCCACATTTTTATCTAATTTTTTACAATTGTTCGAATAGAAAAGAAAAACTGATAAAAAAAATCGCCGCAGTTAACACAACAAATTATGGGGTGAGGCATTAAAAGCAAGTAGCTTTAATGAGCTTCTAGGCAATCTAACAGCAGCGCCCTCGTTCATTCATCCATAAAGCCATATTTGTATGGACTCCACCTACAGGGTGTACACGTACAGCAATTTATTGTGGATCCGCTTGCGGCGCATCACACAGCTTCTTTTCCTAAATAAGTGTAATGTATGTACGAAGTTTTTATAATTTTCTCCACACCAGTTTATACAAGCTTTTATATTTTAATTCATTAAATTTTTTGCAGCAATACTTTTTTCGAAAATTATGGCAAACCAGCCTTTCCACCTCGTTACAAAGAAAAAAGTCTAATTAACTTGTTCTTACCCGATTTTTTTATGCCCATTGATCACTGCTGAAGCGCGCCCACGCCGTTCATCACGTCAAGCCGCGCTACTAAATTTAGCGTTCTTCGAAAAGCTGTGTGAGTGTGTACAAGAGCGTGAAGCCTAAGCCAACGAAAAGCAGGAGTAGAAAGTTAAGTAAACTTTACGAAAACCACTCAAATGCTCGAACAAGTTGCCATACCCAGGCCGAGTAGCTGAGCGCACGCGCAGCCGCGAGACGACACCGCAAGCCGTCAGCCACAAGTCACCGCTTCAGGTGTGCGCTCAAACACGCAGCGGGAAGTATATAAGGCAAATATTGACGGAAGACCGCAAACAGTTGTGGCTTGTGAGCTGAGACGCGCGTCAACGAATCTTTGAAATACAGAAAATAGTTTCCAAGACAGAACCGCCGATTCTGTGTAACAACAACGAGCAGGCAGTGTGCGCTGTTAAAGTTATTTAATTTAGTGTGCGAAAAACTCAAAAAACAAACGCGTTTTAAAAACAATAAAAACATAGCAAAATGGTGAGTCCTCATGCCGTTGTCTGTCGAGAATGACAGTGTTGCAATCGCTCTGCGAAATAAAACACGATCGGCTTTGGGGGCTGTAGTTAGCAATTCAAGAACGTGACTGAAATTTTAAGTTTCAAACAAAGCTCGGTTGGTGTTTTATTTTGAAAATACCCAAAAATATCAACAACGAAAATAAAACTATAACAATTATTCTAAGTGTGTCTGTATGTATGTAACAGAAATGTACTTAAGCGTTTGAACGGATGACTAAATGCACTGTGACAAAAGGTGATATGCCAAAAGTCCAATTTAGTGCGAAATTTGTATGCCGGTGATGCTCACAAAAGTTGTTATTATTTAAATTTTTGGTTTTTTTTTTGTTTTTTGTTTTTTTAATGTTAAGAAACGATTATCGGACACTGACTACCAGAAATGTTAATGAAAATTAACTTAAAATAGAAAAAAATGTTAAATTAAATGACATAAAATGTAAAAAAAATATTTAAAAATTAAAAAAAAAAAACATATTTTGAAATTCAAACAAAAAAACTTACAAATTAAATAATAGCAATATAAAAAATATTTAAAAAATTAAAAAAGGCTTTAAAAGATTTTCCTTTTAAAAAGTTTATTTTGGTTAGAAAATAAACGAAAAAAAAATATTTCAAAATTAAAATAAAAAAAATATATATTTAAAATTAAAAAAAAATATTTTGCAATTCAAAAATAATACTTAAAAATTAAATAATAGCGATTTAAAAAATACTAAAAAATTAAAAAAGGCATTTAAAAGATTTTTCTTTCAATAAATTTATTTTGGTTAGAAAGCAAACGCAAAAAATATTTCAAAATTAAAAAAAAGTATTTTAAAATTAACATTAAAAAAATGCAAATTTAAAAAAAAAATATATATATATCTTGAAATTCAAAAAAAACCTAAAAATTGAATATTAGCGATTCAAAAAATATTTTAAAAATTTAGAAAGATATTTAAAAGATTTTTCTTTCAAAAGAATTTATTTTGGTTAGAAAATAATTGGAAAAAAATATTTCAAAATTAAAAAAAGTATTTAAAAACTATGATTAAAAAATATGCATATTTTAAAAATTAAAAAAAAATATATATATATCTTGACATTAAAAAAAACTTACAAATTAAATATTAGCGATTTAGAAAATTTAGAAATACCTTTCTCTTTCTTTTTTCTTTCAAAAAAATATATTTTGGTTAGAAAATAATTGGAAAAAAACATTTCAAAATTAAAAAAAGTATTTAAAAATTATAATTAAAAAATATGCATATATTCTATAATTACACAATTATATAAAAAATTAGATATAAAGCAAATTTTTAAATGTTTGAAAATTTTTAATTTAAAGAAAGCATAAAAAATTATTCACAATTTAAAAATTTACAGCGAAAATAAATTTTTTAATATTTTAAATAAGGCAATGAGTATTAAAAAAAAAACAATAAAATAATTTGGAGGGACCTTATTTTTTTATATAATTTCGTAATCATTTTAAGCTGTTTTTATTTATTTGTGCTTAACTTTATTTGTTTTAATTTGGAAAAAAAATTAAAATTTTCAAAAGAAAAAATATTATTTAAAAAATATTTATTTATTAAGCACCAACATTTTTTCGCTAATAAACTTGATTTTTATGAGCAATTTTTTGTATGAAAACAAAAATTCGCGGAAAAATATTAATTATAACTTTTTCAAGTCAACTTTTGTACGACTCCATTTATACGGCTGCACTAAAAAAAATCGATAACCCATTGAGTAGCTAAAAACCGGCCAAAGAGCACGTAGGCGTACACAATGCAGTGAACTTGATTTTTCAGTTAATTGTTTCCAAGCAAATTGGTCACGATCTTTTCTATAAATGGAGCTGCAACAAGATTTTGCAAAAAATAACAAATACTTGTGCAAAAAAAAAATCACAAGTGTCATAAATGTGTCATCATCTGCTTATATATAATTTTGCGTATGTGTGTATGTATTCACTTTAGGGATTTTTTAAACTCGTTTAACTATTTAAACAATCGCAAATGCAATAATATTGACATATTGACGCTAAATGTTCAAAACTATGCAAACATGGACTTAGTCAGAGAGCGGGTTGAGCGCAAAAGCAATACAAATTTGACAAATTAACTAAATATTGACATATAGGGTATAAGAAAAACTTAAATGGATTATTTTTTTACTTTTTAAAATTTTAATTTCTTTTATTTTCAAATTTTAATAATTTTTAATTTATGAAATTTTTAATTAAATTTTTTATGGAATTATTAAATTTTAATTGTTTTAAATTTTTAATAATTTTAATTTATTTTTGTTTTTTTTTTTTGATTTAATTGAATTTTTTTTAATTAATAATTTTTTAATTAAAAAATTTAAGTTTTCTGTATTTGAATTTCAAAGAAAAGTTTGTAAAAATTACATGGGAGAAGCATACAATACATCAAGTCTTTTTAACAAACATTACTTTGAATAGAAAGTAGGCTGAGCTTTTGAGCTTTCAAAGCTCGCTAGAAACCAAAAAATATTTCTCAATACAACTGCTTGACCTCCCTTTACCCCATATTCATACACCTGTCACGCATCTTCCTGGACTAAAGAAGCTTCAGAAATACATATAGAACACTCAACTTCAGGAGATAAATGGCAAACAAATATTTGACAAAACGTGATCTAGCTAACCATGAACGAGAAAGTAATCTACATGTAAAAAATCTGTAAGAAGTCCCAAAACACATATCAAAAATAGTTACGAGAAACTCTTCTAGGCGAGAGTGTCTGGCCGGATGCACATTTGGGTTATGTCAACATATTATTTTTTTTTTTTGAAAACGAGTAGAAAATACAGAGAAAACCTGGGGTTCGGGAACGAATTGGAGACATAATGGGTAGTTGATGTCTCCAAAATTCGACTGAATAACTATAGCACCGATAGCAAGTCGTCAAGAGATCTCAGTATTAAATTACATTTCTTTCTCTCTTTCAGCCTTCAAAAATCGCCTTGAGCTTTGTGCTCCTGCTCGCCGCAATCAGCAGCTTTCCAGAGGTTCTAGGTAAAAACGTAGACAAACGTTGCGTCAATTGCACGTATCGTACATATTACACCTCCGCCAGCAGCCCGTCACAGTACACAGCACGAGATGCCAGCGGTATTTACAAATTCTAAATTCGTATAAAGTCACTTATGCTCTCACATGAAGCACAAACTTCTGAGTAATGCGCACCACATTCATAATTATCTACTACTCTTTGGCACCGTCACAACGTTTTTGGGTTCATAACTGCTTTAACATCTCGTCTATTGACTCTTTTCGCCTCTGCTTCCTACATTATTAAACATTGTTTACATCTGTTCATTCTATTTTCTACGTTTCTCCCTCTCATCTTCTAGCTGATGCCTGCCATGGCAATCCTTGCGGTGTGAATGCTATTTGCCAGGATGCTGGCGGTCGTCCCGTCTGCTCCTGCCCACCTGGCCATAGTGGCAATCCCCTGACAGCCTGCAATCGTGGCGAATGTTTGGATAACATCGACTGCCGTGGAGATTTGCAATGCAAGGATAATCGCTGTGTGAATCCCTGTGTGGGCGCTTGTGGTCTCAATGCCAATTGTGAGGTAAGCATATTGAGCTCTAAGGAATAATTTTTTAGAAGATCGATTATTGTTATACATGTAACTCTATTGTCCTTTCTTTTTACAGCCCAAAAATCACGTTGCCGTTTGCAGTTGCCCCACAGGCTACAGAGGCGATCCATTCACTTCCTGCCATCGTGTTGATCCTGGTGAGTTTATTTAGTATAAAAAAAATGTAAAAAGGCGGTGGCACAGTTGCACTGTCCTTGATAGAATGCGGTTCCGGTACTGGAATGTACTTCCGCGTTGGTTATAGACCTTAAATCTGGTCTTTAGTTCTTATTGACCTCTCTAATGATCACAAAACATACCCTGAAATGCAAGTCCAGCAACGAAACTCTTTAGGGCGAAAACTCATGAGACAGGCATTCGGTGGGAAGAATAGAGAAAGATTTTTGTATATTTCGAAAAAAAAAACGAGTCCTACGAAGAAATAGCTGAAGAGCCATCAAAGGCGATGCGCAATTGAAACCCAATATCAACTTGACACCAAAAAATATATTCTTAAACCCCAGACGACAATAATTCACCCAGTCCAATACATTATTTAGTCACTGAGTGAGAACAAAGAACTTTAAGACCGGTCTGCAGTGAAAACTTGTGATTACATAACACCCGGTTTCATAGTAAAGTCAAGCAGACATTAAGCGCCGCACAGTGCCACCAAGCTCAAAGCCCACGCGCATATCCGACTTCAAGATTTGCTCTTTACTAGCTGTAATTGAGACGGAACTGATGCAAGCCACACGTGTGACGCATTGCGTAACAGAATGTTGCAAGTTATGATTTCTAGGCAAAGTGAATGTTACTCATACGCCCAGTTGCACCAGCCCCCAGTGCGCTAAAAAATTACGTAAATGCGATAATTTGTTTGTAAACAATTTTTTGCGGCTAGTCGGTTTTAACCCTGATCTTGTGCGGGGGAAAAGCGGCAAATATGATGTGGTGAAGGCGTTTAATTAATCTGTAACAACAAAGCAAAGCCACAGCGCTCGGCTAACCAAACCACAAAAGTAATGCGACGCAATATAAAAAAAAGTTGTTGTTGCTTTTTTTAGCACGTAACTCAGTTTTAGGCGTATAATTTGTAGTGATTAAAAATATTTATATTTTTTTATTGATTTTCATTAATAAATTTGCGCATGCCTGCGTGCGTTTGAGCGCAGCTGCTTTGCTTCCCGTGTCAGCCCACATATTTGTCAGCTTATTAGCTGCCTTTTACAATTGGATTTTTGCTACTAATTTATTTATTGCCGCAAATATGCGATTACTGCTCATTTATGGTAATGATTATTATGCATTACCTCAGCGGCAGCGCTATGGGAGCCGAAGTGAACGCTTGGCGCCGAGTATTCTCAAGCAACGCCACTGCACACACACACACATACCCAAGTGCAAAAACATATACATAAATATATAATGGAAAATACAAGTATTTCAAAAAAGGAAGAGTGAAAAAAGTCATGAATGAAGTCACACGCTTTGGCAGATCAGCTGTGGGTTCCGGTTCACCTTCATGCTCCGCGCGAAATATTGATTTTGCATGGTAATATATTTTAAAAAGCAATGGAGAGCAAACAAAACAAAAAAATAAGAAAATAAAAAAAAGAAAAAGCGCTGACTTCGGCTGTACCGAAGCTATAATACCCTTCACAGCTGAATTTCTTATAGCATAACAAATTTTTATTTTGATCGGTTGTCGTTGGAGGAGTTGATAGTCCTTGGCCGAATAAAAATCCGAGTCCATTCCTGTTACGTAGACCCGTAGACCCGAGTTTCACACAGAATTTAATCGCGTACCTCTGCTGTAACGAACGCTGCATTCTCGGATGTTTGTCCTGAATCTCCAGCTGCTCGGAGACAACTAACCAGCCGCTCGTTCGTTAGTTAGGAATGCCCTCTACCGAATCCAGTCCGTGCGCGCACGGTCCGAACTACAGTCGCGGCGGAAGAAAATCATTCTATTGCTTTCCGGATAAACCTATATGTATATATGGACGGAAAGACCGACGAACGGACACTAAACCGGATAATATAATATATACTTCATACGGTTTTCGGCATTTCCTTCTGTGTATTACAAAGTTCGTTACAAACTTAACACACGCTGTTCAGGGTATACAAATTGCTTTCCCAAAATTATCATAGCTGAAAAGGCGCGCCTCGCTCATCGCTGAAGCATCGCCAAGGCAACTGTGCGCTTAATTTGCTAAATTGTGCTGGTCAGCAGCTCGCAATGTTGTTGTCGGATGCGTTGGCGTGCAAATGACAAATATACTTGTACATACATACAGAGGCACATACGTTATTAATGGCGTCGTCGTCACTATCCGACAATGCAAACTGCTGATCGTTAACAAATCACTGCTGTCTTATCTGCCAGGCGTGTAAATAAATAAAATTCTTTATGATATCAAGAATGTCATAATAAAGGGTAACTCATTACGCAAAACCAAAGAATGGACAATAATTTTTAAATATAGGCAAGTAGATATATCCAATTTTTGACCAATTTCATGGTGGTTTATACCCAATACGGGTTTTGGCGTAAAAAATGGAAAGGATTTCGAGAAAAAATTTCATAATTTACGACTAGAGGGTTCCCTAAAATTTTAAGTCACTTTCGATCAAGGCCGTGCTATGCAAAATTTTTTTGCGGTTGTTGTATCGGCAGACAGACGCGTCTCCTTTATTACTGAAATAATTTTCAAACAAGCTGCCGAGTTAACAGTCCTTAGCCGCATAAAATTTCGGTTACTTTGACTCGCCTGTGGTGGGAACAACAACCGGTATTCCCTTAAGTTTACCCAAATATCTTAGGAATGCATTTTTGCGCCTCGGATTCTAACCTACGAGACATAACTTTGTCTCTAGTGACAGTATGGTCCACGATAAATTCGTCAGTGGTTTTTGTAACACTTAACAAATCTCGAGAACCTTCGCACCAAATTTTTTCGAAAAAGAGCTCGCCATTTCCGACAACGAATCCCGCGACGACCTCAGATCCGTTCACAGAACAGTCGGGTGAGCGTAATCGGAAGGGATCCAGCATTCACTGAGAGAAATACCATCCGCATAAATGTCGCATAGAGGTAAATCAGCTTCTAAGACGGGGTTCGTACAGCGAAAGTCGAAAAGGAGATCGCAACATTTTATATAATCCGACCAATCTTTATGATGAAAGACTGGCCCGTTCCTACAAACGCCGGATCTATGTACGACACCTGAACGGACCCGAATTTTTATCACGACAAGACCAATCAACCTAGCAGCATTCCGCAAATTATTTCAGGAATATTTTCTGACGCTGCAGAAACGACTGGAGTATTTTTTTGTATGATTTCCGTTATTTTTGGATAGGAATAATAATAAAAAGAAAAAAAAAAACAAATAAATACCTTCAGCAACGGTGAGACAATAAGTGATAGTCACATGAGTTGAAGTTTCACGCTTTCCAAAAGCTTGCATATCAAAATTTTTGGCCCATCAACGTGATCAATAAAAGATTGGCTGATATTTTGAGGTTATGTTGAAATTTTATGTAACTTCTCGTCAAATGTGTCGATTTTTCAGCTTTTCTAAGGCAGTTGATTGAAGTTTATTGTATCGGAATTGCTTACTCCCTCGAACTAGAACATTCATTTCGCATGTTCTGGCGATTTCTTCAAGAAAATTATACAGTCATTAGTAATAAGTAGCTGGCGAATACTTTATCGTGCTACTAACCGCTGATTAAATTATAGAGAACTGCCATTACTAATTTACACAATGTTTCTATTTTTTCCACCTTCAGACGAACAGTGCCATCCAAGTCCATGTGGCGTCAATACCAAATGTGAGATTTTGAATGGTGTGCCCACTTGTTCATGTATACATGGCTTCACTGTAAGTATAGCACTGTATAATAACGGCGATGCTATTAATAATTTAAATCTGTGTACCCATAGGGCAATCCACTTAGCGGCTGCCGACACGAATGCGAACACGATGGCGATTGCAGCGCACGTGACACCTGCAGCAACTTCAAGTGCGTGCCCGCTTGCCAGCAGTGCGGCATAGGCGCCACCTGCAACACAGTCGCTGGACATCGCGCCGTTTGCGAATGCCCTAAGGGCTACATTGGCTCGCCGTACACTGAATGTCGCCCTGAGTGCTATGGTGACTCCGACTGCCCGTCCAATCGTCCGGCTTGTTTCTACGGCATCTGCAAGAACACTTGTGATGGCGCATGCGGCGTTGGTGCCGACTGCAATTTGCGCGGTTTGACGCCTGTCTGTAGCTGCCCACGCGACATGACCGGTGATCCGTTTGTGCGCTGTCGCCCATTCACGAAGGGTGTGTATTTTGTGGTTTATAAGTTAAAGTTGTTGAATAATTTTTGTTTAAATTTGAACAGAGGATCTCTGCGAGCCAAATCCTTGCGGCACAAATGCGATCTGCATCCCCGGCCATGACAATACTGGACGTGAGCGGCCGGTCTGCAACTGTTTGCCGGGCTATACGGGCAATCCATTGTCGCACTGCTCGCGGGTATGCACAGAGTACCTTAATTTTGTTAGTTTTTGTAATTACACTTGTTGTTTTTGTACATGCAGGGTGAGTGCTTGAGCAACAACGAGTGTCCCGACAACAAGGCGTGCATCAACTATCAGTGTGTGAATCCCTGCATTGGCAAGTGCGCCTCGGGCGCTACCTGCGAGCCAAAGGCACACTTGGCGGTGTGTAAGTGCCCGCCAGGTTACTCCGGTGATGCGTTGGTGTCGTGTCGCCAGACGCGCGCCTTCCCTGTGGCAAAATACGACGGCTGCACACAATGCGGAAAATAGGTGGTGGGGCTTCTTGAGGCGGACGTCAAAACTGCCAAGCGCGAAAGTGGGTGGATACTCCATATATTTATGTATATAACGTGCCGAAACTACTTCTGACTTATGCTCCGCGTACTTCGAATGCCATTGTGTCGTTTTTTTTCTTTTTGTTTCTTTTGGTTTTGTTTTGATTTTTGTTTCTAACTCTAATGCCTTCTATACACTGCTCTGGAAATAAATTAATAAAAATGTATTACTTTGATTTGTAAATTAAGCATAATTTTGTAATAACGGTGCGGTTGACGCGCAGCCGCTTTTCCCAATAAATTTAATTTATATTTTGTAATTAAATTTTTAATAAAATATATTTAGAAAAGTTATAAAAAAAAAGATGCCTACCGTTATTGTTATTGGAGCGGTAGAAAACCGCCCTGAAGTAGTTTGGAGGAATATTCACGAGTTGACAGTCCTTGCTCGGATAAAAAGTCCTGGACCTTTTCGGTTACTGAGACCCGACTATCGTGAATATTAGCAAGCATACTTCGTCTTTACAGGCGCCATTCTCTTGAGGCTGCCCAGTATCGACGGCGCGCAAACCGACTTGAATGAGACCTTTGAAAACGATTCCCACGACTGCCGGTTCTACGTACCGGAATTGACTCGAATTTCATCCGACCAAGGGCAGTCCTTTCGGCGATCTAACCCCGTTTGGATCGGTAAGTGTGTCGTTATTAGAGAGACCTTTGAAAAGCTGGAGTGTATCAGTATGGTGGATGTGTTTGCACCAACAAAAAACATTCTTAGAATTAACTTTGACAATTGCTGTTGAAGTGCCGATCCACAGTCAATTGTAGAGACATGTTCCGCTTTAATGCAGACACATATTATCAGAACGGTTTTGCAGATGACCTTCGCAGCGGATTGTTTCTGTTTAAGCTTGAGCTGAAAAAATCCTGGGCACCACCGGTAACCGGAACCGGTAGTCGTAGGAATTAGAAGACGCTGATAAAATGCGTTAAACACAACCAATAGTCGCAGAAATTACAAATCGCTGATAAAATTCGGAACAATACCGTTAACCGGAACCGGCAGTGGTGCGAATTACATGTTGCTGATAAAATCCAGTACAATACCGGTTACCGGAACCGGTAGCCGTCGGAATTAGATATCGCTGTTAAAAGTTTGGGTCAATATCGGCATTTCGTTTATAAAATCCAGGTTAAAACTTTCCTTTCGGAATGCCGGTTGAATTATTTTAGAACAGAAATCCGGTTCACAGTCCTTGGAGGATAAAAATCCGGGTTCGTTCCGGTTACATAGACCTGATTGTCGCAGGAACGGGGTCAATACCGGTAACTGGCACCGGTAGTCGTGGGAATTACATGGCGCTGAATTCGACTACGAATGTGTATTTTAACGGTGTTTTTTGAGGCTCCTGTACTATGCTTTGACTGCGTATTATAACTATGTTTTCTATTTACAACCAACATTATACGAAATTACAATTACAAAATAATAATTTACAAAACAGAAAAATATCAACCATGAAGTATGGTGAAAAAGTGATGTTCCGCTCGCAATGACAAATTTTCAACACAGATAAATTTAATTATTATAAAAGTATTTTCGTTTTTTTTTTTGACATGGTAAGACGTAATATCACTTATATTTAGTACTTTACTTTTTTTTACTAATAATTGAATACAGTTTTATAAACGAAAGTGTTTCTTATGCACGAAATAAATACCAGTTGACGAATGCAGGATTAAAATAACAAACTTGTGTTACTGTAGCATTAAGGTAATTAAACCAAACTAATAAATAATTAATTAATCAATGTAGGCTTCTTAGATTACCTTTAGCATTTTAAAAATATCTTTTTTGTATGTATATGTCGTATGCACGTCTTGTGTATGCTATTGTATATATGTATATGTATTAGTTAATATGTATGCATACATGCATGTAAATAACTGTGTATTTATAAAACTCTATGCTATTGCAGTTTGCTGCATATATATGGTTTTGGTGTGATTTCAATTATTTTGTTTTACAAAAATGTTTTCTTACAACACACACACATACATTTGTTCCTACATTTTTAGAATACCGCAGTACTTTTATAACTGCTATAAAAATACTTATTTGCACTGCAGTATGCTGTGAAGCATGCAACATAAACTGCTGCCGCTACTGCTATACATATATTTTGACAACTCACGTGACCATGCTAACCCATATATATATTCGTGCACATTGTACGCGCGTTGTCACTAGACCTGGACTGGTTTCTGTTCTTTCTTATTTTGTGTGTTTATTTTTGCGTATACGCGTTTTTCTTTTTGTTGTTGATGTACATATGTATATGTGTAGTATGTGGTATGTTTTGTATTTTATATATAATATATATTTTTAAAATATGCTGAGTACTGTGGTTTTATTGCGCGTTGTACACAAAACCGTTGTGGTGGTGGGGCGGCGTATGTTTCAACTGCAACATTTACTTTTTCGTTTATTCTTTTGCTGTTTCTTCAAAGTGATACTGTCCTTTTGCTGTTCATTTTGCGCATTACGCAGCTTATGCTGCAGCACCTGTCGCGTTATGGCGAGGAACATCTCTTCCACATTAATATTGTCTTTGGCGGATGTCTCAAACAGCTCGATGTCCATTTGGCGCGCAAAGCGCTGCGCATCCTCGGTGATGACCACTTTACGATCGGGGTCATCATTTTTGTTACCAACTGTAAACGAGGAAATTTATCATTTGTTTCAAATTTACCATTTCATTTCAACTTACCCAATACTTTATTGACCACATCGCAATTATTTTGTATTTCATCTAACCATCGTCGCACATTCGCAAATGATTCGCCATTCGTTACATCGTACACAATGATTACGCCATGCGTACCACGGTAGTAGGTGCTCGTTATAGTGCGGAAGCGCTCTTGTCCGGCTGTGTCCCATATTTGTAGCTTGATGCGTAGTCCATCAATGACAACGGTGCGTATCTTGAAGTCTACGCCAATGGTGGTGATGTAGGTGCCGGCGAAGGTATCGTCTGAGAAGCGTATCAGCAGTGATGACTTGCCAACACCTATAAGCGTAAAGCAGCGCGAAAAAGACAACAACAAATAATTAAAAATTTAAACCAGCGAAAGTAAAAGTCGAAAAAGAAAATTAGCAAACACGGTATATATTACAAAACTTAATGAGTCTTGATAAATGAGTGTGTCTGTGTGCCAAGAGGTTAAGCAGCGATTAGTTTAGTTACTTGCACATATAAATAGAAGTTAGCAAACTCTAGTCTGTTTATACTCAAATGCGACATGAAAATCATTTGACACATTACGTACAATGATTAGCGAATATTTTATCAAACTAACTAGCAAATTTTTTTACTGTTATGCGTGTCTGAAAATAATAACCACATTTAACGTTAAAAAGAATGTTGGTCAAAATATACTGCTCTCGAAGCCCATATCATACATGCTCAGAATTATCATGCATACTAAAATGTAGCAACAACATGCCAGTAAGTCAGCAAGCATACGCGACTGCGACCAATGGCCAGCAAATAGAATTAGTCATCCATCGTTTTGTGCGTTATATAGGCAGTTTGTGCTGTTATTTTAGTTTCTTATGTAGTTGGCTAAAATTAGCTAACTTATGGGATGCAACTTATGCTTTAGCCCAAATTGACCCAAATTCCCTGGTGATGCATTTTTAACAAAATATATTACACACATGCATACATATCTGTCTCCTGCAATTGGACATACTCACCACTATCACCTATAATTAATAATTTAAATAAATGGTCAAAGCCGCGTGCCATGCCGCTTAGCTATTGTAGGTTGGTGTAGAGTTTACCCTCCGATTATAAATGGCTGTTACAGCCAATAAGTGAACAATAGTTCCACAAGAAACAATTATCCCAGTAAAAGCAAGAAGTGCAGCGTTGTGTTGTTACTTTTTCTCACTTTTGTGCTATGTTTTTAAACTTATTATTTTGTTCTTTTGTGTGTTCTTTGCGTTGAGTCTTATCGCTACTGTATACGCCGACGCCAGTGATTCTTTAAAGGGAATTGATAAGATTTACACAGAGCGCGCGGGCGGCAGATGGTGCTTCGACGTTTTTTGGTGTGGGACACGGAGTTTTGTGAACGCCTACATACGTTGCTGTCCGAAACTTGGATTTAATTTTGATATATGTATACCGCTGTTGATATGCTAAATTATATTTATATGCCAAATATAATTTTTCAATTTGTTGTTGCTGCTGCTTAGGTATGACGTTGGTGTTTCTTTAGGTGTAAGCGTTAAGGGACACTTTGGCTGCGAGTTGCATTTGGCGATTCGGCTGACGGTGGGTGGGTATGTTAGTAGTGATTATACCCCAGCATAGTTTTGAATACGAATGGTTAGCTAAATTCACGTTTTTGGCAACTTTTCTGATATATATTGCAACCAAACTTTTATGCTCCGTCTTTTTCTGTAATTTCTCGTGTCAAGTGACCAGCACCAACGTCTCCAACACCCGCGTTCACACACTTAGCACTTTATTTTGTTGACGACAGCAACGGCAGCGTTACCGAAACCGACGTTATATGAGGGGAACTGTCACGGCAGCGCTAACAGCGGCTGAGACGACGTTACTTTTGCAGTTGCTTCCGCTCCCTTTTCGTTTTTAATTTTTCATTGGATTTCTCCCCTATTGATGCTACTGCTACTTTGCACAATGGACATACGTTTTGAGTTTTGGGTTTGTAATGTTCAAATTTTACTCCAATATATGTAAAATATATGCTGCAGTTCGATTTATTGTCTATTTAATGTGGACGCAGGATTTTTATAAACTTTGCTGCTGTTTTCCTAATTGTAACTTTAATTCAAACGAGACGTCTCATTCACTTTCTGCCTTCACTTCAAATCTAAATCATCCGTCATTTTTGCCATTACTGCCTTTTCTTTGTTTCGCAAAGTGATGCCACTCCATGATATTTAAAAAGTGTAAATACCTACCCTGTGCGGGCATTTGATCATTTGAATATGTAAAAAACTAAAAACAGCTTTTGTTTAAATTACTCTATATGTATTTAAATAAATGAATTTAAATATACCTAAATTAAATGAAAAAATGTGATCACTTTGTACGTTTAGCTTTTATGTTTGTTTATGTGTACTCCTATATGGCAGCATTAATTATTCGAGGTGAATTTATTTGACGCTAGTGACGTTTAGCTTTTTCACAAAAAAAAAAAAGAAAAAATTGCGGCATTTTTCAGCAAATTTTCGCGCTTGCAGATAAATTAATTATTTTAATTAAATAATCGTGAATTTAAACAAAAAAAGCTGTAAATTAATAACAATAAGTGTTCGGAGAGTGGGTATAAGTTTGTTTAAGTGGATAAAGAACGGTAACCGCGTGGGTTTATAGTGAAGCTGAAGCTGCAAAAATGTCCGTACGCGATCAAATTAAAATAGATATAGTGAGTAAACAATAAAATATGCTACATTATTTTTGCAGTTATTAATTTTCCAAACACTATTGAATTCTAGGAATGGGGCCACGAACGATTGGTGCGTTCACAACAGGTGGTGGAGATGCGTCCCTATGATATTGAATCGTGGTCGGTATTGCTGCGTGAGGCACAAACGCGACCGGTAAACGATGTGCGCAGCTTGTACGAATCGTTAGTAAATGTGTTTCCCACAACAGCACGCTACTGGAAGATCTATATAGAGCAGGAGATGAAAGGCAGAAATTTTGAACGTGTGGAAAAATTGTTCCAGCGTTCATTAGTAAAAATTTTAAATATAGATTTGTGGAAATTATATTTGACATATGTAAAAGAGACCAAAGCTGGCTTGAGTACACACAAGTAAGTTGTTTACATGTTATTTTAGTCAAATATTATATATTAATTTAATTTTTTGCCTGTTGTAGAGAAAAGCTGGCACAGGCTTATGACTTTGCTTTGGAGAAAATTGGCATGGATTTGCATTCCTTTTCAATTTGGCAGGACTATATACATTTTTTGCGTAGCGTGGAAGCTGTGGGAAGTTATGCGGAGAATCAGAAAATCACCGCAGTGCGTAGAGTTTATCAGAAGGCGGTGGTTACTCCCATAGTAGGCATCGAACAATTATGGAAAGACTACATAGCCTTTGAGCATAATATAAATCCAATAATATCAGAGAAAATGAGTTTGGAACGTTCGAAGTAATCACGCAAATTTATTTGCAATGCTTAAACAATATTACAGAAATATATATTTTTTTCAGAGACTATATGAATGCGCGACGCGTTGCTAAGGAGCTTGAGATACTTACTAAAGGCTTAAATCGTAATTTACCCGCCGTGCCACCGACGCTTTCCAAGGAGGAAATGAAACAGGTTTGTTAACTATAATAATTTACGTTTATTTATTTTTAATATAATCATTTCTCAATCCAGGTGGACTTATGGAAGAAATTCATTGCATTTGAGAAATCAAATCCGCTGCGCACGGAGGACACCGCACTCATAACACGGCGTGTTATGTTTGCCACCGAGCAATGCCTGCTGGTGCTCACACATCACCCAGCCGTGTGGCATCAGGCCGCGCAATATCTAGATCAAAGTGCACAAGCATTGGCGGAAAAAGGCGTGCGTATTGTGTTGCATAAACGTATAATTATATTTTTTAAATTTAACAGCTTTTGAAAAGGCAATACACCGTTATTGCAGTTACGATTGATTAGCAGCAATATGTTGTGTTTCCTGTTAATCTTCTGGTGCTACATATTCAAGGTGCGCGCTGTGCCAAACAACTTACTGGAATGCTTACATGTGCAAAATCGAAATCTTGCTGGAAAAGTTGCCAATAAAACGCTGTGTTATGCGCGCACTGCGCAACACAATATTGTTACAAATGCCATAATCAATTTCTTTTATTTTGAACTATTTTAAAATGATGCATGGTTGTATTGATACATTTACATGACTGTTGCTTTAAGCAAAAAGTGAGAATTTTTATGAATTCGTTTGCCAAATAATTATACATAATTGCAAATAACCAGTTTTTTTATATTGAAAAACACTTGAAATATGCGGAACATGCAACTGCATCGATGCTTCCATTGACATCGCCCACTCACTGTGTTCACTAGCTTGTATTATATATCAACTGGCATATCACAAATACACATTTTTTAATAATAATAATAATAATTTTTTTTCGTCTTATACAGGACACACAAGCGGCCAAAATCTTTGGCGACGAATGCGCCAACATACTAGAACGCTCCATTAACGGCGTCTTGAATAAAAATGCGCTGCTCTACTTTGCCTACGCAGACTTCGAGGAGGGACGCATGAAGTATGATAAAGTACATGCGATGTACAACAAATTGCTATCCATACCCGACATTGATCCAACACTGGTAGGTTGTGCGCGCATGCGCGAGCTTCTTGTTAAACGTTTAATAAGAAAAAATACTTTCCTTTCCCCACCTGTAGGCTTACGTGCAATATATGAAGTTTGCGCGCCGCGCTGAGGGCATTAAATCCGCGCGTGCTGTCTTCAAGAAAGGGCGTGAAGATGTGCGCTCACGCTATCACGTGTTCGTGGCCGCGGCATTAATGGAATACTATTGTTCGAAGGATAAGGATATTGCTTTTCGCATCTTCGAACTCGGTCTGAAACGTTTCGGCGGCAGTCCGGAGTATGTTATGTGTTACATAGATTATCTCTCGCATTTGAACGAAGATAACAATACGCGTGTGCTGTTCGAGCGCGTGCTGTCGTCGGGTGGCCTAACGCCGGCGCTTAGTGTGGATGTATGGAATCGGTTTTTGGAATTCGAGTCGAATATTGGCGATTTGTCGAGTATTGTTAAAGTCGAGCGTCGCCGCAGCGCGGTGCTGGAGAATGTGAGTGTTTATTTTCATAGCTGTGGCTTTAGCGCCTTAAACTATGCTCTATTTACTTGCAGTTAAAAGAGTACGAGGGCAAAGAAACCGCGCAACTGGTGGATCGCTATAAATTTTTGGATCTTTATCCCTGCACAAGTGTTGAGCTGCGCTCCATTGGCTACACAGAGGTGAGTTGTTGTGAGCTTTCCATGTATTTCGTTTCACTTACATGAACGCATGCATTTGTAATTGCAATTTCAATGCTGCACGCGCCGCAAATGCTAGAAGAGTTACGTAAGTTTTGAAAATTGGCTGACACAGCTTGTCCTTCACATTACGCACACCACCAGCGCAGTGACATAATCACATATAAAACCACGCATTAGCACATATTTGCATAATTTTTATATTTTTTAAATAAATTTATAAAAACAAAAAATATTTGCATGATTCGCCATCTTACAGAATGTCGGAATTATGACGAATAAAAGCGCCGCCAACGCTGCCACCGCCAAGCCAGATGAACCCGATGTGGAGCAGGTTGTCTCGCTGCCGCGCCCCGACTTCTCGCAAATGGTGCCGTACAAGCCCAAAGTGAATGCACATCCTGGCGAGCACCCGCTAGCCGGCGGCACATTCCCACAGCCGCCGGCCTTAGCCTCGCTGTGTGCACAGCTGCCGCCGCCCGTGTCCTTCCGCGGTCCATTTGTCTCCATTGAAATGCTCTTCGACATCTTCAATCGCATCAAGCTGCCCGACGGTGCGTATTTACTGTTATTTGTTGTTGTAAAATTAATTTTAATTATGCAATGCTTTTTTTTTCTCGTTCACAGCTGTGCCACTGCCCGTCGGCGATCATGGCTGCGACACGAAACTCTTCGACCTGGCCAAATCGGTGCATTGGATTGTGGACGACAGCGTGTGCACCGGCGATGCGGGCAGTTTGAAGCGTCGGCGCATGCTGCCCGGCGGTGACGACAGTGACGAGGAGGGCCAAACGCCAGCGCCACCAGCCAATGACATATACCGTTTGCGGCAGCAGAAACGCTTCTCCAAATAAGCTGTGTGACATTGCTTTTTTTTAATATAAACTTTAATATACCCTATACATATGTACTTTAAGCGCGTATCACTGCATTCGGTTGCAGTATGTTTAACGCAAAGCAAAAGCAAATTTTTTCTTCAAAGAGTTTTAAGTTTTATTAACATAACATAATCAATTGCTGCGGGCAATATAAGGGCATTGCACATTGAAACCTAACCACACTGGACGGTATTTAGTGAGTATACGCTAAATGCTAACTAAATCTAAGTCTAATTTTCTAATGTAAGCCTTTTTCTTATGTACTACGTAGGTAAGACTGCTGTTGGCGTGCAAAATTTTCAAATATACAATCCACACAATACAAATACAAAATAAATACAAGTTTAATTAGTCGCAAAAGCTATAATTGCATGCTGCTTGCTGTTGTTGCTGTAGCCATACGCGTAATTTCCACCATTACAACTGCTGTTATTGCTGCATTGGCAGACAAGCAGCTATTATTGTTGTTGTAACAGCATAAAAGATATTGCCAAATAGTTTTCGTTGTATGTTGTTGTACAGGCGGTAATTGGCCGCATGAAAAACCGCAGCCAAAGCGGTCACTTGGCACTAACCAAGCACCAGCAGCTAAGCTCTGTCATATGGTGAGCTATGAGACGGTATTTGCTTGTAATTTTTTACTGAAACACAATTTTTTTCTTAGTTTCTACAAATTAAACACCTGCCGCATAACATGGCATTTCAAAATTAACAAATCGCACTAATTAAGCCGCTAGCATTATTCTAAAAGTAACTGGTTTTTGATTGGTGAGTGTTTGTTTAGACTTTTTTATACCGTTATTTGACTGTAAAGTAGTGTAACGTAGTTTAGAGATTTTGGCAAAATCACGTTTTGAACATTTGATTGCCTAAATTCTAAGCGGAGCAAATAATCGTTGAAAAATCATGTTCTATATATAGCGCTATAACTGTTAAGGCGCTTAACTAGAGCGCGCGTGAAAAGCGCAGACAATTTTGAGTGCGAAAAAGGTGGGCGTAAGGGAGCCTTAAGACTTGTTCTTTCAAAAAGTCTATGCTGATCTTTCGTTTTTGTTGTTGTTGTTGTTTTTGTTGTAGCGGCAGAATTCTGCCGCTTTGACAGTCCTGGAACGGATAAAAATAGGGACTCATTCCGGTTACCTAGACCCGACTGCCGTGGGAATGGGCTGACCGTTCATCTTCGCTGTTGTTGTTGTGTCGGTAGAAAGCATAACTGAAGTTAGTAGAAAGAATGTTGCCCAGTTGACAGCCCATGAACGGATAAAAATCTGAACCAAGTCAAGAGCCAAGAGTTTGACGTTCCACTATCTTGAGAGCGGCTTACTCTTAACGTCGTTTTTGTTGTAGTCAGCATTGTTGCTGTTGTCATAATTGTTGTTGCATTCATTTTGGTTGTTGTAAATGCTTTAAATCATTCCTTTATATACACTCAGCTACTTCTCCGCCACCTCCTTTGCGACGCGTCCGCTCTTTTTCGCGCGCTCCAACGCAAACTCCTCCGGGTGATAGCGTTTTCGATGCTTATAGAGGCCTGCGAACTGCGCGAATTGCTTGCCACACATTGTACACTTGTACCGTTTGACGCCCGTATGCAATAGCATGTGCGCATAGTAGCCCGAGCCGACGCCGAAGTCCCGGCCGCAGATGGGGCACACCTTCTCGCGTATGTTCATGTGTGTGCGCATATGACGCTCGCATTCGAACGCCGTGTAGAATGCCTTATCGCACAGTTCACACGTAAAGTCGCGTTGCCCGCTGTGACGTTTCAAGTGCTGATTGAGTTTACTGCCGGTCGCATAGCCAGCGCCGCATTGGTCGCAAACGTAGGGGCGACTTTTGGTGTGTGAACGTTCGTGCACGCGCAAAGTGGCGCCGTCAAAGAACTTCTTCGGGCAGTGGTCGCATTTGTATTCGCGCTGATTTGTGTGACGCTTCAGGTGACACATGAGATTGCGACTCAGCGTGAAACTTATGCCGCAAATGTGGCAGACATTTTCTAGCGTGACGGATTTCGCTTCGTGGGCGAACGGCTCCGCGCGCTTCTTGTTAATGGTTTTCTTTTTATTTTTGCTGTGCGCTTGCCGCATATGACGCTCGATTTCGGTGTGTTTTTTAAATTGTGCGCTGCACTCTGCGCATTGGAACGGCGCTATATGCGCGTCCAGAAAGCTTAGTAGCTGATAGTACTCGTAACAGGGCTCATAAGTTCCACCTCGCTGCTCGGTGGCACAGCGGCGCTCCTTCTCCATACGATAGGTGCAGCGAAACTCCACAATGCGCTGTTTCAGCTTAATCGCCGATATATTTATGTTGTGCGCGTCGCGCAGTTGATCGCTTATCGCCTTGAAAATGCTCTGACGTAGGCGTCGCCGTTTGTAGAGTGCATGATTGGTGTCCCACAGTTGCGGATGCGCGGCGTACACCTCTATGATTTTTAAGTTTTGTTGCTTGTTCAGCAGCACCTTTGGCGCATCGCTGTTGTGCTCAGCCAACTGTAAAGTCATTAAATTTAAAGTGTTCATAACTTGAGAAATCGTATGCGACAAACTCACCACTTCATTGAGAAAAGCAAAGTCATCATAGAAGCACCAACGCGTACAGCCGCCCTCCAACTCGATGCGCTGCCGCTCGCGCCGATAATACTTGATGTAGTCGTGCATTTTGCGGTGCACCTTTGTCCAAGTGTAGCGCTTTTGGAAGTGCGCATTCAACTGTGCTGTTATCTGACGCCAAACATTACGCCGCTGCACGCGCGCTCTAAAGTCTGCATGGTCGGGGTCCCAAAGCAGCGGATTTTGACCGTAGAGTTCTATCAATTTGTGCGTTTGCTCAGCCGTGAGTCGCGCAAAAGACCCAGTCTCGTCGGCGTGGTTTGTCTCGGCATCGGGTTGTTCATCGTACTAAAGCGGTACAGTGTTTTGAATCAGCGCTTATCAATTATCTCACTATTACTTACATCGCGGAGTATACCCGAATCACCATTCGAAGAATCATACTCCTCCGATGCCATGTTCTCGTCAGCGTTGCTCATAGCTTCAACACTGCACTCGTGTATGCCTGCGGTCTGTTGGTCGTGGGGTGTCGATGTGCTAATCGCGGGCTCTTGCGCCTTGAAAGGTTGCTGTAATGCAGGAAAATATTTTATAAATGTCTGTTTGTAGTTGTCTCACGCGCGATATTTACCATTCTCGGCAGGTCTATCACCTCCAAAATTTGTACCTTATTTCTATTCCGCAGCGAGCGTCGCGGTAGTCTAGACTCCTTTACGCTTTCATTCTGATTTCTGTCTACTTTGAGGTTCTCTTGCAATATTGACTCTCCGAGGCTCCCCTTTGACTGTTCTAAGAGCGTGGTAGCTTCGTGTAGCCTGTTTGTGGTGTCTACAACTGATACCAGTTCCATTGACTCCTTAACGCTTACATCCGAATTTTCATTTATTTCGAAGTTCTCCTGCAACATAGGCCCTTCTAGGCTCCCATTCGACTGTTCTATGGCCATCACAACTTCGTGCAGTGTGGTATCAACTGTTTCGAATTCATTACTTTCGATCTCCAACTCACTTGTTTCTAAATTCGCCTCCTGCATTGCGTACTCACTATTCAAAATTTCTTCGACCATAACCTCGAACTGTTCCGCTGCAGATTTGCTTAGCTGAAGCGTAATTTCGTTAACAGAATGTTGTACCTCGTTGTTTTCCTCGTTTCTTTCTTCAGAATGTTCTTCGTTGATATCTTCAGAATTTGCTTCGTTGCTTCCTTCGTTGATTTCTTCAGAACTTGCTTCGTTCCTTTCTTCGTTGTTTTTTTCGGAGCTTTCTTCTTTGCTTCCTTCGCTGTTTACTTCAGTGTTTTTTTCTTTGCTTCCTTCGCTGTTTGCTTCAGTGTTCTCTTCGTTGCTTTCTTCTGTGCTTTCTTTAATGCTTTCCTCGTCTACTTGTACTGCCTCTCTGATAACGTAGAGTGCCTCATTTCCTTCCCTTCCTTCTGCAACCATATAGCCGCTTTCTGCAGCTTCATTGCTTATCGGCAACTTTTCTGCCTTCGCTTCATCTCCGCCCTCACAACAATCCTTTGCATCTTTGCAAATCCGCCTGCAAATCTTGCACAACTGCGGCTCGATGTGCTCCCTCAAGAATTGTAAGTGCGCATAGTACTCGAAGCTGCTTTCATATATTTGACCCTTCAAATGAGCTTTAAGCTCCTCCAGTTTTTCGAGGCGATAACGCTTGCGTAGCGCATTAAGACGCCGTTGTACAGCCGCCGTTTTAAGGTGTATACCAACTTTCTTTAGTTTCTGGCTGATGCTGCGATATGCCTTCACTTGTGCCTCAGGCTTTTGGCTACTGCGCTCGTCTTTATGCCAGAGTTCGGGAAATTTTTCATAAATCTCTATTAATTTCTCGGTTTTGAAACGTTTCAGTAGTGGGTTCTGCAAAAGATTTTTAGATTATCTTGGGAGCTTTGAAGGAGCTTTGGTAATATAAGCTTCCACAAAGCGTAAAGGCATTCCGAACCGGCTGAAGCTCTAGTTCAGAAAATGATCCTCTGTACAAATTATTCTAAACTTATATATGTTCTGAGCATGTCTATCTTGTACTACTTAGCTTTGACCTTCAATTTATGTGTCTATCTTGTACTACTTAACATTGACGTTCATTTTATGTGAATGAGGTTTTCACATAAATAATTTCCCTACAGAAAGCTCTTCGACCACAGTACGAACACAAAGCTATCAGTTAGCGTGAGCTTTTAGGGAAAATACAGATTACATTTAAGTTCTCGGACATCTGCAATAGACATAAATACACCTGGAGTTGACTTGCACTGTGAGGAGTTCAAGACTGTTAGCAAGCCAGTGATCGTCATCTCTTCCACCTGCTCGCTTTTGCCGGACATTAACCCTATATTTTTGGTTTTGAACAAAACTTACCAAACTTATTTTTCAACTGACCTCAGTTTTGAGCTCTAAGAGCTTATGAAGATTTCAGATTTTGGCAGATTTTTGTGGTTGGGTTCGGCCTAACCGGAGTTCTGCCTCAAAGGACCTACCAAAGAACTCATTGGTACCGTTAACCGTTAGAAACTAACGAGTTCTCAAATGCCTGGAATTTCATATCACATAATTAAGTTCATAATGATCTTACTTTTAGTTATTCTGAGAAAAAAAAACACGCTTGAGCAACTACCAAAGTTCGTTTTCACACAAAAAACTGGTATAATTAGCATTGACTTGCCTCAACCCGTTTCTTCACAATAGTACCCATTGTGTTTGTTTGCGCGCTGTCCGCTGCCAGTTCTTCGGTTTCGCTACTCTGCGCTCGTTCTACATAAGCCTCTCCGCTGCGCAGATCATTCACATTGCCACACTCTCCAACCGCTGCGCCGTAAAGTAGCTCTTCAAAGGTTTCAGTTGAGCTTACAGCGGTGACATTCTGCATTATTGCTACATTGTGGTCACTTTCGAGCAGCTTGTTGTTGGATAAAATGAAAACCGAAAAATTATTTTCAACTGCAAGCCCTTTTTGGGCCGCTAGCGCGTACACTCACCGTGGCAGCATGCCATGACCCAGTTTCTGACGAATCGGACGCCATTGATATGGTTTCCGAATCGCTGTAGTTGCCTTCAAAGTTGTTGCTATCGTTCAGCATGTCTGTGGAGCTCTCTTCGGCGGCTGCTGAGCTTTCGATCTCCGTCCATTGCTGGGGTAATAACTCACAGCCATCCGCTGTTGTTGTTGTATCGGGTAATGAGGCGTGCGCCTCAGCCGTCCAATCGTAATGCCAAATATCCATGTGTTCAGCGAATTCGGACAGCGTGCAGAGTGGATGCTCCTCGCAGAGCAAACATTCGATGGCAAAGAGTTCACCAACACAATCCCAAATGAAGACTTCGCCACATTTAATGCGTTGTTGGTTCGCTTGTAGCGCCGACATTGCGGTTGGCGGCGTAGTAACTGCGCAGGCGCGAGTAAAATCTCCTGTGAACGTCATTTATTTCGTTTTTAATTACGAACAGCGACAAAAATAATTGTTTACTATTAACTTTCACCGCGACATGCCAAAGCGTACATTAGAATGTCGGCTTATCGGCGTCGCACGCCTTTCGATGACGTCGTACCTAACCACCAAAACACTACACAAATAGTTGGTGAGTGGCGAGAAAGCGCCACAAGCAGCCAACCTTTGGGAAAGTTGTTCGATACGATTTTGAGCACAAAACCCCGCAACGCGTACACAAGTTGTCCCGATCGCGACGACGGTGTGACGATGACTACAACCAAAGCGCTGTGCGCCAGTTGAAGCTGAGATTTAGCGTAAGCCAACTACTCGTTTATGACAAACGAAAAGCGACGTCGTGTAAAGGGTCGTGGCCAAAACGGGAACCGTAGCCACCACAAACGCCACACGTCGTACAACAATGGCGAAAGCAAACAAAGAGTGGGGAAATGGAAATTCGAAATCATAACAAAACAGCGATGCTCAATACACAGCAAATACAAATACAAATAAAAAAAAAGAGTCCGTCGTGCGCGGCACAAACAAACGGCTTACCGCTGGCGGCAGTAAACAGAGTTGAATGAACGCCGTGGGACGTTGTCGAAGAAGCATGTCCAGCGTTAGAGAGTGCGCGTGCCAGAGAGCGGGAGAGTGTATAGTAAGCGACGGGCATTTCAATTCTTTGCTGGCGGTAGCAACAGGTAGCAAGCCTGCCGGCTTAAGACAAGCCATGGATGCCAAACAAGCGGTTGATTTCAGTGTTTGTACGTGCGTTTGTTGAAATGCCGTTTTCTAGCACGCTCGCTGCGAGTGTAAGTGGTGTTGTGTGCGGCCTATTAGCAAGAAGCAGGTTAATCTTATTTGTAGGGTCGGTCTTATTAAACGACTTTTGTATTTTTTGCTGTGCGTCACAGTGTGTTACAAAAATTCATGAGACGTCCGCGTTTCACTGAACTTCAGCTCTTCAACTATCCGTCAAAGGTAGTGTCGGATTGTTTTTTGGTTCAGGTTAGTCCCCGAAACGCTTTTTCTGTTTCTACTATTAGTTTAGTCTAATTTTCAAATATTTCGATTTCCAAACTTGTTTTAGTAGTTTCCATTTATTGCATTTCTCGGTAAGAGACCATTAGCATCATAGAGCGACTCTCAAATATAGACTCAGAACCTTATAAAAGTCTATTGGTTGGACAGAAACGTCTGGTAACATTAGAATCACTTTCAGTTTGAGTTGAGGCTTAGTTCAATATTGCTGATTTTCACAGAACCCTCTCTATAAATGGGGAAAATGAAACTAATCTTCGAAATGAAAGAAAGTTAGGCAAAATACCGCAAAATATGGAAACAGTAGATATTAATTTCGATAAAAATAAAGGCAAAACTTTCCGACGATAGTCTTAGAAACTGGAACGCACCCGGGTTTTTATCCGTCCAAGGAGTGTCAACTCTTCGCCATGACTGGAAATTATTTCATTATGGTTTTCTGCCCACAAGAGTCAAATAAAACTTCCCCCAACACTGAACACACCTTCTAGAAACCCTATTTCGTGTGTACAAATTATGTAACAGTAACAGACTGTCTAACAGTAACAGACTGTCTGTAATATTTGGTGAATGGTACAACAAAACAAGCTCGGCAGCGATATTCTTGGGTTTGCTGTAGTGAAAGTAACCGCGAGTGTTCGTATTTTTCGTCTATAGATTAGTGGGTCTTATTATAAATTATTAAAATTTTTTGGGTTTGCTAAGACGTTGGTCTACACAAAGCGAAACCCAAAATGTTGCACCTAATGTCAGTCTTCGATTTCAAGCCAATGCTTCAAGCACTGAAAAAGATTTCTGGTCCAATTTGCAAAAGTTTGCCGCGAACCAACTCTTCTTACATCTTCTATTCACTCTTTCTTTACGCTTTTTAAATTCATATGGTATTTGTGTATTTGATGGTACTACTTTTTTATCGCACACTGTATTCTTATACATATATGTATGCCCGCTCGACAGTGTTTACCTGAGAGCGCACAAATAATGCTGTCTTGTAAAGTGTTTCTCTTTTTGTCTATCATCGGTCAGCTGATTTGTTTTCCTAACAAACCGGTTGTCTGAGGCTATGACTTCTCGTCCGCTTCAATCGAAGAATGTAGCATCACAAACGGCACTGCCTGTTTGAGAGTAAATATTTGCTTCGTGAATTCAATATTGACTAAGACATATGCAAATTATATATTTTTATGTGTATGTATTTTGAGTAACTACATATGTATGATTAGGTGTCTCTTGGTTTGAGCTTACTGTTTTATTGATTTCTGTTTGGGTATGCTCTACCTAAAATGTTTACCTATTTTCCTCCTAAAAGTAAACTTCTTAAACACGGAATGACACAATCGATGTTGCGGATCTAGCGGTCGATAAAAAGGGTGATCCATTTCGAGGTTGCCTAAATTTTAAAGAAAAATTTCAAATTTAATTCTTTGGCATTTATTTTTGAAGATTATCTTCCTAAAATTTTGGCGGTGTCTATGTCTCAGATGGTTCATCCGTTGAGTCCAATTTTCAATGACTCGTTCGAACATTTCAACTGGTAACTGGCGAATGACATGCCTGTTGTTTTGCTCCAAGGCCTGAATCGAAGCGGGATAGTCTACATAGACTTTAGACCTTACATATTCCCACAAAAAAAGACTAACGGTGTGATATCACACGATCATAGGACCGACTCAAAACGTGAAATTATCTGATCTCCGAAATGTTCTCTCAATAAATCCATTGATTGATGCGATGTGTGGGAAGTGCCGTTGTCTTGTTGAAGCCAAATGTCACCGACATTACAGTTTCATTTTCAGGCATCAAATAGTCGGCAAATATAGGTATCATTTCTGAAGAAATAAGGACCGATGATTCCACCTGCCCACAAACCATTGTGATTTCTAGATGAAATGCCAGCTCTTGAATCTCTTCAGGTTGTACTTCGTCCCGAATGCGGCAATTTTAATTGTTTACATACTTATTGAGCCAGAAATAAGCTTCATCGCTGAACAAAATTTGGCTCGAAAACGTCGGATTTTCTTTGAACTTTTCAAAAGCCCATATAGCGAAATTGAGCGCCTTCTGTTCTTGCACATGCTGTATTTTGTACGCTTTTAATACTTATGACTTCTTGTAAATTCTTCATTGCATTATTATTTTATTAAATATTTCTGATAGTCGAATATTTTTGGGTTGGCTTGTTCACCTTAAAGTTAGGTGGATAAAAGTTAGGTATCCTAGCGTTATTTAGAACAGTTTGCCAAGACATTTCATTGCAGCTGTCACACAAGCCACTGTCATAAGTAGTGCGACCACGAAGATCACCGACCTCTACTTAAGGCTGAGCATAAGGTCATTGACTAATGTATGCTTCGTGGTCGGATTACTCAGTTAAGTATAGTTTGAGATCGTATTGTTTGGACGGTAATAAGTAGTTGTAAGCTCAAGAAATCGTATTTTACTACATTGGATCCGTCGCTTCTCGCTCCACTATGTGCATAGCCTTAAGCCCAGTCGCTGTATTTGTAGGTTGCGTGAGTCATAAATCTGATAGGTTATGAATTCGGAAACCAATTTTACTGCCTTAATCGCCAAGATATTTTCAAAATTTACTTCTGCGGTTACTAGGAGCATATGCTCTAAATCTCACGCTTTCAAATGTCTACCCTTGGTTGTCGTCAACTAAAAATTTCAATCCAAAAGTCCTTTACATTTTCTTTGTTAAAATTCGAGAGCACACTCTTTGTTGTTGTGCTCTCACATAAATAATTTAATTAGCTTTTTTCTTTCTAAATGACTTATACTAGATTATAAATAAGTACATGACATTCTGCATACGACTATGAATCACACGCGCCTACACATTTACACATGTTCATTACCTAAAACAGCAATAAATTAACTAATAAATGAATAATGTAGTAATTCTAAGTTATCAGGTGCTCCCAAACCAAATTCTCTCATTGTAAACTAACTCTACTGCACGTTGTCGTCAATCAAGCCCGCCCATTTAGCAGTCCATCCGTACACGCTGTTCTTTTCACGTCGTTACCGCTCTGTAAACACGCTGCGTAGCTAATCGCATGTGGCAAGTAGTTTTGCTCGTAGTTGCCGGTGAAGAGATGTGCATATGGACCGATTGCGAATACGCCGACATCATCGCCACCATGTGTCTCCGATTCGAGCGGCACCATGCTGGGGAATGGATAGTCCTTGTGTTTCATGTTGATCTTGTTCAAATTCTTGCGTTTTATGGCGCCATTCGCTTTTAAGACGTTGTAGTCGAAGCCGGGACCGTTTGCATAGCTGAGCGTCGCATAGGGTAGTTGATCATCGCCCAGTTGACCGTTATTCACGCCGATAATATCGTTCTTACGCGATGAGTAGCCCGCCACTGACATTGTGTGCGAGTGATCCGAGGTGACCACGGTGAGTGTATCGCGTACGTCGGTGAGTGCGCGCGCCAATGCGATGGCCTTGTCAAATTCGGCCGTCTCATCTAAAGCCTTCATGGCGAGTGTGTCGTGATGTGCGTGATCAATGCGTCCGCCCTCGACGAAGAGGAAGAAACCACGGCCATTGCTCTGACGCTCCAGTATATCCAATGCAACTGCGGTCATCTCGGCGAGTGTGGGCGTCAGCTGGGCATCCGCATCCAGATGGAAAGGCATGTGATTGGCGCCAAAAAGACCCATGACGCGTTTGGCCGAAGCGGGTAACTGGAAAAGTGTAAGAAAACACATTTGTTAGTCTTGTTATTGCGTGCTATGCGTGCAGCTGTACTCACATTCAACAGCTCATCGCGGGTTTGCGCGTAGTGTGCGTCGTTGCCATGCATAGTCAGCCATTCGTTAATCAAGTTGTGTCCGTCCAGACGTTGGCCTAGCTCACCCTCCAATTCGCGCACTGTATTTGGCAGAAAATGTTTGCGTCCACCGCCCAAGATAACATTCAAATTGCGTCCGACCTCGCCGTGCACCAGCTGTGTCGCGATGTCAGCGCAGATATGTGGATCGCCATTATCGGAAAGCACCTCCGCGTCATTTTCCCAATTGCGGTTGGCGATGTGCGCATAGACGCCTGCGGGGGAGGCGTGCGTCACCGAAGTGGTTGTGACTAGGCCCGTTGCCATGCCCTGCTTTTGCGCCCATGCGGCAATCGAAGTGACGTGATGTAGGGTGTTGTTTTGTGCCAAGCAATCGTTCGGCTCGACAGCAGCCGATACACCAATTGTGCCGTAATTCGTTTTTACGCCGCCGAGATAAGCGGTAGCCGTGCAGGCGGAGTCGGCGACCTGTGTGTTGGTGCAGTACGTCTGCAAGGGAAGTAGGAAGAGCAATTAGTAATGTTAATGAAGTGAAGCCTGCAGGAGGGTGTTGAGCGCTTAGTGTTTAAGTGGTAACAGATAATCAAGAACTTGTGTGGTCTAATTACAAGGCAGGCGTCTGTCGCTTCTACTTTTTTCGTTGATTTCACAACATTACTTAAGTTAGGACCTATGGCTTTGCACACAGCGAAGGTTAAGTGTTTAAGACCAGCTTTGCCATACAAAAAGTCATTAAAAAAAAATGCCGTATACACTTCTCGTTTGTTTTCTGGTTTCGCTAATGATCGGTGGTTTACCCTACACTCTAATACACTCAGTCTAAGCTAAAATATAGAAATTCGCTATTTTGTGCGACTACGTCGACACTTACCTTGCTCAGGCCCACATAGGGGAAGCGTTCGAAGCTATATTGTTTTTCTTCGCCGCCCAAATAGACACGTCCCGCCGTCAAAGTTGGTATGGACATGCCGTCACCCAAAAATAGTATTATATTTTTGGCCAAATTGGTGTTGAGCGTTGATTTCTCGGCTATCTGCTTCTGTAGTATGTTCTGTCCAACTGTGTTCCAGTAGTGCGAATATTCCTCTTCCGTTTTCGGCGCGTCGAAGTTGATCATTGGCATGGAGCGCTTGCCGATGCTGTGTTGCGCCGGCAGCGCGGCCTTGAAATTGAAGACTGGATGCATGCGTCGCTCGCCGGTCTCATGGTTTATGGCTGCGGGTGTGAAAATATATGATTAGTGTTAAGGCGAAGGCGTAAGTAATAAAAAGAGCAAAGCGCGCTTAAATGTTTGTCAAAAAAGTACAGTTGTACACTCACCGTAGCCGTGCGTCTGGCAGATTGCTAGCTGGCAGGCCAAGAGTATTAATGTAAACTGCCGCAGACTACACATTCTAAATATATATATTTTTTGTTAGATTGTCTGTTAAATGCGCTCGTTCTCAGCCTGTTGAGATCCTGTTGATTTCTAGTAGATTGTACGCTTTGCACTGCTCTAAGCAGCTCGGTTGGCTTACCGTTTCAACACTGACTCAAGCGCTCGGTCAAACGTGGTACTTATACTGCTGCTGCTGCCACCGCAGGCCGCGCTATGACAATACACTAGCGCGCTTATCAGTAACAATGCCGCGCACGGGATGAGCGTTGGACAGTGGACCGCTGGTGATTTTATTTTTGTTATTGTTTTGCCATTGTCGTCTGTACGCTATTGGCTGTTTACGCGCCGAGTGCGTTCGTAAGCAAACGAATGCTGATAAACATATATGTATATTTTTGTAGCTGTGTGTGCGCGCTGATTGTTTTGCCAAAAACGCTGTACTCATTTCCTAGCCTTTTTGTTGTTGTTAGTGCCGCACGTTTCTCTGTCAAAAGTCGGCGCCGCGCGACTTTTAGTAGTTTCCTAAAATAACAATAACAACAAGTAGTTCTTGTTTATGCGCTGCTTGGTTAGCCGATAGGAGGCCCGTCACACATACATACGCGCGCACATATACACATGCATTGGTTCGTATGCGCATATCGGCTGTTTGCCCGCTTGCCTGCCTGCCGTCTGCTTGCCAACATGTTCACGTGGCGCGGCTGCCGTTCAATGTACGAGCATTGAATAATCACGTGAAGCGTCAGCGATAGGCGTTCGTTGGCGGGCGGCGTCAGTCGCGTTAAAACGTGCTGACATAATTTGCGTAATCACACAAGAACAACTAACTATCGCCAATGGAAAAGTTATATGTGCTATTTATAAAATAAAAATTGATAATACGTACCGTTATTAGTTAAGGTTATAGATTTTCGCCCATGTGGTGGCGCGCATTGGTGCGGGTCAAGTAGCTGGACTCCTCTGCCGATAGTAATAATTAAAATGTGCGCAGCGCGGCTTGTTTACATAAACACAGGAGACGGCTGTGTTTGGTTGGGAAAAATAAGAAGTAAATTTGAAGCGGCGCGCATCACGTTTCTCGTGAAAGAGCTGCTGATAAGCGTAGCAGGCGATCCGGTGAAAAATAGTGAAAAAAAAATGAGAAATTAAGCGCGTATATTTTGCAAGAAATTATTAGAAAAAATAAGTATTTATAGATTTTTTTTTAAATAAAGGAGTCTTCTTGTCGCAGGGGCGTAGTCGGTGAACGTTTGGTTGAATTTTTGACGCGTTACGCTCATTCTATTTATTTTAATTTTTCAAATAATAATTTAAAATAGCTAAAATATGAAATTTCTAAAATTTAATAGCTCAGCTTTTCTAAGTTCAGTATTCTGTAAAGTTTGAACCGCAGTATGAGCGCCCATGACTGTCTAATCCTAGTGCTGTTCTGATACCGCAACTTCCTCTACAGAGACGCCCAGAGTTCTTGCTTACCTTAGCAACACACGACACTCAGCTCCTTCACTTCGGTTCGTTTCTAAACGAATCGGTTAGCCTATACTCTATTTTACGGTACGTAAATAGACTTAGCTGCTGCATAAAGGCCATTTGGAGACTTCGTTTGGATCGGTTGTTCTTTAAATTCTTTCCGAATAGCTCCAGCCTAGTTTAAGAGTCTTGAAAATTATTGAAAAATGATTCTGTGATCTCTTATCGAGATTTGTAGAGAACAACATATTCGTTTTTTCTTCAGTAATAACTATAAGGCTCTGGTATTCTAGAAACCTTAAGGTCTGTAGTGGTTGATATAGAAATTCCAGACGCCTCCCTCGCACGCAAAGAGATACTTTAGGGCTGGACTTGCCTTCAAACCTATCAACTAAAGTAGTTTGCTGTGGCTTTCCGGTACTCTTCCTCAAACCTATAAACTCTAGTACTATGTTATGACTTTCCGGTCATGTTTTCAGGCCTAAGGAACCCCAGACACCTACCTCTCACATATAGATATTCTGAGGATATATTTTCTTTCAAACCCCTCAGCTCTAGTATTCTGTTAAAGGTTTCCTGTCATGTTCTCGAGACTAGAGGAACCCCAGATTGCGGTGTCTCACACACAGCAATAGTCTGAGGATGCACTTTCCTTCAAACCCGTCAGCTTTAGGACTCTGTTATGGGTTTCCGGTTATGTTTGTTATGTTCTCGAGATTAAAGGAACCTCAGACGGTGATTTCCCACATAAAGAGGCTTTCGAATTTCCTTCAAAAAAATTAGCTCTAATGTGTAATGGCTTTTCGGTTATGTTTTCAAGGGTACAGAAACCTCAGACAGCGATCTCCTACACAAAGTGAAAGTCTGGAGATACACTTTTATTATTCTCTCTATTCTGTTATGTTTTTTCGGTCATGTTTTCGAAGATAGGGGAATCCCAGACGGCGATCTCTCACACAAAACAATAGTCTGGGGATGCACTTTCTTTCCAACCTATCATCTCTATTCTGTTATGGCTTTTCGGTCATATTCTTCAGTCTTAAACAACACCAAACGCCAGTCTCTCACAGAGATTCGATAATATCGATCTGCTCTACTCTGTTATTGCTTTTCGATCATGTTTTCGAGGTCTTATTTAAAGATATTAATTGTTGAGATAGAAAAGTCTTTCGTCACTCTAAACTTTTCTGGGTGTTATTGAATTGTTTTCTTTATTTTCTTGGGTTATTACATTCTTTGGCTCAACTGAGAAATTCGGCAAAAAATATATATATTATATATGTATATTTATTTGTATGTATTCATTATATATAGAAAGTATAAATGAAATGTATGTAATGTCGAATGCCGGGTCTTATATGGAATATATACACATAACAATATATGTATATGTATATGTATAGAATGTATATATATATATATGAATATATGTATATTTATGCGCTTATATGCTGGAATTATAATCAATTTCGAATATAATTTTTGAACTTGAGATTTCTTATTTTCGTGTGGACGGTTTCTTTGTTTTTTTTTTCTTTCATGAACTTCCTGTGTGCGAAAAATAATATCACGTGTTTTGTTTTTTTTTTTGCTTTTCTTTTATAAAATAATCTTTTTTTTTTCAACGAAAATATGTGTTGTTGTGGCGCGTATGTTGCAAAAATTATACAATCTTCCCGAAACTGTACCTTGTTATTGAAAAATTTAGTTCCACTGATATTTTTGTATTAATAAGACCGGCAGCTGAGCGCACATGGTGGCGAAATGAGGTTTTGGGTTTAAGTTTTTTCAACTCCCATAGTGTTTTATTTATATTTATGTATATAACCTCAGATTTTTCTCTTAAGATGATTTTCTGTGTAGCCTTGTGCTGGCTTTCTGTCATCCTCGTGTCAAAATAAGCTGAAAACTCCCACTTTCGAGACAAAATCTTAAGTAGTACGCTAAATACTTTGTTGTATACATATATATACATATATTCACATACACAACTGACTGCATACTTACTTATTGTTATGTATGTATGTATTGCCGCCTGTATTCTTTTAGTTGTGGCTTAACAAACAAGATTACTTGGCATTTTAAGCATATACTTTTTGCTGTTGTTGTTATTTTATTTGTTTTAGTGAAATATATTATTGAGTCGTTCACTTATTATTCACAAATATATAATAGAACTAGCTTACGCCGACGCAACTGTACCTGCAATGTGATATTCTTAAATTGCTTTAGAAAACTATTAGCTGATTGGAACGCAGCTGTACGTCTAGCGGGTAAGAAAGGCATTTAGGAAAATTGAAATTGAAATAAATTGAAGATTGGGGAAATTTTCTTAAAATATTGTTTTCGACTCCCTATTTTCTTGTAGATATTGTACGTAACACGGTTTGTTCGCATAACTGAACAAAATGTCCGATTTTTAGACTATCAGGGGTAATTAACCGTAACTAGCCTGAATTTTTTTAGTTTGTTTAGTGAAATGAAGTTAAAGATCTCACCTTTCCAACACTATATGGTATGACACAATGTACATAATTGATAGCACTGAAGATATGCGACTGCAACGATATCTATTGACAAAATACGAAAATACTTTTTCGACTACCCAATATTATGCTTATCCCTAGATATTCGAGTAGTTTGAGATTTACATCTTTAGTCGGCACCTTTCTGAATTTACATCTAATACACTAGCGCCCAATTAACTATTCAAAGCTTTTGTTTATCAATTAATTCTCTCAGAGCCTTTTCTTAGCTTAGCATAAAGTGTTCGTTCTCTAAATTACTTCATTAATTTGACTATCCTCACATACATTTTGGTTGAAGAGCCTGTCTTTCTTTTCAAGAAAAATTCAGGTCCTGTCCCCAGTTTCCACAAACTTAGCTAAAATGCAGTTTTTCCGTTTTAAAGATTTCACATTATAAAATATAATGAAATAAGCAATAATTTGCAGACTCATCACTTGGCAACGGTAAAAAAACGTATCGCTGATACTTAATTGCTGAACTCGGCGACTAAGCGCCAGTTTAATCAACAATTATCACTAAATTGAACAAAAAACAAAAAAAAAAAAATATAATAATAATAATCAAAAAAATGAAAAACAAATGACATTGAAAAAAGCTGGGCTATTGACTAACCAATTATTAGGCTGCTAACGTGCGAGTCTCTAAAAAGAGCTATGAACTTTTTAGTGATTCCTCTGAAAGTCTTTAAAATGAGCGCGAAGCAGAAAACGACTTTAATTTCACAAAAAAATTTCTTTCGTTTGTGTTATTTGCTTTCGTTTGTGTTATTAGTTCGTTTGTTGAACACTCTATAGTCACCTTAATACACGGGGTCTCTTTTTTTTTTTGTTTTATATACTACGAAGTTTAATTACTTTCGGTTATTCATATTTAAACGGGTAAATATTGTTAACATACTAAGACATATTCCCAGCACAATTGGCATTATACTAGCCAAGTTTGTATTTCTTATTAGCGCTAGTCGTTTTGGAGGCATGTTATGATAAATCTCCTTTTATATGCGCTGTTAGTGACGTCATAAAATCTGCGTTAATTGATTTAGCCAACACAGAGTGTACTAATGAAGTTGTAAATATTTTACTTTTTAGATTTAAATAAATAATATAATTGGTTATAGTTGGTGTAGTCTTTATATGTCCAATAAATTAATGAGTGCACATATGGATATTAGACATTTCATCGTTGAAAAACATAACCATAATAGAAATTAATTGAGGTTTTGCACCGTGACCTACGGTCTAGCACTCTGATAACTTCCATGAACTTCCTGGGCGCAACGGAGATGATGTTAGCGGACGCTTCTTTATTTCTACAAGTGTTGACAACTCCTTTGGATGCTTTTATGAACCAATTTCGAGTCTTGATGCATGTTTTCCAATAAGACTGCCTGCATCAGCGCTCTTGTTTTATGTGAGAAACTCTCGCGATATACTTATATTTGAATATCTCCACTGAAGCTCAATTTTGACACCACATTTCTCAACTGATCTTCAAAACAAGGAAAACCTCGGTTGCAACGAAGTTATAATACTTTTCACAGCCACCTTTCTTATAGCATAAAAGCGTATACAAAATATCTTTATCTTGATTTTGAATGGTCATCTTATATGGCAGCAATATGCTAAGGTGGTCCGATCTGAACAAATTCTTATGAAATTGTATCGTTATCTTAAAACATAATTTGAGCCAAATTTCGTGAGGATATCTTGTGAAATAAAAAAGTTTTTCATACAAGTACTTGAGTTTGAGCGATGAGTTTGTATGGCATTTATAACTATAGTGGTCCGATTCTGACAAATGGAAAACTTGTTTGGGGAAAAAGGGACTTGTGCAAAATTCCCTATCGATATCTTTATTTAAGTACTAGTTCGCGTATGTACATAGGCGGACATGGCTAAATCGACTCAGCTCGTCACGGGTTTCCGACTCTTGCTCCTGAGTGTTATATACTTAATAACATGTTTAGGGTATAAATATTAAGCTTCATACTTTATTTTAAAGTAACTCATTTATCATTTATCGCCTTATCAGCTAATCTCAGCTACAACATAAATGACAGCTATCGACTTTCGATATAATTTGCTCATATAAGTGCTCTGTCATCACATTTATTATTGTGTTATTTATGTTTGCAAGTATTCAGCTCATTAAATTTTGTATACGAAATTCCGTTTCTAATCTATAAAAGCAAGCAAGTCTAATTTTAGACGCGTTAATGCCTTGTTTGCATTTCTCTGCGATTTCTTAAATCAGAAGTGGGATATTGATGTGGTTGTGCGGATGTGCACCAACAACTCACATTAAATTGTTATTCTAATTAATGGCGAATTAAAAATCACACCAATAGCACACTTCAAACACTACGCTCACATCCATTAATGTTGCTAAGTCAAAGGTCCATACACAACAACTGACAAAGCCATCGCTATCGTATCAGAGCGGAGCTGATGCGCAACGTCTAGCCAGCAGCCAGCAGTCAGCATCTAAATTTAGTCACACCAGCACCGCAATAAAGTCAACAATTTTGCGCTTCAATGCAGCCAGGTAGATAGCAGTTGGCTCAGCAGCTGGCTCGATGCTAGATAGCTATGTATATAGCATAGTCCTGTGGAGAAGTGGTTGCTGCCAGCCAAAGCCAAATGAAATTTATGGCAAACTAAACAAATGAAAAATGAAAAAATAGCAAGAAAATAGTTAAAAATGGTTGAAAGGTGCAAGAAAATAAAAACAACTAAAGCAAATACTGCACAGCATTGCAACATGCTTGCATAGGTGTAGCGCTGCTGGAGTATACACTTCGGTAAACTTAATTTAAACTGATAGCTGTAAAGTGGTGTTGGAATGGGTGCGCTGGCGGTGGCAGACAGCGCCAGTTGTTACTACGACGTCGAGTATGGCACATGTTATTGTTGCGGCTGCTTTTTTTTCAAGCATCGGTGTTGCAACATTGTTGCGCCCTTCAGTCAGTGAGAGAAGTGGTCAGCCCTACACTCAACTAACCCGCCAGTTTTTTTACAGCAACTCTGCTTGATTTTCACATTTATCAGTTCGGTGCAAGGGTTCATTTGGCGCGTCTGCTCAACTACCCACTGTTACTTGGCGTTGCTGCCACCTTTCACCTGTTTTTTTTCTGCTGCCATTTGCACACCTGCCGCTGCCCTTACGTTCTTCCTCCGTTTTTAAAGTTTTTTATTTCTCTGCGCTACATGTTCGGTTACTTTTAAGGATAATAAATTTCGAAAGCTATATATTTGCCTGTGTCTGCGGCCATAGCTGCATGCATGTAACTGTTATGCCGTTAAATCAATCGTATAACTGTTTGCTTGTATGTTTGTTTGTTTGAAGTTATGCACTCCATCTCTATCACTTTATTCAAGCCGGAAGTGTCTTGGTCTCGGCGTTGCGCCACAAACTTCCGCTGTCGGTTGATTTCTCCGCAGCTGGTTTTGTGTCTGGCTGCGCTGCTGCGCAGTGTTTGCTTGTGTCGTCCGGCATTTCGTGATATTTTTTTTTGTTTTCACTTGTTTTTTGTACACAAAGTTGTTGAATTTAAAGTGCCACTTTAAACATTAAGATTTGGAACTTATGAATTTGCAATTTCCTTAAGCGCGGCTAAGCTGCAGAGCAGAGTTTGTTAAAATGCATAAGCAGATAATATACGATTGGCTGTGTGGTCTGTTGAATATGAGTTTGCTTGTTCTCTGGTGTTAAAAATTAAGTAGAGATTTTAGTTCTCGAAGTTTTAAAGTTTTATTCTCTAACATTTAAAAATTTCGTTACAGAAATTTAAATTTGATATCGTTTAAATGAAAATTTTCAAAATTACTTTCAAGTTATATTTTAGTATTTTGGGACAAGGGAATTTTTAAATTTTATAATTTCTCAGGACATTTCTGCCAAAAAGTTTGCTGCTTTTGAAAATATAAATAAAAATATTTTTTAAATATGAAAGAACACATCCCTTTTTCTTAAAATATTATACATGACAAAAAATATTGTTCTTTTGCAACTCTTGCGAAGGAAAATACTAAATTTTTTAATTTTTCATAGTAACTTTGCTAAAAAGTATGTTGTGGAAAGCTTTTGGTATCGAGATTTTTATAAATAATTCTGTAACCCTTTTTCCTATAGCATATCAAAAATATTTTTCATTGGCAACCCTAATTCTATAAAAAAAATGTGTATGGCAACCTCAGTTTTACTACGGTTTAGGTTAGCTCAATTATTTGTTTCAATAATATTTGTAATTTAATACCTGGCAACTCTGATCACTACAAAAAAATCGTATAAAAAATGTATATGGCAAGTATAGCCTATAGTTTTATATAGGTTCTCTTAATTTTATGTTTCAGTATGTTTTACAATTTGTAAATTTCTAAAAACCTGGCAACACTGATCAATGACATATTTTCAATCTTTGTATGGCTTGGCAACTAATTTCTTGCTAAATTTATATAAAATTTCATTAAATACGAAAGTTTTTTCTTAAAAATTCTTAACCGTTTTTATTTAATATCTGGCAACCTTATGCCTTTTTTGAGTAGAAAAACGTAAAACATAATTTAGGCAATATAATTTACTGCCAGAAAGAGCACATATACGCTTTTATTTTTTTCGATTATCCAAAATACGCATGGCAACCCTATTACAAATGTTTTCTAACCAAATGCTGTTCAATTTTCCTACCGTATCGCCACTTGAACGAATTCAACACTCATACGCCCCTCCGACCGCGCACAGCACATATGCACTCGTATGCCAATCAACTCTCTGCCAGCCGCCGCATTTTCGGGGTTGATGATTGCTGCTCTAGCAATTGCCAAACTCTAGTTTATGGTCACTTGTGCATATTTGCCTGAGCGATTTCGAAATTTAACCACTTTTTCATCGAAATTCATGCAACTTTTCTTGCTTTTTATACATTTCATAACATTTTTTTTTAATAAAAAAAAAACTTAGCTTCGTGTGCGTGAATAAAGAATAGGGGGGAAATTCATAGGTGAATTTTGAATGGTTGTTACATATATGTGTGTGTGTAAAAATCCATAGTTGAGCAGTCAATGTGGAAAGCTCTTAGAAATGTACTTAAGTGGCACACGGTTGTATGGACACATACATATATTCATACAAATTTGTACGTTTATGAGTAGTGGGGCAGCTTACAGGCTTGAAATACCCTATGTGTCGAAATAGCTCCGCTTGGGTATGAAAATAAAAAAAAATTTAAATTGAACAATTTTTTTTATTTTAAATTTACTTTAAATATAATTTATTTTAAGTATAATTCTTCTTCTTCTTCTTTATTGGCGTAGACACCGCCTACGCGGTTATAGTCGAGCCAACAGCCAGTCGTTCTTTCTTTTCGCTTTTTAACGCCAATTCGAGATTCCAAGTGTAGCCCGGTCCTTCTCCACCTAGTCTTTTAAACCGGGTGGAGGACTTCCTCTTCCTCTGCTTCCCCCGACCTCCCAGTACTGCCTCGAATACCCTGAGAGCTGGAGCGTTTTCATTCATTCGAACGATATGTTCTAACCAGTATAAACGCAGTCTTTTGATTCGTTGAACTAAGTCAATGTCGTCGTATATCTCGTACAGCTCATCGTTCCATTGACTGTGGTAATTCGTCTTCCTCTCGAAAACTCTTAACGCCAACTCATCAGATGTTGTCATCGTTCATGCCTTTGCACCATATGGCAGGTGTGGGATGATGAGTAACTTGTAAAGTTTATTCTTTGTTCGTTGAGAAAGAACTTTACTTTTCAATTTCCTACTCAGTCCAAAGTAACATCTGTTGGCAAGATTGATTGTATGCCGAATTTCTAAACTGATATTGTTGTTGGTGTTTGTTTGATGACAGGAGATATTTCGTCTTATCTTCGTTCACTAACAGACCCATACGCTTCGTTTCCTTATCCAGTCTGGAGAAAGCAGAATTAATGGCGCGGTTGTTAAGGCCAATGATATCAATAGAGTCTCTATTTAGCTCTGCAGCTTGAATTATTTCTCCAGGAATAGGTTGAATAAGCCACACGACAGGGAGTCCCCTTATCTGAAACCGCGGTTGGTCGGTTGGTATCAAGTGCGGAAAATTCCTTCCCGATCCTAACGAAGCTTACATCGCCGTATTAGCTTTGCGAGGATACCAAATTCAGTCATCGCAACATAAAAGCAGCTCCGTTTCGTGCTGTCGAAAGCAGCTTTAAAATCGACGAAGAGGTGGTGTGTGTCGATTCTCTTCTCACGAGACTTTTCCAAGATTTAGCGCATTGCGAAAATGTGGTTGATAGTCGATTTTCCATTTTTCAGGTCTAAAGCCGCACTGATAAGGTCCTATCAGTTTGTTGACGATAGGCTTCAGTCTCCCATAAACTACGCTCGACAAACCTTATATGCGATGTTTGTGGGGTTCTCCTTTTTGTGGATTGGGTAGAGTACACTTAGGTTGTCGGGCATCCTTTCAACCGACCACATCTTCCAGAGAAGCTGATGCATGCACTTTGTCAGTTCTTCGCTGCTGTATTTGATTGGCTCAGCCGGTAATCCATGGGCCCCTGCCGCCTTGTTGTTCTTCAGGCGGATAATAGCTATTCGAACCTTATCATAGTCGGGTAATGGAACATCTTTTCCATCGACTGCGGAATCGGGTCCGCCATCTCCAAATGTTACACTTTTACTGTCGTTCAGAAAACTGGAGAAGTGTTCCCTCCATAACTTTAGTGCTCTAAAAATCAGATTCTAAATCACCACATTGGGTCCAACAAGAGTATGCTCTGGTTTTGAAATTTGCCGTTAGTCGCCGCATCTTTTCGTAGAATTTTCAAACATTACCCCTGTCTGCCAGCTTCTCAATCTCTTCATACTCAAGGATTTCGGGTTTTTCTTTTTGATCTGCATATGCGTCTCGATTCCCTCTTCAATTTTTAGTATCTTTCCCAACCCGCTCGTGTTGTGGCAATTTCAATCACGTAAAATCAAAAGCTCTATTTCAAGTTATTTAAGGCAAGATTAAAACGTGAAAGAGTTTCAAACTAGCAAGTTTAATTGATATGAGACTAGTTAAAACTGGTTAATTGAAAACTGATTTAGTAGCCAAGCAAAATAAATTGGATTTGTGTCTCTTTGAACTTCAACATATGCAACTACAACAATAAAGTTTGTTATAAACTAGTTTCGTAACTAGTTGAAATTTGTTTTAGATTATATTGTGCAAAATTTAAAACCTAAAGAATTAAAAAAAAAATTCTATTAAATTTTGCCATTTCGCCAAATTTCCTACTGAGTATGCAACTAATATATGTGTATGTACATATGAGCAGCATATGTGGTACCGCAGCTCGAGTGGTCAGCTCAACTGGCTGCTTTAATTTGATTTATTATCCGTTGCCAAATTCAGATTTTGTATGGCAAAATGGCCGAAAACAAATAGGACCAGCGGATAAAAGTAGCAAAAATATAAGAAAATATGCAAATGCAAGAAAATTGAAAAGAATATATGAAATTGTATGTATGTATATATATATTTAGTAAATGGCAATTTCTATATTTTGTGCAACTTCTAAGTATTTTATGTGTACATATGTATGTATGCATGCATGTATATAGTTTTTTTCGCCCTGCATCCTGCAGCTGCTGCCACCGCACATATTAAATGCCGTAAATTATAGGAAACTTTTTGCAAAAATAATTCCTATAACTTTCTATTGCAAATATGACTCTTCGCTTTGGTTGAAGAATGAATAGTAAATAGCAAAAACAACGAATCTTTGTCATGCGTTAATTTCATGCTGCGCTTACTGTGGCGCATACTAACTGCTCGCCATTAAATATTTGCTTTGTTTGCGCCCTTCGCCCGCGTCACGCCTGAAACTATGCTCGGAACGCATTTGCATGTAAATTAGCGCCGGCGCATATGCAATGTTTTGTGCGCATTTTGCTTTTGTTTGCACACTTTCGACGGCGTCACGATTTGCGGAAACGGGAAACACAAAATTTTCTAAGCGTAAAATTTAATTGACCGAAACCGAAAGTGCATTCCCGGCGCTACTAAGCGTGCTTTTACTGCCGCGGCTTGCATTTATTTTTGCCTTCTTTTCCGGCTTTGTAAAGCGCGCGAACGCTGAAGCTGCTGACATTTGTGTAGAGTGCTGCGCGAAAATATTTTATGTTTGTTTTTGTAAAATAGCAAATGTGGTCTAATTTTATGGTTTGGCAAGCAGTTTAAATGGGATTTGTTGCGGCTAATAAGATAAGGGACTGGTGATACATGTTTTATAATCCCTCAATAAATGTCATTAAAAGAGACTCGGAAGGGGTTAAAGGTTAAAAACTACTCAAATCTTTTAGAACCGAATTTTATTCTGCTGAAAGCCTTATGCTCCAACCCAGAGCCAGAAAAACTCCCCCGCTGTGTCGTCTATAATCATGGAGGAAACCACCCCATAAAGATTTTCATATTTACTACATATTTGAAAAATTACACCTAAAATAACTCCTTAAATGAAGATCAGATGTCTATAATGTCTAGAAAACTTTAACTGACGTATTCTTCTTCTTTACTGGCGTAGAAACCGCTTACGTGGTTATAGCCGAGTCGACAACAGCGCGCCAGTCGTTGTTGTCACCGTCCATGCGGCTTTCTGGCATCAATTGAAAAATTACGTTAGTCCTTCCTTCGAAGAGCTGAAAAGTTTCCACTTTGAAACCGAGTCGTGTTGGTAGAATAAATCGTTTTCAATTTAGTGAGTTTCAGCCCTCCGAAAAACTGGAGAGTTTCCATTCGATGTTGAAACTTCCCGTGTGCCAACGCTGAAAGCGGATTTTACTGGTATTATGCATATTTTCTAGTAAGAGAGTCGGAACTCAAAATACTGAGCAAAGTCTTGTGTAAGGTGCAAGGTTTCTCCAACTTCAGTTACTTTCAGTTTTGGTTTCTGCCCTGATGCAGCTGCCTTATCAACTTGAGTTGGGTTTGTATTTACTATTTGGTCGGTTGAAAGTTCCTGCTGTTAGTTCAATAGTTAGTTTAGTCAAGTTTAAGTTCCGCTGGTACGGGATGTCATCTTAAGAGCTTATGCAGGTCCTTGTGTCGATAATTTCGGGCTCAGTCTCTTCAGATGTTTTAAATTAGAATTGAGATTTCCACGTCGGTTGTCGCAGCAGAAGATATCCCTGAAGTAATTTCCGTGTTGGTACTACTTTTTTCAACTTCTCCCTTGGCACTACAAGCATGGACCTGCCGGAACTAAGAACAAAAAACTTCGTCAGTTTCCTCTAGCCTTTGCAAAGTCACGAAAGTTGCACGTACCTAGTGCAGACAAGTGCCTATGCACTTGCTTCTTCCATTGGCTACATAGGCTTCCTTGTTTCCGTAGCCCACACCTGAGTCTAGAAGTTAGGAGTTTTTCGCTGAAGCATCGTGTTCTATGTTTACGACATGGCCTAACCAGCGCATTCGTTGGATTTTCATGTGCTTAACTATATGCAGATCAGCGTTCCCCCTTCAATGATTTTCATCAATACGCGGACGTCTCCAAATACTTTGCGTAGGGCAGTGCTCTCACATGTTGACAGCCCTTGGCCTGATAAAACTTCGGGTCCGTTCCGGTTATGTAGACTTGACTTTCCTGGGAGCAGCCAGTGTCGTGCCGATCTAGCTCGTTTACTGGTGCACAGGTATCTTTGGAATATTATTTTAAAGAACTGATGAATATGTGCCCGGATTTTACAAGTTTCCTTGCATTTTCATACACCAATTCCTTACTCTACCTTTAGCCCATAACTTCTTGTGCAAATATTTGCATTCGCCATACGAGTATTGAGGAAATCTTTTACGTTCTTCGGAATTTTCACCACTTTATACGCTTGAATTTGAACTTTTGTTTACCATTCCCCATTTACTATTGGTGCAGCCTTAAATGTTCGCACGTCTTACAAACCGGTGCAGTTAAACGGCAACGCGCAGCACTCAGTTGGACCGCACAGCTCTCCTTAAGAGAGATGGAGTGAGGTGAGGTGTATAGTGTAGGGCAAATGGCATGCCGTGTGAAATGGGTGTAATGCGGCGCTAACAATATTGAATTTGTAGTGGCAGCAGCAAATACCTCCATCTACATCTCTTTGTACATATGTGTGTGGAGGGAATGAGGAAAGCAAATATTTTGCTGCGCTTGTATGCCGAGCCAATCGAGCTGAAATTGTGAGTCCACAAGTGGCTGCAGGCGGCACGGCGATGTCTTTGCGTTGTGTTTGTTGTTGCCTGTGTGTTTGTTGCAGCAAATGCCAATAGTTTTGCTCGTTCGAGGTATTTTTTTATTTATATACATACATACATATTTTTTATTTGCCTTGGCTGAACCCATATCCTGTGGGTATTTCAGCGAATTTGTTATGAATTTTTTTCGTGAACTACATTCGTTGCTTTTATGGTTGCAGAGGAATTCTGCTTGTTTGTACACTTTATCTCCTGCCGTAGCTGGCTTGCGGCAGCTATTGACGTAGAGAATTTAAGTTTGGCCAATAAAAATCAAACTGGTGTGCGGGTTAGCAAAATATTGCTATATTTTTAATCCAGTAAAGTTGCTCATAAATATTTTTCGTCACTAAAATGATGTTCTAAGCTTGCAGCACGGTTGCATTTATTGCTTTGGAGAGGAACTTGAAGAAATAAATCAAATGAAAGTTTACAAATTATAAAGTGTTTAAGAGCTTAATACTTAAATATTATTACTCTTTCAAAGCTTGTTTTTTTAGCTTCAAAAATATTGAAAAATTAAATAGCAAAATTAAATTTTACTATTTTTTATGTGAAATATTATATGTGTTAACCATTTTCTGGGTTCAAAAAATTTTCTTACACTTTTATTTTGTAAATTTAACGTCCATAACATTTTAAAAAATAATTTTAACTAAATTTTTTTCGTTAAAATTTTTATGTTTGCAAATTACAAATTATATAAATTATTTTTTTTTGCAAATTATAAAGTTTTTTAACATAATTTTTCTTTTTTTAAATTACACATTTTTTAGACATAGACTTTTTTGAAAATTACTAATTTTAGAAACAGTATTTTATTGTAAATTCTAAATTTTATGACCATTAATTTTTTTTAATTAACAATTTTGTAAACATTAATTTTTTTTAATTACAAAATTTTTGAAAATTTAAAAGTTTTTTAATGATTACAACTTTCAGGCACATAATTTTTTTTTTTGAATTATAAGTTTCATAATAAACATTAATTTTTTTTCAAAATCTAAATTTTTTGAACATTAGTTTTTTTTTCAAATTGGAAGTTTTGTAAAGGTTATGTTTTCTTGCAAATTATAAATTTTTTAAACATAAATTTTTTTCATAATTACAAATTTTATAAGTATTAAATTTTTTTTTAATAATTTATCACAAATTACACATTTTTTAAACATAACTTTTCAAAATTAAAAATTTGTTAAACATAATTTTTTTAATAATAAATTTTATAAACATTAATTTTTTTGCTAAATGTAAATATTCAAAACCCGATTTTTTATTGCAAATTACAAATTTTATATATTGGGTCATTTTGTATTTCTAATCAACTGCGACTTATTTTTTTTTATTTTATAATAATAATTTCAAAAATATGTACCATTTTGGTCGACCACTTCTTGCCAATTTTTCGCCAGAGGCATTATGCCATCAGTGTAAAACTTTTCTGGTTTCTCGGCGAAAAACTGCGATAAGTAATTTTCACAGACTTCTCTTCAAGTCAAATTTACTTTAATAAGGGAGTTCTGCATTGACCGAAACAAATAGTAGTCCGATGGTACAAGGTCAGGGCCAAATGGTGGATGCATCACAACTTCCCAGCCAAGCGCTCCCAGTTTTTGCCGAGTCGTTAAAGATGTGTGTGGTCTAGCATTGTCCTGATGGAAGTTTTTTCCGAGTCGTCAAAGATGTGTGTGGTCTAGCATTGTCCTGATGGAAGTTTTTTCCGAGTCGTCAAAGATGTGTGTGGTCTAGCATTGTCCTGATGGAAAAATAAGCCGTTTCTGTTGATCAGTTCTGGCCGTTTTTTTCGATTGCTTGCTTCAATCTCATCAGTTATTGACAGTAAAATGTGGAATCTATCGTTGGACCAGGCTGAAGTAGCTCATAGTGTATGATTTCTTTCACATCCCACCAAACACTCGGCATAACCTTTCAAGGCGTCAATACTGGCTTTGCGACCATTTGCTGAGCTTCATCGCGCTTAGAACGTGATATTTTTCGCATATTATTTTCATATTTGATCCACTTTTCGTCTTCTGTTAACATTCGCTTCAGAAATGGTTCGATTTCATTTCGTTTGCAGCCAGCCTTTTTTAAATGGTTCAAAACCGTTTGGTGATGAATGTTAAGTTCCTGATGGTTTTTGGTTAAATGAAGCTTAAAATCTCACCTTTCTAACGCTATATGGTATGACACAATGTGATTGGTAGCACTAGAGATATACGACTGCAACGATATCTATTGACAAAATACGAAAAGAATTTTTTGACTACGCAATACATATTTTATGTTAAAGCTTTAATAATTCTCTTTTTCATATTACATTTAGTTATTTACTACATAAAATATTTCTGAACCCTTATTCTACTTTGGCACTTTTTTTTCCGTTTCGCTTCGTTCCGTTAACGCCATTCGTTTTTATCAGACGCGCGACTAGCTTTGTGATGCAAAATCTCCACAGAATTATCAATAAAACCACCACAACCGCCACGATCGCCAACAACACACCTAACACATCTAACGACATAAGCTGCCAATGCGTCAAGTATACGGCCGGCGATTGCAAATGCTTGGCGCCCTTATGCCGCAGCACATAGTCCACCCACCAGACAACCGATTGACGCGGTGTCATCGGGCGATCCCGATACACAGCCGAGAATTCGCGCACCGCTTTTCTGTACTTCGGATTGTTAATCACCTCTTCGATCGCATTCCGTAAACGCTCTTCAGTCAAATCGGCATAGGGTGCATATGTACCGAAGCCTGCCTGCCGCACTTCCTCCATATTTGCGGGCTGATCGGAAAAGAGTGGTATGCCCACCATAGGTACGCCATTATACTCCGCCTCCACCACGCTGCCTTTGCCGCCGTGCGTAATGAAAAGTTTGATATTTGGATGCGCGAGTACGTCGGTCTGTGGAAGCCAGCTTTTAAAGAGAATATTCGACGCATTGCCTGGGTGGTCGGCGCCCCATTTCCATAGCACCTTGTAAGGTAACTTGGACAATACGTTGAATATTATATGCACTGTGTCCGCCTTCAATGTGTTACCGCGTATAATGCTGCCAAAACTAAAGTATATCACACCTTCTGGTGAGCTGTCCAGCAGTTCAGCGATATCGGTGGGTAGGGGATCGGGTTTTTCTTTGACTTGTATGCCACCAACTTCTATGAGACTCGGTACATGGGGCCGGACAGGGCCCTGCGCAAACCAATGATTGGCAAAGATCAAGGCGACATTGCGTCGGGATTCTTCGAAACTTGGATAGCCGCTGCTGGCGGGAAAGTTATAACTAAAACAAATAAGTAATAAAACAATTAGCTTACGTATAGCGCATAAATTTCTTATCACCTACTCATTGTGAAATAAGTCTCGGCACTTATCTCTAGTGTTTGACTCACCTATAGTATTTCTGCGCTGTGCTTTTCATCAGTGGCCCCATGTAGTAATACTCAAAGAGGTATATGAGATAATTTTCCAAACGTGCCCAGAAGTTCATGGGTTGCTTTAGACCACTGAACACGGTCGGCACATAGGCGTGTTCGCTGGGATTACCGATCAGCTCGTTGAGATAAAATATCGGTTGTACCATAAAAGTAAGAATCACTGGACATTTAAAGTGCGCACCAAGTCCCACATGAAAGTCATTGGCAAAATAGCCCACTAGCAGCAAGTCGAAGGAACCTGCACCGTGATCCTGCAAGAATTGTTGGATTTCCGGATGCCATAGTGTCCTATTCTGCATTTTTGAGACCTCTTTTAGTAACAACGGATAACGTTTATAGAACGGCATCGGTTGGTTGACAAAATTTTTCAAAAAACTCGGCGGCAGCAATGGTGTATCGATATATATGTAATTGTATTTGGCCTTTTGATTAACGTTCGGTTTGGTCGCGATCACCGTAACATTGTGTCCAGCTTGCGCCAGCGTGTCGGCCACAGCACAGTGGATAATCAAATGGGAGTCACCGGGCGACGGGAAAAATCCTAGTATGCGAGCCGCATCCTGAGTTGGTATCAGATAAGCGATCGCAACAAAAGCGAACACACCCAGGTACGCGATCGGCCACTGCATGGCGTTTGAAATATTTATTAGCAGTTCTTGCTTGTAGTTTAGGACGGAGCTGCGTCCGAAGACTGAACAGGCGGAATGTGTGCGCGCGGAATAAATAGCCTACGCTGCGCGCGAAGGGGCGTCGTGTAGTTCAGTGAAATTCTCTTGCAAGCGTTCTTCTGTGTGCGTGCCGACTTCTTAAACTCTTTAACTGATTAGTTTATACACTCTGCGCCCAATTGAAGAATGGGACATGCACTGAGCGAAAGTAGCGAACTAGAAAGGCATAAAGTGTAGAAGGTTGTTATATTTATATGTAGAGGCGCGTTGTTGTTCCGATTGTGGTATTCAAGATCTATTGATTTTCAAATCTTCAACTTCGGAGAGTTTGTAGACACGCTGTTTAGACATTCTCATCGTCTTCAAAATTGTTTTCCCATATATTTAGTATAATAGTATTATTGCCATAACTGATAATTTTTATGTGTCCGCCACTGTATATCTGAGAACATTGTATATCTCCGCTAGAAACAATTTCTGCTGAGTATGATAGTGACGAAGAATATATGCTGAATTCTCACTTGAAGTGGAAGATAGGAGCTTCACGCTTTTCTCTTTTTTTTATTTGATGACTGTGCAGACCAGGATAAAAATTTTGAAAAAAAAAATAATCATAGTAGTTCGAAACCCAACCATCATCGGAAACGAAAGATAAAATTACAAACATTAAATGAAAATTAATTTACGGATGATCTGTGGTCGGGAAAAGTAAGAGAAGCGCCGTGGTTATATTTTTTAGGGCTAATAATGGTTCATTTCGATTTCCGACAAGTCCCATAGAAAAATTTTACATGGCAATGTTGTAGGTAATGATCTATAACTTTTTTATATAGACTTTTTTCATATTACGTCAAAATTTATTTGAAAAATTCAAATAACCAAGTTGGTGTGTTTTTCATTTTTGTCTTGCACAACATTTTTTTCTTTACTGAAATTATTCTTCCTGCATTTTTTTATTTATTATTTGCTCCCTTTTATTGACGTTATATCGAAAAAACCCTAATTATTTATCAACAAATCTCAAGTCAAAATTTTAGACTTGTTTCAAAAGTGAGTAAAGAGTAAGAGTGCTGAAATCTCGACTACATTTACGAAATAATAGATAGATGAATTAGTTGAGGTTTGTGAGTGCTTCCCTAAACAGGTTTTTATTATCTTAGCAGATAACGGTTGTTTCATTATCAATACTTTACAAAGGCATTGTTGCTATAAGAAACGTTAGTGAAACACATACCCATACACATCCGATTATTTAATTATTTATCATTATCTTCTGAAGTATCTTATCAATTACGTGAGCGTAAAGTGTTAGACGCATGTGCATAAGCAACAAAAACGTTAATAACGCTATAAATGGGTGGGTAAATAAGTCAATACTTTCGTGAAATTGTTCATTTTTTTTTACTAGCGTTATTCGCTGTAGTAAAACTACAAACGCACTCACAGATTTACCGTGCAAAAAGCTGTATTGAAGCAGACGGAGACTATTTTAAATAAAATGAATTGATTTTGTCGAAAAAACATTTGCTTTGTTTTTTTAAGTCCGGTTTACTTTGGAATGCACCTTGTATCGTAACAACTTTGCAGTATAATTTGAACTTTAGCCATCACTATTGGTTACCTGATTCTATCAAGAAAAATTAAGGCTTTCACTTGATACGTGGAGTCAATTAATTAGCCAATATAAAATTATTTAAAGCTTCTTTGAATAAAGGAAGCTTGTGCGATTTTTTCGAAGTACAAAACAGGATTTCACTATTTCACTACAGGAAAGTATTCGAAAGAATATTTTTGTACAAGTTACAAATAAAAAACCGAAAATCTTGGTTATTTGAATTTTTTACATAAATTTTGAGTTTATGTGAAAAACGTCTACTCACAAAAGTTATAGACCTTTAATTATCTACAGCATTGCTATGCAAAGTTTTTCCATAAGACTCATAGTTTTGTCGGGAACTGAAATATATCATTCTTAAGCCTTAAAAATTTAACCACGCCCCTCCCCTTCCTTTTCCCGATTTCAGATCGTCCGTAAATTAGCTGTGCTTTAATATTGTTTTTTCTTTCGTTTCCGATGGGTTTCATCGTACGATTTATTTAATATTCCTATGATTTTGTTAACTTATCTCCTCTGGTCCATACATGTACTACTATGAGTAAAAAATAGTAAGACTTTGTTCACAATTTTAAAATTCTACATTTTTTCTTATTCAATATTTATGTCGTCCCCCTCAAAGTAACCCGCTTGGACCCTAAAACACTTGTGCCAACGTTTTTCCCAAACCCCGAAACAGTTGTTAAAGTCTATTTCCGGAATAGCCTCCAATGTGCGTAGCGATTCACGTTTAATGTCTTCAATCGACTAAAATAAAGCTAAAGCAGTCGAACACGGTGGTTGTGGCGCTATATTGGTAGAAAATTTGGCGAAAAACTTAGGTAGAATCAATGCAGTATGCGACGGGTGCATCATCGTGGTGAAAACCCGCAGATTTGTGGGGCCATAATTTCGGCCTCTTTTCACGTAGCGCATGGAGCAAACGAGGTTAATACTCAAACAGTATTCCTTGTTGACAGTTTGGCCGGTCAGAATTCGGAGTGTACCACACCTCGATAATCGAAGAAACCCGTTAACATAACCTTAATTTTTTACCTGTTTTGTCGTGGTTTTTTCGGCTTTGACTCACCTTTGACTCGATATTCGGTCGACTGATTGTCTGTTTCCGATAAATTTAAGGCTCATTGCCAGTAATAAATCGTTTCAGACATCCTGGTCGTCGGAAAGCGTTGTTTCACAGACGTTAACGCGAGCTGTTTTTCGAAAAAAATGAATGATTTGAAACCAATCGTATTTTCTCTTTTCTTAGACCTAAATGATCTTTCAAAATGGTTTTCACTGATCTAATGTTCTAACGACGCCAGTAAGATCTCTGGCTGTTAATCATCGAGCTCCAATTTCTTTAGTTTATTGATGTGTTGATCATCAGTTGACGTGGTTTATCGCTCTCTGAATAATTTGTACCATCCAAAAACATTTGCTTGCGACACACAAACAAACAATTGTCAACTTTTCTAACATTCTGAACATTTTCGGTATTTTAGCTTCGGTGTAGCCGAAGTTAAAGTTTTCGCTTCTTTTTTGTATCATTTATTTCCCTTTGCAGAAACTATTTTCAAGCGAAATTTTAGTATGTTTCACGGAATTGTTGGTTTGGAAAATTTCCAATTAAGCCAGAATTATTTTGTACTTTGCACTTTCAAACAAAATTATTTGTCTTTAACTAAAACTTATACCATATTTGTGTTTACAAATAATAAAACTGACGGAGTTTTTATTTTGGTTTCAACTTTATTACTTTGCAAGTGCGTAAATCATAGTGATTGCTTAATCTTAATTTTATCATGTCATCACACACACTTCCAGTACCTATCGCTCAGTATACATATGAGACGAAATGCGAGAGAGACCTTTGGAAGTGCATTCACGTTTAAATATATGTACATATATCACATATATAAAGTATATATGTCACTTGCTTTACTTCGTAAATACAATTTATTAAAATATTAAGACCATTTCATTGGTTTCTTATATGACTAAATAGTAATGCCTTTATTAAAATTGTTAAGCGTATTTGGTATTGTTACTTTCCACACCGTCCATCATCTTCATCTTCTATCCGTTGTTGTCTCTTTCGGCACAAAAGAGCTATTGTCCCTATTTTACATTTCGTTTGTACACTAATTCTTCTTCGCCTTTTCCACCTTTGGCAATTTGTTTTTCCTTCCACGACAGCAAATGAGTTTACATAGTTTTACGATCACTACCGAAATGGTGAGAACGATCGCGAGCAGAAAGCCGATCACATCGAGTGACAACAGTTGCCAACGATTCATATGCACTGCCGGCGATTGCATATGCTTGGCGCCCTTATGTCGCAGTACATAGTCCACCCAATAGACAACCGTTTCACGTGGTGTCATCGGCCGATCGCGATACAGACGTGAGAATGTTTGCACTGCCTCTTTGTATTTGGGATTGTTAAGCACATCCTGTATGGCATTGTTAAGACTCTCCTCTGATAATGTTAAGTAGTCAACGGCGAGACCGTAGCCGGAGCGTTCAACATTTACCATATTCGATGGCTGATCGCCGAATAACGGTATGCCTACCATGGGCACACCATGATACTGTGACTCCACAACGCTACCCATGCCGCCGTGTGTGATAAATAGCTTAACGTTAGGGTGCGCGAGTATGTCGTCCTGTGGCAGCCAATCGCGGAAGATGATGTTCTTCGATTCGCCAGGTAGTTCGGTGGGCGACCATTTCCATAAAACCTTATAAGGCAGTTTGGAGATAACATTGAACATTATCTTTATTTTTTCCTCGTTCAGATGGGAGCCCTTGATGTTGCTGCCTAAACTGAAGTAGATAACACCTTCTTTAGATTCATCCAAAACTTTAGCGATGTCGGTGGGTAGAGGATCGGGTTTCTCCTTGATTTGTATGCCACCAATTTCAATTAGGTTGGGCACATTAGGGCGTATGGGTCCTTGGCTGAAATGATGATTGGTGAAGATGAGTGAGACGTTCTTGCGCACTTCGTCGAGTGGTGGATAACGGTCCGACGGGAAGTTGTAACTACAAAAGGCGTAAAAAGAAGAAATAAAAATTAATGTTTGGAATAAAAGCTTACAATTTGTCCAAAGATTCTTAAATCCTCATTTGATTCAGTTTGAATTTAACTAACATCTTCGAAAACTCTAAATAAAATGGGTCAAGAGAACTAACAATCAACTTTATTCCTGTTATGACCAGAAAGGATTTAGCAACATAAAATTTCACTCAAACTCTTTTTTCATGTTGCATTTACAATTTAGATGCAATACTTCAGCTAGAACATTTCTTAACTCGGCCGACCAGTTTTAGAAGAAATAAGTTTACGAGAGTCCGAAAAAACACGGTTCACTTTCTAATTATAATTATGGCTTTCCTAACATTAACCTTGAAACCTTTGGCCACATTATTTAACACCCAACATCTTGCGTTGCAATCTAAGCCAAACAAATTGCGTTTAATCTCCCTAGAGCTTGAACGTGTTTAACGACCGAAAATGCTCACTCACTTGTCAGTTTAGTGAACTTTTGTTTCACCTTTAATTTCAAAAATCTTAAATCGTTTCGCCTTTAAAGACTTTCCGAATTTTACACAACTCACTCATAATACTTCTGCGATTCGCCTTCCACCAAGAGGGTCATATAATATGTTTCAAAAAGAGCTACGACAAAGTTTTCCACTCGTCCCCAAAAACTCAACGGTTGTTTGCGTTCGCTGAACAATGTCGGCACATAGGCGGACTCTATTGGATTCTTAACCAAATTGTGTACGGCGAAAATCGGTTGGACCATAAACGAGACCACAATAGGAACTTTAAAGTGCGCACCCAAACCTAAATGAAAGTCGTTCATGAAATAACCCAAAATGAGCAGGTCGAAGCTGCCTTCGCCATGTGTGGCGAGGAATTGGCGCAAACGCGGATTGGCTAAAGACTGATTTGCCAACTGTGCGACCTCCTTAATGAAAAATGGATAGCGTGCGATTAACGATTGCTCTTTTGTAACCAAACGACTTAGGAACTCCTTTGGAAATAGCGGTAAATCCAATTGTATGTAATTGTATTTTGTCAACTTGTAAGGATTCTTGGTCGAAGACAGTACAGTAACATTGTGTCCGGCCTCGGCAAGTGCATTCGCAACGCCACAGTGTATGAAAAGATGTGATGGCGAAACTGATGGAAAGAAACCAAGAATACGTGCGGAATGCACCAAAGTTGGAGGCGCGTTGAAGCCGCCAATAAAGAGGACGATAAATACTGCGATAGTAGCGCGTACAGACATGTCTAAAGCGCGACAAAGGTCTGCGTTACTGTGTGGATCGCGTGTCTAAAGGTGACTGAGCATTTATTAATTTGCGAGCATCCCATATAGATATTATTTTTATTAGTTAGGACTATGCACTCTAGAAAATATTTACGTAAGGATTAGCACTCACTGATATCGCTCAACAATGTTAATCAAATAGAGCTTGTAAGACCAGCCGTTAATTGCGATATTTGCTTATGCCGTTGGCTGCTGTGTAAATCAAGCTGCATGCTGTGAGCAAAGAGTGCCAAGAGCACAAAGGCAGGGTGTTGAAAAAGGCTTGGCGTTTGCGATAAGGTGGCAGATAAGGTAACAGACACAGTGATTTCAGTACGGCGGCACTTGTCTTGGAAACAAAGAACTGTTGATTACTTGTTTTGATTTACGGTTTTAATTAGATAAGAAGGACTATGTTTCTAATTCCTTTCACTGGCGAACGACCATTCAGTTAGCTGTCACTACAGTTATTAGGGTTTCTAAAATAGTTGAACCCTCTTAGCATTGCTGCATATTTCTAGTGTCAAGTCCTTTGCACTAATTTTAGTGAACTACTTTCGATCAAAAGTTACGCCTTTAACGCTCTCAGTAGCACCCTAGTAAAGCCAAGCCATACGGTGAACTCAGTAACCTTGAGCATTTTGTTGTTGACCTACTAAGCATAAGCGACTTCACTACCTCGTCAGAATTGTTTCAATTTAATACACAATCTCACAGTAGGTCGGCAGCAACAGAACTCACTTATAGTATTTACTTCCTTGATAATCCTGCATCGTCTGGATCACAATTTCTTCGATTATAGCGACAATCATATTCTTCACACGTTCCAAAAACTTCATTGGCTGCACCAAGTAGCCAAATATACCCGGCACGTAAGCGGTCTCACTGGGATTACCCACGAATTTGTTTACCGCATAGATCGGCTGTATCATGAACGATACCACAATGGGGCAACGAAAATGTCCCGCCAGACCCAATTGAAAATCGTTCATGAAATAACCGAACAGCAACAGATCAAAGTCACCCGCATGATGTTGCCGTAGAAATTGCTGCACACGCGGGTTATGGTGTGTTTCATTGGCATTCCGATTAATCGCCGCTAAAAAGGAACCGAAACGTCGCCAAAACGGCTGACGCTTGTCGACAATATCGCTGGACATGAGTGGATGGTCGCCCATGATTTCCAATTCGATATATTTGTATTTCGCCTGCTGACGCACATTCGGCCCGGACGCGATGACGGTGACGTCATGACCGGCCTGCGCCAACGCATCAGCGACGCTGCAATGCACAATTATGTGCGACTTCGAAGGTGACGCGAAAAAGCCCAATATGCGTGCTGCCTCAGCGCGCGCCGTCGGATGCACGCTGAGCACACAAGAGAGTGCGATGAGGGCAGCGGGTAGCCGATTGTTCATTCTGTGGCTTTTGTTTTATTTTTATATTTTCCCTTTTCACTAACAAACAAACACTTTGTGATGCGTTTAGATTTCGGCGCGCGTAAAGTTGTTGTGCGCCTTTGCGCTATGTGTCGAATACTAAGTGGTAGAACTTGTTTTCGGTTAGCATAAATACGCTATAGGTAACAGATGATAGTCGCAGCTGACTTTTGAAATTTGGAGACATATATGTAGCGAACTCGCATTATATTTTTATTACTCGTCTAATAGTGTGTTTGGCTGAGTCAACATATTGGTGAGGCAAACATATGCTGAGGTCTTGTGGACTGATACATTTGGGATCGGTGCTGGTTATTTTTTGTAAAAAAAATTTAATAATTTATTTTCTGTCGAAAAAAGACTAATTTTTATCGAGCTAAATTCCACTGATCGGCTTATATCGTTGAGGATGGAGCCATGTGGAGAAGGTCACGCAAGTGAGGAAAGTTCTCTGATTGCCATTTACTTGGGAGTGGCCAGAAACTATTCTTTTACATATGGCTCAAGCAGCTCACAATTTCCGGTCTTTGGCCAGGTATTCTCTGCGTAGCCTAAGAACATCCGTTTGAAGGCGAGCTAAAGTGAGAAGGCCAAACATCCCCTCCACAGGGTTGTGCGTCGGGTTTGGGACCCGGTTTGTTGCTAGCATTTAATCCCAATCTGGCGTTAATTTTGGAACACCCATTATATCGCTGGATTAGTTTAAGTCGATGTGTAACTTACCTCCCCATTTCCAAAAAAAATATTGCTCTACTTCTGAGTAGTAAAATCATTGCACTATGCCAAACTTTTCAACTACTTAAGGGATACCCACAAAGCTTTTATACAAAAACTAGTGTGCTGTTGAAACTGCTCGAATTTTAACTACTGGGATATAGTCAAAAGTAGCATACTGAATTCACATTACTTCTAGTGGACCGTACGTTACCGAACAGAGAGTTTTCCGGAGAAACAAAAAAAAAGAATGTCAATGTCCAAACACCTTTGACATGAAAGTTTGCCACATTTACCACTCGTATCTGTACTAACATTCGTCTTCAAACATATTTACGTTGTTGAGAGTAACTCCTCTAATAATTAAAAATAAACGCGCGGCAATAAAAAATAAACACGAGGCAATCAAAACAGACAATCAAGCCAAATTAATTGAACTTTGTGTTGTATCATATACTCGTATAACTATAAGCAGCCGAACTAATGATAGTCGAGAGCACTTGTATGCCATGTAGTTAATCATTACTCAGCCTCAGTGAGAGCTCCAGCTGATATTGAAACAACAAACGAGAATTTGCTTTATGAGCTTCACTAACAATTCAGACTTGAGTCAGGCAGAGACTAAAACACGTAAGCGCCGAACTTTGTAAGAACATGCCCTTTCTTAGGTTCTGGAAGCTTAAAGATATATTACATAAATATTGACATATCGTTTTTTGAAATTTCAATTTCAATTAGGTCGGCATTTTAAAGTATTTTACACAGCATGAGAATTAGAAACTCTAATTAGTGGAGCAATTTCGAATTACTTTACAGGTTCGAAGTACTATTGTGTAGGAGCCCAAACTGTCTAAAATCCGAACCGAAAGCCTAATCGAAAAATATTTGTGTTTCTTGGGTGTAAAAATGAGCGTTTTTGTTTTTTCTCAAATGAGCATTCTTCAGTATAGAGTATGGAAATTTTGGAATGACGAACTTACTTGTAAATCTTTGTTTGTAAATGTATACCGAATTCTAACATGAGCAATTCCATTCCAAAGGAAATAAAGTTTTTCACACGCGACACAAAATTCATGGGTTGTCTTTGATTTCCCAACACAGTCGGTGTGTACGCAATCTCGTTGGGATTGCCAACCAAAGAGTTGATCGCTCTAACTGGTTGTACCATAAAAGACACAATTAATGGACATTGAAAATGCGCCGCCAAAGCGAAAGTGGCATCGTTCATAAAGTAACCGACTATGACCAAATCAAAATCGCCTGGGCCGTGTTCCCGCAGCAAACGTTGGACGTGCGGATGTGTTATCGAATCGTTCGATGCAGAGGCGACAGCCTCCACAAAATTAACGAATTTATAAAGTATCGACGAACCCACCAACGCACTAGCAATTAAGTTTTCTTGAGTTTTGGGCTCAAGTTCTATGTACTTGTACTTCGCCTTGGGAATCACATTTTTTGAAGTGCCATAAACAGTAACGTTATGTCCAGCTTGCGCTAGCGTGTCGGCGACTGCGGCATGTATGATCAGATGAGATTTCGAGGGTGACGGAAAGAAACCCAGTATGCGCGCGCTATTTGTCAAATCGAAGCGCGTGGCGGTAAAACCGATAAACAGAAACAGACAACAGAATCTTAAAGGCGACATGACGAATGCAATTGCGTAACAATTGTTCACAGTGTACTTTGCTATTCCCGTACTACGTTCTACTCGTTTGAACGTACAAACGACAACTGAGCGCTATTTAAAATTGGAGGCAATTATACAAATATATTGAATGTTGATTGAGCATTTCAGACGAGATTGATACGTTTTATCTAACTATGTATATTTATAACTGCAAGAGTGATTTTCTAATTTCTTCAAACACTATCGGTAGGTGTTCATGACCAGCAAAGTTTGTTTTTGTAAATTTACTTTGTATGTTAGTTTTTTGACCTTAATCTTTATGGCTGATGTATTAATTGAACTGAGAGCCGAAAGAATCTTACCTACATGGCGATGACCAGCAAAATTCAGAACTAAGAACTACACGTTTGCCATAGAACGCGAGCGTCGCGTGTTTCTCTGCTTTCATATCTACAAAATGTATTGCTCAGTATAGTGTATACGTACAGTATGTTTAACAAATAATGGGAAGTCGATTTTTTATTCAACGTTCGGAAAATTATTCGGGCGTTTGCCATATTCAACCTACATCAAAAAAGTGTGTCGGGAATCTACTCAATTACCTAAAAATTTGCCGTAATCGAAAGGACTTCTTTCAAACATGAAGCCAGACAAGCAAATAAAAAGAGGCGAGTTTGATTCACGATCAACAACAAATGGATTAATTGTTTATAAATTTATAGATAATAAACCAATCATTCATGAGCGGAGTACTGTCAAACACATGAAAAAATTACTCTGTTGGATTATAAAAGGTCCCTTACTCAATACCTAACGACGCAAAATATAATACAAGGCGCGTTCCAAGGTAAAAAGGACTTTAAAAAACAGAAAAAATAGTTTTTTTCGGCAAAATCAATTTATTATATTTCCTGGCTTCGATTCTTGCAGAATGCAAGAGTATAAAATGTTCGGTTGACACCAAAATAAGCCCTTCCTTACTTGTTATACCCTGAACAGGGTATATTAAGTTTGTCACGATGTTTGTAACACCCAGAAGGAGGCGTCGAAGACCCTATAAAGTATATATATAAATGATCAGTATGTTGAGCTGAGTCGATTTAGCCATTTTTTCGAGTTAATGTTTTTGACACCCAAATAAGCCCCCCCCCCCCCCCTTTCCTTAAAATTGTTTTTTTTCACAAAAATTATTCCAAAGGTTTTTTAATTTTAAAATTAATTAAAAAAACTTTAAAAAGGTTGGTGGAAAATTTTTTGGTTTTAGCCGGGTTTTTTTGGCCGTTTTTTTTACAAGGTTTTTAGAAAAAGAACGATTTTGGGGGAATTTTAACCCAAAACCCTTTTTCTTTTCGGGGAAATTTTTTTTGTTTTGTTTTCCAAATGTGTATTGAGTTCCGCAAAGGCCATCTCCATTCCTACGGAAATAAAGTTTTTCACACGCGACACGAAATTCATCGGTTGTCTTTGATTTCCCAACACAGTCGGTGTGTACGCAATCTCGTTGGGATTGCCAACCAAAGAGTTAAGCGCTAAAACTGGTTGTATCATAAAAGACACAACTAATGGACATTGAAAATGCGCCGCCAAAGCGAAAGTGGCATCGCTCATAAAGTAACCGACTATGACCAAATCAAAATCGCCAGGGCCGTGTTCCCGCAGCAAACGCTGTACGCGCGGATGTGTTAGGGAATCGTTCGATGTAGAGGCGATCATCTCCACTACATTAACGAATTTATAAAGTATCGACGAACCCACTAACGCACCAGTAATTGTGTTGTCTTGTGTTTTGGGCTCAAGTTCTATATACTTATATTTCGCCTTGGGATTTACGTTTTTTAAAGAGCCGTAAACAGTAACGTTATGTCCAGCTTGCGCTAGCGTGTCGGCGACCGCGGCATGTATGATCAGATGAGACTTCGACGGTGACGGAAAGAAACCCAGTATGCGCGCGCTATTTGTCAAATCGAAACGCGTCACGGTGAAACCGATAAACAGCAACAGACAACAGAACCTTAAAGGCGACATGACGAATGCAAATTGCGTAACAGTTGTTTAATGATTTTTTCTATCGATTTTGACTACTTAATTGTTCACAGTGTACTTTGCTATTCCCGTACTACGTTCTATGCATTCGAACGTTCACACGATAACTGAGCGATATTTAAAATTCGAGGTAATTATATAAATATTTTGAAATTTGGTTGAGCGCTTCGGTGGAAATTGATAAGTTTTATCTAACTGTTTTTATAACTGCAAGAGTGATTTTCTAATTTCTTCAAACACTCCCGGCAGGTGCTCATGACTAGCAAAGTTTGTTTTTGTAAATATACTTTGTATGTTAATATTTTGACCTTACTCTGTATGTATGGCTGATGTAATATATGAACTGAGAGCCGAAAGAATCTTACCTACATTTGGGGATGACCAGCAAAATTCAGAACTTTAAAAACTACACGTTTGCCATAGAACGCGAGCGTCGCGTGTTTCTCTCGTTGATTAGACTTCAAGTGAGCGCCAGTCACTAAGCCATATACGCACATTATGTTTATTAATTAATGGGAATTTACAAGCAATATCTATTTTTATTCTACGTTCGAAAAATTAACTAACTCTTTACTCATAAGAATTAAAAAAAAAAACACTTTTTTAACATACTGTGTGCTGAAAAATCACCGCGTCATGCCCAATATATATGCAAAATTGTTGCGCTGAATGATTATCAAAAAAAAAGTCTCTCTCAGAGTTGATTTGCGAAAAATAAAATATATACATATACATAACGACCTTCGGACATTTGCCATATTCAACCAACATCAGAAAATAGTGTCAGGAATCTAACAATTACCCCAAACTTTGACGAAATGACCTGTTCGAGAACCCCTTTTTTCAAAAAGAGGAAAAGTGAGCAAAGTTCTCTGCGCCCTCTTACCATAAATTCTCAATGTTAAGAAGATGTTCTCTGATTACCAGCTGTTTAGAGCCTTTACTTCTTTAAATTGCCCGAAAGACAAGTTTTATCTATCCTCTCTACCTGATTGAAAGCTTTATGAGGGTTGTTATTTAGATTGTTGTCGGGAGAAATCTTTCACAATAATACAAATAACTTTCATTCTAGACACTTACTTGTAGAATTCTTCCATTAATGACTCTGTTGAGCCATATAGCATCAAACATTCAACAAGGTACCACAAAAAGTTTTTCACTCGTTGAAAGAAACTTAATGGTTGCACCATACCGCTCAACTGTGTAGGCACATAGGAAACCTCATCGGAGTTCCCCACCCATCTATGTATCCTTTTCATAGGCTCCATCACACAGAACATGACTATGGGGCATCTGAAGTGTGCGCCTAAGCCAAGATGGAAATCATTTATTAAATAAGTCATTAGCAATAGATCGTAGTCGCTTTCTTGAGAAGTTTGTAAGAAATGTTGCATTTTCGGCTGTGCCAGGGTTGCATTATGTACACGTAACATGGGTTGCACTACACCTAGGTATTTATATGCCGGCATTTTTGGAACTTTTATGAAAGTTTTGGTTAATTCATTGCTAATCCCCAGTCCATCGATTCGTAGGTAACGGTATTTAGCGCGCGGGTAAACGTTCATGGTGGCACCAAGCACAGTTACATTGTGACCGGCTTCAGCCAGTACTTCGGCCAAAGCACAATTCATTAACTGATGCGAACGCATTGTGGTGGGGAAGAAGGCGAGTATGCGGGCGCATTCTCCGCTGAAAGGGCTGCTCGAGAGCACGAGCAAAACGCCGAACGCGATAAATGACACAGAAACAGCTGTCATTGCTAATAAATTTATAACTGTACGCGAGCACGGAAATAAGACTACTAAGTGGCTTGTGGTTCTTTGAGTAGTATCAGCTACAAGTACCTGATATATGATAAGCGCTACAATGTCGCGATATCAGTTTATTGTTTTTTAAACCTTATCTAATGGTTTTATTGTTAAAAAATTGTAAATACATAGTAGCCCAATACAAGCCTAAACATTAACCACCTGCAAGATCACCTTAAAGAGCTCTCAACAGCCGCCTGTGAAAGTCGCCTAAATAAACTGGCTTATGGCTATTTTTATTCGCTCAGGTCTCATTACCGCATGGTTTTGAATCAATAAATAAATCAATTACTATTTACCCCTCAGACATTAAATTGTATCCCTAACGTGGTAAGAGAGGGCTTTATGGGAGCGGACGTGAAAATTGGACGACGGGCGTGGCATATTTCGGGACCCGACCGACCGATTTCGACAAAATTAAGTACCTGCCATTCTCCTTATATGTCTATGTCGTGGTTTTAATTTTTAAGTTCCACTTGATTCTTTCACTTTCCAATGTACAAATCAAGAAACAATTAATATAACGGGAAAATACTTTGCATGAATAATGCCATTACACAAAAAACTCTACTAATTCTCAGTATTAAAATCATTGAACTATGCTACAATTTTTAATTGATAAGGGACAGTTTCAAAGCTTTTGTAAAAGATTAGTTTGCTGTTGAAACTGCTCGAATTTTAACTACTGGGATATAGTCAAAAATAGCATACTGATTTCACATTACTTCTAGTGGACCGTACGTTACCGAACAGAGAGTTTTCCGGAGAAACAAAAAAAAAAATGTCAATGTCCAAACACCTTTTACTACTCGTGTCTGTACTAACATTCGTCTGCAAACATATTTACGTTGTTGAGAGTAATTACAAAACCTGTCCGCGCGTAAAAATGAACTCTTCCATTAATAAAAAAAGAGAGGCAATCAAAACAGACACTCGAGCCAAAATTAATTGAACTTTGTTTTATATTGTCATGTCATGTAGTTAAAAATTACTGGTCTCTCAAATCACTCGCTCACTCATTTAAAACAGTAAAAAAGTGAGAGCTCCAACTGATATTAAACCAACAAAAAATTTCTATACAAATTTCAAAATATAAATTGTTGAGAATTAGCTTTAGGAGCTTCACTAGCAATTCAGATTTCAGTCAGGCAGAGACTAAAACACGTCAGCGCCGGCACCTTGCAAGAATATGTCACTTCTTAGGTTCACGAAGCCCAAAGTGAACGCCACATAATTATTGAAATTTCAATTTCAATTAGGTCTGTATTTTACAATATACTGCCACCTGGGCGCACATAACATGAGCATTAAAAACGTGAATTAGTGGAGCAATTTCGACATGCTTTACAGCTTCGAACTACTATTTTGTAGGCGGCCCAAACTAACCAAAAACCGGAAAGAAAACCTAATCAAAAAATGTTTATGGTTTTTGGGTGTAGGAATGACGATTCTTGACTTTTATACTCTTGCAACCAGTTGCTATAGAGTATTATAGTTTCGTTGACCTAACTGTTGCACTTATCACTCAAAACTAATCGAAATAGATATAAGGTTATGTATATATCAATGATCATGGTGACGAAAAAATTGAAATCTGACTGTCTGTCTGTCCATGTGTCCGTTCGTGCAAACTGTAACTTGAATAAAAATTGAGATATCTCGATGAAACTTGGTGTGTGGGTTTCTTAGTGCTACCCAACCCTTAGATGGACGTAATCGGATCACTGCCACACCCACAAATCGCCATTAACCGAAAACATATATGTAAACTCTAATTAAGCACAGGGGATCGCAGTAGCCAGGGGCACTTTTGTGAAAAAAAATTTTGAAAAAGTGGCCGTGTTCCCGTCTTCTTAAAAGTTTAATGTACAATGTTTAATGTTTTACTCATAGCAGTGTATTTTTGTGCCAAGAATTGACAAATTTGAGCGAAAACTTGGCCGAACACAGCCCTTCCTTAGTTGTTTGTTCTCAAATGATCATTAGTTAATTATATTAACTTGAAAATCGTGAGTTTTATTAGCGCAGCGTTCTTCAGTATAGAGGAACGTTTTTAGAATGTCGAACTTACTCGTAAACCTTACGTTGAAAATATAGACCGAGTTCTGCAACGGCCATCTCCATTCCTACGGAAATAAAGTTTTTCACACGCGACACAAAATTCATGGGTTGTCTTTGATTTCCCCACACATTCGGTGTGTACGCAAGTTCGGTAGGATTACCAACTAAAGAGTTGACCGCAATAATTGGTTGTACCATAAAAGACACAATTAATGGACATCGAAAATGCGACGCCAAAGCGAAAGTGGCATCGTTCATAAAGTAACCGACTATGACCAAATCAAAATCGCCAGGACCGTGTTCCCGCAGCAAAAGTTGGACGTGCGGATGTGTTAGCGAATCGTTCGATGCAGAGGCGATTATCTTCACTACATTAAGCAATTTATGAGGCATCGACGAACCCGCCATCGCAGCAGCGATTAAGTTGTCTTGTGTTTTGCGCTCAAGTTCTATATACTTGTACTTCGCCTTGGGAATCACATTTTTTGAAGCGCTGTAAACAGTAACGTTGTGTCCAGCTTGCGCTAGCGCGTCGGCGACTGCGGCATGTATGATCAGATGAGATTTCGAGGGTGACGGAAAGAAACCCAGTATGCGCGCGCTATTTGTCAAATCAAAGCGCGGGGCGGCAAAACCGATAAAGAGCAGCAAGTAACTGAATCTTAAAGGCGACATGACGAATGCAATTGCGTAACAATTGTTCACAGTGTACTTTGCTTTTCCCTGTACTACGTTCTACGCGTTCGAACGTACAAACGACAACTGAGCGCTATTTAAAATTGGAAGCAGTTATATAAATGTATTGAAATTTGGTTGAGCGCTTCGGTGGAAATTGAGAAGTTTTATCTAACTGTTTTTATAACTGTAAGAGTGATTTTCTAATATCTTCAGACACTATCGGCGGGTGCTCACGACTAGCAAATTTGTTTGTGTTAATATACTTTGTATGTTTATATTTGGACCTTACTCTTCATGTCTGATCTAATAACTGAACTGAGAGCCGAAAGAATTTTACGTATCTTTGCGATGACCAGCAAGATTCAGAACTAAGAACTACACGTTTGCCATGGATCGCGAGTGCCGCGTGTTTCTCTCTTTGATTAGACTTTAAGTGAGCGAAAATCACAAAGCCATATACGTACTGTTTTCGCTATTAATGGGAAGTCGATTTTTTTTATCAAAACTATATTTTGAATGAAACTTATTTAAAAACACATAACTGGCAGGCAATATCTATTTGTATTCTACGTTCGGAAAATTAACTCTCTACTCATAAGAATTAAAAATCTATTTAATAATAATAATTTAATAATTTATTGTGTGCTGAAGAATCAACGCGTTATGCCCAATAGATATGCAAAATTGTAGCGCTGACATTGGGTGTTGCTAGTTTAGAACCTAACTAAAGCATCTGTTTAAACTATAGAATGTAAATCAAAAGAAAAATGTCTCTCAAAGGTTCGATTAACGAAAAATAAAATATATATATAACGACCTTCGGACGTGCGCCTTATTCAACCAACATCAAAAAGGAGGGTGCTGAAACGACCTGCTCAAGAACGGTTACATTTTGCCATGAGCTCCTGTTTCAAAAAGAGTAAAGTAAACGAAGTTCTCTGCTCCCTATCACCATACATTCTCAATTCAATGAAGATTTTCTCTGATTACCAGCTGTTTAGATCCTTTAACTTCTTTAAGTTGCCCGAAAGACAAGTTTTATGTCTATCTTTTGTACCTGATTATTATTTCGAGCGTTGTGTGGATTGTTATTTAGGTTGTTGTCGCGAAAATCTTTCACAAAAACATAAAGAACTTTCATTTCACACTTACTTGTAGAATTCTTCCATTGATGTCTCTATTGAGCCATACAGCATCACACTTTCAACAAGGTACCACAAAAAGTTGTTCACTCGTTGAAAAAAATTTAATGGTTGCACCATACCGCTCAACCGTATGGGCACATACGAAATTTCATCGGAGTTCCCCACCCATCTATGTATCCTTTTCATAGGCTCCACCGCAGAGAACAAGACTATGGGGCATCTGAAGTGCGCCCCTAAGCCAAGATGGAAATCATTCATTAAATAAGTCATTAGCAATAGATCGTAGTCGCTTTCTTGAGAGGTTTGTAAGAAATGTTGCATTTTCGGCTGTGCCAGGGTTGCATTATGTACACGTAACATGGGGTTTCACTACACCTAGGTATTTATATGTCGGCATGTTTGGAACTTTTATGAAAGTTTTGGTTAATTCATTGCTAATCCCCAGTCCATCGATTCGTAGGTAACGGTATTTAGCGCGCGGGTAAACGTTCATGGTGGCACCAAATACAGTTACATTGTGACCGGCTTCAGCCAGTACTTCGGCCAAAGCACAATTCATTAACTGATGCGAACGCAATGTGGTTGGGAAGAAAGCGAGTATGCGGGCGCATTCTCCGCTGAAAGGGCTGCTCGAGAGCACGAGCAAAACGCCGAACGCGACAAATGACACAGAAACAGCTGTCATTGCTAATAAATTTATTAACTGTACGCGAGCACGGAAACAAGACTACTAAGTGGCCTGTGGTTTTTTTCACACCACCTACAAGTACCTAATATAAGATAAGCGCTACAATGTTGCGATATCAGTTTATTGTTTTTAAACCTTATCTAATGTTTTTATTGGTTTCTGAAAGACTTTAAATTATTTCAATAGTTTAGTTTGATTTTATATAATCAAAAAATTGTAAATACATAGTGGCACAATATAAGCCTAAATACTGATCATCTGCAAGACCACCTTACAGAGCTCCCAACAGCTGCTTGAATATTTATTTGCTTAAGCCACATTGCCGCAATCATCCGTCACTCTAAAAACATTTATTTTTCTTCTTATATAGAGCTAGCTTCTTACAAAAGTACCACATGATCCTCAGATCGCATTTTTTCCATCCTTGATAGTCACTTATTCTTATATAGAACTAGCGTCCTACAAGTGCACCTCAAGATCCCCAGATTCTATCACTTCAAGCCTTGATAGTCACTTAAGTGGTGATCAGATACTTTACTTACATATATGGATATAGCTTTTTACAAGATCACCTCAAGAATTTAGGCTCACATCATTGAAAACTTTGATAGTCACTTAAGCACTGGATATATAGGCCTTCTGCGTTTAACTGTCCGCAAGATCACCTCGAAGTTCGACGGGTGACAGCGTTTTATTTCCAACTTTTTTCCATTTGGTTTTAAAACAACAAAAATTATTATTTATTTACCGGTCGTCCCGAGAAAACTCACACAGGTTTGATGAACAATTCACTACATTTACAGTACCTATAAAATTTCAAACTCTTCTGATCTCTTACTTGTAAATCTTCCGCATATTTATTTCAACAATCGGCAATGCGATCCATTCCTCATAAAAGGCAGCCAAAAAGCTCAAGACACGTCCCCAAAATGTCAGCGGGGCTTTTAGTTCACTGAAAAGCGACGGCACATATGTGCTCTCTGAGGGATTTCCGACTAAACGATTAATAGAAGAGACCGGCTGGACCACAAAGGTTATAATAATCGGACAACCGAAATGTGCGCCAAGGCCCATGGCGAAATCATTGGCTGCGAACCCCAGCAGTACTAAATCAAACGCGCCTGCACCATGTCTGCGCAAGAAATCCTTCATCTTCGGATGGCTTAGTGTTCGATTGGCGGTGTTGGCAAAAGAGTTCACAAAATTGAAAAAGTTGAAATAAAAAGATTTCGGTTTCTTGACCATATTTTGCACTACGGTTTGATGCGATTCTGCAGCTTCGGTCAGTTTGATTTCTATGAATTTGAATTTGACATTTGGATAGACGTTTTTCGAGATTCCGATGACGGTGACATCGTGGCCAGCCCGTGCCAAGGAGTCGGCGATGGCGGCGTGTATGAGTGTGTGCGACTTAGATGGCGTCGGAAAGAAGCCGAGTATACGCGCCGCGTTTATGTGGCTACTGCAAAGTGCTAGGCAGAGAAGAGTCAAAACGTGTAGGGCGAATATTTTGCAAACGTTCATTTTCGCTACTTAACCGACGAAAAGTTAAAATCATACTAAATGCTTTTCTAAGATGCGCCGTGTGATACTCGTATACTAGTTACTGTGTAAACATAACTATTAAGCATTTAGTTAATATAATGAGAAGGTGTCAGCTGATAAGCGCGTTTATGGGACATGTAAGAAATTGTTTTGAGTAGCTTAACAAGTTACATAATCGACTGTAGCTGCGCAAAAAGACGGATTGCCTAGAAAGTACCATGTTGTGTTTAGTCGTATGTGGCCTCTGATCGAGGTGAATGAGTGGCCATTCAAATTATTCTCCATTAAGATCTATAGCTTTTGCTTGAATTTTAATGCTGGTTCTTCTAATGCCTGTGGTTGCCTCGGTCTCACCATAGGTCAGAGGACGATCCGGCAATATTAATTTGAGCACCGCATCAATAGTTTCCGGAACAACAACTGATCTTGGCTGATCTTCACGAAATCCACCTTGGAGTGATTTAAAACTTCGATTGCATTCATTTTACCATCTTGATTTAGTGGTCCTAGATGGAGCTTTATCACCAAAAACTGAATTAAGTTCATTAATGCACTTTTGTTGAGTTAAAATTTGCTGAAAGGTGCAAAAAAAAAAAGTTTGGCCGAAATGAATATTTTAAGTTACAGTAAACTGTGTGTACTGTAAACCACACAAACAGCGCTCGTATATCAAAACGTTCGGAGAATGTATAACATGAAAAATGTCAAAGTTTACGATAAAGTTCTCAGTTGCCAGATAGCAATACTGTGGCTGCCAAATCCCGAAATATAAAAGGCAACGTACGCATTGTATCTAATTTCATTGATACGCTCAGTCTCTCGTAGAAACTTCAAAAAAACTCGTATATCTAGAAAATTATGTGAGTTGCTTGAATAATTTTATGTCTCACTTATCTCTAAGGGATCGTAATATAGCTCTTAACTTTATAACTTACTCATATAACTTTTGTGTATTGTAATCCAAATAGGGCACTAACATGTTTTGCTCGAATTGCGTCACCAAAAAGTTCTTTACTCGTTCCATAAAATTCATAGGCTGCTTGAAAGCACTGATAAATGACGGTACGTACGACAACTGTTGGGGATTTCCTACAAATCGATGGATTTGTAGAGCTGGCTGTATCACCCAGGTCATGACAATGGGACAACGGAAATGTGCAGCTAAACCAATTTGGTACTCGTTCATAAGGAAACCAAAGAGTAACAAATCGTAATCGCCGGCACGACTGTTACGCAAAAACTCACGCATCCATGGATGCCGCATTATCTCATCCGCTCTACTCATATATTGTCGCATTCTCACTGTGACGGTCTTCAGAAAGGACATACGTCCGTTAACCACATCGAACAAAGTTTTCGCATACTTCTCGCTGACATCGCTGAGCTGTAGTCTTATGTGTTTGTAGGTAGCGTTCGGGTAAACATTTTCGGTAATGCCAATTACGGTTACCTCGTGACCAGCGCGGGCCAGTTGTTCGGCAATGCTGCAGTGTATGAGCAAATGTGATTTGGTGCCGGTCGAAAAGAACCCGAGTACGCGCGCAGCATCCGTTACCGGTACCAGCCCGATTGGCGCTAATATAGTGAAAATCAATAATAGTAACTTCGCGTTGTTCATCCTGTGGTGTACACTAAAGATCTACTTCAGTTCAAGGCTTGTAATAAACTAGACATTGTTGCGGTTGGGTCATTTCTTCTTACTATGAACTCTGGTTTAGTTGGTGCGTTTGTGATAAGAGCGGCTTTACTGATAGCGATTAAGAATTTTCTTTACTAAATGCAGAATCGAAGACAATAGTGAACAAAGAAGGCGTTTGAATGTTTAGCTTAGTATATTTATACAATAAATATTTTTTTTTTCGAAAAAGAAGTAGAGAGGTGCATCTTTTTGGGTAACTATCAAGTTGAAAATACGTCCATATTTCTGCACCATCGGTTCTCTAACTATTCGAAGTATTGTACGCTTTTGTTCGGTTATGGGTTTGTTCGAGAAGTAATAGGACTGATTTTCTTCTGCCGCGACTGTATTTCGGAGCGTGCGCGCACCGACTGTATTAGGTAGAGGGCGTTCCTAGTTAACGAACAAGCGGCTGGTCTATTGCCTCCGAGCACCAAGAGAGTCAGGACAAACATTTTCGCGCGACGTGTTCCTCTGATGCAAGCCGACAATGCAGAGCAGAGAAAGGAGAAACGCGATTAAATTCTGTGTGAAACTCGGTAAATCTGCGACAGAGACAGGCGGCTCACACCGCCTTTCTTGTGAACAGCTACTTAACGAAGGCCGGCATCCCAACGCTTCCGCAGCCACCCTACAGCCCAGATGTGGCCCCCCGTACTTTTTTGTTTCCTTGCCCTAAAAGGCCGATGAAAGCAAGCATTTGAGACGACATAGGGGATCCAAGCAGCATGAACCTCGTCTCTCAAGGCTACCTAACGAAGGCCGGCATCCCAACGCTTCCGCAGCCACCCTACAGCCCAGATGTGGCCCCCCGTACTTTTTTGTTTCCTTGCCCTAAAAGGCCGATGAAAGCAAGCATTTGAGACGACATAGGGGATCCAAGCAGCATGAACCTCGTCTCTCAAGGCTATTCAGCAGAATGCGCTCCGAGACGCTTTCAAAGCTTCGAAATCACGCTGGCAGCGCTTTTAATGAATGGTAACGATTAGTTCAAAATATTTATAAATCGACTTTCTTTACTTTCCGGACAAATCCTGTATGCAGCAATGTGGATTCATTCTGAGGCAAAATTTCGTCTATATTTCGAGTCTACTGCTCCTTGTAAATAGTTAACCTAATTCTTTAACAGTCCCACGGAATTGTTTTTTTTTTTTTTTGTCTGTGTCGAGTTAAGCTTAAGCCTTGTTCTTAAAAGAGTTTTAGAGAGATAGTTCGTTACTTCCAAGCACAATACATTTCCAATATAAGCGCCGTAACACGTTTCAACTTAAGGTATTCATTCCATTCGGTAATCAGGAAGTTTTTAAAAACCTTGTCGGTCTCGTTCATGATTTGCAACTCATTCTTTTTCAATATAGATTGGAGTTCATGGACTTTTTGCAATTCATTGCTGATATACATATGTACTATATATAAATATCGAGTACATGTACTATTTGTCGAGTGCGAATGAACTTGACGCTTAAAGAGATGAAAAATTGATTGTCATGACCTTATCTAAGAACAAAAATAAAAGGGAATCGGTGATAAGAATTTTACCAGCCGACAGAGCTCTATACTGACTACTATGGTATATATTTCGGTATTTTGATACTCAGTACTGACTTCTATAGTATATATTTTCGGTTTTAGTTATAAGCGGCACTCGCCTCGCCTTTTTTCTTTGATATTTTTTAGATATTTGCGTCTCATTAGTCACGCGAAGTATTTTCTTACAAGCTAGACCACAAAGATGAGAAGGTTTTTCTTATTGAAATGTATAGCTCATAGAAAACGACATAATACGAATCCAGATTTGTGATCATTTATAATTTTTTTCAGTCAGATTGTCCATTACTTTCGAACACAATACATACGTAATAGAATCGTCGTAACACGTTTCAACTTAAGATACTTATTCTATTCGGTAATCAGAAATTTTTAACTGTGTTATCTGACTCTTTCAAGATTTGCAACTCATTGTTCATATATATAGACCAAAGCGCATGAACTATTTGTCTAGTACTAAAGAAATTGTCTTGGACCTTAACCAAAAGAAATGAAAGTGAATTGTTGATAAGAGTGCTATCAGACGACACAGCTCTGTACTAATTACTATAGTATATATTTCGGCATTTGGCACTTGCTGTGTTATCTCTAAGATATTTCCGTTTTATTAGCCATGCATGCTATCTTTTGCAAATAGTTTATCAATTCCAAATGCGGTGGTCTACAAAAATATAAAAACCACCAATTTCAAAACAGCTGAGGGCTTCGTTTCTTCCACTAGACATGTTATCTAAAACTTTATAGATTAGTGGCTGGGATTATGACTCAACATATTTCACATTGACTCTTCTATATTTAAGTAGCAAGTTTCTTGTAAACAGAAAAATAAAAAAAATATTATGACCTTAGGTAAACCAGTGAAAGTATTGGCGATAAGAATGCTACGAGGTGACTCAGCAAGTTTCATACTGACTACATGTATTGTATATATTTATAATTGTTCATTGAGTTATCGGCGCTTGACGTGTTATCTTTTACGCATAGTGCGGTGGCTCCAAAGTACAGCAGTTTATAGAAATAACCGAAGCTATTTAGTAAAACGTAAGTCGTAGAAAGGAATATGTAAGTTATAGATTTCGGTGTAAAGCTAAATTAATGCTGCTTATGTCTGATCGGGTTTATAGGTGTGTAATGAGGAACTAATCATATCTTATACTCTTATAAGGAAAGAAGCAAAGTTGGTTAAGGAAATGCGTACTTCTAATGAGGGCAATCGGGTTTACGTAGGCTAGCGGAAGCCATACAGCAGCAACAAGTCGCTAGGTCAATTACGGAGCCGAACGAATATTATAATATTGGCTCTTTGGACAAAATACGAAAAGACTTTTTCGACTAACCGATATTTGCGCGCTTGTATTTCAATAGATCTTCAGATCTGCCTATATTATACAATATTTCTTCTATCTACTCTTACACTTCTTGTCTCTTTATTAGACTTTTAACTCTCATTTTTTTTTTACTTACTCATATAATTTTTGCGTGCGGTAGTCCAGATAAGCCATTAGCGCAGACTCCAGCCATGTTGTAATGCAGTTTTTCACTCTTTGCAGAAAATCCATCGGCTGCTGAAGATGACTGGATATGTTCGGTACATACGCCATTTCCAGCTGATTACCAACAAAACCGTTGATTTGCAATGCCGGTCGCACTACCCACAAAACCACAATGGGACATTGAAAATGCGCCGCCAAGCCCATCTGGAAGTCGTTCATGACATAAGCGAAGAGCAAAAGATCAAATGCATTCGCACGATTTTCATTTAAAAACTCACGCATTTTCGGCTGCCACAGCGTCTCATTTGCCATACGCAGATATTCTGCGGTTGTGACAAATAAGCTCTTTACAAACGAGTGCCGCGTATTAATCAGACTGTTTAGCGCTTTGTCATCTATAATACCGCCATCCGGCAGCTGCAGGTGTATATATTTGTACGCGGCATTCGGATAAACATTTTCAATAATACCAATCACAGTGACATCGTGCCCGACGCGTGCCAACTGTTCCGCGATGGTGCAATGGAGCAACATATGGGATTTGGAATAAGTGGCGAAGAGCCCGAGTATGCGCGAACCGGCCGCTACGGAACGCGGCGCATTACAGACGAAACAGGTGAGTACTGTTATTATTGCAATATTCAATTTTGTTATAAACATTGTATTTGCGCGAGATTTTTCGCCGCACGTGTGTGTTCTTTCGATATTACTCTCACGTAGTTGCAGTTAAACTGCGCTTTCCTGCGCTTGAAACTTGCTTAATAAGAAATGCATGCGTGCCTCTGCACTGCCAATTTTTTATGAGCGCGTACAGGAAGAACGAAAATATTTTGATAATAGCGCGTTGCTGCGGTTGCAGTGTCAGCCTCAAGCAGTTAAGCTCGCAAAGTCAAGCAAACGTCGGTCAATCAACTCTCATGTACGTAATTAAGAAGTGCGCGAGTCGAGCAAGTTCTTGTGTGCTCATATGCAGCTGACTGTTAACAGATCATATGCTTTCTTATTCAAATCCGAAGTTTCGAATTTTATATTCACATTTTATATGTTGGCCTTTAAAATTATTGAACTTTTTTTCTTGACATTGTTGGGATGACTAAAAATATCCAACAGTGTTGTTGAATACTGGGAATACGGTATATTTTCACAATCTGAGCAACTGATTTCAGTACTGTTTTCTCGATAAAGTGAAATAATATATTTCACGACCTGCGCCACAGCATTTGCTAGACTGTTCTTAGTTCTTGCTCGATTAAAGCTCCAGTTACTTGAACCTGGTGGCTGTGTTCCGAGGTGCTAGATTTAATGTGTCGCACATATAGATCCAAAAACTCCGAATTCTAGTCTAGAGCAACTTTTACTCTGAATAACAAATAATGAATATAAGCTCAATTGAAAAGTCTCCGGCCTACCATAGTAAAGCACAATTTTTTTGGCTAAAATCGTGTTTTTTTATTCAACACAGGATGATATACTGATTATAGCGACCCTCCAGCCTTTCGATACCATTTTTGTAGTTCCATTCTTTCTTTGCTTCAAAATAGGTCTCAGCTTTGGCGGTCACCTATCCATTCGAGGAAAATTATTTCCCAGCCAACATTCTTTTGACGTCTGAAAAACACTCGCAAGCTTAGCGTAGAGAAACTGTTGTTCTGGAATGTCGCTAGCTCTGCTCAATAAATGGTCCTGTTCTAACAGAATTTTGTAAGAACCAGTCTATTACTACTGAAAGCTATAGATCACGTTAGGTTGATTGCTCATGGTACGAGTATTCAATATTTTCCATTCCCTATAGATGTGGTGTAGAAGTTTTGATGTGAAAACCTTCCATGCAGGTCATCAATCAGTTAGAATCTGGTATATAACTGATTATAGCTCGGCTTTCGGTATAAAAATAAACCGTCTAAACCGTTGCTCTTCCAGGCTTTGCAATCCATTTGAATTCACGCATACAAGTTCTATGTACATTAGATCGTCGAAGCTCTTTATAGTTTACTTCTGTTGCACTGGCTGGACATACCTAAATCGTGGGGGAAGAGTTTAATTTTTATTATAAGACAAGCTCCTACCTAGGAACCAGTTTCTGTCGCCATATTTCAACAAAACCACAAGAAATTTTCTCAATCTTTAACCCTAACTACACGGCATGAATCAATTTTAGTGAATTCGACCAAGTATTGTCGCAGTGGTATTCGCAAAACATTTTACTTGTGTATTAAAAATATATCAATCATGCAACATCGCATCCAATGAGCTCTCGCGTAACATTCCTTATAACTATCAGTAGATTTCCCTTATGAATGCGCGAAAAGCGTTCAATTAAATTATTTAACGCCAATACTGCGACCGGGTCTCAGCGCAATTTTAATTGAACATTATTCAATCATTTGTTCAACATTTATCCATAGGCGTAGCAGGCTTAACCGTGTGCCTGGGCATACAACTGCTTAACGGTAGCGGCACAACGCTTACAACTGTGAATTACTTGCTCAGTGAGCATATTGTTGCTAAAGCTGCCGTTGCCGTGTGAATTGAGTGAATGGCAAACACCTAGTGGTTCATGGGTTCAACTCCCAGCCGATGGGTTACCGTTCGGAACATAATATTTCAACTTCCGAAAGTATTTCTGGCATAAAGGGTTGGCTCTTTAGATTTGCTGAACTCTGTGACTTAGGGCTTGTTAAATATTTTTTCGCTTCACACAAGGAAATGGGGCCCCTAGCAGCAACAGCAGATCGGCCCAAAATCAATTAAACATATTATTATTGTTACTACCGTTTGCTTTGTTCGACTATCGGAGTGTCCTCCATTCATTTATTGGCCATTTTGTTGAATGGTTCATTGGGGAGTTGTCAGCGAATGACAGGGGGTAATAATTTAATTATTTTACTACATGTAGCACCAGTGTTGCTGACATTATAACCAATATCATTTTGCTAGTGTTGTTTTTGTCAATGCCACTTCGCTTGCTAAATTCTCTCTGCATATTTATTTGACCTATAAACGTAAATTTCGTGTCGCTATTAATTTGAGTTTCAATAAATTCGAAGTTTTTGAAGTGTCTAATTAAGCCAAGTACACCCTTGCAACTACAGTTTCGCAACTGTGCTGTTGCGGTTTGTCGAGTGTGTTCAAGTACGACGTCAGCGTCGTGTTGACTATTCATTATGCTCTTCTTCAGTTCAATAAGTGTCAATTATATTGCACACGTAGTCATAAATTGAGCTTATCTATCTCAACACAATCACTTCTATTAATAAACTTTGTGAGGCCAAAGCATTTTGAGACAACTACACATACATTAATTGCCTAATTTAGATCAATATCACCCGAAATTATTTTATTAACTGTTCATCCGTCATTAGAGATCCCGAGCTCGCGAAAGCTTCCTGCTGGTAATCAATTTAAAGTATTAGAATTCGAGAAGTCTATGTAATAATAACAAGATTTATCTGAGGTCCTAGTCCGTAACTATCATCACAACTGGCTGCTCTAGCTCCTCATTTTCTTCCTGTATGATCTCTGAGCTGCTGCTTCTGACTTTCATCTCTCAACATTCATTATTTTTTAATCCAATTTTAAATTCTGTAGCATAGTGTTTGTTTCCGGTATAAGAAGTTACTAGAAACAGCGAAGCTATCTAGTGTTATCCAAAAAGAGGTCCGATTTGTCAAATTTTGAAAAATTTCCCCTTCCGTCTTATCCAAAGAGGTCCGATTTGTTTGAGTTAAGGTTCGACTAAAAGGGTGTGAGTTCATGCGAACCCGTTGAAGCTTTCTCGTCTTATTCAAAAAGGGTTCGACTAAAAGTGAGTGAGTTCATGTGAAGCCGTCGGAGATAACTTGTCTTATTCAAAGACGACTAAAAGAGAGTGAGTTCATGCGAAGCCATCTTTGTCATCTCGTTTTATTCAAAGATGTTCAATCTGTCTTAATTAAGATTCGCTTAAAAGGTTATGAGTTCACGTGAATCTGTCGGAGCTATCTCGTCTCTTCCTAAGAGATCGAGTCTATTACAATCAAAGTTCGATTGAAAGGGTGTGAGTTTATCCCAAACCGTCGTAGCGAGCTTCTCGACTAGCATAAAGCACAAAGCATGATTCTGATTCTATTTTAGGCGGTTCGTAGGGGCAAACTAAGACGCCATTTCTGTTTAATTGGTTCCTATAAGGTACTTTATTCCATATTACTTACTTTCGATGGTTCTTTGGTATTATTTTGACAAAGAATTTTGTATTGCACTTGAAACAACACTATGACGGAGAATACTATTATCTACCTTGGGAGGCTTACGAATTGTTTGAAATCGTCCCATTAAAGGTATCTTGTTGCAGATATAACACTTTAAAAATGGCGGTTGAAAATCTCGAATAAGTAACAACACAGTTATGTTCGGTACGCATACCTTTAACCACTGCGCCTTTGCCAGAATTTGCACACTAGATCTGTAATCGAAAGCAAACACGCCTAGTTGTATGCAACGTTTTACCATTCAATGGAGTGTTGCCAAAATTAATGTCGCCATAAACACTTCAACATTTACGAGCCAGCAGTGCCTTCCGGTGCTTCCACGGCAATTGCTGCTGTAAGTTACAAAGGGGCGGTAAGGGGGGCTGTAGGTGTTAACATATTGAGGAATAGCTTCCACAGCGCTTTCTTCATGAAAACAAAATTAAAGCAACAAAATATGCAAAAAGTACAACTGAAATGCAACGACATGGCAACTCGTTAAATACATACACACATATACAAACAAACATATAGACACTCATATAGCAATCTAGATACTGTGGAATATTTATTCACCTCACCTGCTATCCTTTACTAGTAGCGCTGTCGATTTTAAGCTGTAGCAACATTTTCGTGGCTCCACACAATGTGTTCTTTATGGTTCCAATGCAAGTGGATGTCTGCTAGTTGCATAAATATACCTTAAAATACATTCATACATATAAATTGAGTGCACTTTATGTTTGAGCTATTTTTAAGCGAACTAATTGTTGCATAGAAAATTTCTGGGGATGAAAAAAATAAGGTTTAAAGCTTTTTAATTTTCAAAATTTTCTATTTTATAATTTTGAAGAGAGAGTAAGGAAGGTATCATTGCTTGTTGTAGCGGAGCTATAGGGAAGCTATAATGAAAAGGTGGGGACTCTCACCAATTGTAGGGCTTTGGGTCTTCGAAACCATAGTCAAGCCACTTATAGTCAAGCCAATAATGTGCTATGGGGTATTCGTCTGGTGAAAGTCGCTCGAGAAGGCTATAACTGCACTACGGACTAAGCCAAAAATACCATTTAATGCCATTTTAAACACAGCGCCCGTGTACATAACAGGTCGATGAGCCAGGTAGCTCAAATTAAAATGAAACCGTGTTGAATCTCCAATAGCATTTTGTGTTCTAGCACTAGACCGATGGACCTCGTGTGTGTTTAGCAGGCGTAGGTGGACGACCTTTTCCTGTGCGACTGTGAGGCCCTTTTGATCAAGACTAGAAGGCAGGAGATCTACTGAACTAATAGCACTGAGCAAAGTTCCTCTTGAATTCATGTGGTAAGTGTAGCTGCACTTTCTCCTCACATTCAAACACTAAGACTGAAACATCTCGGTAAACTTACCTCCGTTCAACAAACTTGTGAAAGGCTCAACGTACTTTGTCGTTCTGTAGGGGTCTTATGGAAATGACCGGCTAGCGCAGCTACCAGCGTTTCCTACATAGATGGGCAAGCCGGCAGGCGAAGCTGGAAGGCTGGCTACGAAAAGTAGCTCGATGTTTGGGTACCACATGAATTGTCTTTGAAAAATTCAATGAACCGAATTAACATCTTTTATTCTTTGCTGAAAGGAAATGAAATCGAACTATTTCTGAAGCGAATAGTAACAGGAGACGAAAAGTGGATCAAATATGACAATAATGTGCGAAAATGTCATGGTCCAAGCGTGGTGAAGCTGAACCAATGGTCGCAAAGCCAGGATTGACGCCTCGGAAGGTTATGCCGAGTGTTTGGCATCATATAATATGAGCTGAATTGAATGGAATAAATTGAAGTTTGTTTAGAAATACAAAAAGACTTTTCGACTACCCAATATATTACTTGTATATATTTTTCTGTGAATTTCTAACCCTTCCATCTAATTTATTTTATAAAAAATCTCTATTATTTTCCACATTTTTTAAACAGTGTCACGCATTCACTAAGCTTCTTCGGAAAAAGCGTTATTTTATGTGCGGTTGCATGTATTTTAATGCGACACACTTAAATGCGTACATTAAACTGATATGGCAACGCCTAATTGCAGCCTATTATTGCACCACTAATGTCAATTTGTACAAATGGTTAATAATTTAGAACATTTTTTGCACAATTCAAATGAGCTAATGCGAATTAGCATATTCATGTGCTTGAGTGTGGGCATGTGGGTGTGCGATAAATGTGGATGTGTGTGTGTTTGAAGCGATTCGCGTTAAAAACTCACTAACCCACTCGCTGTATTTATGTCAATTAAACGTGTCAATTATGCAACGATTACTTGCACACACACACATGCATTGGGAAGCAATTCTTTCTCACTTAACGGTAAATGGCACGAGATGGATGAATTTCACATGAAATTAGGTCAATTGCAATAAATTTTTCTGCAGCCAAGTGCAATTGACATGCAATAATCGCAAGTTTAAACGTATTTTTTTCGTTTTCTTGCGAGTAGAGCCAAGCTGCCACGCCCACGTTCGCGCACACATGCATGAGTGTGCCATAAAAGTGGAGAGCATGGTAGGAAGCGGTCGAAAAGAAAGAGAAAATTGTCAAATAAAAAATTTTACAACAAAAAATGCGCAACATAAAAAAGCACTTTTACCGTTACGTAAAGGTGTGGGGACATTGTAAGCCAAGTGCACGCTAAAAATGGGATATTTGTGCGGCAGGCGTACGGTTACGGGATATTATAGCAATAATCAAAGTTTTTATTTCAGTAATTATCAGAATATATCTTTGCTTGTATGTGTGTGTGTATTTCTTCACATATCCGTTGAATTTCTGTCGCAGTTGTAGCTTGCGATGTCAATCGCCTAAAAGTGTGCTCATAATTTATGCATGTGGCGTTTACAACAAAACTCGCTGTAACTGTACATCAGTTACACAAACAAAAATAAATCTATGCAACTGTGTGTAGGTCTCTGGGTCACCACTGCGCTCCAAGGAAAGCGCTATAAATACCCGTTTACATCGGAAATATATTTATGCGATCTGTCAAAGCTGAGTGACAGTTCGACAAACTACCCGCGAACCGTTGTCTGCGTGCGCGCTTCCATTGCTACATTTCCTGCTTCTCTGTTTTTCTACGCCTCTTCGCTCTTTTCAGGTCGTACACCGCTACTTGGAGGTTAAGTCTCGTTGTTCGTGTTGAATTTAATTAGATTTTTGTTATGCCGTAACATGTTCGTGGCACGAGAAGGTCATGCATGGCATGTCTATTTTGCTACTGGCGATGCTTGGCCTCTACTCACGCCATGGTTAGGCCACGTTCCTTTAAAATACAGCTTCGTTACTATTTTGTGGGTGGTATTGGTACTCTCCCATATGCCGGTGTCATTGAAAAGTGAAAGTGATTGCATGTGTTAAAGGTCGTTTCGGTTGAAGGAAATAATTGAAGTGCAATTTTTAGCGAGTGGTTATGTTAGATCGTTTGTCCTGAGTTGTCTCGAAGAAAAATAAGCTTTAAACCGGATGTGTAAAAACCCTAACTTAATAACGGATGAAGTTAGCATTGAGTTCTTCAAAGACCGTATTGGGTTTGGTACTACTAACCTGTCTCACTCTAGGGTGAAAGTGGAAATAGTAACAACTGTGGAGCTGCTTGAATCGGTAATCTATGTATTAGCTGGTTAAGCGCCCCTTAAACTGCTGAGTGTCTTAGAGAGCCGAATGAGATCGAAAATCCGGCGTGTGGCTCAAAATGTAGTAATTACTGGAGACATCAGCAGAATAGCAACCGCACTTGATATCGCAGCTCGGGGGTTATCTGAATAAAGATATGTATTCTCTAATAGGACCCAATTTTTGTATAGTTATCTGAGTAAAGATAATTTTAAAGTTTTGTTCGAAGTCGAGAAATGCAAATGTATAGTCTTATCGGAGCTCGGGAGTTCTCTTAGTAAAGATATTATTCCACCAATTCTCACTTTCCTCTTTCTTCAACCCGTTTTTGTTTTTTGATTATTTTATTCCGCCGCGGAAATTTCTAAGGCTGAAAATTACAGCGATCAGTGTTTACTGAAATTTCCAAGAAGAGCTCCTCTCCTTTCATTTCTTATAGTTCCAAGTAACAACTACTTGAGCTGCGTCTGAAGTACATGAAATAGAAGAATGTCAATACTGACGGTGCAGTTTTGCTTCTAGCTGCAAATTTTCTTGCTTTTTAATTTCCAATTGTTTTAATTGTTTGATTGCCAACTTTGAGAAGCTCTGAAATGAACGTCCAAAGTGTGCTCGTTTTGTTATCCGCTTTATTATTGCACATATTTCTTCTTATTTCACTTTACTTTCCTTTCCATTAACTTCCTTACTTTTTATGTAAATATTTCTTTTTACCATTGTCATTTTCTTACTCAATCCTCTTTTTCTACTTTGTTGCTTTTAAGTTTCTCCGACGAATTTCAAGTTTCTGACTTTTGATAGTTTTATTTCTTGCCTTTTTCTTGGTTTATTTTTACAGGAAAATTCAATTTCTGTTAACAAGTTAAATTGATTAGGAAAATGTTCGCAAAAATTTACACCTGCTCAATTTCTTTTTGCTGAGTGTCTGAGCAAAATTCTTGCTGCCAGAGATACAGCCGTTTCTTTTGTCCATTGTGAAGTAAATACGAAAGAAGACTGCAAAAATGCGCATTTTCCATTCTCCTCTAACTTTTTTTTCACGAAAACTTGTTGAGCCAAACTTCAGGCAAACTTAAAAATGATATTTTGTCACTCGAAAAGTTGCATCTAAAAATAGACTTCGGCATGCGATTGACAGTGCAGTATATAAACGGTTGCATTTGCCATCGTGTGGACTTTTTAAACGTAGCATACATTTCAGCTCAAAGATTTTTCGATTTTTCATGGTTGAATAATGACGGAAAGTCCAAGAAATGATGAAAATGTCGGCACACTTCCTCAAGAGTTTTGAAAACATTTTTAAAAGCATTTTGAGGTTATATATTCATAAAATCATATTTTAAGACATCTTATTTCTTAGAAATACTTTCTCAAACTACTCAGCTGTGAAACAAGACATCACGAGTGACTGTCGACGCAGTTAAAGAGTTTTAAAGTTTATCTTCGGTAAAATCAGAGTCTCAGAAGAAGTGCTTGGACGTTATTAGTAATAGTGCGTCATCAAAGAGTTCAAAACTTTGGATTTCCGACAGATTTTTGTAGTCTCGTGGTGCTCAAAGAATGTTTTTAGTTTTCGCACATTGCTATAAATCCATTTGCGACCAGTTCGGCAGTAAATATGGATCTTAAGATCCAATAGCGAGCTGGAATTCCGAAATGATCTGTGGTTTTTCCCATTTGACTTTCCTTGATTTCTGTTATGTATTTCTATAGAGACGATTTTAAAATGTCTTAACAGTTTCAGATCCATTTTATTCCGTTTTTCGGGGTTGACAGTTGTAGACCGATTTATTCTTCTTCTGGTGTAGAAACCGCTTACACGGTTATAGCCGAGTTAACAATGGGACGAAGTAGTTGTTCGTCTTTAATTTTTCTCATCGTTCACGCAGTCGCCTCTAAAGAGCTTGCGGTGAAAATTTCTCTCGTGTACTCTAAATAATTCCTCATCTTGGTTTATCATCTTTCATGTTTCTGCATTATATAATAGGATGGGAATAATAAGAGCCTTATACAGCGTAATAAAATAATATGCATACGAACTAACTACTCGTTCATAGTACTCTGACTCTAGTTCAACGTGTAAAGTGTCTTGGTCTCATCTGAATGGAAGAAGCTAAGTGGATTTGGACTCGGCGGAAGTCGCTCAGGCCACTGTAATACTCAAGAGAAAGAGAGAGGTATAATAGACCAAAGAGGCGACCGGTTCTCAGACCCATGGGCTCTACAGTGGAACCTGCTGTAAGAAGTAATTTTTCTTTTCAATCAGATTCTAACAATATTAGCCATCAATTAATACATTTTTTTCAATATATACACTTTTTTTTTGGTTTCTTAAATTGTTCTTTTCGCTCTTTCCTAAAACCTGTGATATACATACATATATAGAAGTTACATACATAAATGTGTGTGTAAATCTTATAGCGAGTTAATTAACACTAAATCACACACATGCGCGCTTACGATCGACCAATTTAAAATAGATTTACTTCTGCGTCCATATGCATCTATTAGCTGTAAAACCTTCTCTGTGTGTATGTGTGCGAGCAGTGCAACGGCAGAGCTGCAATCACTCTGACCGCAGCAGACGCGCCAACAGACAACTAAAGCCACAATAATTAACATGCAACAGCAGCACAGACAGGCAACATCGACAGCCAATCGCTCGCACACACAAACACAGAAGAGCACTAACACACACACGCACGTGGACGCATACATTTAAACATGGTGGCTAACCGAGAGTTACTCGTAAGCTGATAGACAGGCGCTGCTGTTATGGTGGTGGAACGCCGAAGTGCTTGCTGTTCTATTGTATGTGTGTGGGTGTGTCAGTTTATGCGTGCAATTGTGTGCACGGGTCTGTGCCGCTGATCCTTTGCTGCTATAAAATTGAAATATTCTAAGAGCAGCTCAGCAGGCGTTGCTCGCTCATATATACATGCATATGTGTGTGTGTGCGTGTTATACTAATCTCTATTTGTGTGCTGAGTGTCATTGAGAATTGAATTAAAAATCTGTCGCACATATGAGCGGGAAAACCATTTGCATGCGCCCTCACACACACACATGCAATTCTACTTAACGGAAGAAAATACCCTGAATACCCCGTCTGTTTACACTCGAAGTAGTCCTTCGGTTTTTGAGTTATAGCTCTGAATGAGTTATATCTCTGCACTCGTGATTTTCTCACCCAGAAGCTGCTTATTAGTTGGAAATTTCGATGTCGGACCGGTCTTATAGGGGAAACTTTTTATTTGGGAAGCAATCTTCATGAAATTCGGGACAAATTATTACTAATTAACTATAGCATACGACTTCCATACATAATGGGTGATCATAACCAAGATTAAGCTCTTTTTATACCCTATTGTACATGAAAAAGGCACTTGTGAAGGGTATTATGCTTCCGTGCAGCTGAACTTTACGTTTCTTCTTGTTTTTTTTATGAATGTTAGTGCATGTGTGCGCGGTTGCCAACAAAGCTTTTCGAACTTGCCACCAACTGCTGCACTAACGCGCTTTTAATCTGCGCTCACACTTACGCTTCATCAGTGCCGCCACTATGAGTCGCATGTGGCACCTCGGAAAGGATCCACACACAAACACAGAATGAGCGCTGCATTTGATAGTGCGGAAATTACTAACGGTACTGATGCTGGCGCCAGTTAAAACCAGACAGACGGAGTCTATTAGTTGACTCGGAGGAACGCAGCTGTTTAGTAAAGGAAGGGAGTGTGTGCATGAGCAAGAGTGAGCGCCTGAGCACAGGACTCCTTATGCTCTACGCTATGTCTGTCTCCTTGGTTGGCTGCCGTGGTTGTGCATGTGTGTGCTTGTTGTTGCGACGCGGAAATTGTATTAAGAAGGAAATGAGTTTACCACTGCATTACTCACCAGCTCACCGACTCACCTAACTGACGGTCTAAGTGACTAAATTGTCTGCATGGCAGTCTATTGGGTTAAGTGCCTCACTGGTGGCGCTATGATTGATATTTTTGAAAATGCTTGAAAGCAATATTAAATATGAATGATAAAGTGCCAATATAGTACATATTACATATATGTATGTGTATGTATGTATATGTGTGTGTTGTTGTTGCTGAAGGTGTGTGCTAAGTGTTGTTTAATGGGATTTTAGTTCGCCTGAAATAATTTGGTCTTGGCAAGTGAAATTGACTAAGATCGGCAGGAAATTGAGTTGCAGCTTAGCCAATATTGTTGAAATATAAAATTTATAACGAGAAAGAAATATAGATTCTTAGCAGACTTCAATTTTAGTGACAATTATTTTGAAAGAATTTTCATACTTTAATTTTTTGTTTTACTTTTGCAAGCCTTAATTTTTTTCAAAAATGATTTTAAACGTAATTTTCGATTAATAAATAGTAAGTTTTTTAAATAATATTTATGTTTAATTTTTTTAATTTTTATTTTTTTTCAGTTTTATTTTTATATCTAGAAATTTTCAAATAAAAAATTTTTGCTTTATAAACGTCTTAATTTCCTTTAAAATAATTTTAAACGTAATTTTTCGAAAATTAAAAGTAATTTTTTAATAAAATTTATTTGAATTTTATTTTTTTTATTTTGAATTAACTTTTTCAAAAACTATTTTAAGCGCAATTTTTCTTTTTATTAAAAGTAATTTTTTAAATAAAATTTATATATAATTTTTTTAATTTTTATTTTTTTTTTCAGTTGTATTTTTATATCTAGAAATTTTTTAAACGTAATTTTTTGTAAATTAAAAGTATTTTTTTTAAATACTTTTATTTATTTGAATATTTTTTTTTAATTTTTTTATTTATTTTTTCCTATTTCAAAATTTTTTTTTATTATTTTATTGCTTGCACATGTACATACATATGTATGTAAACTTGCTTCTTTGCGAAGCTTTTATAAATATTAAATCCTTTGGCAACCACATTTACCGTTAGCCTACTTTCTGTCGTTGTTTTCGATTGGTATCACAAAATTGAACTGAACTGAATTCGGTTTAAGTTTTCACATGAATTTTTCAGTCACTCCGCAAAACACTGCGAGAGTAAATAAATAAAATACCGTTATAAAAATCTCGAAAAATACAAAAAAAATATATAATTTCAAAATATTTTAGGCTAGATGTATATATGTATATGCTTGTATATGGCATATGGAGCTCGTGCGCTCGTATTTTTGCCAGAGGAAACAAATAAATTGCTTTAATTGATTTATTTCGTCTGCACGGTTGCCAATTTCCCAGGCATGCGACGCAGCCGGAAAAGGCGGTTGGCCACACTAAAAGTTCAATTGGTGTAAAAAAATTGGTGGCAACTTGTGTTATTTAATTTTTTCCAGCGGGAATGTTTTTATTCCTTTTTTTATTATTTATTTTTGATAATTTTTTTTTCATTTGTAAAAAGTTTTTTAATTATATTTATAGTTTAAATATAAAATTTTTTTTTTCTTAGAAAAATTTAATTTTTTTAATTAATATATATTAATATATTTTTTTATTTAATATTTTTTAATTTTTTTTAAGGAGGTTTTTGTATTATAATATATATTTTTTTTTGAAATTTTACATATTGTAGTTGTGAATTTTTTACTTTATTCCATATAACTATTTTTTTCTTATTTCTCCCATATAATTATATTTTTAAAATTAGAATCTAATTTTTGTCCAGAGCTTTCTTTTAATACTCGTTTTTGCAATATGTTTTGAAATATTTTGAAATATTCCTTTAATTATTTTTTAATTTAATAATATATTTTTTTGAATTTTGCTTATAAAATTCTCGTGTGTTTACGCTTAGTTTCAATTTAATTTTTTGGTATACATATATTTTTAATATTTTCTTAAATACATCTTATACATAATTGTTTTAAAATATATTTTTTAATAATTTTTGTATATATTTTCGAATAACTTTTTTTTAATATTAAAAAAAAAATAATTTTTGATAATTTTTTTAATATATTATTTAATAATTGTTTTAAAAAATATGTTTCAATATTTTGTTAATGAAATTTTCAATAATTTTTTTCATATTTGTTTTTTTTTATTATATTTGTTTTTTTTATTATATTTTTTTAATTTTAATTTTTTTGCCTTTTTTTAAATAAAATTTTCATGAGTTCTCTTCTAGTTTTTCTTTAATTTTTTATACTTTTTGAAATATTTGTTTTTTATATAATTTTTTTTAATAATTTTTTTTTTGTTTTAAATTTTGGTTGTTTAATACACTTTTTATATATTTTTATGTTTTTTTTTTAATATTATATGCATTTAAATACTTTTAAATACTAACTTTTATGTACTTATTTTTTTTATATTTTTTTATAATATCATTTTTTTTAAATTTGTTAATAACTTTTTAAATTTTTTTTTTAATTTTATATCTTTTGCAATTTTTTCAATATTTTTGAAGTTTTGTATTTTTTAAATACAATTTCCTCAATATTTGCGCTCATGTAAACCATAAATTTTGTAGTGACCCAACGCATCGGGCACAAAATCCTGCAGAAGCAGGGCAAAACAAGAAAGAACAAAAAAAATATTGCTGCATAAGAGGTCGAAACCGAAATGGGCAGTACACATGCAAACACGCACACATGTGTATGTGGCGCTTACGGTATCAATGAATAAAATGTGTGTGTAAGACGGCAAGCAAACAAGAGAAAAATGAAAAACACCAAAAAAGAAGTTTGCAACATTTTTGCGAATTTCGGTGAGAAATGTACAGCTGTTGAAGTTGTTGTTTTCACTGTTGCTGGTCGGCCAGATGATTGGTGAGGCAACTGGGCTCGAATTGTTTGCGCCTATTGAACCGCCCGTGCAGTGATCGCCTGTTGGTATTTTCAATTAAAATTAATACAAGCGGCTGACATGTCCCACGAGGCATTTGTGATCGCCTGCCAGCCGAGCAATGTACAAATGAAACGAGCAAATGAATGAAAATGATGGGGCAACGAAAAAATGACAAGAAAAAAAAACACATAATAAAAAAGACATGAAATGGAAACATGCAAGAAAATAAAAATAAAATGCAGACAAGCTATCGCGCCTCAAAATATGCTATGCGCGCACTTAATTGTTATTCAATACACTGGGGAGTGCCTGAAAAATACATGTATATATGTATGTGTGTGTGGAAAAATGGAAAGCCATGCGAAAATTGTAGATTTTAGTTGATTAAACTACTGGCGGAAATGGGGCGCTAAATGCCAGATTTTTGAAATAAAAACGGCAAACAATTTTTTGGTGAAAACTCGCTTTAATTTAGCTCACTTGTGCGTAAATTAAATAAACAGGCGTTCAAATTGAATTTTGATTGTATTTGCAAGCATTTTGATTGAAGTCAGAATATTGAAACAAATTATTTAGAATTTAATAATTAAAATTTTTTCGAAGAAAGAGTCTATTAGTGGCTTAAGGGTCGTTTTCTACTCTAACCTAAAAGCAGGCCAAAAGTAATGTTATTTTAGCGAAACTCGCGGCAAACCTGTCTGAGAAGCTCATGTATACATTAGAGAAATTTTCTGCATTTTAATATTTGTTTGCCGTTTTTGTAAGATTTTCGTGAATTCTCGTTTAGTTTTTATTTAAGTCTTTATACTTTTTCAATATTTGTTTATTTTTTTGTTTTAATTTTTTTTGCAATTTTTTTTTGTAATTTGTTTTTATAATTTGTTTTAATAAATTTTTTATGTTTTTTTTTTATTATTTTTTTTATAAATTTTTTATATTTTTTGAAAAGTAATGCTACTATAGCAAAACTCGCAACAGCTGACAGGCCCCTGTATACATTACAGCGGGCCGATGTTTTTACCTTAAAATCACGTATGCGGTAAATTTTCTACAGTTCATTCTGAAACACTTTGCCGATGAGATTGTGGGTTTAAAACCGATTTCGAACCACGATTTTTAAGTTCCTTATATCCCTAGTTCTTTATAATCCCTAAAACACTTCGCCTTGAAAATCGCTGGCTCGAAACTCCATTTAGGTTGATAGTCTCTTCAGCAAATTTGCTTAGAATGATCCGTGGAACATTTCCTGCCTACTCGATTTTTTTCGTTTTTTTGGCTGTTAATATACATATATATGAATATTATAGTGAAAGCGCAACCTTAACCACGGCAAAAAAATACACACATTTTTCTCACAAAATTCCAAATTAACCACAACAAAAGTTATAATAAAAAATAACTGCAATGTAATATCTTTAAAATGATCTGACAGTGGAAGTAATTTCGCTGACTTTTTCATTTTCTACTCTCGAGATTATTTTTACGCAAATTACGCCAGGCGGCGGATATGTGGAATCTCTCATAGAGAGGACGCGTGAATGGCCGCTTAAGCGGAATGTGAAGCGCAGTGACTGGCGGGTGCACCCACCACACACACTCACACACGCGCTATGCTCAGTCGCTTGCATGGTAGCAACAACAATAACAATAGCAATAATATCCGCGCTACAGCGGCATCAAGAATAACTACAACAAATTTCTAGAGCGTCAGTTACGATGCAATCAGCAGATGGCTGGCAGCAGACAGGCGAAAACGATGCACGCTTTGAGAGCAATTCGCGAATGCACTGGCAAGTAAACGCTCCTCCGTGCGCGCACGTGTGTGTGCGTGTGCGCGGGCATAACTGCATATTCAACTTGTGTTCATACATGTCTGCGGCATTCATAGCAAATTGCATGCATTTAAAAGTTCTTATCACTGCATACATCTCCATTCAAATGACTCGCAGCGCGTGCATATTAAAGTGTGTGTGTGTATATATGAGTATGAGGACTTTTTATGAATATATCTATGTATAAGTGTGCATATTATGTATGCTAGCTATCACTTCAAGCTTCACTTACCAAATATGTGCTCTAACACTCTAGTTATATGTATGTATGTATGTGTGCGGCTCATGTGCCTTTGCGTCGGTGTTGCTGTTTATTTGACGCGTGCAGTGTGAGCCCACATATTTGCTGATTTTGTCATTTCGCGACATAATACATAACAGTAATTTTGTAAGTTTTTTAAAAATTTATATTATACATACATACATATATATATGCACATTAGGGTGGGTCAGAAAAAATCGAAATTATTTTTTTTCCGCATAGCTCTTATTTGATTTTTTTTTTATTATTTTTTCCACTACAATTTTTATACTCTTGCAACCAGTTGTTACAGAGAATGATAGTTTTGTTCATCTAACGGTTGTTTGTGTTACCCAAAAATAATTGAGTTAGATATAGGGCTATATATGTACATATGTACATATATACATATATAAATGATCAGGCTGATGAGGCGTGTTGAAATTCCAGTGACTGTCTGTCTGTTCGTCCGTCCGTCTGTGTAAACGATAGTTTGAGTTAAATAATAAATCTTAATGAAAATTGAGACATGTGTTTCTTAGCAAAAAGGTGAGAAGAAAAGGAAAGTGGAAAGTGGCGGCATATTGCTGAAACCAAATGTCGCCGAGACCACGGGCTTCAATTTCTGGAATCAAATAATCGGCAAATATAGGCATTATCTTTGAAAAAATATGGATCGATGATTCCACCGGTTCACAAAACACACTAAAACATTGTATTTTCTGGATGAAATGCCAGCTCTTGAAGCTCTTCAGGTTGCTCTTCGTCCAAATTGCAATTTTTTTTTTTATACTATATACCCAATGCGCCAGAAATAAGCCTAATCGCTGAACAAAATTTGGGTCGAAAACTATTGGATCTTATTGGAATTTTTCTAGAGCCCTTAGAGCGAAACGATGCCGTTTGGTAAGGTCGAACGGCTACTGTTCTGGCACAAGCAGTATTTTTTACGCTTCCAATTTAAGATCTCGACGTAAAATGAGCCAAGTCCTTCCATACGTTAGTCCGAGTTGTTGCGAACGGCGCCGAATCGACTCTCCACTGTTTTCGTGTACACTCTCGGCTACGGCTGCTATACTTATTTTCTTCACTGCGTGCAGTACGTGGTCTATTCAGTCGAATATTACCCAATAATGAATGCTGGGCCTCAAGTATATTGAGCTCAAGTCCATGTGTACGGCTGCGGCGGACCAAAATCGGTTTCCGAAACCCACTAATTATATAAGTTAAATTTATTTTCCTCACATATAATCACGATTCTGAAAAAAAATGCAATTAGTATTTGAGCCGAACGTGTTGCAATGTGTAATGCGCACAACAACAACAATGACAAAACTCATCGTAAGCATTAAAGCAGCAATAATTAACACTCTAACAGTCACCACAAAAAATTGAAATAAAAAGGCCAAATATTATGGCGTCAAAGCAGGAGAACGTGCCGCGGCTACTGGTCAAACAACAACTCTGTAATTACCAAGCGCCACTGAGCTACTGCGCTAGCAAAAGTGGCGAAAAGTGAAAACAAGAAGCGTGAAAATAGAAAAAAATTAAAAAAAAAAACTGTCAGCGCGTGCGGAAAAGCGTTGAAAATGCAGCGAGATAGAAATGTACAGTGCTTTCATGTGTATGTGTGATTAGTAGTATGTGTGTGTGCCGGCCAAGCTTCCGCAAAAACCAAATGCAATCAAAAGCACTGTCGAAAAAATGCAGCAAAGCCGCAAAAGTGCGCGCTTGCTAATCCAAGTGGCTCTTCACATATGTGGTATATGTGTGACTGTATGTATTTATGTATGTAGGCGTGTCTGTTGTGCAACTGTACACCAGCTGCAAAGCAAGATACATCCAAGTGACGTTTTCAGGCCGAAAAAAGAAACTTTTATTGACACAAATAACACGCCTCTGATCCATCTGCCACACAACAACTGCGGCGCGGCTTAGCGCTGTCGCGGACTTATTGACATTAATTGCTAGCTAACCAGTTCGCTAACTGCCAAATGGAAGCAAAAATCATTGTACGTTCGGACTGCTGGCGCAATTGAATCGTTTCGGGTCGCCTATCGGACTCTCACCGGCTAGCGGCCTCACATTTCACTTAGTGCAGCCGCTCAGCTGTGAGATGTCAGCTGTTTGGACTTGTTGCGGAAATTTACGGCCACTTTTGTGCGAAATTTGTGCTAGTCAAATGTTCAAACTTTCATAGAAATCATCAAAAAATCACAGATCCACGCTACGCGCTTGCTTGCTGATGGCTCAACTGCGTGTTTGCTGACAGCTCAAATGTCCTGACTGTTGTAGCTTATTATACGGCTTTGTTGTTTTTCAATTTACAGTTTTATTGTAATTTGTTCAGTTGCTGATGGTCAAAACTGACATCGTTGACCTAGCTTTGCTGTACTCACTCGTATATTTGTGGTAATGGAATTAAGACCCGGAATTACGTATATTTTTGGTATTTTTCTTCCTGTTGCGCAAAGCTTCCAGAACAAGAGTCATATGATTTCAGATGGCTGACGGATTTTGGGTCGAAATTATTACCGGTGGGTGGGGCTTGGTGGGTTTGCTGATTTCAGAGACTAGTCACATCGGTCCAAAAAAAAAAATTGTTTTTACTAAAGCTGTAGTAAGCTAAAGAATATAAAACTTGTTCCGGTCCTTCGAATATATCTTCGAAATGCGAAAATCATCAGCCTTTCGAATTTACAAAAATATCAGCTCGGACAAGAAAAATATTTAAGGAAAAACTATGACTTTCCTTATTGCCAAATAATTGTGCATTGAAACTTCTTTCACCGAGCCTGTATCGCCACTAATCTCTAATCCTTGTTTTGCTTTTTAGTCGAAGTATCTAATTGTAAAGGCATCCTTATATTGTAACCTAAAGCTTTAATCAACGTACTTCTAGCTCCGTTGATCAGTTTCTGAGAGTCAGACGATTGCTCTTCCTTACTTGCTGAGAGTAAAAACAGTTCTACTTTGTCTCTTATTGTGTGGATATTCATTAGTCCTACAGGGTATCCGAATATTAATAGAACCGAGTCGATTTAAAAAAAATGTATTGGACCAATCGTCACAATTCTTTATAAACTTTCAAAATAGACTCTTTCTGCGTCGATGCAGCGCTGCCAGCGCGATATCCAAGCGTTGAAGGCGTTACAGAAGGCAATTCTCCGGAATACCCGTGAGAGCGGAGGTGCAAGCAGCTTAGATCCCCTCTGTCGTCTCAAAATGCTTGTCTTTCATCGGCCTTTTCAGGAAAGGAAACAAAAGAAAGTCAGGGGGACCACATCTGGGCTGTTCGAAAGAAAGACGGTGTAAGCCGGGGCGTTGTCGTGATGCATCTTCCAATCGGCTGCAATGTCTTGTCGGACCCGATTGACCCTTCGTTTGAGTCTCTTTAGGACTTCCAGGTAAAACTTGGCGTTGGCGGTTTGTCCAAGAGGGGCAAATTCATGGTGGACGTTGCCTTTGATGTCAAAAAAGATAATGAGCATCGTTTTCACTTTTGATTTGCTCATTTTTCCTTTTCCCTTCAAAAAACCCTGGTGCCTCCGAAACACACTACTTGCTGCTAAAGCAACATCTGGATAAGCCTGGTTGATTATATCAAACGTCTCTGTATTTAACGCGATTTTACACGAAGTCTTTGCGTAAAATTTCCATTGGTCGAATAACACACTCTTGCTGCGAACGCACGACTGACATTTTCAGGTCTTGCCACACTCTCAGAAACAGTCGCGTGAAAATCGTCTGTTCTTCCGCACTCGTCCATTCGTGTGGTGCTTTCGATGTCAAAAATAGACCAGGAAACTTGGTTACAATTTAGCATTAGAATCTGTTGCTACACTTATCTATGTATAACCATCAAGTCGGACTTAAAGCGCAAACACATTTGAACAGTACACGATTTTGTAATAGAATTCAATGATTCTGCGAGTCGTTGACGTAGTAAGACATTCATTGAAATTCAGCTATTCTGAGCACTTTCTCTGTTGACAAACCCATGTCTGATAATCTCCGCAGTATCTGTCAAAGTATTTCTAAGTGCATGAATCTACCTCAAAAAAATCAGCCAGGTTATACATATTTGAGAGGCATTACATTTCGGCTATTAAAGCGGAAAGTCTGACAGTTCCATCCAAAATACGCTTAAGCAACCACTCAGTGCTACAGTTTTAAGCACTGCACTATTTTAGTCTCCTCAAAGCTCATTGCCGTTCTCCAACGCCATAAAGCAGCCTCAACAACTGCTAATCCACTTCAGAGCTGCCGCTAATGAACAGCCCTAGGCCACACCCACACACACACATAGCGTAACCACATGTGGCCCAGCATAGACATTACGAGCTCATTAAAGCATTTGAAAGCTCGCACTTCACGCGTCGCCCACAAGGTCGTGTTTGCAGTCGCGGTGGCAAGGTTGACACACGTTAGCGCCCTCTGTGCGCTTCTGCACACCTTTTTTATGCGATAATGAACTTTTTAATGCAGTTAACATAAAGCCGCTTGTTTTACCATTTCTTTGCTCTGCCTGACGCATTGCCTTGGCTCATGCAGAGTGCCGTTAGTCGCTAACGATTATAATCGCTTAATGAGATAAATAGTATGAAGAACTACACAGCCGGCAGCTGCGAGAGTGTGAAATCCCATTTGAGTGCGAGAAAGTAGGAAATTAGCTGTCGGAAGTGCAATTTTGCATTTGAAAGGCAAAGCGCTAGAATAAATTGGTGAGAATATGTTTCGGAGGCGTCTTTTTAATCGCGATAATGAGTTAAAGCTTGGTATGATAAAGAGTAAAAATATAATTATAGCGCTTACGCCTTTGGTAGCCTCTTCTCATATGTGGGGTGGCCCGTAGATTTTAATTTGCTTCCAAGGGATGTTAGATCTGTGTCCGAAGGTTTCTCATTGCTCCTGATCAGTATTTGGATCTGTCAGAATTTGAACCACAATGGTAGGCGCGCATGTCGCTACATACAGGGTGAATGTCCTGAAAGTCGAAGTAACAAGCTTGACTTCATCAGATCAGTTAGTCAATCAATGGTTTGAGATTTTTTCCAGGATAAAGCAAAAAAGTCGATCCTTTAGTAATTTCCGGTGAACTCACAAGCAATACATTAGCCCTTCATCGTATCAGGTCGAATTTAAGGGTCTAGCTCGGAGCTCAAAGCTCATTTACTGTTAACTGAGGGCTACGAAGAAACTCTGTGATTACAAATGATTCTTAAACCACAGATGATACTGAGCCTGAAAAAACTCCACAAGCTGCCTTAATTGGTTTCTCGCAAGAACGATTAGTTTCTTGAACTGTTTTGTATCGAACGCTTCCAAACATTCTGGACTGTCGAAGCTCAGGTACTTTTTACGAGTGTTGTTTTCTACTGGCCGTTTCCTCTTTCTGTAGATCATCTCGTACAGTGTGGGGCCTCACAGCGAAGAACGATTCCGGTCCTATCGGACTTTTTCGCCAGGAGATCGGCATTAATTAAAATGCCTCTACATATATCCAGAGAGGAGTAATCTCGTGGTTTCGGAGCAACATTGAATGGAGAGTGTTGTTTTTAAGGTAGTCATGTCGATTCGAGACCCAGCAAGGGTCCACCAATGGAAGAACCAAGTGTATGGAGACTTGTCTGCGGTTATGATGTAGAACTAGTGCGACCTCGCAAAGTTTGGAGGCATTTGGCGAAGTTTTGTGTTCTCGGTCCGGACCGACTCAAACTCCATATTGACGTCCTATGAGCTCAGCGATACTGTGTGTGCTAGAGAAACAGATCCATAATGCTATCTTAACCTAAAAAAGGGCCTTCAGCTGCTCAATGGGGAATCATTTATTATTTTTTCTTTTATTTAATTTTTCAAAAATATTTCGAACATTTTTGGGGGTTCTATGCAGTCACGCACAATCCGTTTAGTTACCGTTGTTGTGATTGTTGCAACTACGGCATTTATTGTGGTCTAGTTGAGGACATTAATTAAAATGCCGCTCTCTCGGTGGCTTTCAAATATTTTCCTACTAAAATTGTTTACCAGTTTTCCAGCTAAAATGCTGCACGCGTGTTCACGTTGCGGTGAGTGTCACCGCGTCGCGTGCATGACCGTGCGATGTGTGTTGCATGCCACAGTGGCTACTGTGTCGAAATTAGTCTTTCGGCGGCGCTGGTCGGCGTGTAAATGCGTAAATTTCCATCAAAATTTGTTAACTCACCACAGAATTTGCTGTGATCAACCGAATTGACTAATAGCCAGGCGGGAATTTAACGGTGCAGAGGCACTTGTGTGCGCTGCAAATGCAATTTGTTGTGCCGTTGCTGATGGGAAGGTAGTTTTTGGTGTCTTTTTCTGGGTGGCATTAGAGCAAATTTACCTTCACAGTTTGGTATATCAAAATTTTGAAAATTCTGAAACAAAAAAGGAACAAAATTTAGCGAAAAGTTATTGCTTGTTTCGAACCAAGTGTGATTTAATAAGCCCTAGGATGCATTGAAATATAATTTAGAATATATATATATGCTTTTAAAGCTTTCAGAAGCTCTTAGAAAGCTTCTTCTTATATTTCAAACATTCGTAATGGCATCGAAATCCTCAAAAGCTTTTATAACTCTTGCCTGAAAATATGAAAAGCTATCTTCGAAAGCTGCGTACTTACATTAAATCTTATAACTTCCTGGAGAAAGTGAGAAAAGCTCACTGCGAAACTTAGAGCATTTTTACCGAGATATAGAGATTTTTGATATCGGACTTTTAGAAAAAATTCGGCTAACGGCATAACTAGATTTCCGCAGCATTTAGCACGACAGTCGTCTCTACTCCACGAATTAATTCGAATTTGAGTCCTTGCACTGCTTTGAATCGATCGCAATATCACATCAGCTCAGACTTTTACATTCGTTAAAACAACTTCCTATTCAAGAGTTATATTTTTCCTCAATATTTAGTCGAATCCTTAGATATTTTTTTTTTTATCTCTGCACTCTCTTTCTTTCTTTAGTTTTCATCTAATTGTCCTCCACTCAACTTTTGTGCACCTTGTTGCACACACTTACCACAAACTTTACCGGGCATAATTTCTCATATTCTTTCCTTAGCTCGAGCTCGAGCATTCGTTAAGCCTGTAAAATATCACTGTAAAGCTGTCAGACAAACAATATTGACCGGAAAACTAATCGCATTATCAGAAGTGTGCCAGCGTCAGCCAGCAACCGAAAGTGAATGTGCGTTGTTGCACCGCTTACAAAAATAAAATGCCACAGAATTTGCTACTCATGAAAAAATATAGATAAAAATGCGTCAGGAAGAGTGTCACAAAATCGCTTCCGCGCTTCCTTGCCTTCGAAAACGCTGACAAATTTATTGAAATTCGTGCCATAAAAATTCTTGGAAAATTTGTCTGCAAACATGTAAATTTTGTAAATTTGTAGAAAGTTGATTTTCGCTTTCCTTTCAGGGAGATCCGGCTTAGCTTCGCCTGAATGCTGCATTTCTATTAAGCTGTCAGGCGTAGCACGCCAATGCGGTTGGCGGAAATATTTAAAATGTTGACACAATTCACTAAACTTTTGCCTCAGGATGTATTGGACAATATTTTTTTTTTGTAAAGAATCTTGCAAGAAGGTATTATAATATACTATGTGATAATTTTTAACAGAATATGCGCACTTTCATAAAATAATTATCCTTTTAAATATGCATCGTTGAACTTGTAGAACACTTTTTACTTGAAGGATATTCAGTTAATTCTTGTATGAGTTTAGTATCTCAAAATATTGTAGGGATGTTTGCTCTTCACAATTCCTATATGTCGTCATTAGCATTTAAGCGAAGTGTTGTTGAACTTGTGGAACACATTTTGAGATTTTTAAGGCTATGTGTTTTTGTAAATAGTACGCTAAAAATACTTTTAAGATCTGTTGACTTCATTGGTTACGTTCCTTAACACTCTATTTAATAATTTTTATTGAACAAAAATGCATTTTTATAAGATAATTCCCGCTGCAAGTGCTATTGAACTTTTGGAACACTTTTTTAGAAATTTTGAGAGCTGTTTATTTTGTTTAAACAGAGTGCTGTAAAGTCCATTAAGATCTATTGACTTCATTACTTACTTATCTAACAATTTTTACAAAATTTTTACCAAAATAGATCCGCTTTTCGATAAGCTAATTCCAGTTTTAAAATCTATTGCACTTGTGGAACATTTTTTGCTTGTATTGTGAGGTTTTCTTGTATAAGTTTAGCATCTCAAAATATTGTAGACATATTTGCTTTTGTACATTTCTTCTATGCTGTGCTTTGTATTTAAATTAAGTGTTATTAAACTTGTGAAATAATTTTGGATATTTTTAGCGCAGGGTATGTTTTTTAGCTATAACACAAGCGGCGCCGTTGTGTTCCAATATTTGGCTTATTTATAACATTTATTATTATATTTATAAAATTTAATGTTCTGTTTAACATTTTCAATTAAAAAAATCCGCACTTTTTTTAGACAATGTTTTAGAAAGTTCTGTTGTACTTGTGAAACACTTTTAGCCTTGTAGTGGTACTTTCTCAGCTAATTTTTTGAGACGTTTAGTGGCTTGTAATAAACTAGATGTATTTTGTTTAGAATGTTCCTTTATAATATGGTCAGTGTCTATACAAAATTCTACTGAACTTGTGGAACACCTTCTGCATTTTTCTTAATTTTATCTTTTTATAACTTGTATATTTAAGCTTTCTTAGGAGAATGTTGATATTGCAACCTCTAATATATTGTTCTGAACTTCCGAAACACTTGCGTACAATTTTAGCTCACATTTAAAAAATAGTTAGTTTTAGAATTACTTGAAATTGTATTTTTAGTTCATTTCTTTAATTACAATAGTACTAATTATTTAACTTTTATTCACTAATATAATTGCCAATCGCCAAAAGGTCGATTTTGCTTCGTTAAGTTTACAAAAATTCATTTTCTTGTGGAATTTAAGTTGCAAGTTAAAATAAGTTTAGCTCCTTCAATTATTCAAAGGCACTGCAAGTGAGTGTACCCATCATCAAATGTCTGTTTGAGCGTATATTCGTGAATAAAAATTAGAAATTTATGCACAAGCTCAAATACATTGATGGCAATTTTCAGTAGCGCACAAAAGAGTCTGCCAAAAATAGTGGCAATAACCAGACAGACATTCAATGTTTTCTAATAAAACTTGCCAGCTGAGACCATAAATTCATCCGTAGTAGAACTTTGCCAGTGGAGAGATTTTTCGTTTGCATTTGTCAGGCTGCTTGCACATTGCCTTGCGTCCAAGCCAGGTGGCCACACATGCTATTTCTCAGCATTCTTGCCTGTTTTTCTGCTGCTTTTTGCAGCACTCAAGCATGTGACATGCACCTCGCATCTACACGTCCGCCCGTAGCACAAAGTGACGGCCGCGCAGCGGGGACTTTGCAACAAGCACAGTCACTCGCCACACTTTGTGGACAGCTCTATGGCGCATTGCATTTCAGCAGCTGTCCAGCGCGTTGCCTGTACGCCACCTTGGCTGCGCGCTAGCAACAGTTCGAAGATAATAAATTTTGTAGCTCGTTCACCGTAAAATGGCATATATGCATATCCTTTTTGAAATTTGCTTGTTTGTCTGTGTGTGTGTCGGTGTTTGTGGCGCATTTGGCTCACCTGCTTGCCTGGCTGTTTGGCCGCTTGACTGCCGGTGTGGTACATTCCGTTTCGCTTCATATGGCCCGGTACTCGCTCGAATGCTGCTGTGGGGCTCCCTCCACTTTTGCTATGCTGCATTATGTTTTAACTAATACACTTGCATATGTTTGCAGGTTTATGCGACCGTTAACTGTTGGCTTGGCCAAACAACGTTTGCCAGACTCCATTAGAGGTTGGATAACGATGCCGTCTGGACACATTTGCCTTCGTCATCGCCAGTGCTTTGCCTTTGCTGTTGCGTTGTCGCGGCGCCGGGGAGAAAACCATTTAATGCACTTCATTTGGCACGGAGACGCGTTGAGCGGCAGTTGGCGCTGCGATAATGCACATGGGCGGAACTGGAAGCGAGCAGAAGCATGCTAATACGAGCAGAAAGCCTGCTGGAGAAATATGTGGCTACAACAACTACGAATATGTGAGTATACAGAGACATTTAGAGAAGTCAACAGCATCACGTAAATTGTGAAGATGAAGAAATTAAAAAAATGCAATTTTTTATTTAGAATATGTTCTTACGTATATTTTAATATGCGTACGCAATAAAAAATTCAAATAAAAATAGCTTTGATAAAAAAATTTAATTTAAACAAAAAACTTAAAACTTATTATTAACAAAATAATTATCAAACAAATTTCATTAAAAAATTTTATTAAAAAAATATATTTCAGGCAACATTTTTATTTTTTCGTTTCTAAACTTCCAAATTCCATTTTTTGAGGAATATTTATTTTTAATATTTTTGAAAAAAAACTTATTGATGAAATTCATTTGAAGAAAAATATATTTTTTTGAATAATAACTATGAGGTAAGACATTATACATTTTTGTTTTCAATTTTTTTTTTTCAAAAAAAAAAAAATAAATAAAAATCTTTCTCAATTTTTTATGTTTAAAAATTTTTATTTATTCTAAAAACTTTGATTTTCAAAACATATTTTTATAAAAAAAGTTATAAAAAATTAAGGCATTCCAAAAGTTTATTTTTTCAAAATTGGGAAATTGAGATCACGGAAGTGGGCATATTCAATGCATACGCAAAGCGGCGAATGGGGAGCACGGATGTGGATATACAACGCCCGGAAATGATAACTGGACCTCTGCCGGAAATAGAATAACGGTACTGTACTCCCGGTTCGAACCCCCAACCGGAAGTAAAAAACCGGAAACGGAAGTCCAGACCGGAAGCTGGCATCTTATTTCCGGCCAATAACTTCCGGTTGAGGTCCAAACCGGAAGTCCCAAACCGGAAGCGGAAGATCAGACCGGAAGTGTGTTTTCGAGCGAGAACTTCCGTTTCCGGGTTTTTATTGCCTGACGGAAGTTCGGGCCGGAAGTCTCAAGCCACTTTCCGGTTCGGGAGTAGATGTTATTTCCGTTTCCGGTATGCGGTTTTTGGTCCCCAAACCGGAAGTATGGTACCGAAAGCAATAGTTATCGACCGGGAAAAAGTAACGGTACTATATTTCCGTTTCCGTCAAGATCATCCTATTTTTCTAAAATTTTTTTTTCTAAAAATAGTTATTTTTTATTTAATTTAATTTAAAATTTATTTTTAATTTTTTTTGGAAAAAAAATATTTTTTTTAATTTAAAAATTTAAAGAAAATGTGTGTTTTTAATTTTAAAATTTTTTTTAGAATATTTCTTTAATATTTTAAGCATAGACCTCTGTCCAAAACCCATTTTTTAATAAAAAAAATAAAAAAAATAAAACTCAAATATTTTGGTTGTTTTAATTTTTCTTTATTATTAAATAAATAGTTTTTATTATATTCGTAAAAATAAATATAATGCTGAAAATATATTTTTAAAAACAATAATTTGCGTTTAAAATTAAAATATGCGCATATTTGCATAAATTAGATACATTGCAGCAGCTCTGCACTGTAGCATTGCAGTAACACTGATAATAACATTCCACTGGCCGCTAACATAACAGTCTGCAACTTACCAGTACATTACTCTGTCAGTTAACATTACAGACTGCACATTAACAGTGCGTTAACAGTACCAGGCAGAATCCACCTGCTACCATTTCTGGGTGCCTGGTGCATTTTGGCAAATTTGAGTTGCGCGGCCAAAGTTTTTGTGCAGGGTGACTCCGGTGAACAGATATGAGTTATATTGTGAGTGGGAGTGGTGTTGCATACTTTCAGGCGTATTTTGACAAAAGTGCAAGTGCATTCAGGGGATTGAAGAAAAACATTTTTAGTAATTCGAAATTAATTTAATTTATTAAAAATCATTGTGAGAAGTAAAAATTACAATTTAAAAATATTTTTACACAATAAATATACAGAAAAAGCTAAAAAATAGTTATTTATAATTAATTTATGAAAATATGTAATAAGTAAATATGTACAAGTATTAAACAAAACTTTTTGAATAAAAATTTAAGTTATTAAAAAACTAGTAAATAATTGAATATTTTTGTTCTTTTTGGGCCTTTAGTACTTTCAACTGCTTGCTCAATGTTTGTTCATAAGAAATGGAATTGCGTTTTTGCTCATCCACATGCGCGCATATACATAAGTATGCGCATATATACACATATATTCATTTTGGTTTGCTAAATCCAACCAGCATTGCTTCATCTATTAGATGAGTCAGCTTTGAGCAGAAAAGACTGAAATTAAAAGAAAATAAATAAAATTAAAATTTATTTTGTATTTTTCGCATCATTCTATCAATATGAGTACGAAATGAAAAATTTTAAAATAGAAAGGGTTATTGGAACATTTAAAAGTAAACAAAGCTCAGACATATTGTGACCATCATAGGATGACTGTGGACGAGCACTTCAATAGCGATTCACCAAGAAGTTGGCACCGTGATAACGTAGAAACTGCGAAGTGCGACAAGTTGTGATGGTGGCGGCGAATTTAATCTTTTTTACCCTTTTTATGTAGCTGTTAAGATTACAGTGAGGAAGCTTTAATGAGAAGTGAGAATGCGTTGAGTTGGCCAACGCAGTTCTTAAGCGCATAAGAGAAGAATTAGAACGTTATGACTTACTTGGCTTCAGCATTACAGTTTTAAAGTTTCGACTTGATTGTGATAAAAATAAAAATTATAGGCGCACAATGGGCTGCTCTAACAAACTTTTGAATGATTTTTTTTTTTAATTTTTTAAAAATTCAAATTATATGGAAGTTATAAGACAAAATCAATAAAAATAATAAAAAATATAAAAATAAAAGATTATAAAAATAGAGGGAATAATAAAAAAAAAATAATTAAAAAATAGGATAAAATAAAAATTAAATAAGAAAACAAATTACATATAAAAAATGTTTGACATAAAAATAATAAAAAATAAAAACAGAATATATGCATGATAAAAAAGATTAAATAAGAGTAAAAATTTCAAAAAACATGAAAATTAAAACATCAAAATTAAAAAAATAAAGCGAAAATAGTTAAAAAGTAATAGAAGTAAGATAAAAGAAAATCAAATAGGAAAATATACTTAAAAATATTGATAAATTCTGAATTAAAAAATATACAAACCGCAAAAATAAATAAAAATATTTAAGAAAATGTTAAAAAAATAACAAAAAAAAAAGTAATGTAAATACAATAAATACAAAAATTAAGACAAAATAGAAATTAAATAATTAAAAAACAATAAAAAATATGAAAGAGAAAAATAACAATAAAAAAATATTTTTTTTTTAATAAATAAATAATAAAATAGCGAAAAGAAAAAAAATATAAAAAATTAAATAAATTAAAAAATAATAAAAATAAAATAAACAAATAATGAGAAGAAATCAAACAAGAAAATATAATTAACAAATTTAAAAAAATCTAAAATAAACAAACAATAAAGAGAATAATCCTTCTTCATTTCTTTTTCTGACAAAGCTGTCTATATTATTAAACTATTTTTGTGGATTTTAATAGAAAGATGTCTAAACCAACGATAGTAGACGCTGACGGTGGAGCAGTTTAAATGCTTATGGATCGGGCAGTGCCCCCCCGAACTTAGTCTTAATGGAGAGATAGAGCTTGATGTCAACAGTTGAAATAATAAGTCCATAGATTTTTGGATCTCTGTAGCTCTATTATCGTAGTTACTCAGTCAGTGGAATCGCGTAGACCGGATTAATCAGCTTTGCTGATTTCCTAGGTGATATCTTGACTCAGTTTAAGGTATCCCACTCTCGATACTAACGTGGGGCTAGTGCTAGGCTAATTTGATATTGAAGGCAGCGTCTGTTCTCAATGTCGACCTTTGAAGTCATATTATTATCTGCTTTTCTAATTAACTGGTTCGCTGGTTTGAAAAGAAAGGGCATGTTAAATTGGACCATCTCACATTCTGACAAACTATTCGTCGAAAGTCTCCCACTGTGCGGCCGCTTGAACTAGCGAGGCGTACGCCTTTTAAGTGACCCTTGTTGCGTTCATTAATTTGCCACAGACGCCAGTGAAGATGACGTTGCGCTTGATGATTAAAACGCTTCGCTGCCGCCACAAGCAGCCATAACAAGAAGCTCAACTCAACTACACTTCTCTTGCGCTTTTCAGTCACTTCGGCCACTTTGACCACTATTATGCGGGCCAATTTGGGAATTCCGTAAACTTGCTGGAAAAATAAAAATGGAAACAGAAACAAAAACAAAAACAAAAGCAACAGCAAAAAATTAAAAATTTTCATTGAAGTCTCGCTGTTGACCACTTTGGAAAGCAGCTGACCGTTAAGCTGTCGAAGAAGCCGAAGAAGAAGCAGCGCTTGACGAGGCTACCAAGTCTACAAGTGGCTGTGGATTGTCGGCGAAGGATTTTTATGAGTGCTATTGACACGGATGAAGGTAATGGCTGCGTGTGGGAGACTGGGTCTGAGTGCTGAGCGCACGAGGCGGCGAAAAGGCGAAGAGGTGTGGTTTGTCGAGGTGGAGATGGATGGAAGTAGCGGACCGTGATCTGCGCTGCTGGAGAGCAAAAGTATTTTGTTAAAATTTTAACAAAACAAGTGCAACAAAAAAAATTACGACCAATTTTTTTCAACTAATTAAAAATGTTTCAAACTCTGCCAACAACAGAGCTAACAGTAACCGGAGCATAACCCACAGTATTGAAATAATTTGAATTTACACTTCGTTTCGTAGAGAGGGAGGCACACACGCATTTAGGCAAAGTGTTGTTTCAGTTTATGGGTCCACTAAGGTGTTTCTTAATAAATATTTTATAAATTTCCTGAAAAATTTCGGGATCCCGAAATATAAGCTCCAGAATCTCAAAATTATTAAAATTTGAGTGTTAGGGTTCATTAAATATTTTGGATTTCGAAGTTCATCATTTCGGTACCCTCAAAATATTTTGGGGATCCCGAAATTGCGATTTAAATCTCGATATCAGGCAATAGCGATGATTACAAAAATATTAAATTTTAAGATTTAGCCCTCATTAAATATTTAAGATCACGAAACTTATAATTTCGAATCCTTAGAATGTTTTCGGAATCCCGAAATAGATGTTTCGAAATCCAGAAAACTGTTAACTCCGAAATTTGAAACATTTAATTTCAAAACCTTCAAAATGTTTTCGGGATCCCGAACTTGACGTTTCGAAATCCCGAAATCTGTCAATACCATAGATCACAAAAATATTATTCTTGGTCTTCATTAAATATTCAGGCTCACGAAACTTGATGTTTCGAAATCCCGAAATCTGTCAATACCTTTAATTCTTAAAATTATTAAATTTTAAATCTTAGCCTTTACTAAATGTTCGAGATCCCGGAACCCTCGTTTTCCCGTTTTCGTTGTCCACACGCTTACGCATAATTTTCCAAACAAAACTCATTGCACCTTAACGTATGCAACGATATGTGCAGCACAGAGTTGCATTCCCACACAATTGCGGCTGGCAGCTTTGCACTTTTCGTTGGCTGTGGCTGCCGAAATTATGTAGCGTAAAAATTAATTGCCCGCATACGCCAACGCATAAACCAAAGCGAAATGAAACAGAAAACAACAAAAACGAAATTACAAAAACAACGCATAAATTCGGTAAATAGCAACAACAGCAATAAATGCCACTAATAAATTCACACAGTTAACGGCGTAACAAGCGCGTCGATTTGGAGCGAATCTGTGCGCGATTTTCGCCAAATCAGAGTGCTCTGCGTCTTTTTTATGGTGTTGAGAGGGCGCCTAAATGTAGGCAACAAACGAAATTAATTGCATCAACCAGTTACCGAGCGGCGAGTGCCGACGACGACAAAACAATTTTCGCGCCAGCGCTGGACGTGAATGAAAGTGCAAAAATCGCACATCCATCTAACTGTACAATCACAATAGTTTCGTGACCCGTCGCTTCGGTGCAGCCTCCTCTCAACGTGTACCCGTCGTCTTAGAAGTCTTAAAATAGCGTTGTCGGCATATAAATTTCGCACTTAAAAAGAGTTTACAACGACATTTGTTAACGGCTTTCTGTTTTGCTCTCGTCAGCTTTATTGCACTTTCCGCGTGATTTTCCGTTTCCTATTCTTCTTGTATTCTCGTTAATTTGTGCTTTGAACCCCAGGACGAGAAAGCACCGAAACTTTCTGAAGTTGTTTTCATTTAAGGGTAAACCAAAACTAGATATCGGTTATAAATCCTGGCTTTCCGAAGCAACATTCATCCTAATATTGTCAAATAATCTAACGAAGTCTGCGCATGTGCTTCCAATTCAAATGGGCACTTAGAAACTGACCCGACAGGTTTTCAAGCCTTCGAAGTTCAAGTAAGATTCTTTTACTTTACTAAAAATGTTTAAAAACTCGGCAAATCTAGGCAAGGAACTATTTCGCATTGAATTTACCATGTCTTTTAGACGACATTTACAGTCAAAAGAGCGAAGAGCTCATGTTTACTTTACGCGTTACAGTACAGACTGTTCTTAAATCCAAACTTGAGACAAGGTATGTCCGGAAACCACATAAAGATTCGTGGTTTTGATAAAAACTCGAAGAACTACCCTAAGGTGCAGTGCTGGAATAAAATTTGCCCCAAAATCAGATTGGATTGGAAATGATATATTCGGATATGAAACCGTCGTGGGACCGTGCTCTGACATCGTAAGTAATTCAGCTTAAAACGCTGGTCGAGGGTTCTGAATCGTCGATACCAAAAGCAAGGCTATAAAAAACTGGAACTGCTACTCCAATCTCTGTGGCCCTGAGTTAGATCGTAGCTTTGCTAAGCTTCAGTTCCCACCAACTACACTCATTGATTACCAAAAGCTTGCTTCATTCGTTTATTTTCAGCAGCGCTGCACTGACACTTAACTTTTGAACAGTCATAAAAGTCGGTAAGCGCTTTAGTCTCTGGTGTAAACACGAATTTCCACGCTCTGTCCTTGTAATGTTATCACTCGGTATTCCTCGCCGCCACTCATCTTCGAACATCAAAACCTTTCGCATCACTCCTCGCTTTCCCTGTTTAGGCTGTTCGCCATCTCTATTTGACCAGCAGCTGACTCGTGCTCCGCTGGGCATACAACTTTTCGTGTTGAGTTGCCACAGCAGCTGTGCTAGACAAATTCTCATTTTCGCATTCGTACGTGTCCGGCGGGCTGGACTGCCGGCGCCGCTGCTGCCTCAACTGCTGGTGCGATATCGGTCCCAGCACATCAACACTTCAAGTGACAGCAATACTCAGTTTTTTTACTTTCTGCTTTCTTTTTTTCCGGTATTGAGACTGTGTATTAGCGGACAAATGGCCTCATCACTTCCGGTCACGTATAACGGATTCACTTGCGTTGCAAGTGAAGGCCAACAAGCACGTGCGGATAGTTGTTTGCGGACAAATATTCTAGTGGATGGCGAGTGTGTTAACGGCCGAAGAATAAAGGAAAATGCATTGAAGGCAAACGAGAAAAGTAATAAAAATATTTATGAAACTATGCCAAGTTACCAAAAATTTGGTTTCCTCTTTAAGTCGAGGGATTTTGAATAAACCTCAGTTTCATTTAATAGCACTAGGATCAACGAGAATCTTCATTACTGGCCAGTTGTCAGAGAATTTTATGCGCTCAACGTGCTTTCAGTTCTTCCAGCCTTTTATCGAAGAAACAATCAACGACACACACAGGGAGTGGAAACCGGATGGCAATATCGTCTAGCTTAGACAACTTCCAAAGTTGTATTTAACCACTAATCGAACTCGATTCTATGTCAGATATGTGTCAAGGCTTGAAATTGACTAGTCTCCTTGGAGATAATAATGAAGTTACAAGTTTTGGTTTGAGTATTGCTCGGAAAGGTTCCAAAAATTTCAATGTCAATTAAGGAACTGCTTGACTTACAGTTAGCAAATCGCTGTCGAGAATATCTTAAAGACTCTCGAAAGTCAGAACTAAAAAAGGACTGAACGACGCTTTCTTGCTCCAAAATTTAAATAATATTTGTTGGAATTTCGGTGGATCCAATATGTAACAGATTTTTTTGAGCATGTAACACATGTCCACATTAATAATATGCTCAGATTTTAAAACGTCCGCCGATTTCTGTAAAATACGAATTTAGCAATGTAGCCGGCCTTCAATCACAGTGTTAAGTCAAGTCTGAGGTGTCATAACCAAGGACCTCACCTCCTCACTAATTACTTAAGTTTTAAATATTCTGAACCTCATAAATTACTTGCAAATTAAAAAAAAAGGAATAGAAATATATTTCCAAGGCATAAAATTTTAAACTAAACTATCCTAAAATATAAAAATAAGAATTGTACTCACATAAACACTTCCTCGCTGCACTCATTACCGGATGCACCCATACATACGCATAGTCACATAAATCAACTTAAAACACTTCATGCCGTTATAGTCAGTTGTACCATTAATGAAGTAGTTTTTTGCCAAATTAGTCAGCTTCTGCTTCGAACCTGCTTCGCTACTCATAATCACCTTTTGCTTCTTGCAAGACTTCAAAGTGTGTCTAGCATGCTTTGGGTACATATTTTGCCGTCGTGCGCCAAGTGCCGAGTGTCGTGCAAAACTTTGCTTGACTTATTGCATTTTCGACTCACTTTTAATTGCATTTGTCGTACAAGAACGGTGTGATAAACAGCCTGCAAACAAAAACGGAATCAAAAAATAACATTAAAATTTGCAGTTGCAAGAAAAGTGAAGAAATGGCGGGTTATAAAGTGCAATAAACAAGCTTGTAAGTGAATTCGTATTTATAGTACATTGCTACAGTTATCTAAGTTTTGTTGCACAAATGGCAGTTGCGTCGTAATTTGTATTTAATGAGCGGTAAAAACGGCAGCAGTTGAAGCAAACACTCGTTAAATCGTTTTTACTACCAGAGCGGTCCAGCTAATGGCGTGTAAGAGATACCGGGAGAAGTGATAAGTGGCGCAGACTAAGTGAATGCCGCATGTGGCAAGTGGAGTGCAATTAGGCGGTTAGTGGCTGCTTTCAAAAGAGTAATGGAAAGGCTTTAAAGAAACGATTATAATTAAAATCATTTTGTAAATGAAAAAAGTTTTGAAAATAAAAGAATTTTGAAAATAAAAAAGTTTTGAAAATAAAAGAATTTTGGAAACAAAAAAAATTTGAAAAAAAAATTTTAGATAAAAAAAAAATTTTTAAATAAAAGAGTTTTGAAATTAAAAAAGTTTTGAAAATAAAAAAATTTTGAAAATAAAGAATATTGAAAATACAAAAAAAATTAAATAAAAGTTTTGAGAATAAAAAATTTTTGAAAATAAAAAACTTTTGAAAATAAAAAAGTTTTGAAAATAAAAAAATTTTGAAAATTAAAAATTTTTGAAAATAAAAAAGTTTTGATGTTAAGAAAGTTTTGAAATTAAAAAAGTTTTGAAAATAAAAAATATTGAAAATACAAAAAAAAAGTGAAAATAAAATAATTTTGAAAATAAAAAATTTGAAAGTAAAAAGATTTTGAAAACAAAAAATTTTGGAGATACAAAATTTTTAAACAAAAGATTTTCCTCTTGTTTTCTCTCCTCCTTCTCTTTCAAACAGAAACATTTTTTGAGCGAGCTCAAGCTAGAGCAAAATTAGTCAAGCCAGGTTCCCGACGAGAAAAAACTAGGGATTAAGCGAGTAGTCAACCTGCCTGGAAAGGCACTGAGGTCCTCATATTCAATATCTTTAATTTGAGGAGATATAGATAGATTTCCACCATTTTTATATAAGTTTTGTGCCACTTTTAAATAAACAAGTTTTTATATTAAAAATTTTCAAGCTGTAAACCTTTCGAACTCGTGTCCGATTTCTTGCTTTTCTAATAACAATATTTTCCCTTAAATTGTTTGCTATCAACCATTTTCTAATTTATTCGATTTTTTCATTCAATTTGCATCTTTGTTGATAGCCTTTCAAACCCAGCACTTCTAGTTAGAAAAATTATTTGCATAGCGGAAAACTTTAATTGCTTTCTTATGATGTCTGAATCTTTGACAAACAAAGCTCTCTTTTTTTGGAAATGAAAAGGATTTTTATGCGGCTGCTGGTAGCAGAAAGTTAAAAAAAAACTAATCAAAAGGCACAATTCAGGGCTTTTGAGTACAGATCATAAAAGAAGCTTGAAATTTAGAAATGTGAAAGAAAGTATAAAATATATATTTTGATATATTTATTAAAAATATAAAAAATTTCAAAAAATATTCAAGAAGAGATAGCTGTAAGAGGCTCTAATTAAAAACTGACCTCAAACAGTCGCCCGTAGACTAGATACGGTATCTGCGTTCTTCTTTTGAAAATAAAAGAGACCTACATAGCTGTTTGCAAAATCGTCTTAAGGTTCCAAGATCAAAGCACTTCAAGGCTCGCTTTTTTACAAGATCCCCTAAGTGGTAGATCACATCACTTTAAACTTTGATAGTCTCTTAGTTATTGAAAGATCCAGTTTTATTTACTATACATAGATAGCTGCCTACAGTTCATCTTAGTGCTTCAAGACCACATCACTTCAAGCAATGATAGTTATTTACACACTGTTCAGGCAGCTTTATTTATATAGAGCTAGTTGCCCACAAGATAACTCTCAGGTCAGAACACTTCAACCCTTTATAGTTACCTAAGCACTGGCCAAAAAGGGCTCCTGCTTTACTTATATAGAGCTAGCCTCCAACAAGATCTTCTTCAGGTATCTAAACTCGATCATCCGAGTAATGAAGAAGTAAAATTTATATTCTTTTTTAAAAAAAATTACACAATTTTATAGTTAAATTATTGGGTAGTCGAAAACGTCTTTTCGTATTTCTAATTCAACTTCAATTTATTTAAAAAAAAAATATTGCATAAAAAATCCCGCGTATATGCTTGTTTAAAAAATATGGAAGAAAGGATGAAAAACATTTATCTGTTTTCATATTTTTAAACACATTTTTTTTAAATAAATGAAACAAGCTGTGTCCGTTCGTCTGTCCTTCGTTCGTTTGAAGTCTTTATTGGAAATCAACATTTCCTACAAGTTTCACAAACGTTCCATATACATATGATAATAATTTTATAGAAAACAAATACATAAATTGCATAGTTTTTGAATTTTTTTTTTACAAATTAGCACACAAAAATTTTTTAAAAATATTTTTACAATAAAAAACACATTTTATACAATTTTTTCACATAAAAACAACTTAGAAACGGTTTCCATGCACTGCGCTAAAAATAAATATTCAATTTAAATATTTTTTCTTTAATAACTTAGTTGCTTTTGCGGATAATATACAATATTTCTCTTAAATTTTATGCACACAATAATATTTTTTTTTTATAACTGTCTAAGGCTAAGCACATATTGAAGATCAAGCAAAGTAAAGAAAACTTCAATGGCGAGGCCACACAATATTGCGTGGGTTGAATGGCTTATATTTAGCCCCTGTTCGTTAATTGTTTTCGTTACTCAGCAATCCACACCGCTATGTGCCTAGCTTTAATGATCACTACTTACTGCTCCCCTTATAGAACACTCAATATACGTTTTTTCGTCCGTCATTTTGCACCGCTAGCGACTCTACGCAAGCGTTGAGTTCAATTTTAGTGCGTCAAGTCCATTTGTCAAGACCTACTACTCTTTCGTGTAACTGTATAAGTGTGTAGTAGTGTTACTACCGTCCGTACTGTCTAGCGTTTACGTCGTCCTGCGATTTTTCGCTGACGTGCCGTTTTCACGGGCACCACTCTCGGCGCATCCGGATCTTTAACAATCTGAGGACGTATTTGACATTCACGCGCCGCATCCACCACAGCTTTATCGTAACGTATGTTTGAATATTTCTCTATCACTATCTCGTAATCGATTCCATAAAGATATTTACGCAGGAATTTACGAATCTTGCCAAACATACGACCGGTTAGGCAATCCCATAAGAAACTGCGAAACTTCCAGATCAGGAATATGGTAGAAAAAGTAAAAACAATCAAATCCAGTCCGAGCATTTGTAGTTGTGTCATTTCGGCGGCCGGCGAACGCATATGTGGCGTACCTCCGTAGCGCAGCACATAGTTCACCCAATAGAGTGCTGTTTCGCGCGGCGTCAACTGGCGATCGCGATATAGGAGTGAGTAAAGGGCCGCACCCTCCTGATATGACCGATCGTTGAGCATGCTAAAGAGCTTGCTTCGAATTTCATCCGTATTTGTGTTGTAGGCGTCAATGCGTTCTACGAGCTTGAATTGTGCTAGAAACTCGACGTTACCTACTAGTTCGCTCGAGTAGGTTACGCCCAGCATGGGCACAGCATGATATTGGCCCTCACCTAAGCTGCTCAAACTACCGTGTGTTATGAAGAGCTTCACTTTCTTCTGCGCTAAAATATCGTTCTGTGGCATCCAGCGCGTGTAAAGTATTTTCGATCCCTGTCGCGGCTTGCTACAATGCGACCAACGCCATAGTACGTAGCGTTGTGATTCGACGAGCACTTCGTGCAATGAATCGAGCAGCTCTCTGGGCAAGTCAGTGCAATTGGCACCCTTACCGAGATTGATATAAATAACACCCTGTTGGGCTTTGTTTATATGATCGGCTATGTGTTGCGGTAAGGGAATACGACGTTCCGGTATTTGTATGCCACCAATCTCCACCATCGTCGGTACATTCGGGCGTATGGGTCCCTGCGTGAAATGATTATTGGTGAAGACCAACGAAATATTGCGACGCACATCGGACATTCTGATATTCCGGCAGTTGAAGTGTAAGCTGAAATGCAGAAGAATTCATAAGGAAAATTGTAATAAGAAAGTTGTAAACGCGAATTGTCTAGGAAGCAGCAGGAACACATACTTCGAACTACTATGTAGGCGGAAAATTTCGTATCCGACGCCGATTAACCCCTCAATGAACTTATCGATAATCATATATATTAAACGTTTCACATATGAATTCGATATTATCCGGCTCTCGACGAATTCGGATGTCAAGTAGCCCTCCTCACGCGGATTACCCACCTCCCAATTGGTAATGAACGAGGGAGGCGTTTCGGTGGTCAATATAATGGGTGCTTTAAAGCAGCCGGCAAGCAACAAGTGTCCGAGATTGAAGTAATACGCCACAATGACCAAATTGAATGTGCCTGGTGGATGTGCGTCCAAAAGCCCTTTGTAATATCTGTCCAGTTCGGCAAACTGCTGCCACTGATAGTACAATTTCATAAACCGATACGAGGGCTCGTATGCTTCAGGCGAGGACTCGGTGTTGGCCAAGCGTACGTATTTGAAATTGGAATATTGATAGGGAGTGGGTATCGGCAAGACACCAACGACCGTAACGTCGTGATACCGCGCGAGAAAGTCCGCCAAGCGTAGGTGATAGCGAAATGCCTCCAAATTGTAGGTCGCAAAGAGGCACAAGATACTTCCATGAACAGTCGACGTGTGGCGTTGGAAGGCGTTGCACCTACTCAGCAGCACAGTCAGCAGTAGGCCGAGCTGCCAGTATAAGAGGCGTGTACGCATTTTTGTAACAAACTTTGCGCGTTTAAAGTAACACGAAAGATTTGGGAAAATACTTGTGAAAATACAGCGCGAATTGCAGATAAAACTAAATTGAAGCGAAGCTGGCAAAGTTCTGTAGAATACAGTTAATTGTGAAGAGAGACTTCACAGTTATAGCAGTGTGACTACGATTGAGCTGAGAGCTTATTCCAAAAACAGAGTCGTCCGTACAAAGAAACACAGAGAACGAGAGAGGGTTCAGCGAATCCTACACTGAGCTGAATGAGGTTTACTTCTCTCCGCGCTTAATAACTGACGAAGTAGAGAAGGTTTAATGGTGGCTGAAACAATCGATAACAATCTACCAGGTAAAGCAAATTCTACGAAAAACGTGGTCACTTAAGCTAGCACTTAGCCCACTGTACGCGCGAAAATGACAGGCGACTTCAATCTAACCTTTACACTTTTTCTTAATTACACCTTTGACTCACCAAAAATATCGCTCATTTTCTTGGTTTAATACGCGCGAAAAATACGTACGCTCCCAAAGAACAATCCAAAAATTAAACCAACTCTCAAAAAAATTCATTGGCTGTATGAATGGCGTTAGCGCTGATGGCACATAGCTGCCCTCTGCGGGATTGCCGACCAAGCGATTGATCCAAAAAGCCGGCCCCGTCGTTGTCGAAATAATTATCGGGCACTTGTATAGTGATGCAAGTCCCATTTGGAAATCGTTTAGGAAATAACCAAATATCAAAAGATCAAAATCACTTTCTTTCGCGTTTTTTATCCAATCTTTCATCAGCGGATGCGACAGTGTCTTATCAGACAACAGCAACGTATTACTCAGCATCTGAAGAAAGTCCCAGTATGCCGTACGATTTCTCCATTCGAACGGTGGCAACTTTTCCAATTCCTCGGTAGGATGTTCGATTTGTATGTAGCGATATCGCGCTGTCGGTCTGGCATTCGGTATCGTACCGATGACCGTCACATTGTGGCCATTTTCGGCGATCAGTTCAGCGATGCGACAATGAAGGAAGAGCGTCGTCGTAGAAAATGTTGGAAAGAAGCCGAGTATGTTTTCGGAGCTGATAAGCGTGGGCAGACAGCAAGCGGTCAGAAGCAGGAAAGCGCATGTGAAGACTTTAGCGGTGTGTGGTGTGTTGTTGTCAAGCACAGACATTTCTTTGTTTTTCTTTTTACAGCTGCGCTTAATTAGTTTTTAGCGAGTACTGAATATTTAGTTGAATGCTGTAGCGATCCTGCTGTTTATAATCAGTGTGTGAGGTGAGAGCAGAATAGCGCAGAGAGATGCAGTTGAGCTCAGTCGCAAGCTGAGTTGGCGCTGGAGAGCATATGTGCATCGATCATGTAGGGTTTATTGACGGTGTGTCTGTGCGCGCGAAGAAATTATTGGTCCTCTGTAGCACTTTATGTCTCAAGTTTTTCCGATATTTCACCAAAATAACGATAAATTAATGGTAGCACAAAAAAAAAATTATAAAGCCAAGAGCTTCAAATGAGCTGCGGTTTAATAAACTTTTGCAAGTTGCTTCAAAAACAGAGTACGAGCATGTATTGAGTATGTGCTTTTTGCTTCTCTCTCTTTAGAGCTTTTCGGTTAGTCTTTCTCAAGCAGAGTTGCCAGATATTGTGATAGTCGGAAGTTGAGACCATAAGCGAGAATAATAATACTACAGCTTTCGACTCTCAGCTAAATCAAGGATATTGGAACATAGCTTCCTGTCCAGCGTGTATACGAAACGTATACTATTTATGGTAGCCGAAAAAGTCTTTTCGTATTTCTAATCAAACTTCAACTTATTTTTTTATATTTGTAATGAACTTTAATGAACCAAATATGTACCATTTTGGTCGACATTTTTTGCCATTTTTCCGCTAGAGACATTATTCTATCAGTGTAAAACTTTTCTGGTTTCTCGGTGAAAAAGTGCGACAAGCAATTTTCACAGGCTTCTCACAGTGAATGATTATTTTCCAACCCCACCAAACGCTCAGCATAACCTTTCGAGTCGTCAATTTTGGCTTTGCGAGCATTTGCTGAGCTTCGCCACGCTTGGACCATGCTATTTTTCGCACATTATTGTCGTATTTGCAAAGATATTTATTGACAAAATACGAAAGGACGTTCTCGACTACCAAATATTATATTTTAAAATTGTTTAACTATTCTGTTTTCGTTTTCCAAAACCCAGCTATATTTTTTTAATTAATTTTTTATCTCAAAATGCAACATTGTCCGGTCAACAGAAACAACATTCATTTCCACAAAGGATAAGAAGTGCGGCTTCTAAACAGTAAACAAAGAGTATAAAAAATAAAACAAAAAAATGAAGCAAAAATAACCGTTGGACAGCAGCCATCCGCTTCAGCCGCTGAGTGCAGCGCAAGAAGGCAAGTGTCATCAATCAGACTGGAAAAGTAATGCAGCTACACGGGCACTTTAAGAGACCAATAAAGCAGAGAAAGAGAAATGCAGAAGGACAACAGATGCGAGAGAAATATGAAAAGGTGATAATTTCCTAGAGATCCAACTAAAAAGTGTGAAAAACACAGAAATATGCAAAGCGTACGATGAGAGTCCAAGCAAAGTCAGCTGGGAGCTGGGCGCTGCGGCGACCGAGTCAAAGCGGCTTGACTTTGCGATTGAAATTGAATTGTGCACGAAAGTTAGGAATAGAAAAAAGAAAAATAATGAAAAACACAAGAATGTAACAAATGACAAGAGAACAACAACAACATGAAAAACTATGTACGGACAGCCAACAATGCTGAAAGCGATAAGCGCACAAGACAAAGCGCTGAGTGGACAGCAGCTGTCAGGCAGTGGCAATTTGAGGCCGCACACCTGCTGTGCACACACGAGCATACAAAAAAGCTATATATGGAAAAGCACATGTGCGGTTAGACGACTACAGGCGAGAAGTTAAAATTACAAAAAAAACAAAGTGGAAAACAAAATCGCAAATGCAAAAAGTTTTAAAATAAAAATTGCCAAAAAAATTTGAAAGTAAAAAATTCCAAACCTTTTTAAAATAAAAATTGTAAAAAAATTAAAATAAAAATTGTAAAGTAAAAAATGCACAAAAATTTCATAACAAAAATTGAAAAAAAAAAAATTAAATTAAATAAAAATTGAAAAAAAAAATAAAAATAAAATAAAATAAAAAGTGAAAAAAAAAAATTAAAATTGAAATTAAAGAAAAAAATTTTAAATAAAAATTGCAAAGTAAAAATGAAAAAAAAAAAATTGAAATTAATAATTTGAAGAAAAAAAAAATTTTAATTTGAAAGTAAAAACTGCAAAGTAAAAATAAAAAAAATTTGAAATTAATAATTTGAAAAAATTTAAAATTTGAAAGTAAAAAGTGCAAAAAAAAATTAAAACAAAAATTTCAAAGTGATAAATTCAGAAACATTTTAAAATAAAAAATGACAATCAATTTTGATATAAAAATTGTAAAAAATTTGAAAATAAAAATAGCAAAAAAATGCAAAATATTGTTAAATTAAAAATAGCAAAGGCAATTTAAAAACTTCAACAAAATAAAATAACGCTGAGAAAAAGAGTTAAAGCAGCAAATCCTGTTTGGCGCGCACTTTTTTATTTTTTATTTTTTAAAACTGCAACAGTGTAGTTCGGCGTCTAACGGTTTTTGCTTCAATAGCCAATGTGAGAAAAGTGAAAATAAAAAAAATCACATAGCAATGGTCCATGGGGAGCAGGCGGCGCTTAGGGGCCCGCTAGCATGCGTTTGCAGCAAATATTGCATGCCGCAGTGAAACTGGTGACAGTAGCAATTGATGTTGCTGTTTAGGCGAGTACAAGTTGTATGGCATTCCATAAAAAGTGATATTGACCATATATGAAGGCAATGGCATGACAGAAACAAGTAAGCTATTCGCAGAGAAAAAATATGGAAGTTGTTATTTTTTACGAAGCAAAACACTATTAAAAAGCGTGTGCGCTGGCAAATGAAAAAAGAAAGAAAATATTACTGAAAAATTGTAAACAAAAAAAATAAATAAACAAGTTTTTCATATATAAACTTGATTTTGATTGAGTTTGTTTGGCAGCTCCGATATCTCGTAAAATAAAATAGTTTTTCTTACAAGCACTTTATTTTGTTCGGTCAGTTTGTATGCCGGCTATATGCTATGGTATTCCGACCTGAACCATTTCTTTGAAAATTGTACTACTTGCTTACACAATAATCCATGCCGAATTTCGTGAAGATATCTCGTCAAATGACAAAGTTTTCCATACAAGCACTTGATTCCGACCCATCAGTTTGTATGACAGCTGTATGCTATAGTGGCCCGATATCGGCGGTTCCAACAAATGATCAGTTTATTAAAGAGAAAAGCACAAGTGCAAAATTTCAGATCGATATCTGAGGGACTAGTTCGCCTATATAAAGACGGACGGACCGAGAGACTTTGTAAATTAGGACACAGCGCTCATTAAAAATTCTCAGAAAACAGCATTTGAGATCAAACCGACTGATTAGAAGCACGTATTACTAGCATTAGCCTGTAAAGATCTTTAATTATACTAGTTAGTAGGTCATCTTGACAGCTGGAAATAAATAACTATCCATTAAAGACATATTCGGTACTTCGTGGCTTTTGGAGCGAGTTTGACCAATACCTACTCCTTTTTTTCTAGATATTATTATAGTTTATAGTTGCGAAGCAATTTTAATCCGCTTACGAGCTTTTTGGGTATTAAAAGCTGATTCCGGTAATAGCCATAAAACTCTCTGAAATTCAAATGATTTTCATTTTCATGAAAAACCTAAACTCTTCTAGAACTTATCTAATAGTTTTCCAACACCACTTCCTTGAGCTGAAGTTGCAGTTTAAAATCGAGAGCATACAACTCTTTTTTGTACGTTAGAATGCACCACTCATAACTCCGAAATAGTCTAATCCTTAGCAGAAGGCATCAATCTAATGATCCTCAGCTAATACGACACACACCTGTCTCATTCCGCTAAGAAACCTCATCACACTCTTGAAGCTACAAAACAATTTGTCTTTCCTCTTGACACCATTATCTCTCATGCGTGCGATTAGATGAATACGTATAGAAGACGCAAAAAACTTTCAATGGAAACGCACATAACATCACATATCACGCATAGCTGGTGCGCATTGCGCGCCCGGTCATTTGGAGTGAAATTGCGAAAGCAGTCGTAAATCTTAATAAAGTCGCTGTGAGCCAACGATGTGTAGCAGCAAATGTGGCGCGGCGTCGCCGGTGCTTGTGGTGGCCAGTAAGGCAAGACGTGTGGACAATTTAGTAAAGCGAGAAAGCGACGGAGCGCACTTGACAAAGGGAGCGACAAAAATCGTAGCTGAGCATGGCAGTTAGACTTGGCGACGGCAACGACAGCGATGCTGCCCCAAAGGCAATTGTGGTTTGGCGGTTTGTTATCAGCGTGGCGCCAAAGCAGCCAAGCGCACAGATTGGCTGCGAAGACTGTGGCAAAAGAGAGTAGGTGGAAGACACAGCGCGTCAAGTTGGCCACCGCTAAGCAAAGCCGGTCAAGCAGGTCGGACCATGCGGTGGCTTAATGATTTTTGCCAACGGTGTATGTGAGCTTCTAAGCAGCCAACGAGCCTACCAGACGGCTTCTTCAACAATAATAGCAATGCGTGGTATGGCCTACTAGCTGCGGAGCGTGACAGATTCAAAGTTTTTAATCGCATTAGAAATGCTTAATATTGAAAAGATACTATGTTTAAAGTTGTGGATCTAGCCAAGCATATACAAGGCGAGCCACTTCTGGCGCTGTCGCCAGTCACGAAAGCTCGTAATTCACAAATTTGTAATTTCACACTTCTACGCCTCAACGCACGGCCGTGAAGAGCACATTCACTCAAACAAGCTTAGCAGTGCGTACTTGGGCGCTTATGAACTTATGGTTTAACAAGTTTATGGCTAGCTGAGCTTAGTGTATGGCTGGCGTGTACGCGGCTTTGCTAAGAACCGTTTATTATTGCCAACTTCTTACTTTAAATGGCGGCAGACGAGCGCTTTGCTTAAGCGATAAACTGAAAGTTGTATTTAATGAGACGTGGAGGAGTGGACTAGGGTGGCGGATGCCAAAGAAGCCAAAATGAAGACCGCACACAGCTGTGTGACGCAGCAAAGCCATATACAAAGAAGAAACAAAACGTAAAAGCAAGCCACAGCAAAAAAAACAAGCAGAACTGTGGTGTCGACTTCGCTTTGGACTTGTGTATGCATGTGGTGGGCCCTCGAAAAGCCGGCTACCAATTTTGTTTTGCTCACGTCGTTCCGCTGTTTTGGCAAACAAACAACAAATGACGCAGACGCAGAAACCGAGCAGACATCGGCAGTCACTAGCTGCACAATTGTGTGTGGGTTAAGTGCCACGAGGATTGGGTTGAGTTGAATTATGAAAGTTAAAACAGAGCTGCAAAGGCAGACAGGCATATCGTACCTTACACTTAAGGGTGATACGAAAGAGAATATGTATTTGTAAGGAGATAGAAAGCAAAGAACGTAAAGGGACCTCGGTATATTGAGTATTTGGCGACTACTAGGCGAGCTACAGTTCCAAACTTGACATACATATGCACGAAATATAGATCTTTTTTTAGATGAGAGAGACAGAGAGGTTCTTAAGGCTCCAAATATATCATTGTGATAAAAAGTGTAAACCCTTCCTTCTTTCGCAGACGATTTAAAATTAGAGAAGGCCCCTAAATGTCGAATACTTTTTTGTAAAATGGGGAAAAGGCTGCACAAAACTTTTGACAGAGACGTAAGCGTCTTTTATATAGATTTTTTCAGTTCATAGAGCTTTGCCACAAACACAAACAATGCTTAGAAGTGAATGGAATGTACCGTTTCAAACCCGATCCAACAAAACTGTTTTAGGATGACCCAGGTTTATTCTTCAACCTTTCCGAAACCCAATCAAATCGATAAGTACTTCCCATTTCTGTAAATAATTTGCTGTTTATCTTCTAAACTTTATCTGAAACTCTCGAACTTCGGCCAAACCAATGGAACTTTATAGTCTTAATTGATCAATTAACTCCTTTGAGAAAAGAGCTAAAGTCCATAGTCTCGAGATGTATATGATATTTTCTGAAGATACTCCAAAAAATCTACGATTCAACAAGACAATTTGTACATTTTCAGTTAAATTATTGAGACTTCTGATAGGAAGAATCGCACTTTTGAGGGCAACATAATGAACGAGTCCATGTAGTCAGCTCAATTCTTAACCGCAGAACGGCTGTTAGTGGTTATGATAATCCTAAAACGAGACTCTAGCGCTTAAAGTAGGATTTAAAACCGTTTATGTGAGATAAACCAATAACACCATTTCGCTACTCCCCTAGTATACATATGTATGTATTTGCGAGCAGCTTTACCAACACGCCTAATCTTTCGCCAGTGGATCACCCACCCACTACTTCCTTCCTGCTTTAATCCCTTCCATTCACCAGTGCGACATATGGAACATGCCCGGCCGCCGCTACGCTTGTTTGTTTGCCGTTGTCATCGATGCTTGTAAAATTGCGGTAGGACAAGAGCGTAAACAATTGTGTGCGTGTGTGGTGAATTGATGAGCAACCCCAACCCAAACCACCGAAAAAGCAGGCGTGCAGCAGCAAATAGGCGAGCAAAACAGAACGCATAACATTGCAATTTGCAGCCAAGCTCACGAAATGAAATGTCAAACTTCGTATCGGCAGGCGCGTGTGGTGTGTTTTGTTCGTAATGCAATGGTGAGTTTTCACTATCAGTAAATGAAAAGCATGCCAGCGTCTAGCGCGTCCTACTACAGTTACCGTTGTGATGGCGCAGGAAAAGTGGAAAAACGTGCAGCAGCAACACGCGTTCGGCCAGTTGGAATCAGTTGTGCGGCAGCTTGCGAGCGTTACGGTTATGCGAAGCGCGAAAAGCGGTGGAAAATTCGTTAAATCATAGGCAATAATCAAGTATTGTGCGGCGGACACGCGTCGCGTAAAGTGTTTAAAGGTGTGCGCTATTGTCAACATAACGGCAGCACTTGTGCGGCAAGTTCGCAGCCAAGTCGGTTGTGTGGTTAGTGGCACAAGTGGAAGTGCGTTGATACAAGTGTCTATGAGTGAGTTGGTAACTTTGATGCGGCAGCGGAACGCAATGCGTTTTTTATTACAATCACATTTTTTGTTGTAATTTCATTTGACGACTTTTTTATGGCGAAACAGCAGCGGGAATTTTTTTCATGACATTGCAACTTTGACAAGCGAAAGTTGTTTGGTGCATAAAACAATTATAATTTTTTTGTATCAGCCTGAGTTACATGCTGGCGATTTAAAAATATTGTGACAGCGTTTCCTTCGATTTTCAGTATTTAAAATTAAATTAATTTTGGTTTTACTTAATAATATATAAGCAAGTCTTGAAATTCAATATTTTTATTTTTTATATAAGAAATTAAAGATTTCGCATACTAGGCATATATATGAAAAAAAAAAAAAAATTATAAAAAATATATAAAAAGAAAAATAAAATAAAATAGAAAGAAATAGAAAGAAAAACAAATAAAATCTGAATAATTCTGAAAAAACAATTGAGGTTTTGAAAATATAAATTCTTATGAATTATTATTCATAATTATTAATCCGTTAGTCTGTTTTATTATTTTCAGTATTTAGACTAAAATTTTAATATAATATTGTAATTGAAATTGAAATTTTAATATTTCATGGTATTCAAATTATTATTTTTTTAATGACTTTTCAGAAAATATGAATTTATTTATTCAAATCTTTAAATTGTATTTGAAATAAGTTTTTTAGAGTTGTAAAAAGTTTTTTGTCGAAAAAAATTCAATTTTTGAAAATATTATAAAAAATTATTTTTAGTTTCCCTAATAGCTTTGGAAAGACAATTTCAATGGAAAAATTTCACAATATTGGAATTTCATTTGCAAAACTGGCATTTGTTTAACTAAACTGCCGCTTAAATCGGACATGAATTATTTATTCAACTTTAAATTTTTATTGTTCTAAAATTTTAAGCACAAATTAATTAAGTTTAATTTTGAAAACTTAGAAAATTTTATATATTTAATTGGATTATTTTTTTGAATTTTTCAAAATTTTTCTCCAGTTTTACAAAATTATGGAAATTATTTTATATATATCAAACTTTTTAATTTGTAACAGTTTTGTAACAGTAAACAATTTTTTCTTCTTCTTCTTCTTCTTCTTTTTAAACAAAAAATATTTCGGTTTGAAATTGTTTTGGTTTTTTTTTTAATTCATAAAACTTTTATAAAAATTTTATTTTTGAGAATTTTCCAAAAAAAAAGTTAAAAATCTTTTTCAGAATTTCCAAAAAAATTTTAATTAATTTTTTTGACAGTATTTTAAATATTTCAATTTTTCAAAGTTTTTTATAATTTTTATTTTCGAAATTTTTTCCAAAAACAAAATTTTTCAGAATTTTTGAGCCTTTCCAAAGGATTTTTAAAGATTTATTTTATATAGTATGTTAACTTCTTTAATATATAAAATATTATTGAATTTTTGTGATTTTTTAACGCTTTTGCTTTGTAGTTAAACATTTTAACTTTAAAGCGTAAATAATTTATTTTTATTTTTTTCGAAAATGCTGCAGAGAAATAAAGCAATAATTAGATGTTGCCACACAATCTGCATTCGCAAAAATCTTTAAGCTTCTTTAATTAATATTTTTGTGTCTGCGGTGTTGGTTTAATAAGTGGTTCGTCAAACGTGTGGTGCAGAATTTTCGCGCACGGCAGTAAACCGTTGCCAAGCAACAATAACGGCAAAGAAGAAATTGATGTAAAAAGGTAAATAGTCAATAATTGTATTTTATAGATAATTTCAGATTTAAGGAAGTTTAAGTCATAACTGATAAGTAATAAGGAAATTTCAGTAAAAAAAAATTAAAAAGTTTGAAATAATTTTCCAAAACTTGTTTGATAAAAAAAATAATAACAGATAATAAAATAATCAGTAATAAACAAAATTAGTGTAAAAAACATTTAAATAATTAATAAAACCATTTTTAAATAGAAATCTTAAAATTATATAAACAAAATCATAAAACACTTAAAAATAATTTGACTCCAAAGCAACGAAGAAAAAAAATTTTTAAATAAGTAACCATTTCAAACTTGATTTTTTTATTAAAAAAAATTCGAATAAAAAAACTAAATTATTAACACAAAAAATTTTCAAATAAAATATTTTAAATAATTAGTTATGTATTAAATTTAAATTTTTTTTTTTTTGAAAAAAATTTAAAAGTTAAAAATGCAAATGTTCAAATATTTATTTTAAAATATTTTTAAAACATATTACCTTTTCAAATTTGATTTTTTTATTAACAAAAATTTCGAATAAAAAAATTAAATTATTAAAATAAAAAAAATCGAATAAATAATTTCAAATAATAAGTTATGTAAATATGCATATATTAAATTAATTTGTTTTTTTTTTTTAATTAAAAAGTTAAAAATGCAAATGTGAAATGAAAATGAAATAATTATAAATTAAATTTGAAATTTTTTTATTTTAAAATTAAAATAACTAAAAATTCAAATGGTCAAATATTAATTAAAAAAAAAATCAATTAAAAAGTAATAAAATGTAAAAAAATTACAAATTACTTAAAAACACTAAAATATTTGAATATTACCCTCTCAGCTAAAAATTCACTAGACAAACATCAGCCTTTATCTCTCTGAGGCATTTGCTGTGTAATCTAAAAGTCAAAATATTAAATATTTTCCACATTTTCACTAAAAATTGCAGAATCGCAACTTTGCATTTTGTTGTTGTAATTTTTCGCACATTTCACTC